>CM039675.1:267058851-267658851 GCA_022496015.1 Hordeum marinum | reverse complement strand
TCATCGCTTCTGGCCTGAACCAATTGATACTGCATGCGACATCATCAACAGGGTATATCTTCACAAATTCTTCAAGAAGACTTCGTATGAACTTATGACTGGCAAGAAACCCAATGTAAGTTATCTCAAAGTCTTCGGTGCAAAGTGTTGGATTAGAGATCCTCACCACAGTTCCAAATTTGCACCGAAAGCACATCAAGGTTTTATGCTTGGTTACGGAAAGGACTCACACACGTACAGAGTCTTCAAAACCTACCACCACAAGGTTGTTGAAACTATAGATGTGCGGTTCAATGAAACTAATGGATCGCAAAGAGAGCACATGCCTTCTATGTTAGATGAATAGTCTCCTGAGGAATCCATTAAGCTGAAGGCTACTGAAGATGTCATACCCATGAGGAAGTCATTCCAACAATGAAGACATTCATGCTGATACACCTGAAGAAAATGGTGCTGAAGAAAATCCTCAGCCACGTCAACCTGCTCATCCAAGAGTTGCAAATGAAGTGCAGGTTGACAAAATCATCGATGACATCAATGCACCAGGTCCTGTCACTCGCTCAAAAGCTTCACATTTGACTAACTTTTGTGGGCACTTTTCCTTTGTCTCCATCATAGAGCCCACCAAAGTTGATGAAGCATTCAAGGAGCCTGAGTGGATTCAAGCTATGCAAGATGAATTGCATAAATTCAAGCTCAACAATGTGTGGGAACTTGTCAAGCAGCCAGATCCTCGCAAGCATAACATCATAGGTACCAAGTGGATCTACCGCAGCAAGCGAGATGAAAATGGCCTTGTGGTAAGAATAAGGCTCGTCTTGTAGCTCAAGGCTACACATAGGTTAAAGGAATTGACTTGCATGAAACTTTTGCACCTGTAGCTAGACTTGAAGCTATTTGCATATTGCTTGCTTATGCTAACCATCATAATATCAACTTATATCAAATGGATGTGAAAAGTGCATTCGTCAATGGTAAGCTTGAGGAACAAGTATATGTTGCTCAACCCCCAGGTTTTGAAGACCCTAAGAATCCTGACAAAGTCTTCAGACTCAACAAGGCCCTCTATGGCCTCAAGCAAGCCCCTCGGGCATGGTATGACACTCTGAAGGAATTACTCATGAAGAAAGGCTTCAAATCTGGTTCACTCGACCCAGCTCTTTTCACAAAATCCTATGACAATGAACTGTTCATATGCCAAATATACGTAGACGATATTATCTTTGGATGTACTAACAAACGTTACAGTGATGAATTTGCCTATATGATGAGTGAAGAATATCAAATGTCTATGATGGGAGAGTTGAAATTCTTCTTAGGTCTACAAATTCGTCAGCAAGACAGCAGCATATTCATCTCACAAGAGAAATTCCTCAAGGATGTTATGAGGAAAATCGACATGCAAGATTGCAAAGGCGTCAAAACTTCAGTGCCTTCAAAAGGCCACCTCCACACTGACGAAAATGATAAAGATTTCGATCAGATGGTATATCACTCCATGATTGGCTCATTATAGGATCTATGTGCATCTATGCCTGTTATTATGCTGAGTGTTTGCATGTGTGCCCGATTCCAAGCAACACCGAAGGAATCACACCATAAGGTTGTGAAATATATTCTTCGATACTTAGCTCACACATCAATGTTTGGATTATGGTATCCCAAGGGCTAAAAACTTCACCTCGCTGGATACTTTGATACTGACTATGATACAGATCATGTGGATCGCAAGTCAACCTCAGTCACATGTCATTTCCTCAGACGGTCCTTAGTCTGTTGGTCCTCGAAGAAGCAGAACTGCGTGTCACTATCCACTACAGAAGCTGAGTACATTGCAGCTGGTTCATGTTGCACTCAGTTACTGTGGATGACGCAAACCCCCAAGGACTACGACATCAAGTTGAAGAATGTGCCTCTCTACTATGACAATGGGAGTGCCATCAAGATTGCTTACAACCCAGTTCAGCATTGCAGGACCAAGCACATCCAGATTCGTCATCACTTTCTTCGAGATCATGTACTCAAGGGCGACATCTCCATCGACCACATTCCCACTGAAGAACAACTGGCCGATATCTTCACAAAGCCCTTGGATGAAAAAGATTTTGCAAGTTGCGGTGTGAGCTAAATATCTTAGAATCTTCGAATATTCTTTCAAAAAGGACACACATCCTAACACTCATGCAACACACGAAGGAACGTTTTTCTTCAATAAATGAAGAATAACTCTCTGAGTGTGAAGAAATTAATGAAGAATTTGATTCTCAGAACCCTACGACAATTGTATGCGGTCTCTGAAATCATCATGGTGGGTCTCGCCACCAACCATAGTTGAAGTTCTTCAAAGTTGAGTTTTTCGTCATTCTACAAATTCTTCAAATTTTCAAATTCCTCAAGTTTGCAAATTCCTTAACTTTTCAAATTCTTCAAATTCTCAAATTCTTCAAACTTTGAAACTCATGTTCTTAATTGATTATATACTTATATATTTGTGTTTTCAATATCCTCAACAGCATTCACTTATTGCTACTTCTCCAGGTTGATTTTCATCTAAGTGAATGTGACCAGACCCTTTCCCCTCTATGCTACACTCAACCCAGTCTGTTCACAAATTCTTCATATGCGTTCTACTTTGAAAATCGTTCAATGTCTTCACTGTGTCCTTGACAGCTAAAGAATTTGCGAACAGAAACTTTAAATTTTTCACTATCAAATTTTCGGCGTTTCCCGCTCAAACGGTTCTGATTCCCACGACTGGATAACCCATGATCCCCCACTATTGCCACTTCTTAGTACATCGGTGACACCTGTTGTGTGGAGAGAAAGGGTCAGGGGCAATCCTGTCCAAAATCTTTGGACGGATTGGTTTTCACTTCCACTATATATACCCCTGCCCTTTAACTGTGCTCGGTTACTCACTTCCTCTCTCTCCCGAGCTCCGACCTAGCACCGCTGCTAAAATCATCGATGCCGGTGTGGAAGAGCTTCACTACCTCCACCTCGCCATCACCGTACTTGCATCGGCCGCGGAAGTCTTCACCCCGCCGCCGCTGTAGATGTCTCCCTCTGCCGAGCTAGGGCGTGGGAGATCTGGACTGACGAACTTCCTCAATCTCATCTCATAGTTCGTCGTGTTCTTCATTAGGGTAAATAAAATTTATTTTTACTGCCCTTATTTGATCCTCAAGTTTTCTAAATTTTCAGAAAGGTGTTTATTCTTAAAGAGTCTCATTCTAAAAGAACCATACATGTACATTTACTTGATGACTTTCTCTAAGTTATGATTTTCTTCAAGATTCCTCAATTGTGTGAATCCTCAAATTTGCACAACTCTGGAACCTAAGACAAAGAACACTTAGTGAAATTCCTTAAGACACCAATGGTCAAATTGCTCACACCTATTTTTATTGAAAAATTTCTGAGAACGCATACGACCTCTTCAAATTCCTCGCACCTATACTCTGTTCACAGGTACAAACATGTCCGTTGATGAATCACTAGGTTCTCATCAACCTAACTCATTTGCAACGTTTCTTGAGGAAAAACTGTGCACTTCTTCAGCGTCCTCAAGAGTTCAAAATCCCCAGCTGAAGAAAATGGCTGATGGGAAGAAGCCATAGAAAGGTGGAAAGAAGGTTGAACAAAATACTGCCTTTGAGATTCCTGACCATCTGTATGCTGGTTACTTTACGCCAGATAAATCAAAGTATGGAAAAGAGACAGAAGAACAAAGAAAGATTAGGATTCAAAGAATTGAACGAAGGTGGGTGAAGGAATGGAAGGAGTATCACTATATTACTCCCAAGTACATGAAACAATTCGCACTCAAACCCCCTTGCATTAGGGATCCTCTAGTTGATGATCAAGTGGTTGATCCCACAAGTGTTGCTCGCGGTGAAGACTATCCCGCTGAGTGGGCAAAGCGTCAACTCAAACTGCAGAGAGCTACAGAAGTTGCAGTGAAGATATTCAATGAAGACTCTGTTGCTGCTGCCACTGCCGGAGCCTCTACAAGTGCTCCGAAGAAATCCATGATGAAGAAATCTGCTGTGAGGGCAAATTCTTCATCTTCAAAATCATCACCGCAGATTCCTCAAGCGCAAAGGCCTCAGCTCTCAAAGGTTTCAGCTGGAGGCACAATTGCTGCTTAGTCCTTGACTGCTGCTACAAAGTCCTCAACTCCGGTGCACCTTGCCTCAAGCCAATGGACTGAAGGATTTTCAATTGCTTCACGGGCATCAGCAAGCACTTCAGCGCAAACTCACCTCAAGCGGTCCTTCTCTTAGGAAAAAGGAAGCAACTGCTGGACGAGGCATTCGACCAAGTCCTCAAACCAAGAAGGTGGCTTTCACCATTCCATCAGATTCATCAGATGAAGCTGATGATGAGGAACTAGAAGCTATCACCAGAAACAAGAAACAACGTGTGTCTGAAGCAAAGGGATCTCAAATTCCTTGGTCTAGAACATCACCAATGAAGTGACCTTGGTCTCGAGCATCCAGCAGTAAATTGTGGATCGCTGGGTGACCAGTTTGTGAGAGTTTTGGAAGTCTACCCTGAAGACTTACCATGAGTGTTGGGCGAGGACTGTGTGACCTTAGCTCAAGGAGAATACGGTAAGGACTGTGTGTCCTGGCACTGTGTGTCCTCTGGTTTAAATACCAGGCCGCTCCAAACCGGACGTATGACTATCACAGTAGTTGGAACTAGGTCTTCAAATCATTGTCTTCATCGAGCTACCTGGTTCTATTTCGTCAACCCATCTATTCCTCACATACTTTTTGATGAAATTAATTATTACTGTTTAAGGAATTTGATTGAAGACTTTCACAATTTCCTCATCTCAAATTCTTCAAGTTACCTTGTTCATCACTGCTTATCCTGTGTCACTCTACTTGTGATTCATGCATGTTTCAATTCATCATGATGACTATGCTCTTACTATGTTCCTCATGCACCTGAGTATCTATTCTGCTGCTAGTTATTCATCACATTTCAAATTCGTCAAAGTTGAAATTCCTCAAGCGGCGAATTTGTAAAAATCTCCTATGAACCCCCCTCTAGTCGATATAACGCACTTTCACTAAGTTAGTCTTAGTATAGAGATTTTTTTCACAAGAAAGTTATTTGTCCCTAGGAAGTCGATAACTAGATCGATAATAACTATTGCAATTTTATATGAGGGAGAGGCATAAGCTAACATACTTTCTCTACTTGGATCATATGCACTTATGGATGGAACTCTAGCAAGCATCCACAACTACTGAAGATCATTAAGGTAAATCCCAACCATAGCATTATAAGGTATCAAGTCTTCTTTATTCCCATATGCAAACAACCTACTTACTCAAGTTTGTGCTTCTATCACTCACGCCACCCACCACAAGAGAATCATGACCATATTGCAAACCCTACAGCGGGATCCCTCATGCTTGTGCGACACGAAGAGCACCATAGGACAGCATAAATAATAAAACATGCAACTCAAACCAATCCTGATCATCAATCAACCCATAGGACAAATAGGATCTACTCAAACATCATGGGATAATTATACATTTTGGGAAATAATTTATAGCATTGAGGACCATGTTTAAGTAGAGATTATAGTGGGGAGAAGGGATGTTACACCGCTCCATAGGGGGGAGAGAGTTGGTGATGACGGAGACGAAGTTGTTGGTGTAGATCGCCGTCACAATGATGGCCCCGGCGGCATTCCGTTGCCACCGGGAGAGAAGGGGAGAGAGCCCCTCCATCTTATTCTTCCTTCCCCCCTATATGGGAGGAGGGTTTCCCCTATGGTCCTTGGCCTCCATGGCTGCGAAGGGGCGAGAGCCCCTCTGAGTTTGGATCTCTCTCTCGGTTTCCTTCTATTTCCGCGTTCCCAGATTCTGGCCTTTCACCATTTCTTAAATTCTCGGAGATTCGTAACTCCGATTGGGCTCAAATTTTAACACGATTTTATCAAGATATTAGATTTCTTGCCAATCGCCTTAAGGGATGACCACAAAGCCACCTTGGCATGGCCAGGGGGATAGGTCGCGCCCCCAAGCTTGTGGGCCCCTCGGGCATCATCTCACATTTATTCTTTTTCCCAAAAATCACATATATTCACAAAAAAATCTTTGTAAGTTTTTATCGCGTTTGGACTTCATTTGATATGGATTTTATGCGAAACAAGAAACATGCAACAAACATGAACAGGAACTTGGCACTGGATCAATATGTTAGTCCCAAAAAAAGTATAAAAAGTCATCAAAAGTATATGAAAGTTGTAGTATATTGGCATGAAACAATCAAAAATTATAGATAATACAGAGACATATCAAGCATTGCGACTCAGGAGCCTCACTGGCCACATAGCCCCTCACCCCTTGGAACCATCCTTGGTGTTCCGAATGGCCCAACGGCGGCTGAGGTATGCGTGTGGCCGGGCCCTACCGACACAGAGCGCAAGTTGTTCGAAATTTCCAAATTAAAACTATCTTCACCATGTTCCCTTCATGAGGGCTGATCGTACGTCAAGGGGGACACCTGGGCATCACGACTCAGGAGCCTTGATATGTCTCCAACGTATCTATAATTTTTTTGGTGGAGATATGCCCTAGAGGCAATCATGTAAGATGATATTTCCTATGTGTTTATGAATAAATATAGTCCTTGCAAATTATCATTGATGTGTATTAACAAGTATGTGACTTGTTTGTGAGACTATGCATTGTATGATGACTGTCCTAAATGGTCCCTAGTTGAAAAGGGCTGTGTGGACACACAGCCAGTTAGACTAGCATATGACACGGTGGTTGGTCCGGTCTCACTGACCATGTAGCATTGGATGCTAGGCGAATAATATGGACTCAGAAAAGTGTAACACCCCGTTACACCTGGCGGGATCTAGATTGGCCCCACAGACCAACACTAGTCTTTCTTGCGCACTTTGTCCTCACTCGTGCGCACCCGGGACCAACTTCCCGGTCAGTCACCCATCCTAGAATCGCTCCAAGCCAGGGCTTCCAGAAAAGAAGGAATTCGTTGTTGATATGAGTATTCTATCATTCCTATTCAACTAGGCTCACACATACACCCCCACTCAAAGGAACCGACATCCTCGTCGGCCCATCAGGAATGTTCCCTTTTGGCACACATATGCGCGTCCAGTCCGGCATATGTGCCATGCTGTGTGCCACGACGGGCCACACACAGCATGCGCCACGTGCCCGTGCACCTGGCCCATACATGCCCGTGTGACCGCAAGGGTCGGCTCTGATACCAATTGTAACACCCCGTTACGCCTGGCAGGATCTAGACTGGCCCCACAAACCAATAGTAGTCTTTCCTACGCACTTTGTCCTCACTCGTGCGCACCCGGGACCAACTTCCCGGTCTGTCACCCATCCTAGAATCGCTCCAAGCCAAGCATGCTTAACTTTGGAGTTCTTTTTGAGTGGGCTTCCGAAAAAGAAGGAATTCCTTGTTGATATGAGTAGTCTATCATTCCTATTAAGCAGGCTCTCACAAAAAGTCTATTCGGATTTGACATAGTCAGATCCGAGTCGAGATAAGGTCTAAGTTGGATAGACCCAACTATGAGACGCTGCGAAGGTCATCTGTGAGTCTCTAGTACAACATACATTCTATGTCCTAAGACCTGAGCTGGCGCATGTACTCCGGATGGTGAAAGACTTGCTTTGGGCCGACCAAATGCTAATCTGTGACTGGGTAGTTACAAAAGTAGGTTTCGGCCTTGTCCATACCCATGCTGTGAGACATGGTCGATCAAGATGGGATTTGCCCCTCTGATCAGGAGACATATACTTTGGGCCCCTCAGGTGATCCAACCTGGATAAGCATGGCCATGAGATGAGGATTATGAGATAATACGAAGAGTTGGTCAGATTCACCGGAACGAGAAAGACGTCATGCTGCAACAAGGATGACCATGTTGCCTTGTGCACGACAACATATATCGTGAGGCAAAGGGAATAGAAGTGCGAAATACAGGTTCGCCTAACCAGCTTCATAGGACACTTGGAGTCGGCACGCTTTGCTAGATGCCTCTACCGACTGGTCGAGTCGGATGTGATCTGACTTGCGACCAAGTGAACATGAACCTATGTGGTCACGCTCTTAAGGGAAGGAACACGTGGGCTTTAGGATCCGTGCGAGGCCCAAGAGTTGAGCCCGCGCCAGATGCCTATATATAGTGGAGGTGCGGCACACCTATCTGGTTGATCCCTTCGGTGCCGTCATTAGGGCTTTGCATGTGTTGCAACTAGCCATCTCCACTTACTGTTGCCGACTGTTTGATCGGACCTAGCAGTCTGCCGCACGGTGTTCCTCTTGCACGCGGGGATACCGTTAGTGGCGGTGCACTTGCGTTGCTCTGGAGAACCAGTACATGGGATCCGGTGACCGTCTGTTCGAGGGAGATCAGGCCGGCTATTTGAGGGTGATCGGACGAGGAGGAGACGGACCACACGAACAAGCTGCCCCAACTCTACTTCCGCTGCACGACACTTCACGTCAAGTGGTAACAAGTTGTGATACATCTCCATTGCATGTTCTTGGATGTTCTGCGCATAGGAATTTTCTTAATTTGCATGCGATGCATCGACGGTAGAACCCAACATTTTGATGATGGCATGCTATTATATTATCTGTTTTGAATGTTTTATATGCATTAATATGCTATTTATATTATTTTTGGGACTAACCTATTAACCTAGAGCCTAGTGCTAGTTTATGTTTTTTCCTTGTTTTTGAGTTTTGCAGATATGGAATATTAAACGGAGTCCAAACGGAATAAAATCTTCAGAATGAATTTTTCTAGAAGGAAACAAATCCAACAGGCTTGGAGTGCACGCCAGGGGATCTACCAGGAGATCACAAGCGTGGTAGGCGTGGCCACCCCCCTGGCCAGGCCTGGCAGGCTTGCCGTCTCCTAGCAGGGCTCCTAACCCTATTCTTCGTCCTATAAATACCCAAATATTCCCCAAACACCAGAGAGATCCACGCAAATACTTTTCCGCCGCTATAAGCCACCATTCCCGAGAGATCCAATCTTGGAGCATTTTCTGGTGATCTTCCTCAATCGCGGACTTCTCTTATGTATAAGGTTTTCCCTAGTAGTGCTCCCTAGCCAAGGTTGTGGCCATCCATGCCCGGAGCAAGGCCGCCCATGCCCTGCTCCTGGCAGCCTTATCCAAAGAGATGTTGGACGAAGACTGTGAGATGTTGGAGTATGTGCAGATGGATCCGACGGATCTCCTTTCCTCGGAGTTTGTAGAGTGGGAGCTGGTCATCGAGGAGGCGGAGGAGATCGATGAATGCCAGGTGGAATATTAGTTTCTATCTAGAGCGATGGTACTTTTTTAGAGTAATGTTTAAGTCTATTAACTAATGTTTATTAGTTGCTCAATTAAGTAAGTGTGGGTAGTGTTGTAGGCTCGTTTGTGTAGTACTCAAATTTGCAAGTGTTGCTAAACTAAGCATTGACGAATGTAACAAGGGAAATTCGGACAAAAAATTGCCGTTGTACCCCCATTTTCTCTGCCAAATGAACATGAAATGCAAGTACCTGTGCAATGTAGTATCCAAGCTTGGAACCAAAATTTGCATGTTCAGTCTCATCACACACGGGATAAACTATAGGATATGTTTGTGTTGTTGAATATCACACATAGTTATGTCAAATGAACTATGTCTGTGACTATGCACGCTACTTTTTACCGCACCGGACGAAATTTTGGGCATCAGCGCAAATATCTACCTCCCCCGCCCCTGGTACCAACCAAAAGCCACATTTCCCCCTGTTCCCCCCTTCATTTCCAAAGTTCAAACCTTCACTGCTTGCTTGCATCGCTGCCTCCTCGTCGACGGTGCTCCTTCCTTTTGCTCAGCCTCATCCATCTAGTCATAGTCAGGTCATCCAAACCTTCCCCATACCCCCTCCCCCCCCACTCCCTCCTGCTCCACGCCACATGGCCCGAGTGTTGGCACGATACATTCCACCAAAATCACTAGCCCACCCCGACGTAATCACCATCGAAATACATGGTGCACGCAGTATGTCCAGGATCTCAAGGAGGACCTAACAGTGGAGAAGCAAATCGTGACCGCACGTGCGGATGAGGCCGCGATGGCTGCCATGCGTTCTGACCCCCAGATCTTGGAGCAACATCTAGACGTCAAGGCCATCATCAACACCTCGCGTGCGCACGCCACCACACAGTTGGCTGCTTTGAACAACACCTCGTTGTGTTTTCTCCAGGGCTTCACTATTTCCTTTGACGATGCCTCTGAGTCGTTTTCTCAGCGTGCTCGTGCTTTCCTCAACTCCATAGCAGGCAAGTTGGTGCCCGGACAGGCTTAGGCACTAATCACTACAAGGAGGCAAACCCACGATGTGGAGGCCTCGCCCTCGTCCAAGCCCATCGTTATCGATATCTCCAACCCACGAGGAATATCTTGTTTTTTAAACTTAATTACTAATGACCTATGTTAAGCTACCACGCCTGTTACGCATTTTTGTTTTGCCTGGTGCCTGTGCTGCTCCTGCCTTTCTTAAGAAACTCTAGTGAAATATGCACTGTAATGCTACTATGCAATCTGACCTTCTACTACTATCTGATGATCAGTTAACTATTTGTTCTAGTTGTTTTGGTGATCATCTGCAATGTGATGTTCAACTATTGTTGGAACAATCTTGTTTTTTTAGAACGTGAAACCTACAAGTGTTATTTTTCGTAGTTCTTAGCACACTTGGATTTTCCATGTGGCTTTAATTCATATGTTGGATATGCAATGCGTTTATCTTTCATTAACAAATTTTATTGATAGGACGCCAAATGTCACTTAAAACCTGATCCATGTCTACTCTTAGACATGTTATAGGGGGAACAATGGGACACACCGTGGTTTACCATTAACGTTTGCACTTTCATGATCCTTTGGGTAATATCACATTATTGCGCAATTGCAAGAACCATTCTAATATATAGGTTTCTAACAATAATTTGGTCTTGCAAATGTAGGTCCTGCCGTAAAAGGTTTAGACCCACTGTTCGAGCAAATTTGCATCTAGGGACATGATGCCTTCCTGAATATCAGTAAAATCAAGAAACTTAGATAGATAGTTAAGATAAAGAAACTTGCGACAAAAAACAACAAGTTGTTTGTTTGTACAATGAAGAAGACATCAATGAACTATAGTATGGTACTATCTCTTTTACCTTGTCTTTTTTACCTTTGTGACATTTCAATTTTTAGAAACGAGATTTACGCAAATCTTTGTTTCTAGTCATTTGCAAAGCCGTTCATCAATGAGTACGTATCGAATCCCATGTCTGGTAAAGAGGCGAGTAAGGTATTCATACAACACCCATGGTATAATCTTGAAGTCTTCCTCAAGAGGATGAAGGATGGGCGGGCAACCATTTGTAGGCACTGGCATAAAGTTGCAAGAACCTTCGACGTGAGTGAAGGCTCAGTATTTGCCTTCTGTTTCAACAGTTTTCTAGACGAGATTCATCTATCTATTTATCGTATATGATGCTATTTTCCAAAGATTTTACATGTTCCATGTGAAACTCGGTCCTATCGTGGCTTGGTAGTATATGCCTATATGATGTTGTACTCTGATGTATTTCAATTATGAAATCCTTGTTGCCGTAATACATAATGAAATATATTGTGTGCTTGATATGAACTATCAATTTGAACGACGCCAGTGATGACCTCAACAAACCCACATGCTTGCTGGAAAATTGGCGTGTTGGATCTGTGAATAGTCACACACGATTTCTAGGTGCAAACTATGTGTGTTAGAAAACCCATTCGCAAACATTTTCACATAAAACATGTGTGTGATGAAGAGCCCTATGCCAAACAGTTTCTTTATCCACCGTCCATGATGGACACCCATAACACAGACGATGTTATGGAGAAAATTGTGTGTGATGTACAATATGAACGGAAACATATGTTTGGGATTCACTGTGTGGGATGGTATGCACATCTCACACGATTTCTCCTAAATACATGTTTGTGATAGTCCTTTGAATCGCACATAAAATAATTTTGCCTATCGTGTGTGACCGGGAGCAGGCATCGCCAACGGGTTTTTCGGGTCGTGTGCGATAGCCCCCCTATTACTCGCACGTGCAAGGCGACGGTTTGAGACTACGCCATGGAAAGGGGTTAAAAACCATTTGTATAGAAGGCGCCTCCCCTAGTGAGGCTTCTGATCATCACGGAAGCAAGGGGCGGCGACGTATGGGTATCCACTTTTTCATGCATGTTTATCGACCCTTTGGGCTGAATATGCTTCTAAACCTCTACTAGAAAATTAGGTAACATTTCCTTCAACCTTTCATTAACTAACTTATCTATTTTTTCTTTGTCCATTCTTTCTTTTCTGGACTTAGTTATTATTTTCTTGGTGGGGAAGTAGGCATCCTAGAAAGTACTTCTCGCACCCAGCTTATGAACTCTCGTGTGTTCTCTCTTCCTTTCGAGGGCATACAAAATTGAGTCGGATGACCACCTCGATGAATCCGGTGAATCTTCAGAGCTTGGTGTGTTTTGGGTCAAATTTGCCTGCATGCGCATGAGAAAACTAATATCTTTAGAAACTATTGTGATACATAAATGATGCAAAGTGTGGTTGTATAGGCTAATCATGTACCGCTCTTTCAAACACATTCACCACCTGAGGGTCCTCGAAGTAGTATAATCCAGTCTTTTTTAAGAACCGCTAGGGATTAAAATATTTCTTGGCACATGGGTCCAGGATATTATAAAATGGCATCGGTTGACCGTGTGAAAACATAGCATAATGCTTATCCCAGATGGGTTGCTTACTTCATAACCACGGGTGACTGTATTGTGTATCCCTACCATTTGGATATGAAGCTTCGCAAACTTCTCTTTGTACTTTTTGTATCCATTTGAGTCTCGGTAAACCTGGAACTCCTTCCATTCTTCACTGGTGGTACTAGGATATCGATTTCCTATTTCCTCTAAAACATATGTGTCTTCTATTAGCTTGTTTGGATGGTATGTATTATTACTCAAGGCCATAGTGAACACGCGCATGGAATGAATTATAGAAGTGCTTTGTCTCGGTAGTTGAACCTGAAAATATCTCTCATCTTTCCTAACAGGTGGTTTGACCAGTGTTTGTTTCTAGAACCCCTTAAGCATCTAATGATCATGCCACGATTTTCACGGGCGATGGCACATAGGACGTTGCCCCATTTTGTTGCATTCTTGATCAGACTAACGGGTCTCTCTTCTCTATTAATCTGTTTTATTATGTAAGTTGTTATGGACACCTTATTCCATATCCTACACTTTTGTGTTTGACTTTGCAAATCAGCTTCTACACCATCGAGGCCTCCTTCCTCTTCAACATCATCCAACTCTTCTTCCAGATGTGGGCCATCTTGCATTACTTCTGCACCTTCGTCCGAACATCCATCCCCACCTTGCACTTCCTCATCATTAGCATGTGAATCTTCTTCCCCATCTAGCCCTCCATCTCCAGCATGTTCAGTATGCTTGTGAAACTCGTAAGCATAATTCGTTGGCTCATCAAGTAGAGAAGTCAAAGCCTCACTCCGAGACCATATATGTCTTGCCATCTTTTATCTACAAAATGAAGATTTCATCCATAATTAGTAAAAAAGAATTAAAAATTCATAAAAAAAATTGGCGACAAGAGTGCTAAAATAGAGACATATGAAATCCAAGAAATTCGACGAAATGGAAATGAATCAACATTTCATCAAACATTTGGTACTCTTTAGTATTCCCTTTGAAAGAAGACAATGAACCACAATGAAATTCACCACTGGGCATCACCATTTTATCAAAAAATGCATTCATTTGCAAAAAAATGGAAGTATTGAATGCCAGAAATTCGGCAAAAATGGATGGGAACCAACATTTCTTCAAAACATTGGCACTCTTTTCTGTTGCTTGTCAAAGAAGATAATGAGTTGCAATGAAATTCACCACCTGTGGGGACCGTGATACGTCTCCAATGTATCTGTAATTTTTTATTGTTCCATGCTATTATATTATCTGTTTTGGATGTTGTATAGGCATTAATATGCTATTTTATATTATTTTTGGGACTAACCTATTAACCTAGAGCCTACTGTCAGTTTCTGTTTTTTCCTTGTTTTTGAGTATTGTAGATAAGGATATTAAACGGAGTGCAAACGGAATAAAATCTTCCCGATGATTTTTCTTGGACTAGAAGACATCTACTAGACTTGGAGAGGGGGCCAGGAGACCTGCCAGGAGGTCACGAGCCAACCTCGCGCGGCCAGGGGGGTCGTGCCCCCTGTCTTGTGCCCCCTAGTAGGTCTCCTCACCCTAATATTTGGCCTATAAATTCCACAATATTTCCCCAATACCAAAAAGACCCACACAAATTCTTTTCCGCCGGCAGAAGCCTCCACTCCCAAGAGATCCAATCTTGGAGCCTTTTTCGGTAATCTGCCAGAGGGGGATTCGATCATGAAGGTCATATACATCAACTCCATTGCCCCTATGATGATCCGTTAGTAGTCCACCATAGACATAAGGGTCCATAGCTAGTAGGTAGGTGGCATCTTGTCTCTCTTTGTGCTTCAATATAATGTTCTCCATGATCTTCATGGGGATCTATCCGATGTAAAACTCTTTTGCGGTATGTTTGTCGAGATCCGATGAATTGTGGGTTTATGAACATATTATCTATGAATATTATTTGGTTCTTATCTGAATTCTTATATGCATGATTTCATATATTTGCAAATCTCTTCAAGTTATTGGTTTGCTTTGGCCAAATAGATTGGTAATTTTTCCAATGGGAGAACTGTTTGGTTTTGGGTTCAATCTTGCGGTGTCCTCACCCAGTGACAAAGTAGGGGTAGCGAGGCATGTTTGTATTGTTGCCATCAAGGGTAAAAAGACGGGGTTTTCATCATATTTCTTGAGTTTATCCCTCTACATCATGTCATCTTACTTAATGCGTTAATCTGTTCTTCATGAACATAATACTCCACATGCAGGCATGAGTCGGTTGATGTGTGGAGTAATAGTAGTACATGCAGAATTGTTTCGGTCTACTTGACATGGACGTGATACCTATGTGCATAATAATTGTGTAGGATATCGTCGTAACTATGCGCTTTTCTATCAATTGCTTGACAGTAATTTGTTCAACCACCGTGTTATTTTCCTTCAAGAGAGAAGCCTCTAGTGAAACCTCTAGCCCCGGATCTGTTTTCCATATTATATTTTCAGATCTACATACCAAAAATACCAAAAATACCTTTCTGAAATTTATTTAACTTTTTACTTTCTGCAATCTTTTACATCTATCTCTATCAGATCTTATCCTTGCAAGTAATCGTGAAGGGATTGACAACCCCTTTATAGCGTTGGGTGCAAGAGTTTGATTGTTTGTGTAGGTGCATCCATTGGTGACTTGCTTGTTCCTCCTAGTGCATTGATACCTTGGTTCTCAACAACCGAGGGAAATACTTATCTACTTTGCTGCATCACCCTTTCCTCTTCAAGGGAAAACCAACGCAAGCTCAAGAGGTAGCAAGAAGGATTTCTGACGCCCTTGCCGGGAAGGATACACATCAAGCCTACCAAGTACCTATCAGAAACTCATCTATTGAATTTACATTATTTTCCATTTGCCTCTCGTTTTCCTCTCCCCCACTTCACCAATTTTCCGTTTTATTTGCCTTCTCTTTTCCGTTTTCCATTTCTCTTGTCGGATATTTTGCTTGTTACTATGACTTGAGTTGCTACCTCCCCTTTGTCACCAGACTTTGAAGTTCTATACTACAAGCAAAAACAAGGGGAAAATTTGAAAGATGCCTGTTATAGGCTAATGGAATCCCATCGTATTACCAATATAAAAGGGGATACAAAAGTTCTGCTTAGAATTTTTTACATTGGATTGGCTTTACATCATAGAAAGCTTTTGTATTTTGCCTCAGAGGGCAATTTTATCGAACTTGATGCAAGTGCCGCTTATAATGTTTTGGAAGGAATTTTGGGGGTTCCCCCACAAAAAACGGAGCCTACCTTTTCACAAGAGGGAGTTCAATTCCTCGACGGATTGGGTGACTTGCATAAACACTCAGTCGAGTTACAAAAATATCATGAACCCCTCAACCACATTAATGGGAATCTCATTCGCTTGAACACTTTGATTACCCTTTACAATAAGCGTTTGGATATTTTGGATCTTAAGATGGTTCCTTTGCCCGAAAACCCAGGGAAGCAGAAAGAGCCCCCCAGATTTGAGAAGGCCCTCACAAAGGTTGCTAATACCAAAGATGACAATCCCTAGATCTATTGTGTTTTGCCTAGCTGGGGTTTTTAAACAATAGCGCTTGTTGGGAGCCAACCCAATTTTATTTTTATGTTCTGTTTTTTGCTTCTATATTTGAGTGTTTCACACATTATTACCTCTGTAGTAATTGTGTTTTGGTGTTTTACTCAGTGTTCGAGCCAAGTAAGACCTTTGGGATGGTCTATGGTGATTGTTGATTTGATCTTGCTGAAAAACAAAAACTTTTGCGCCATGTCTAGGAATTTTATAAATTTATCAGTGCGTCTAAAGGCTCTAAATTTTTTACAAAATATTTATATGTAAATTTCACAGTTTGCCCTAATTGTTAAGAATTTTCGGAGTGACAGAAGTATACGAAGTTTCCAGATTGCTACAGACTATTCTGTTTTAGACAGTTTGTGTTTTCTTTGTGTTGTTTATCTAATTTCATGTATCTATGGGTCGTTTCGGGGGGTATGAACCCTGCAGAAGTTGGAATACAATAGATATTAAACCAATATAAATAAATAATGAGTTCACAACAGTACCTAAAGTGGTGATTTATTTCCTTATACTAACGGATCTCATGAGTTTTCTATTGAGTTTTGTGTTGTGAAGTTTTCATGTTTTGGGTAAAGATTGGATGGACTATGGAATAAGGAGAGGCAAGAGCCTAAGCTTGGTGATTCCCAAGGCACCCCAAATAATCAAGGATGCCAAAAAGACTAAGCTTGGGGATGCCCCAGAAGGCATCCCCTCTTTCGTCTTCAATCCATCGGTAAATTTACGTGAGGCTATATTTTTATTCACCACATGATATGTGTTTTGCTTGGGGCGTCTTGTATGATGTGAGTCCTTTATTTTTAGTTTGCCACAATCATGCTTGCTCACATGTTTTGAAAGAGACACGCATGAATCATGAATTTATTAGAATACTCTTTGTGGTTCACTTATATCTTTTGAGCTAGGCAATT
This sequence comes from Hordeum marinum, assembly GCA_022496015.1. Taxonomy (NCBI): domain Eukaryota; kingdom Viridiplantae; phylum Streptophyta; class Magnoliopsida; order Poales; family Poaceae; genus Hordeum; species Hordeum marinum. The sequence goes on along the minus strand of CM039675.1, from coordinate 267,641,532 downwards.
CTGCTCTACTGCTTCACTGATATCTTTTTAGAGCACGGTGGTGTCTTGTTTTATAGAAATAATTGAAATATCGTACCTAACTTATATTATTTTGAGAACCTTTAACAACATTGTAATGTGCTTAGGTTATGAATTTAGTCCTAATATGGCAGGCATCCGAGAGGGATATAATAAAAACTTTCATATAAAGTGCAATGAATATTATGTGAAGTTTGATCCTTGCATAAATTTTTGAGATATAAAGATGGTAATATTACGAATCATGTTAGGAAGTAATTGTGAATTTGTTAAAATACTTGTGTAAAGGTTTGTGATTACCGTAGCATGCACGTATGGTGAACTGTTATGTAAGGAAGTTGGAGCATGATTTGTTTAGTTATTGTCACCCTTTGGGTGAGGGTCGGGAGCATGCAATGGTTTACTCCTACCAACCTCTCCCCTAGGGGCATGCGCCTAATACTATACTTCAATGACTAGTAGAATTTTGCAATAAGTATGTGAGTTCTTTCTGACTAATGTGAGTCCATGAATTATGTGCACTCTTACCCTTCCACTTTTGCTAGCCTGTCTAATATCGCACAACTTTTGCCGGTGCATTACACCCACCATATATCCTTCCTCAAAACAGCCACCATACCTACCTATTATAGCATGTCCATAGACATTCTGAGACATATTACTATCCAACTTTGAGTGATTATTTTATTATGACACGCACCATCATTTTCATATTGCTTTGCATGATCGTAAGATAGCTAGCAAGATTTTTTCATGGCTTGTCCTTTTTTGATGTCATTTGCTATGCTAGATCATTGCACATCCCGGTACACCACCGAAGGCATTCATATAGAGTCATATTTTGTTCTAGATATCGAGTTGTAATTCTTGAGTTGTAAGTCAATAAAAGTGTGATGACCATCATTATTAGAGAATTGTCCTATGTGAGCAAAGGATGATGGAAGCTATGATTCCCTCACAAGTTGGGATGACACTCCGGACTTTATGAAAAATAGAAGAGGCCAACAAAGCCCAAATAAAAAAAGAGGCCAAAGATGCCCACCAAAATAAAGAAAAGAGAGAGAAAATAGAGAAGGGACAATGCTACTATCCTTTTTCCACACTTGTGCTTCAAAGTAGCACCATGATCTTCATGATAGAGAGTCTCCTATTGTCTCACTTTTATATACTAGTGGGAATTTTTAGTATATAACTTGGCTTGTATATTCCAATGATGGGCTTCCTCAAATTACCCTTGGTCTTGATGAGCAAGCAAGTTGGATGCACACCCACTTAGTTTCTTTTTGAGCTTTCATACACTTATACCTCTAATGCATCTGTTGCATGGTAATCCCTACTCACTCACATTGATAATTATTAATGGGCATCTCCATAGCCCATTGATACGCCTAGTTGATTGAGACTATCTTCTCCTTTTTTTACAACCTCCACCATATTCTATTCCACCTATAGTGCTATATCCATGGCCCACGCTCATGTATTGCATGAGAGTTGAAAAAGTTTGAGAACATAAAAGTGTGAAAACAATTGCTTGACTTGTCATCAGGGTTGTGCATGATATAAATACTTTGTCTGGGGAAGGTCGAGCATTGCCAGACTATATGATTTTGTAGGGATAACTTTCTTTTGCCATTATATTTTGAAGAAGTGCAATTGCTTTGTTAGTATGCTTGAAATGTTATTGTTTTTATGTCAACATTAAGCTTTTGTTTTGAGTCTTATGGATCTGAAAATTCATGCCACGATAAATAATATTACATGGATAAATATGTTAGGTAGCATTCCACATCAAAAATTCTGTTTTTATCATTTACCTACTCGAGGACGAGCAGGAACTAAGCTTGGGGATGCTGATACGTCTCTAACATATCTATAATTTTTTATTGTTCCATGCTATTATATTATCTGTTTTGGATGTTCTATAAGCATTAATATGTTATTTTATATTATTTTGTGACTAACCTTTTAACCTAGAGCCTAGTGCCAGTTTCTATTTTTCCTTGTTTTTGGGTATTGAAGATAAGGAATATTAAACGGGTCGAAACAGAATAAAATATTCGTGATGATTTTTCTTGGACTAGAAGACATCTACCAGACTTGGAGACGGGGCTAGGAGACCTGCCAGGAGGTCACAAGCAACCCTGGCATGGCCAGGGGGCCGCCCCCTAGCTTGGGTCCCCCAGCATATTTCCTAATCCTGATCTTTGGCCTATAAAAGCCTCTATTCCCGAGAGATCCAATCTTGGAGCCTTTTCCGTTAATCTTCTAGAGGGGGATTCGATCACGGAGGGCATCCACATCAACTCCATTGCCCCTCCGATGATGCGTGAGTAGTCCACCACAAACCTACGGGTCCATAGTTAGTACATAGATGCTTATTCTCTCTCTTTATGGTTCAATACCATGTTCTTCATGATATTCATGGGGATCTATCCGATGTAATACACTTTTGTGGTCTGTTTGTCGAGATATGATGAAGTGTGGATTTATGATCAACTTATCTATGAATAATATTTGGTTCTTATCTGAATTCTTATACGCATGATTTCATATGTTTGCAACTATCTTCAAGTTATTGGTTTGGGTTGGCCAACTAGATTGGTAATTCTTGCAATGGGAGAAGTGATTGGTTTTGGGTTCAATCTTGTGGTGTCCTCACCCACTGACAAAGTAGGGGTAGCGAGGCACGTATTTTATTGTTGCCATCAAGGGTAAAAAGATGGGGTTTTCATCATATTGCTTGAGTTTGTCCCTCTATATCTTGTCTTCTTACTTAATGTGTTACTTAGTGAGTTGGTCGATGTATGGAGTAATACTAGTAGATGCAGAATTGTTTCAGTCTACTTGAGACGGACATGATGCCTATATGCATAATCATTGCCTTAGATATCATCATAACTATGCGAGTTTCTACCCATTGCTCGACAATTTCAAAATTACGACTGTTGTTGTGCTTAGCGCCAACTGTCCCCAATCATAACATTCACATAACGGTCATATCATTGGGGACATTTATGTCTTATCATGTCAGGTTGCACCCTGGCTATAAATAGCCACCCCCCACAACCACTAGTTGGTTGGCTGTCCCGAGAGAGAACTAACACTTGTCATTTGAGAGCAACCCATCCTCTAAGGACTTTGAGAGAAAATCATTAGTGAGGCAAAACCCACAACCAAACCACCAAACCCAAAGTGATTGAGCATCACTGAAGAAATTCCTGTGTGGAACCAATGCTTGTTACCTTTGAGGACTATGCATCCTTCATACGGTTAGGCCTCATGGTCTAGTGCATCCTACAGTCAATTGGGGATCACGAAGTGACCTTGGTCTAGAGCATCCAGTAGTAAATTGTGGATCGTCGGGTGACCAGTTTGTGAGGGTTTTGGAAGTCTACCCTGAAGACTTACCATGAGTTTGGACGAGGACTGTGTGACCTTAGTTCAAGGAGAATATGGTAAGGATTGTGTGTCCTGGGACTGCATGTCCTCTGGTTTAAATTCCAGGCCGCTCCAAACCGGACGTACGACTGTTAGAACAGGTGGAACTAGGTCATCAAATCATTGTCTTCATCGAGCTACCTGGTTCTATTTCCTCAACCCCTCTATTCCTCACATACTTGTTGATGAACTTAATTGTTACTGTTTGAAGAATTTGACTGAAGACTTTCAAAATTTCCTCATCTCAAATTCTTCAAGTTACCTTGTTCATCACTGCTTATCCTGTGTCACTCTACTTGTGATTCATGCATGTTTCAATTCATCATGATGACTATGCTGTTACTATGTTACTCATGCACTTGAGTACTTATTCTGCTGCTAGTTATTCATCACATTTCAAATTCCTCAAAGTTGAAATTCCTCAAGTGATCATTTTGTAAAAATCGTCTATTCACCCCCCTCCCTCTAGTCAATATAACGCACTTTCACTAAGTTAGTATTAGTATAGAGCTTTTTTCACAAGAAAGTTATTTGTTCCTAGGCAATCGATAACAAGATCGATAATAACTATTACAATTTTATACGAGGGAGAGGCATCAGCTAACATACTTTCTCAACTTGGATCATATGCACTTATGTTTGGAACTCTAGCAAGCATCCACAACTACTAAAGATCATTAAGGTAAAACCCAACCATAGCATTATAAGGTATCAAGTCCTCTTTATATCCATATACAAACAACCATCTTACTCGGGTTTGTGCTTCTATCACTCACGCCACCCACCATAAGAGAATCATGAGCATATTGCAAACCCTACAGCGGGATCCCTCATGCTTGTGAGACATGAAGAGCACCATAGGACAGCATCAATAATAAAACATGCAACTCAAACCAATCATGATCATCAATCAACCCATAGGACAAAGAGGATCTACTCAAACATCATGGGATAGTAATACATCTTGGGAAATAATTTATAGCATTGAGGACCATGTTGAAGTAGAGATTACAATGGGGAGAAGGGATGCTACACCGCTGCATAGAGGGGGAGAGAGATGGTGATGACGGAGGCGAACTTGTTGGTGTTGATTCCCATCACGATGATGGCCCCGGTGGCGTCCATTGCCACCGGGAGAGAGGGGGAGAGAGCCCCCTCCATCTTCTTCTTCCTCCCCCTATATGGGACGAGGGTTTCCCCTATGGTCCTTGGCCTCCATAGCAGCGGAGGGGCGAGATCCCCGCCCAGATGGATCTCTCTCTCGGTTTCCTCCTATTTCCGTGTTCCCAGATTCTCGCCTTTCACCATTTCTTAAATTCTCGGAGATCCATAACTCCGATTGGGCTGAAATTTTAACATCATTTTATCAAGATATTAGATTTCTTGCCAATCGCCTTAAGGGATGACCACAAAGCCACCTTGGCATGGCTAGGGGGATAGGTCGCGCCCCCAAGCTTGTGGGCCCCTCGGGCATCGTCTCACGTTTATTCTTTTTCCCAAAAATCACATATATTCACAAAAAAATCTTTGTAAGTTTTTATCGCGTTTGGACTTCATTTGATATGGATTTTATGCGAAACAAGAAACATGCAACAAACAGGAACTGGAACTGGGCACTGGATCAATATATTAGTCCCAAAAATAGTATAAAAAATTGTCAAAAGTATATGAAAGTTGTAGTATATTGGCATGAAACAATCCAAAATTATAGATAATATGGAGACATATCAAGTATCGCGACTCAGGATCCTCACTAGCCACATAGCCCCACACCCCCAGACGGCCCAACGGCGGCTGAGGGATGCGCATGGCCGGGCCCTGTCGACATAGAGCGCTAGGTGTTTGAAATTTCCAAATTAACACTGTCTTCACCATGTTCCCTTCATGAGGGCTGATCCTACGCCAAGGGGGACTTCTAGGCATCGCGGCTCAGGAGCCTTGATACGTCTCCAACGTATGTATAATTTTTGTGTTGGAGATATGCCCTAGTGGCAATCATGTATGATGATATTTCCTATGTGTTTATGAATAAAGATAGTCCTTGGACATTATTATTGATGTGTATTAACAAGTATGTGTCTTGTTTGTTAGACTATGCATTGTATGATGACTGTCCTAAATAGTCCCTAGATGAAAAGGGCTGTGTGGATGCGCAGCCAGTTAGACTAGCATATGACATGGTGGATGGTCCGGTCTCAGTGACCATGTAGCATTGGATGCTAGCCGAATAATATGGACTCAGAAAGGTCTATTCGGATTCGACATAGTCAGATTCGAGTCGAGATAAGGTGTAAGTTGGATAGACCCAACTATGAGACGCTACGAAGGTCATCGGTGAGTCTCTAGTACAACATACGTTCTATGTCCTAAGACCTGGGCTGGCGCATGTACTCGGGATGGTGAAAGACTTGCCTTGGGCTAACAAAACACTAATTCGTGACTGGGTAGTTACAAAAGTAGTTTTCGGTCTTGTCCATACCCATGATGTCAGACATGGTCGAGCAAGATGGGATTTGCCCCTCCGATCAGGAGAGATATACTTTGGGCCCCTCAGGTGATCCAACCTAGATAAGCATGGCCTTGCGATGAGGATTATGAGATAATCCGAAGAGTTGGTCAGATTCACCGGAACTAGAAAGAGGTCGTGCTGCAACAAGGATGGCCATGTTGCCTTGTGCACGACAACATATATCGTGACGCAAAGGGAATAGAAGTGCAAAATATAGGTTCGCCTAACCAGCTGCATAGGACACTTGGAGTCGGCACGCTTTGCTAGATGCCTGTACCGACCGGTCGAGTCGGATGTAATCTGACTTGCGACCAAGTGAACATGAACCTAAGGGCTTCGGCGCCATCATTAGGGCTTTGCATGTGTTGCAACTAGCCACCTCCACTTGCTGCTGCCGACTGTGTGATCGGACCTAGCAGTCCACCGCACGGTGTTCCTCTTGCACGCGGGGATACCGTTAGAGGCGGTGCACTTACGACGCACCGGGGAACTAGTACGTGGGATCCGGCGACCGGCTGTTCGAGGGAGATCGGGCTGGCTATTCGAGGGAGATCGGATGAGGAGGAGACGGACCACACGAACGAGCTGCCCCAACTCTACTTCCGCTAGACGACACTGCACGTCTAGTGGTCACGAGCTGTGCTACGTCTCCGTTGCATGTTCTTGGATGTTCTGCGCATAGGAATTTTTTTAATCTGCATGCGATGCACCTATGGTAGGACCCAACATTTTGATGATGGCATGCTATTATATTATATGTTTTGGATGTTTTATATGCATTAATATGCTATTTATATTATTTTTGGGATTAACCTATTAACCCAGAGCCTAGTGCCAGTTTCTATTTTTTCCTTGTTTTGTAGTTTTGCAGATATGGAATATTAAACAGAGTCCAAACAGAATAAAATCTTCGGAATGAATTTTCTAGAAGGAAAAAAATCCGACAGGCTTGGAGTGCATGCCAGGGGATCTACCAGGAGATCACAAGTGTGGTAGGCGCGGCCACCCCCTGGCCGCGCCTGGCAGGCCTACCGTCTCCTCGCAGGTCTCCTAGCCCTTTTCTTCGTCCTATAAATACCCAAATATTCCCCAAACACCAGACAGAGCCACCACGCAAATACTTTTTTGCCTCTAGAAGCCTCCAGTCCTAAGAGATCCAATCTTGGAGCCTTTTCCGGTAATCTTCCTCAATCGCGGACTACTCTTCCTTAAGAACCCTCAAGCGGGACTCCGCCTCGTCACGATGCCCTACAACAGATGTCGTGTTGGCTAGCGCTGCCTCGAGGGCTGCTTTGGCCGATGTGGGATCCTTCTAGCTTTTCACCACGCCGGCTTTGGCCTGACCCTAGGCCGCCACGATAGAGGCGACAACCCGAAGCCACCCGGAGAGGAGCTCCAGGCACCCACTTGCGAGGCGATCTTCAGTACCCACGAGGGAATCCTAAACTTGACCCAAAGCTGTGAAGGCCCTGTCCAGGACATCGAGGCCACGCGATGAAGGCACCAAGGCCTTCTCTAAAGGAGTTGCCTGTGCAATCGCAAGCGATGTCCCCCATGAGACAGCAGCACAAGGAGCAGGAGGCTCAGGAGGTGCACAACGACCAACGGCAAGATGGATGCAGATGGATCAACGGGTGGCCAGCCCTCTAGGGCTGGCCCTCCGGACAGTGGCACCAACACAACCTCAAGGGAAGGAGAGACCATGCCAATAGTCATTGGAGGCTCAGAAGGCTCCACGGCGGTGACCAAGAGGGTTGCCTCGCGAGCCTCCGCCCCCTCACCCGCAGGCGCCTCGTCAGGCGACGACGGCACGACAGAAGTAGACAAGCATCGAAAGAGACCTTCGGCTTAACGCCCAGCTTCTTCCTCCTCATCTTTAGAGCGGCGGCGTTCCTAGTTACCTGGCAAAGGCAGAATCATTAGTACTCAAGCTATCCACAGGCGAGCAAGCCTGAACAAGGTTACTTACACCTCAACATCTATCCACTTCCTATTTCTCTCCACTCCGACGCTGATGGCGACACCCTCGCCCCTCTCAGTGAGGGCACCACCATGCCGGGGAGCAGGGGCACTATACGCAAGAGCAGCCGCTAGAGGGATCGCCTTGGCCCCGGCCTCGTCCATCTGGCCCGCGGGCCGCAATTCGGGCAGGGGCGAGGCCAGCACCTCAACCACCATGCGTTTAAGGTAGGGTACACCAAAGAAAACGCTGCTCCGCATTTCCTAGGGGTCGCCAGGCAGGCGGACCATGTGGCACGAGGGGACGGCCCTAGCCCCCTGGGAATCTTGGCGGGCACGTAGAGCGTGAAGTAGAAGCTTCACCAGCATCGTCGTCATCCTCAAGATCTCGCAAGAGCACGCTCTGTCATGGGGGAGATGGCCCCACCAGTTCGTTGTCCGCTCTCTTATCCGAATCCTCCGCGCTCGTGGCGTCACCAGAGGACACCATCACCGGGGAGCCAAGGCGCTCAACTAAGGAGAGCCCCAGTTTGTTGAAGACAAGCATCTTGGCAACTAAATCGGCCTCGTCGTCATGGCGGTACAGTGGGGTGTAGGCCTCGGGGAGATCTCTGGGGTCGCCGTTCAACAGGGTCGCCACAGCCCTGCCTCATTCAATGGGGGTCATGCACGTGGACCGAAGCCTGAGGTTGTTGCCGCTGCCCTGATGGTCACACATGGGCCTAGAGTGATACTTCAGGGGCGCCAGGTGCTCCGTCAAGAACTCCTTCACTATCATCCCCCTAGTCAGCTTCCTCGCGTTGATGTCGCGAGAAATCCGCTCCAGGACAGGTTTGGCCCGGGGGTCAAAAAGCGTCGCGGATCTCCATGCACTGGCCTTCTCCGGCAGCCCCTTCGGCAGCTCCAAGCGAGGGTTTGAGCTATCGAGATCCATGAAGACGCAACGGTGTCGAAAGTTCTCCACCTTCTTCCCAGCCTTTAAGAGCATGTTACCGCTATGGACCACGATGAGGGAGACGCACCCCGACTGCTGAGTGCTATCATGCACGCGCAAGCTGAAGAAGTGTCAAAAGAGAGCCACCGAACGCTTCACACCCACAAAAGCCTTGCAGTAAAAGGCGAAGACAGACAACAGCAGGATGAAGTTGGGCTAAAGATGAAGGGATTGAATCCCGTAGTGGTCGAGGATGGCGGTGAGGAACCCGGAGAAAGCCCGGACAAGCTCGGCGAAGACGCTATGAAGGAAGAAGGGACAGGTCAACCTGGACGAGGGCCGATTCTCAGAGGAGCCGCCAAATATGAAGGTCCGCCTGCACTCATTGGTCCCGTCCGCCATCGACCGGAGCACCGGGACATGGTCTCCATCTTTGGCGATGGAGGACTCAGAAAGCCCCGGTGAGGGAGGTTGAGCTATCGGCCTCTCACTTCGGCTAGCCGGCAGGAGCCATCGGGAAGATCGTGGGACCGACACGGCAAGAAGGAGGACAGAGCGATGCCGGATCTGGAGAGGTCTCTGCTAAGGCCGGAGGTCTAGACTGAAGAGCAAGTGCACAGAAGAGGAAAGCAGTAAAAGCTCGGCGCTAGAAGTCATGGTTTTGTCGATTTGAGCGGTGGCCGACGAGGCGTTTGACATCAAACACTGACCGCAGGACACACGCCGCCCCTAGCCCGCAGGCTTTTGTGACCCGCGGCGCTTCGGCCGTCCTCGACAGCTTCGCTCGGAAGCTAGCTCATGCGTGCCTCGGGCCTGGGGGCTACTGTCGACGTTCTGGGAACGGGGGTACCCAAACCTGCCTACATGCGGCCTAGGACATCGCCCACCTCGTCAGCCAGGCATGGCTTGGCGCGGCTTCACTCCAGACAAGGCCCTCGCGTGGACCCTAGGCTCGCGAGGAAGAATGATACAAAGACCAGCAAGGATGGGCGTCATCAGGCCTCCTCCGGAGTAGCGGAGATCTCTATGCAGAACCCGGCCCCAGGAGTCAAAGGTGACGCAAGGAAGGACAAACAGGCGCCATTGTGCCAGGCGGTGCAGTTTCCTCTTTCGGGCAAAGGGAGCAAGAACGTACGCAGGTTCTCGAATAGCCACCCAAAGGTTTCCATTCTAGTGCAACAAGACCACGACCACGAGCCCCGCAAGACGGATGTCATCGCCGAGCCCACCTCTGCATCATCAAAAGCTACTTTGCACGTGAAGACCACCTTTGGACAGGGCGTGGGTGTAATCCTATCCCCCTTCAAATTTGGCTGTTGTGGGATCTCTTCCTACCAATGTGATAAGGGTAGAGGACCTGGGCGAATGCTATATATAGAGTCTGGGCCACACCAGAGAGGGGGATTCACAACGAGTCCATCCAAGAGAACCACGAAGAGGGAGAACGAACCAGAAGACCAAGGCAGACATCCAAGGACACCACCAGAGCCCCCTCGCGAGGCTCAGAACCACTGTACTAGTTCATCCGCCACACCTCCCCTAGAGGCTATCCACCAAAGCAGGAGTAGGGTATTACGCTTCCAAGCGTCCTGAACATGGTTAAACCACCATGTTCATCTTCTTACTCGTCATCGTGCGAGTTCGCTGCAATAACCATTGACTAGGGCAAGGCTACTAGGGATCTTCGCTAACGCCCCGTGTTCAAACCTTAAGGGTTTTGCTGATCCCAAAATATGACACATAACTCGGGTGACATCCCTGAAGAACCTGCCATGTATTGCAGCACCTGACGTCCAACGCTGCCATGTAGCAACAGACATGGTCGTCCTCCTCCCTGACACGGCAACATACCACCTCCGCCGGGGCCAGCTCCTTCTGCACCAAATGTGGCCCCACGCGACCGCCACCAAAGAAGCTCCGGGTCGACGTCAAGACCCAGAATCCTGTCACATCCCTAGCTAGATGTCATAGGATAGCATCTGTGTCCCTCTCGTTTCAATTTTGCATCAACATGAAATGGGGATTAAAAGAAACCCCAAGCTCACATTGAATCAATATAATTCAAGTTGGTGAAAATTCGACAAATCCAAAATGCCCTACCAAAATGTTCCCTATGTCTGATAAATATGGACATGATTATAATAGGGGTCATTTTAAATATTTGAACAACCGAAGCAATTTAAAAATAAATGTTAAAGCTTCTAAAAATATCAAATAAAGCATTATCATTATTTTAGTTTTCAAAATATCCTAAAACTTTTTAGATAAGTTTGAAATATTCAAACCTCAATATATAAAATATTTGGGATATTTTAAAAAAGAATATGTGCCTTAAAATAAAAGAAAACAAATGTCACAAATTAGGAAAGAAATAAAATAAAGAAAAGCGGGGAAGAAAAGGCCACTTGGGCTTACCTCAAGAAGAGGCCCAGCCCACGGGGGGTAGCAGCATCTTCTTCCTCCTACCAGGAGGAGAAGTAACCGCGTGCCACCCCCGCGGCCGGCCGTGACCGCGCGTTGGCCACCTCCTCCCAGCCTGCCTGGCCACCTCCTCGTCGCGCTGGCGAGAGGATAGGCTCGGCCGCCACACGAGCCCGTTTCCCCCTCGCCATTCCTCTCTTCCTCCTCTCCTCTGTTCTTCCTCGCCGGACAAAAGACGCCACCGATTCACCATCTCCCGTGCGTCCCCGACCACGCCAAGGCGTCAGAAGACCCTCCGGTGAGGCCTTGGTCCATTTCCCCATGGTCCCGACGTTGTTCCCCTCCTCTAGCCCCGTCTGTAGCCAGAGCCGAGCGGAACTCGCCGCCGCCCATGGCGTAGCCGTGGCCACAGCGCACAAAGCTCGCTCCCGACCACGGTCTCGTGCTCTTAGAGCTCCCAAGAGCCCGTAGCCGCCCTTAGCTCTGCCTCCCGCAGCCCATAGCACCGTAGCCGGCCCTGCCCGAGCCGTTGCCGCCTCTAAGCTTGACATGGCCGTCGTCTCCGATGGCCCCCGAGCCCCCCTCTACTGCCCTGCTAGACGGGAGCATGCACGGGCTACCTCCCGCTGCCCTCTGCGCGCCAAATGGTCGCCGAAGGCGCGATTCCGGCGAGTCACCGCCGTGTGGATGGTCGTCGCCGCCCCCGCTCCGGTGGGCGCCAACGTGGCAAGCATCAAGGGCTAATCCCCCTAATTAATTAGGCCTCTTGCCACTAATCAGTTTAAGGCCGTGTCACTGACTTACGGGCCCCACACATCAGGTTTGACCTGGTCTGGTCAGCTGACCAGCTGACGTCGTGGTGACGTCAGGCTGACGCCACTAATCCTTTTCTAGTTTAAAAATAATTCTAGAAATTATTTAAAACTTTAAAAATTCATATAAATTAATCTGTAAATCAGATGAAAATAATTTATATATGAAAATTTATCAGAAAAATCCAATGAATCCAATGGTAGTATTATCATGCATGTTAGAGAAACCTATGTAACAGAACATTGACAGTTGCTAATAGGTTAAAAATGGAAATTGAAATGAAGAACGATTTTGAACCTATATTAAAACTCACTTTTAATTAACTTGGACAATAGCTGCATTAGCTCATCCATTCATGCTGCCATGCCATGATCATGCATCATATTGTTGCACTTGCGTGTATTGATTGCTACTTATCTGCATTGCGGTAGGCCCTACTTCTGAGGATACCCCCGAGTATTCCAACGAAGGAGAGAACCTTCCCGCTACCCAGCAAGGCAAGCAACCCCCCTTGATCATTCCGATAACATCCCACTCTCTCGCTCATGTTCTTGTTTATTGCATTAGGACAAATGTTCACTTGTCTGTCATACACGGTAGATGAACCTATTCTTATGCATGACCTGTCATTGTCACAATAAATAGCTAAACCTTGCAACCTAGCATACCTGGTAAATGCTTGTGCCATGACGTGCTTAGCTTACTTTGCCTACTATGCTTGCTATGCTTAGAGTTGTATCATGTCTGATTCATCTCGGTGATGAACTGGAGTGAAACATTGTTGTTCCGATGTGATGAGCTTTTGATGAACCCGATTTGGTAAAGGTAGCGATGAGAGGCTATGTAGGAGTACATAGCGGGTTGTCTCATTGGGACCGTTCTTAGGAACTGTGTTCCGTGTTTATGATCCAAGTCTAGTTACTACCACACATTGGGTTCCGGTAACTCGACCCCTCTCGACTTATCAGTCACTTAGTCCTTAGTCTAGGAGTTGCAAGTAGTTTCTGGTGTTTACAGCATGCTGGAGGCTGTGCGTAGCGCTCACCCTAGGGGTGGGTTACTACAGGTAGGCAGTGGCACGATGTACCAAGGGTTACCCGAATGGTGGGCTTGGGAACCCTGCGCACATCGTTTGGGGTCGTAGCGGAAACTTTGGCCGGACTTCTGTGCGGGTACAGTCTCAAATAGGCGATAGCCTGGACTAGAGGTCCTATGTGATTGACGGTCATGGTCAACTCCCTCGTTGGGCTTCCACTTGAAGGTTGCCGAGGTGCATGGTTTTATGAGCACACAGCGATAAGTGGCGAGAGCGTGTGTGAAAAAGTACCCCCCTGTAGGGTATGAAACTATTCGAATAGCCGCGTACTCGGATATGGACTACCTGGAAAGCTTATGCTGTTCATAGATAATCAAATGGATACTCATAAGAATATCAAGACAAGTGTGAGTACCGTGGATGGCACTCTCCCAGGAGAGGGAAGTGAATCCATGGTGGTGTATTGTCACGGAGTTAATGGACTCGTGTGCGATATCTAAAATTTAAACAAAGAGTTAAAATTGTGTAGTGTAGGTTAGCCATGAGTCAAAGCTGGCATTGCTTCATAAACTCCACCACCCCACTTGTTGATACATGAGCATGAATAGACTAGCTCTGCTTTAAAGACTTGCTGAGTATGTTTGTACTCATGTTTGCTTAATAAATGTTGCAGATGAGACCCAGGACCCATCGGGTAGGTTCTTTCTAGATGTTGATCATGCCGAATAGCTGGTGTCCTAGCTATGACCCTATGCCCTGTGGCGGGCTGTAGATAGTCAGGCCATGTGCCTTTTTAACCTTTCATCAGTCTGTACTCAGACAGCTTATGCTTCTGCTTGCTTTGTATGAATTTGTTTGTATGACTTGAGTGTTGGGTCATGTGACCCCTGTCTGTAAGAACATATTATGCAAGGCTCGTCTGAGCCTCTTAAATAAAAGTTGTTGTATGGTTATGTTGTGATGCCATGGTTGTATCTATGCATATCGGGTATGTCGTGCGTACGTGTGACGTGCAACGGCATGTATGGGATCCGACACCTAGTTGTGTGCTTTAGTAGTACTCTTTATGGGAAACTGCCTCTTTGTGCTTCCACCGAGCCATGGTAGCTTGCTATTGCTCCGGACATATTGATTGACCGGCATGTATCCTTCTTTGCTGATGTGGCTGTCCCTTCAGGGAAATGTCTCGCAGTGTAATGGAGTCCTTGTAGCCTGCTACGACTCGTCTACGTGCAGTGATGGCATTTATGTCTCACGGCGTAATGGGGTCGTTGTAGCTTGCTATGACTCGTCTACACACGCTTGAGGTCGACACCTGCATTGCTGGGTTACATATGGCTATTTCCATAGGGATGTGCCACTTGGGTTCTATGACTAGTCATGTCGGCTCGGGGTCTTTGTCGTTTGATTGCCAACGACATGTTCACATACGTGAGCCAAAAGACGCAAACGGTCCCGGCTAAGGTAAGGTTGCAGCCGTGGAACTTATCGTGCGTGAGGCCACAAAGTGATGTGATATGTTATAGTCTGGATTCATATGACTTAGGACCGGGGTCCCGACAGCGTTGGTATCAGAGCCTGACTGACTATAGGACTACCAAGCCAAACCGGTCGAAGTTGAGTCTAAAAACACTATGGAAAAGTAGAGGAATTGATTGTGGAAGGGAACGTAAGACTCTTTTTACTCCTCTTCACAAGTTATTCTATTCTGAGTCATTCTCGTCTTTTCTACGGGGATAAGAACTAGGCTTCTCATCTATTGCTTAGGATGACGAGTTACTAACCATGGACTAATAGCTAGCTTGTTTGCAAGAGAATGTCGGTACTCAAGTATTGTTGGTGTGACAATCAGATGGAGAAGAGATTTGAGTCTAGAAAGTCAAGTGGTTATGCTTTTCCAATCTTTTGCAGTTGTCTCAAAATAGTTTTTGAGCAATTACACCCGTTATGCTATCCAATTCCTGCTAGAGTCTCTAATGTCTTTGCATGATTCTCTATTTTAGATGCCCCCTCGTCCTTCCCATCAGTTGGTCCGTCTGACCAGGTGCATTGATGTACCATTCACATGGACATGTTGATTAGAGTTATGATGGAGGCTAGTTACCGTTGGTACCCAGACTACACAGTGGAGGAACAGTATCGAGATTTCAACAAGAGTCAGTATCTGTGTACTGTTAAGATATATCCTTCATATCCTGGAGCTGCAGAGCCACTTCACTTGACTTATGGACTAGGTGTCACCATAGATATGGCAGTTCAAGAGGCCGCCTACACCATGATGACTATCATGAGGTTTCACCATGGTCTGCTTCAGAACACAGAGTTCTGTTATGTTCCTGCTTCCATGGGAGGACAGGATGGTTATCTTAGTGCATCCTACTGTCATCATTCCCATGAGGACCCTATGCTACAGGTGACCGCTGAGATGTTGGAGAACAGGGATCGTGATGCACGTGCCCTTCGCATGGAGCTTTTTGCTACCCATGCACATCTTTGGACAGCCCTGACGCAGTTGGCACTTGTCGTGTAGACAAGCTATGGAGATTTGGAGATGCTGACCCCATCGCAGACTCATCTGCCAGCACACGTAGACTGGCCCGATGTTGGAGGCATCACCCCTCTTCGAGGACCGCTGTTGCCGCCAACAAGGGGACCAAGGCCACATCCGTGTCCTTACGGTTCCCAGGGATCACAGGCTAGAGTGTTTCCGGATCCTCAAGTTCAGCTCCCGGGTCATGGGGGTAACCTGTATGAGGCATTCTATGGTGATGCTTGAGTGCGTGGATGTTAGTACTAGTATAGTAGTCATATCGCCACAGTCATGTGTGGTTTGTGGGATATGATTGATGTTGAGAGATGAGTTCCGGAGGTGCAGATAGATAATGTATAGGAAGCTTGTAATGCCTCCGATGAGTTGTGTCATCTATCTGTAGTTTGTTTTTAGTGTGGGCTTGTACTGAACTATGTCATGGTGTGTATGAATCATGGTGTTCATATGGCAGTTGTTATTACCATGTGGTTTGGGTGTTTACCCTGCATGCCATGTTGTCCAATACATTCCTTACCTCATGTCTTGGAGTTGATGTCCTCTATATTTAAGTTGTGGGTTTGTTTTCCTAGGATGGTGGCAACTAGGAATAACCCCATGCGTGCCCCCGAGCAGGGCAAGGGAAGCCAACCAAGGCAAGAGGATCTGCCACATGCACCTTCTTTGGCAGAAGTGATGCTTGAAGCTGAAAGGAACAAGAGGGAGACCAACAAGCTGCTGGAACAAATTGAGCAAAACATAGCACGTCTCCCCGCAATGAACACAATGATGGTGTGTCCCTTGGTGACTTCGTCAAGCTGTGCCCACCTAAGTATCATCATTCGGTCGACCCACTCGACACGGATGACTAGCTGACTAGCATGTTCCGCAAGATCCGGGCTGCCAACATGTTCGAGGCCAACAAGGTGACCTTTGCTACCTACTTTCTGGAAGGATCCGCCAATCTGTGGTGGGAAAATTATAAAGCCATGAGTCCCGTAGGCCCCGCACCAACTTGGGCAGAATTCAGTGCAACATTCCGTACCCATCACATCCTAGAAGGGCTGATGGATTGCAAGAGAGGGGAATTTTGTGCTTTCACCCAAGGCAGACTATCAGTGGATGTCTATAGCCGTGAGTTCGGCAATCTTGCTCGCTATGCTCCGGAGGAAGTTTCAACTGATGCCAAGAAACTTGCTAGGTTCCGCAAGGGACTTAAACCTGAGCTTCATCGAGATTTGCGCCTGCATGAGTGCACAACCTTCCAGGCTCTCGTCAACAAGGCTGTCAATGCCGAGTCTAGACACACTGACTATGAGGCCACGAGGAAGCACAACCGTGACTTCAGACCTGCATCTGGCTCTGGCTCCAACAAACGTTGGGTCTAGGTGCCCAACGCAGCTCTGCCACCAAGATACACCGCAAGGCCATCCTTCTAGGCGCCTCGCCCAGCTCAGCCCAACCCTCCAGCCAGACCATTTGGAGGTCCGCCTGTCAATGTTGCTCCCCGTGCCACCGTGGTCTACTACAAATGTGGGGAACCACGACACTACTCTTGTGACTGTCTTCAGAGCAATGCCAAGCCCGCTGGACGTGGGAAGCCGGGAAAAGCCTTCTATGTGAAGCCAGCTCCTGCTTGTGGACGAGTGAATTATGTCTCTACTAAGGAAGCCTCTGAGGATCCTGATGTTATCCTAGGTACACTCCTTGTCAATAGTCATCCAGCATTTGTTCTATTTGATAATAGGGCATCTCATTCTTTCATCTCAGAAAGTTATGCACGGTTGCATAACATGTCTTTTTGTGATATGCCTACTCCTTTAGTAGTTCAGACTCCTGGTTCAAAGTGGCAAACTTCTAGAGTGAGCCATGATAATGAGATTCTGGTGGATAGGCTAGTCTTCCTAGCATCTTTGATAGCCCTCAAGTCTTCGGGCATCAATATCATTCTAGCCATGGATTGGATGAAAGCCCACTATGCTAAGATTGATACTCATACTAGGAATGTTCAACTTACACATCCATCGGGTGAGATAGTTAATGTCTCCACTCGAGCAGCCAAGTGCCAACTCTATTCCCTTAATGCTAGCCCTCTTCTAGAACTAGAAGATATTCCGGTAGTCCGTGACTTTCCGGATGTGTTTCCAGAAGAACTGCAAGGAATTCCTCGTGTCAGAGATGTCGAGTTTGTGATAGAGCTTATTCCAGGGACTGTCTGAATAGCCAGAAGACCCTATAGGATGGCACCCTTAGAACTAGCCGAGCTTAAGATCCAACTCGATGAGTCTTTGAAGAAAGGTTTCATCCGTCCTAGTTCTTCTCCTTGGGCATGTACCATCCTCTTCGTCAAGAAGAAGGATGGATCGGATCGGATGGTTGTGGATTATCGGCCAGTGAATCTGGTCACCTTAAAGAACAAGTATCCACTCCCCAGGATCAACGATTTGTATGATCAACTCCCTGGATCCTATGTCTTTCCCAAAATGTATTTGAGGTTGGGATACCATCAAATAAGAATTAGAAACAGGGACATTCCAAAAACGGCTTTTGTTACTCATTATGGCCAATACGAGTACACTGTCATGTCGTTCGGTTTAACCAATGCCCCAGCCACCTTCTCTCGCTTGATGAATTCAATCTTCATGGAGTATTTGGATAAATTTGTCGTGGTTTACCTCGACGACATACTCATCTACTCAAAGAACGAACAGGAACATGCCGAGCATCTAAGGCTGGTATTGATGAAACTTCGAGAGGACCGTCTGTATGCCAAATTCTCCAAGTGTGAATTTTGGTTGCCAGAAGTGACCTATCTAGGCCACGTGATCTCTGGTAATGGTATTGCTATCAATCCCGAGAGAGTTCAGGCCGTCCTTGATTGGACTCAACCTGAATCAGTTAAGCAAGTTAGTAGTTTCCTTGTCCCAGCGAGGTATTGTCGCCACTTTGTCAAGAATTTCTCCAAGGTTGTGAAACCTCTGATTCAACTCCTCAAGAAAGATAAAAAGTTTGAGTGGACTCCACAATGCGAGCATAGTTTTCAGGAGTTGAAAAGACGACTGGCCTCTGCTCCCGTTCTGATGCCACTAGACTTCTCTAAGGACATTGTTATCTATTGCGACGCCTCGCGACAAGGATTAGGTTGCATTCTCATGCAAGATCGTCATGTGATTGCATATGCATCTCGATAGTTGCATCCACATGCGGATAATTATCCAACACATGATCTTGAGCTTGCAGTTATGGTCCATGCACTAAAAACCTGGCGACATTACCTTCTAGGTAATCGTTGCGAAATTTACACTGATCACCAAAGTCTGAAATATATTTTCACCCAGCCAGATTTGAAACTCAGGCAATGACGGTGGGTTGAGTTGATTACAGATTACGACTTAGGGATAACTTACACCCCGGGGAAAGCCAATGTCATGGCTGATGCACTAACTCGTAAGTCTTATTGTAACAACCTGATGTTACAACAAGGTCAACCACTTCTCCATGAGGAATTTTGGAAGTTAAACCTCCACCTTGTTCCTCAAGGATTCCTATCCAACCTCGTGGCGAAACCTACTCTTACGGATCAAATTATAGAAGCCCAGAAGCATGATGTCGAGATATCTCGGATCAAGAAAAACATTAAGAAGGGTAATGTTAGGTGCTTCTCGGTAGATTATCGAGGTGGTGTTTTCTTTGAGAACCGCTTGGTGATCCCAAAGAAGCAACATCTATGACAGTTGATCCTTAAGGAGGCTCATGATTCTCCTCTCACAATTCATCTAGGTAGTACCAAGATGTATCAGGACCTACGCCAGAGGTTCTGGTGGACTAGGATGAAGAGAGAAATTGCCCAGTATGTTGCTAACTGCGATGTTTGTCGTCGTGTGAAAGCAGAATATCAAAGGCCTGCTGGCACCCTTCAACCTTTAGCTATTCCCGAATGGAAATGGGATAAGGTCGGTATGGATTTCATTACCGGATTTCCCAGGACCAAGAGAGGGAATAATGCTATCTTTGTGGTCATTGACCGCCTTTCCAAAGTGGCTCATTTTCTTGCTGTTCAGGAGAGTTTAACTGCTAGCCAACTAGTGGAGTTATATGTTTCTCGAATAGTTTCTCTTCATGGTGTTCCTTTGGAGATTAACTCAGACCACAGAAGTATCTTTACTTCCCGATTTTGGGAAAGTTTTCAAACCGCTATGGGGACTCATCTATCCTTTAGCACTGCTTTCCACCCGCAATCAAGTGGTCAAGTTGAGTGAGTCAATCAAATCCTTGAAGACATGCTCCGAGCTTGTGTTATATCCTTTGGTATGGATTGGGAGAAATGTCTTCCATTTGCCGAATTTGCATATAACAATAGTTATCAATCAAGATTGGGCAAAGCCCCTTTTGAAGTTCTCTATGGACGAAGGTGTCGAACACCTCTTAACTGGTCAGAAACCGGAGAGAGGCAATACTTTGGACCGGATATGATCCAGGATGCAGAGGAGCAAGTTCGCATTATTCGTGAAAATTTGAAAATAGCCCAATCTCGTCAAAAGAGCCAATATGATTGCCATCATAAGGCAGCGACCTATGAAGTTGACGAGAAGGCTTACCTTCGGGTTACACCTCTGAAGGGTACCCATCGATTCGGTATCAAGGGCAAGTTGGCTCCTCGTTACATTGGACCTTTTCACATTCTTCCTAAATGAGGAGAGGTTGCCTACCAATTGGAACTTCCGCTGCATCTTTCCAAGGTTCATGATGTCTTCCACGTCTCGCAACTCAAGCGTTGCTTCTCGGACCATGTCTTGATCTCCAAGATAACCTTACATATCGAGAATACCCTGTTCGTATTCTTGGTAATGCTGAGCGTACCACTCGGCACGGAGCATCAAGTTTCTCAAGGTTCAGTGGTCACACCATTCTGAGAAGGAGGCCACATGGGAAAGAGAAGATCGTCTTCGACTAGAGTACCCCGTGCTCTTCTTGGTGACTTCAAAATCTCGAGACGAGATTCTTTTGAGTGGGGGTGAGTTGTCACATCCCTAGCTAGATGTCATTGGATAGCATGTGTGTGCCTCATGTTTCAATTTTGCATCAACATGAAATGGGGATTAAAAGAAACCCCAAGCTCACATTGAATCAAAATAATTCAACTTGGTGAAAATTCAACAAATCCAAAATGCCCTCCCAAAATGTTCCCTATGTCTGATAAATATGGACAAGATTATAACGGGGCCATTTTAAATATTTGAACAACTGAACCAATTTAAAAATAAATGTTAAAGGTTCTGAAAATATCCAATAAAGCATTATCATTATTTTAGTTTTCAAAATATCCTGAAACTTTTCAGATAAGTTTGAAATACTCAAACCTCAATATATAAAATATTTGGGATATTTTAAAATAGCATATGTGCCTGAAAATAAAATAAAACAAATGTCAGAAATTAGGATTGAAATAAAATAGAGAAAAGGGGGGAAGAAAAGCCCACCTAGGCTTACCTGAAGAAGAGGCCCAGCTCACGGGGGGCACCAGCGTCTTCTTCCTCCTGCCAGGAGGAGAAACAGCTGCGTGCCACCCCCGTGGCCGGCCGTGGCCGCACGTTGGCCACCTCCTCCCTGCCTACCTGGCCGCCTCCTCGTCGCGCTGGCGAGAGGATAGGCCCAGCCGCCGCCCGAGCCGCTTTTCCCCTCACCATTCCTCTCTTCCTCCTCTCCTCTGTTCTTCCTTGCCGGACTAAAGATGCCGCTGATTCGCCGTCTCTCGTGCGTCCCCGGCAACGCCAATGCTCCAGAAGACCCTCCGGTGAGGCCCCAGTCCGTTTCCCCCTGGTTCCGACGCCGTTCCCCTCCTCTAGCCCCGTCTGTAGCTAGAGCGGAGCGGAGCTCGCCGGCGGCCATGGCGTAGCCGTGGCCACAATGGCCAAATCTCGCTCCCGACCACGAGCTCGTGCTCGTAGAGCTCCCAAGAGCCCGTAGCCGCCCTTAGCTCCGCCTCCCGCAGCCCGTTGTGCCGTAGCCGGCCCTCCCCGAGCCGTCGCCGCCGCACCTCGACGTGGTCGTCGTTTCCGGTCGCCCCCGAGCCCCCTCTGCTGCCCTGCTAGACGCACGCGTGCACGGGCTACCTCCCGCTGCCCTTCGCACGCCAAATGGTCACCAGAGGCGCGATTCCGGCAAGTTGTCGCCGTGCACATGGTCTCCGTCGGCCCCGCTCCAGTGGGCCCTGACATGGCCAGCATCAGGGGCTAATCCCCCTAATTAATTAGGCCTCCTACCACTGACCAGTGGGCCCCAGGGTGGGTCAAACCCCTGGTCACCATGGAGTTTATGGTCGTGTCACTAATGTGTGGGCCCTGCACGTCAGGTTTGACCTGGCCTGGTCAGCCGACCAGCTGATGTCGTGGTGACGTTAGGCTGACGCCATTAATCCTTTTCCAGTTTAAAAATAATTCCAGAAATTAGTTAAAACTTTAAAAATTCATATAAATTAATCTGTAAATCAGATGAAAATAATTTATATATGAAAATTTATCAGAAAAATCCAATGAATCCAATGGTGTTATTATCATGCATGTTATACAAACCTATGTAAAAGAACATTGACATTTGCTAATAGGTTAAAAATGGAAATTAAATTGAAGAACGATTTTGAACCTATATTCAAACTCACTTCAAATTAACTTGGACAATAGCTGCATTAGCTCATCCATACATGCTGCCATGCCATGATCATGCATCATATTGTTGCAGGTGCGTGTATTGATTGCTACTTATCTGCATTGCGGTAGGCCTGACTTCTGAGGATACCCCCGAGTATTCCAACGAAGGAGAGAACCTTCCCGCTACCCAGCAAGGCAAGAAACCCACCTTGATCATTCCGATAACATCCCACTCTCTCGCTCCTGTTCTTGTTTATTGCATTAGGACAAATGTTCACTTGTCTGTCATACACGGTAGATGAACCTATTCTTATGCATGACCTATCATTGTCACAGTAAATAGCTAAACCTTGCAACCTAGCATACCTGGTAGACGCTTGTGCCATGATGTGCTTAACTTACTTTGCCTGCTATGCTTGCTATGCTTAGGGTTGTGTCAGGTCTGATTCATCTAGGTGATGAACTGGAGTGAAACATTGTTGTTCCGATGTGATAAGCTTATCATGAACCCGATTTGGTAAAGGTAGCGATGAGAGGCTATGTAGGAGTACATAGTGGGTTGTCTCATCAGGTCCGTTCTTATGAACTGAGTTTCGTGTTTGTGATCCAAGGCTAGTTACTTCCACACATTGGGTTCCGTTAACTCGACCCCTCTTGACTTATCAGTTGCTTAGTCCTTAGTCCAGGAGTTGGAAGTAGTTTCTAGTGTTTATAGCATGCTAGAGGCCGTGCGTAGCGCTGACTCTAGGGGTGGGTTACGACGCGGTAGGCAGTGGCATGGTGTACCAAGGGTCACCCAAATGGTGGGCTTGGGAACCCTGCACACATCGTTTGGGGCCGTAGCGGAAACTTTGGCCGGACATCCGTGCGGGTTCAGTCTCAAATAGGCGATAGCCTGGACTAGAGGTCTTATGTGATTGACGGTCGTGGCTGACTCCCTTGCTGGGCTTCTGCTTGAAGGTTGCCAAGGTGCATGGTTTTATGAGCACACAGCGATAAGTGGCAAGAGTGTATGTGAAGAAGTACACCCCTGCAGGGTATGAAACTAATTGAATAGCCGAGTCCTTGGATATGGACTACCTGGAAAGCTTATGTTGTTCATAGATAATCAAATGGATACTCCTAAAAATATCAAGACAAGTGTGAGTACCATGGATGGCACTCTCCCAAGAGAGGGAAGTGAATCCATGGTGGTGTATTGTCATGGAGTTAATGGACTCATGTGCGATATCTAAAATTTAAACAAAGAGTTAAAAGTGTGTAGTGTAGGTTAGCCATGAGTCAAAGCTGGCATTGCTACATAAACTCCACCAACCCCCTTGTTGATACATGAGCATGAATAGACTAGGTCTGCTTTAAAGACTTGCTCAGTATGTTTGTACTCATGTTTTCTTAATAAATGTTGCAGATGAGACCCAGGACCCATCGGGTGGGTTCTTTCTAGATGTCGACGATGCCGAATAGCTGGTGTCCCAGCTACGACCCTATGCCCTATGGCGGGTTGTAGATAGTCAGGACATATGCGTTTTTAAACTTTCATCTGTCTGTACTCAGACAGCTTATGCTTCCGCTTGGTTTGTATGAACTTGTTTGTATGACTTGAGTGTTGGGTAATGTGACCCTATCTGTAAGAACATATTATGCAAGGCTCACTGAGCCTGTTAAATAAAGGTTGTTGTATGGTTATGTTGTGATGCCATGATTGTATCTATGCGTATCGGGCATGTCGTGCGTACGTGTGACATGCAACGGTATGTATGGGATCCGACACCTAGTTATGTGCCTTTAGTAGTACTCTTTACGGGAAACTGCCTTTTTGTGCTTCCACCGAGCCATGGTAGCTTGCTACTGCTCCGGACACATTGATTGACCGACATGTATCCTTCTTTGCTGTTATGTCCGTCCCTTCGAGGAAATGTCTCGCAGTGTAATGGAGTCCCTATAGTCTGCTATGACTCGTCTACGTGCAGTGATGGCATTTATGTCTCAATGCGTAATGGAGTCTTTGTAGCTTGCTATGACTTGTCTACACACGCTTGAGGCCGACACCTGCATTGCTGGGTTATGTATGCCTATTTCCGTACGGATGTGCCACTTAGGTTCTATGACTAGTCATGTCGGCTCGAGTTCTCTGTCATTTGATTGCCAGCGACATGTTCACATACGTGAACCAAAAGACTTAAACGGTCCAGGCTAGGTAAGGCTGCAGTCATGGAACCTACCGTGCGTGAGGCCGAAAAGTGATGTGATATGTTACAGTCTGGATTCATATGACTTAGGATTGGGGTCCCGACAGTTCCTCACCAAACTCCGAACCCGGAATGTAGCACCTCCAAGTGCTAGCCCGGCGGAGCCTAGTCCCGAACATTGCGCCTCTCAAGGATGTCGGCGCCGACACGATGGTGATGAGGATGTGTGCCAAGCATCATCGACGTTGAGACAAATTCCTATGAGAAGATTTTCTTACCATTTAACGTTCAACATGTTTCTTCTGATTAAGTCTTCTCGCTTATTTCTTCAACTATAATAAAATGAGTAATGACAAATCCCGGCACTCGATATGCCTACTTTCTAGCACAAGTCATGCCAAAATTCACGAGAAATTTCGACATGACCTTTGCTAAAAAGAGGACATATCGGGCGCCTGAAATACTCTGGAACGGAAATGAAACAACATTCCAGCAAAACATAGGCCACTCGAATCATTTACCCTGCAATCAACAAAATCCACTTGGGCACATTCATATATAGGGCACTCTGGCACAATTATCGAATTGAAAGTTCTATATAAAAGGACCACTTCAAGAAAATATAGAACTTGAAGAAAATTTCCTATAAACCCCAGAGCATTGGGTCCAAAGCAAGCTTATTTATATATTGATTTTCTGCTCTAAACTAATTTCCCCCTACAACCATCAAGAAAAAATCACTAATACAAGCGTGAAGATGAAGAAAACTACATTGCGTCCAAAGCAAGCTTATATCTATATTGATTTTTGGTACTAAAATAAATTTTTCCACCACCAAAAACTAACTATATTGGGTCCCTAGAGAGATTTTTCCTAATTTTACAAAACCTAACCCTAGAATCAACCAAACCCAAGAATTGAAGTGCTCATCCTATGAACTTGCACAGCCGGATGCGAGAGGGGGTGAACGGAGTGAGGGTAGAGGGAAGAGGGAGGAAGGAGGGAGTGGTGCCTACCTACGCAGGGAGAGGGTATGACGGTGAGGGAGGGGGCGCGATGGTGAGGGAGGGGGCACGATGGTGAGGGAGGGGCGTGACGATGGTGGCTTCCGGGTCGAAGTTCGGGGGTAGAAAACAACGAGGGAGGGGGCGTGACGGCGTGTGTGGGGGCGCGATGATTGCAGCGTCGAAGCGATGGCAACGGCGGCGTTCGAGGAGATGGAGTGATGAGAGGGAGACCTGATCGAATGGAGAGAGGGAGACGGTGGGTGTAGATTAGGTAATAATAGCAGTAGCACGTTTCCACAATGCGTGCCATAGCTATAGTTAAGCCAATAACAATAGCATGGTTTCCATAAAAGCGCTACTGCTATAGCTACTATTTTTGTAGTAGCATGGGAAAGCAAAATGGGCCAGTACTATTTCACTAGCAGTAGCGCATTTCTGAGAGCCGCACTATGGCTAAGTGGTGCCTGCCATGTGGCCAAGATCAAACTTAGAAGTAGCGATCCACCATAAAAATGTGCCACTAGTATTTTTTTAGCAGTAGTGCGGTTGCAGGACACTACTACTATACATAGTCGGTCGACAACTGTGGGGCAATTATAGTAGTAGTGTGTTTTATAGTCGAGACGCTACTGCTAGCAGTAGCGCCTCCTTTTAAAGAACGCTACTAATAAACTCTTGTGTATAAGGTTTTCCCTAGTAGTGCTCCCTAGCCAAGGTTGTGGCCGTCCATGCCCGGAGCAAGGCAGCCCATGCCCTGCTCCTAGCAGCCTTATCCAACGAGATGGTGGACAAAGACTGCGAGATGTTGGAGTATGTGGCGATGGATCCGATGGATCTCCTTTCCCCGGAGTTCGTAGAGTGGAGCTGGTCATCGAGGAGGCGGAGGAGATCGATGAATGCCTGGTGGAATATTAGTCTCTGTCTAGAGCGATGGTACTTTGTTAGAGTAATGTTTAAGTCTATTAACTAATGTTTATTAGTTGCTCGATTAAGTAAGTGCGGGCAGTGTTATAGGCTCTTTTGTGTAGTACTCGAATTTGCAAGTGTTGCTAAACTAAGCATTGACCAATGTAACAAGGGAAATTCGGACAAAAATTTGCCGTTGCATCCCCATTTTCTCTTCCAAATGAACATGAAATGCAAGTACCATGTGCAATGTAGTATCCAAGCTTGGAGACCAAAATTTCCATGTTCAGTCTCATCACACACAGGATAAACTATAGGATATGTTTGTGTTGTTGAATATCACACACAGTTATGTTAAAGGTACTATGTCTATGACTGTGCGTGCTACTTTTTACTGCACTGAACGAATTTTTGGGCATCAGCACAAATATCTACCTCCCCCGCCCCTGGTACCAACCAAAAGCCATATTTCCCCCTGTCCCCCCTTCATTTCCTATGTTCAAACCTTCACTGCTTACTTGCCAATGATGCTCCTTCCTGCTGCTCAGCCTCATCCATCTAGTCATAGTCAGGTTATCCAAACCTTCCCCATACCCCCTCCCCCTCAACACCCTCCTGCTCCATTCCACATGGACCGAGTGCCGGCACGATACATTCCACCAAAATCACTAGCCCACCCCCCACGTAATCACCATCGAAAGACATGGTGCATGCAGTATGTCCAGGATCTAAAGGAGGACCTAACAGCAGAGAAGCAAATCGTGACCGCACGTGCAGATGAGGCCGCGGTGGCTGCCATGCATGTTGACCCCCAGATCTTGGAGCAGCATCAAGACGTCGAGGCCACCGTCGACACCTCGCGTGCGCATGCAACCACACAGTTGGCTGCTTTGAACAACACCTCGTTGTGTTTTCTCCAGGGGTCCACCGTTTCCTTTGACGACGCCTCCAAGTTGTTTTCTCGGTGCTTTCCTCAACTGCATAGCAGGAAGGTTGGTGCCCAGATAGGCTGAGGCACTCATCACTACGAGGAGGGAAACCCACGATGTGGAGGCCTCGCCCTCGTCCAAGCCCATCGTTATCGATATCTCCAACGACGAGGAATATCTTGCTTTTTAAAATTAATTACTAATGACCTATGTTAAGCTACCACGCCTGTTACGCATGTTTGTTTTACCTGCTGCCTGTGCTGCTCCTGCCTTTCTTAAGAAACTCTAGTGAAATATGCACTGTAATGCTACTATGCAATCTGACCTTCTACTACTATCTGATGATCAGTTAACGGTTTGTTCTACTTGTTTTGGTGATCATCTGCAATGTGATGTTCAATTATTGTTGGAACAATCTTGTTTTTTTATGCACGTGAAACCTACGAGTGCTATGTTTCATAGTTCTTAGCACACTTGGATTTTCCATGTGGCTTGAATTCATATGTTGGATATGCAATGTGTTTATCTTTCATTAACAGATTTTACTGATAGGACGCCAAATCTCACTTAAAACCTGATCCATGTCTACTCTTAAACATGTTATAGGGGGAACAATGGGACACATTATGGTTTACCATCAAGGTTTGCACTTTCATGATCCTTTGGCTAATAGCACATTATTGTGCAATTGCAGGAACCATTCTAATATATAGGTTTCTAACAATAATTTGGTCTTGCAGATGTAGGTCCTGCCGTAAGAGGTTTAGACCCACTATTCGAGAAAATTTGCATGTGGGGAAATGATGTCTTCATGAATATCAATAAAATCAAGAAACTCACAAAGCTAGTTAAGATAAAGAAACTGGCGACAAAAAACAACAAGTTGTTTGTCTGCACAATGAAGAAGACATCAGTGAACTATAGGATGGTACTATCTCTTTTACCTTCTCTTCTTTACCTTTGTGACATTTCAATTTTTAGAAACGAAATTTACGCAAATCTTTGTTTCTAGTCATTACCAAATCCGTTCATCAATGAGTACGTCTCGAATCACATGTCTGGTAAAGAGGCGAGTAAGGTATTCATACAACACCCATGGTATAATCTTGAAGTCTTCCTCAAGAGGATGAAGGATGGGCGGGCAACCATTTGCAGGCACTAGCATAAAGTTGCAAGAACCTTCGACACCAGTGAAGGCTCAGTATTTTCCTTCTGTTTCAACAGTTTTCTAGACGAGGTTCATCTATCTATTGATCGTATATGATGCTATTTTCGAACGGTTTTAGATGTTGCATGTGAAACTCGGTCCTATCGTGGCCTGGTAGTATATGCCTATATGATGTTGTACTCTGATGTATATCAATTATGAAATCCTGGTTGCCGTAATAAATAATCAAATATATTGTGTGCTTGATATGAAGTATCAATTTGTTTACTAGCTGGTATAAATAATAGAGTAATTAGCCTAATTGTTGGGGTTTCATATTGCAGACGGTTTGCCATAAAACGACGTCAGCGATGACCTCAACAAACCCACACGTTTGCTAGAAAATTGGCGTGTTGGATCTGGGAACAGTCACACACGATTTCTGGGTGCAAACTGTGTGTGTTACAAAACCCATTCGCAAACATTTTCAGATAAAACGTTTGTGTGATGAAGAGCACTATGCCAAACAGTTTCTTTAGGCACCGTCCGTGATGGACACCCATAACACAGATGATGTTAATGCAGAAAATTGGGTGTGATGTACAATATGAACGGAAACCTATGTTTGGGATTCACTGTGTGGGATGGTATGCACATCTCACAAGATTTCTCCTAAATACATGTTTTTGATAGTACTTTGAACCACACATGAAATAATTTTGCCTATCATGTGTGACCAGGAGCAGGCATCGCCAACGGGTTTTTTGTGACAGCCCAAGTGTTGTCCCTACCTTATTTGGTATGTCCCCCAAGGTATGAACCTTGTGTCATGAGCTATTTATGGATGGCACCTTTTCATCCTTGTGTTGTTGCATCATGTCATCCATGTTTTCATTCCTCATGCATTGTGTCTTGATATGATGTGGTGTGTGTGAGTGTGCCTTGTGAGGTGTTGGTATTTGAGTGTGCTTGGATTCATGTGTGCAACTCCTCCTTCTTCCCCTCTCCTTCTTTCTCAAACCCCAACCTAATGCTTTTCTTTCCCATATTATTTCATAGAAGAATTAACTTGCTTTTAAATTGATTAAAAAATGTTCAAGAGGTAGTCCTAATTACCATATTAATTTAGAGTGTGACCCCTTGAGATGTTTGGGGGTTTGGTTGTTTGGTATTTTAATTTAACAGGAGCTTCCCTTTTATTAAAGTATCTAAATAACTTGCTAAATAAATCAACTTGATATTTTTATTAACTAGTGCATATTATTTCCTCCACAGAAGTATTTTTGTTTTGCTCTAAAACCTTTTAAAATGCTTTGGGGATTTATTTTTGAGTGGCTGGTTTTATAAATGAAAACCTTTCCTGTTTCTTTCTTTGAGACAGAGAGAGAAGTGTGGGCACTGGGCCTTCCCCGGCAAAGGAGAGCCCCCTAGCGCAGCCCAGTAGGTAGCTGATGGCTACGTGCCTCGCTGTCGCCGTTAGTGCAGGTTCAGAGAGGAGAGCACAACAGAGTCGTCGTCGTCGCCGTCAGGGGTCACTGACGTCGAGGGCCGCCCC
The DNA here is from genome assembly GCA_022496015.1 of Hordeum marinum. NCBI lineage: Eukaryota > Viridiplantae > Streptophyta > Magnoliopsida > Poales > Poaceae > Hordeum > Hordeum marinum. The sequence continues at coordinate 267,611,497 of CM039675.1, read as the reverse complement.
CTTTTTAAAGCACGGATCACTAGGGTTCGGGCTTCCTCCTCGAGCTGCCGCCATCTCCCTTATCCTTCTCTTCCTCCTTCCTTCTTACTCCCCTTCTCAGTCAGAGAGAGAGCAGAGAGGTGGGTGCAGAGCCCGCATCGCGGTCGCACTCTCTGGTGGCTCTCGTCACAGGTGGAGATGGAGTGCAGCACGGCGTCGGCGTCCGCCTTCCTTCCCCTCTGCTAGGAGGTGAGGAGCACCTCCTATGCAATGCTGCGTTGCCGTCGTCCGAAGCAATGACTCATCGCCGAAGCTCTTCTTCCCCTCCATCGTCGACGCGTCTTCGAGCCTCTTCCTCCCCTTCGCCGCGTCCAGTTCGCCGTCATCCTCCCCCTCGGTAAGCGCCGCGTTCCAGTCCGTTTCTGCTCTTCGCCGTAGCGTGCGTCGCCGTAGTCTGCTCGACGCCACCGTCATCTGAGGTGGAGCCTTGAGCTCGCCAGCGTCTTCCTCGTCACGAGACGAGCATGGGAATGGATTCGCAGATGTGCCTCCTTCCTCCTCTGCCAGTTAGTGTCGCCGGAGGACCCTTGTAGTAGCCGGAGTTGTCGCCGTGGTTTCCAATCGCCGGTGCCCTGTTTCGTCTTCAGTTTTGTCAGATAGCTGGTGCTTGTGTGTATTAGTCGCGCAGGGATCCTTCTCTGTTATCACCCGAGTGCATAGCGCAGTGGTTGGACAAAGGGGGAGACGACCAACCGGACTAGGTTCGAGCCCAGGCTTCCCCCTTTTTATTGTGTTTGTTTCTCTTTGTTTTCTTTTTTTTTGTATGACCTGCTACATGTGTATGTGTGTGTAGGTATTCCAAGTAGTGTTTTTCTTTTTCTAACCTGTCATTGTAGATGTTTGCTGTAGTGTGTTGGTGGTGTATGTGCATGTGGGCATATAGTTATGTGTTGTGTGTGCGTGTGCCTTTGCACACATGCTTGTGCATGTGTTGATGCATGAACATGTGTTGTGAGTGTAGTGTGTGTGTGTATGTTGTGCATACACACATATGTGCTTAGTGTATGTGTTGTTCATGTGAGATGCACACAAGTATATGCTTCTGTGTGTTGCGTGTGAAAGTGCTTGTATATACCTAGTTCATATGTGTTTGTGTGTGTGGTGTGAGGGTGCCATGTGCACACATGTGCTTGAGGTGTGTGTGTGGTTTTTCACCCATGTGGTGTTAGTGTGTATGGTTGGGGTGTATATAGAGTGTGTGTGTACGCCCAAGGTATACATGCATATGGATCAATAGATGTGTGTGTGGGGGGGGGGGGTTATAATATGTATGTGTTCTTATGACGTCTTGTGTGTGTAAGTAATTGTCATGTGCACTTGTGTTGGTGTGTGTCTATATGCTCTAGGAATATGTGATATGTGTGTGTGGTGGGGACTAGTGGGTTTCTCCACTAGGGACACCCCTTGTTGCTTGTGAGTTAGGTGGATGTTTTGCTAGCTTAGGGGTGCCATGATGCTTGACATGATCATAGGAGTATGACCCATGGTTTTGGTGTAGGAAGAGCCAATGAACTCATTGGAACTCTCATATTTAACTTCTGAGCAAGTTCATAAATCTGTCATTTAGCCGAGATGCCATTTTGTTATTTTGGCATGATTTAATCCATGTTTGCCTAGGGATATGTGCCAACTAGGAAGTGCTAGTATTCCGTATCTAATATGCCATGGTATTTTTGTTTAACATGAGAATCACCCTTATAAATGGGAACCATGCTGCTAAGTGACCTACTTGATGTTTCTGTTTCAGCATGCTAAAAATGACTTAAGTCTGAGAATTTGCTGATATTTTCTTGCCATCAAGAGTGGGTTGTATCTAGTGATATGTTTGGAATTTGCTCATGCTCAGTGTTAGTTTTTTGTGGTAGGTCTTGCCTTCTACCATCCTGTTAATTTTCATTCCAATAGGAGCTTTCTAGCATATTTAACTACTGCTGTCAACTTGCTACTTTATAATCTCAGATTCCAGAAAACTAGAATATTCACCAAGTCCGAGAAAAAAACTGTTTCATCATGTCAACTTGATAGCTTCATGCATATTGATGTGTGCCTCCTTTGCTGTTTCTATAGTTGGATAAGTTGATGTATATGTTGAGTAGATTCTGTCAATATCTTGTTTGTAGCTCAAGTTGTGAGCTGTAGAAGTTGTTATGGTGCTGTTTTGTGGCAGATTGAGGGTTTTATTGTTTTGTGACTTGTGGGAGCTATGCTCCATGGAATGTATTGATTTTTGAGTCTATTGTGGTTGGTTTTTCATCACCTAACCTGTGGCTACCTTGGAATGCCAAGAAATAGCCATGTCTTGTTTGTCTTGTGTTTTGCCTCCGTACCTTGTTGTGAGCGTATCGTGAGAACCGTAACTCCGTTTCTTGCGTTCTTTATATGCATTTCTATCGATTTTGCATGATGCATCCATATTTGACATGTTGATGCATGTCTAAATAACTTAGCTTGAGGCTCTGTCTAGATTCACTAATATACCAACTTTGCATGTGAAACATGAGTAGTTTTGGATTGCCATGTTGAATTCTTCATAAATGAATCATGCACCATATTGTTTGTGCATTGCACCTTGGTTGGATGTTTAATCATGAATCATGTGAGTGTCGATACTGAGTATGAGGACCCAGGAGAGTACCACTACGAGGATCCCGCTACTTGTTCCCCTAAAGAACCAATAGGCATGATGATCGTAGCCGGATCCCGATACTATTATTGCTTGCTAGTTTCTCGCTCTTATCGTTACAATTGCGCTACCTACTACTTGATATCAGGCCCCATGTTGCCATGACAGCCTCTAACCTCCATATCCTAGCAAACCTTTGATTGGCTAAGTTACAACTGCTCAACCCCTCTTATAGCTTTCTTGGTTGCAGGTGCAGGTTGTTCCATGTGATAACATGGATTTGGATATCACAATATGATCTGTTATTTAATTTAATGCACATATATATCTTGGTATTGGTGGAAGGCTTGGCCTTTTGCTAAGTGATTTGTTCTGCTGTTACCATCATTAGTTCTTTGTTACCGGTGTTATGTTTTTCATATTTTGCACTCCTAACATGCTCGGGGTTGTTATGGGGACCCCCTTGTTTATTCGGTTGAGATTAAAATTTGTCTAGAAAGACCCAACTTTGGTACTACATTTGCTATAACTTAACAAAACTTGCATAGGGCTTTGCAACCCCGTGGATAATTAATCAACCCCCGGGCCAATGCTCCTCATGAGGTATGGTCCAAACTAGAGCATTGTGCGAGGCCAACCCAGGGCAACTTGGGAGATTTCTATCAGGCCTCCGTATGCGTTGCTTATCCGTCGTGTCCTGAGAACGAGATATGCGGCTCTTATCGGGTTCGTCAACACGTCGGGAGGTCTTGCTAGATTTGTTTACCTTTATCGAATGTCTTGCGTGTGGACTCTGACTTTCTTTGGGGTCACTCGAGGTGTGGGCATTCCTTTGGAATTACCTATGATGATCGCGAGACCCGCGGTTGAGGCTATTCCCGCGGATTGTGGTTAATTTTGTAATGGATTAGTTGGAGCACCCCTGCAGGGTTAAATCTTTCGGAAAGCCGTGCCAGCGGTTATGTGGAACTTGTATATTTGTTTAACATCCGGTTCTAGTAAACTTGAAGTAAACTCTAATTAAAATACACCAACTGTGTGAGTAACCGTGATCATCTCTGCTCGTGAACATGATCCGAGAGAGAACACGGTGGGGTTATGATTGACATAAGTGTTCAAGATCTCATAGAAATTATGCTAGCTTCGATCACTCATCGTAGGCCACTCACATTTACATTTTTGTTACGTAATTTAGGCACCATATATGCTTAGAGCTTCTGCAAACTAAAGACCTACCCCAACCTTTCCTTTAAGCATGAATAGTCTCGGTACCCGGGCACATGATAGCTGAGTCCCGTGTGGCTGACAGTTTACTACAACACTCCAGGTACAGGTTCAGATGAGTTGGTGGAGGATGATCTTACCCAGCTACAGTGGGAATATGATGAGGAAAGAGGCAGGATGTACGTGACGTATCTGGATGAGTAGAGGACCTAGTCGTGATCTTTGGGATAGCTTGATAGTATCATTTGCAGCTATTTTTATCGTTTTATTTCATCCGTAGTCGGACCCTGTGTTCAACTTGATGATATGAATTTGAGTGACAATGTAAGTTAGCATGTGGCGAGTGTAAGCCAATCTTGTATACTCATCTATTTCAATACTGAATGTTGTGATGATACTATTCTTGCTAACAGCAAGATGCACATCTAGCCCTTGCGAGGCCCTTGTGCCATAAAATGGATAGGCGCGCATCTTGGGCGTGACATTTTTCGTGTCGGTGCGATAGCCCCCACTATCGCCCGCACATGCAAGGTGACGGTTTGAGATTACGCCAAGAAAAGGGGTTAAAAACCATTTGTATAGAAGGCACATGCACTAGTGAGGCTTCTGATCATTACGGAAGCAAGGGGCAACGACGTATGGGTATCCACTATTTCATGCATGTTTATCGACCCTTTGAGCTGAATATCCTTCTAAACCTCTACCAGAAAATTAGGTAACCGTTCCTTCATCCTTTCATTGACTAACTTACTATTTTTTCTTTGTCCATTATTTCTTTTCCGAACTTAGTCATTATTTTCTTGGCGGGGTAGTAGGCATCCTAGAAAGTACTTCTCGCACCCGGCTTATGACCTCTTGTGTGATCTCTCTTCCTTTCGAGGGCGGACAAAATTGCGTCGGATGACCACCTCGATGCATCCGGTGAATCTTCAGAGCTTGGTGTGTTTTGGGTAAAATTTGCCTACATGCGCATGAGCAAACTAATATCGTTAGAAACTGTTGTTAAACATAAATGATGCAAAGTGTAGTTGTATAGGCTAATGATGTACCGCTCTTTCAAACACATTCACTGTTGGAAATATTCCCTAGAGGCAATAATAAATTGGTTATTATCATATTTCCTTGTTCATGATAATCGTTTATTATCCATGCTATATTTATGTTGATTGGAAACTCAGATACGTGTGTGGATACATAGACAACACCATGTCCCTAGTGTGCCTCTAATAGACTAGCTCGTTGATCAAAGATGGCTGTGGTTTCCTAGTCATGGACATGAGATGTCATTTGGTAATGGGATAACATCATTAGGAGAATGATGTGATGGACAAGACCCAAACTACAAACGTAGCATATGATCATGTCAGTTTATTGCTACTATTTTCTGCATGTCAAGTATGTGTTCCTATGACTATGAGATCATGCAACTCACTGACTCCGGAGGATTACCATGTGTGTATCAAACATCGCAACGTAACTGGGTGACTATAAAGGTGCTCTGCAGGTATCTCCGAGCGTGTCTGTCGGGTTGGCATGGATCAAGACTAGGATTTGTTACTCCCGGTGATGGAGAGGTATCTCAGGGCCTACTCGGTAATACAACATCACAATAAGCCTTGCAAGCAATGTGACTAAGTGTTAGCCACGGGATCTTGTATTACGGAACGAGTAAAGAGACTTGTCGGTAACAAGGTTGAACTAGGTATGGAGATACCAACGATCGAATCTTGGGCAAGTAACATACCGAAGAACAAAAGGAACATCATACAGGATTAACTGAGTCCTTGACATAGAGGTTCGACCGATAAAGATCTTCGTAGAATATGTAGGAACCAATATGGGCAGCCAGGTCCTGCTATTGGTTATTGACCGTAGAGGTGTCTCGGTCATGTCTACATAGTTCTCGAACCCGCAAGGTCTCCACACTTAAGGTTCGGTGACGTTTCGGTAGTATAGAGTTATGCATGGTGGTGACCAAAGGTTGTTCGGAGTCTCGGATGAGATCCTGGATGTCACGAGGAGATCCAGAATGGTCCGAAGGTAAAGATTGTTAGATGGGAAGACCTATTTTGGTTGGCGGAAAAGATTCGGGCTCGTCGATAGTGTGCCGGGAGTGCCGATAGTGTACCGGGAGACCATCGGGAGGGGTATTTCGACCCAAGAGGCTACATGGGATGTGGGAGAGTGAATACCAGCCCTTACTTGGCTGGTGGAAGTCCCACACAAGGCCCATGCGTTTGGGAAGAAAAACCCAAAGATAAAAAGGTGGAAAAGGCAAAAAGGCCAAAATAAGGAGGAGTCCTAGTCCTACTAGGATTGGAGGAGGATTCCTCCTCTCCTCCCACTTCGGCTGAAGCCTAGAGGGCTTGGACCTTGAGCCAAGTCTCCTCCTCTCTTACTTTTATATATACTAGAGGTTTTATGGTTTTTGCACTAGATTTTCAGCCACGTGCTACCCGTTCCTCTAGTGCATAGTTTCTCCTCTAGATCGATTTTCTACAGTGCTTAGGCGAAGCCCTGCCGGAATTGCTCCACCACCATCGCCGCGTCTCCGTCATGCTGCCGGAGAACCCTTCTACCACTCTGCTCCCTCTTGCTGGATCAAGAAGGCGGAGATCGTCATTGAGTTGTACGTGTGCTGAACGTGGAGGTGCCGTCCGTTCGACGCTAGATCAGAAGGACCGTGATCAAGATCACGAGCCAAATCGTGATGAGATCGCGAGACGGATCGTGATGAGTTACCGGGATGGATCATGATTGGATCGTGGGACGGATCGTGATGAGATCGCGGGACACTCGGCGATTTGGATCGTCAAGACGTTCGACTACACCAACCGCGTTTCTGAACGCTTCCCGCTTAGCGATGTACAAGGGTATGTTGATCCACTCTCCCTCCAATAGATGCTCATCACCATGGATAGGTCTTGCATGTGCGTAGGAAATTTTTTGGTTCCCATGCAACATTCCCCATTAGTGGTATCAGAGCTAGGTCTATGTGTAGATGAGATCTCAAGTACAACACAAAGAGTTTGTGGGCGTTGATCTTAGATTGCTTCCTCCCTTGGTCATGTTTTTGTTCAGCGGTATTGTGGGATGAAGCGACCCGGACCACCCTTACTCGTACGCTTACGAGAGACCGGTTTCATCGACTGACGTGTAACCTCATTGCACAAAGATGGCTGGCGGGTTTTTGTTTCTCCTACTTTAGTTGGATCGGTTTCGACAAAGGCGGTCATTGAGAAGGTTTAAAAGCAACTTATGTATCACCATTGTGGGTTTTGTGTAGGTGAGAATTGTTCTTGCTAGATACCCGTAGCAGCCACATAAAACATGCAACAACAATTAGAGGACGTCTAACTTGTTTTTGCAGGGTATGTTGTGATGTGATATGCCCAATTACATGATGAGATATATGTGATGTATGAGATGATCATGTTTTGTATAGAATATCACGACTTGCATGTCGATGAGTACGGCAACCGACCTGAGCCATAGGGTTGTCTTTAATTATTGTATGACCTACATGTCAATCATTAAGTGCTACGTAATGTTTTACTTTATCGCTAAACGGTAGCAATAGTAGTAGAAGCATGGTGGGCACGACAACCCCGATGGCGACACCTTGATGGAGATCATGGTGTCATGCCGATGACGATGGAGATCATGCCAGTGCTTTCGAGATGGAGATCAAAAGCACAAGTTCATGGCCATATCATGTCACTTATGATTTGCATGTGATGTTGATCCTTTTATGCACCTTGTTTTTCTTAGGATGATGGTAGAATTATAAGGTGATCCCTCACTTAATTTCAAGATAAATTGTGTTCTCCCCGCGTGTGCACCGTTGTGAAAGTTCGTTGTGTCGAGACACCATGTGATGATCGGGTGTGATAGACTCTACATTCACATACAACGGCGTGCAAGCCAGTGTTGCACATGCAGAACACTCGGGCTAAACTTGACGAGCCTAGCATGTACAGACATGGCCTCGAAACACAAGAGGCTGAAAGGTCGAACATGAGTCATATAGTAGATATGATCAACATGATGATGTTCACCATTGAAACCACCTCAACTCACGTGATGATCGGACTTGAGTTGGTGAAGTTGGATCATGTATCACTCCAACGACCGGAGGGATGTTAATTTGAGTGGGAGTTCTTCAGTAATATGATTAATTGAACTCATTATCATGAACATAGTCAGTAGTGTCTTTGCAAATTATGTTGTAGATTACTTTCTCGCGTTGTATCTCCCTTGAATTTTTATATGTTCCTAGAGAAATAGAGTTGAAAGATGATGGTAGCAATATTGCGGACTGGGTCCATGATCTGAGGATTGTCCTCATTGCTGCACAGAAGGCTTATGTCCTTAATGCACTGCTCGGTGCGCCAACCCCTCTAGCGTCGTCTGTAGATGTTGTGAACTTCTGACAGGCACGTTCTGATGACTACTTGATAGTTTAGTGCGTCATGCATTAAGGCTTAGAATTGAGGCTCCGAAATGTTTTGAACCTCACGGAACATATGAGATGTTCTAAGAGCTGAAATTATGATCTCAGGCTCATGCCCGTGTTGCGAGATATGAGATCTCCAACAAGATTCTTTGCCTACAAGATGAAAGAGAATAGCTCAATCATTGAGCATGTGCTCAGATTTTTTGGGTGCTACAATCGCTTGAATCGAGTGGGAATTGATCTTCAAGATAAGATAGTGATTGATATAGTTCTCCAAGTCACTGTCACTAAGCTACTAGAACTTGGTGATGAACTATAAAATGCCAGGGATAGAAATAATGATCCCTGAGCTGTTCGTGATGTTTGACACCACGAAGGTAGAAATCAAGAAGGAGCGTTAAGTGTTGATGGTTAGTCAAACCACTAGTTTCGAGAAGGACAAGAGAAAGGAGGGAAACTCATGGATAGCAAGTCAGTTGCTGCTCCGGTGAAGCAACCCAAAGTTGAACCCAAACCCGAGACTAAGCGCTTCGATTATGAGGAGAGCGGTCGCTGAAGCGGAACAACCCTAGATACTTGGTGGATAAGAAAGTTGGCAATGTCGATAGAAGTATATTTGATATACGTGTTAATGATGTGTACCTTGCGAGTACTCCTAGTAGGACCTGGGTATTGGATACCAGTTCGGTTGCTAAACGTTAGTAACTCGAAATAAAAGCTACAGAATAAACGGAGAACTAGCTAAGGGTGAGGTGACGATGTGTGTTGTAAATGTTTCCAAGGTTTATGTGATCAACATCGCACGCTCTCTCTACCTTCGGGATTCGTGACGAACCTAAATAAATGTTATTTGGTGTTTTGTGTTGAGCATGAACGTGATTAGATAATGTTTATTGCAACACGGTTATTCATTTAAGTTAGAGAATAATGGTTATTCTGTTTACATGAATGATACCTTCAATGGTCATGCACCCAGTAAGAATGGTTTGTTGAATCTTGATCGTAGTAATACACATGTTCATAACATTGATGCCAAAAGATACAAAGTTAATAATTATAGTACCACATACTTGTGGCACTGCCACTAAATGTCATATTGGTATAAAACGCATGAAGAAACTCCATGCTTATGGATCTTTGGACTCATTCGATTTCGAATCGGTTGAGACATGCAAACCATGCTTCTTGGGCAAGATGACTAAGGACCCCGTTTTCCAGATGGATGGAGCGGGCAAGTTATTTATTGGAAATGATACATGTTGATGTATGCAATCCAATGAGTCTTGTGGCGTGCGGTGGATATCGTTATTTTATTACCTTCACTCATGATTTGAGTAGATATAGTGTATATTTACTTAATGAAACACAAGTCTGAATCGTTTGAAAGGTTCAAGCAAATTCAGAGTGAAGTTTAAGATCATTGTGACAAGAAGATAAAAATGTCTGCGATATGATCGTGAAGGTGAATATCTGAGTTATGAGTTTGGCATACAACCTTAGACAATGTGAAAGTTGTTTCACAACTCACGCCACCTGGAACATCATAGTTTAATGGTGTGTCCGAACGTCATAGTCGTGCTCTATTGGATATGGTGCGTGCTATGATGTCTCTTATCGTATTGCTACTATAATTTTGGGGTTATGCATTAGAGACAATTACATTCACTTTAAATAGGGCACCATCTAAATCCGTTGAGATGACACCATATGGTTTGATGGAAACCTAAGCTGTCATTTCTTAACGTTTGGGGCTGCAACACTTATGTGAGAAAGGTTTTCACCTAATGAGCTCGAACCCAAAGAGGACAAATGCATCTTCATAGAATACCCTAAGAATAGTTGGGTGAACCTTCTATCTCAAATCCAAGCATAAATTGTTTGTTGCTAAAATGGGTCCTTTCCCGAAAAAAGTTTCTCTCGAAAGAATTGAGTGGGAGGAAGATAGAACTTGATGAGGTTATTGAACCTTTGTTTCAACGAGAGAGTAGCGCAGCGCAGGAAGATGTTTTTGTGAAGCCTACGTTCGTTGAAGAGGAAGTTAATGATGATGATCATGAAGCTTTGGATCAAGTTACTATCGAACCTCGTAGGTCGACAAGGATGTGTACTGCTCCTGAGTGGTACAACAACCCTGTCTTGGAGGTCATGTTGTTGGACAACGATGAACCTACGAGCTGTGGAGAAGCGATGATGGGCCCGAATTCCGACAAATGGTTAGAGGCCATGAAGAGAAAGGATCCATGTATGAAAACTAAGTATAGACTTTGGTAGACTTGCTCGTTGGATGGCAGGTCGTTGAGTACAAATGGATGTTTAGAATGAAGAAATATGCTCATGGTAAATGTCACCATTTGTAAAGCTCGACTTATTGCAAAGAATTTACGACAAGTTCAAGGAGCTGACTGCGATGAGACTTTCTCATTCGTAGCGATGCTAAAGTCTGTTGGAATTATGTTAGTAGTCACTGCATTTTTCAATAATGAAATCTGGCAGATGGATGTCAAAACATTGTTTCCTTAACGGTTTACTTGAGGAAAGGTTGTATGTGATACAACCAGAAGGTTTTCTCAGTCCTAAGGATGCTAAAAGGTGTGCAAACTTCAGTGATCCTTCTATGAACTTAAGCAAGCATCTCGGAGTTGGAATATACACTTTGATGAGGTGATCAAAGTTTTTGAGTCTATACAAAGTTTACGAGAAACTTGTATTTACAATAAAGTGAGTGGGAGCACTATAGAATTTCTGATAAGTATATGTGGATGACATATTGTTGATCGGAAATGATATAGAATTTCTGGAAAGCATAAACGGTTGTTCGAAAAGAGTTTTTCAAAGGAATACCTAGATAAAGTTACCTAATTGTTGAGCATCAAGATCTATAGAGATAGATCAAGATGCTTGATGAGACTTTCAATGAGTATATACCTTGACAAAATTTTGAAAGAGTTCAAAGTGGATTAGTCAAAGAAAGAGTTCTCGCCTAATTTGTAAGGTGTGAAGTTGAGTGAGACTCAAAGCTCGACAATGGCAGAAGAAAGAGAAAGGATGAACGTTGTCCCCTATGCCTTAGCCATAGGATCTATATAGTATACCATGCTGTGTACCGCACCTGTGTGTGTGCCTTGCCATGAGTCCGTGAAGGGGTACAAGAGTGATCCTGGAGTGGATCACTGGACAGCGGTCAATATTATCCTTAGTGACTAAAATACTAAGGAAATGTTTCTCGATTATGGAGCTGATAAAGGGTTCATCGTTAAGAGTTACGTCGATGCAAGATTTAACACTAATCCGAATGACTCTTGGTAGCAATCCGGATACGTATAGTGGCGCAGCCATTTGGAATAGTACCAAGTGGAGTGTGGTAGCAATGTTTAAAGTTTGACATAGAGATTTTCAAAGTACACTCGGATCTGAATGTCGTAGACCCATTGACTATAAGACCTCTCTCACATGCAAAGCATGATCGAGCCCCAGAACTCATTGGGTGTTAGATTCATAACAATGCGAATCACATGGTGATGTGAACTAGATTATTGACTCTAGTGAAAGTGGGAGACTGTTAAAAATATGCCCTAGAGGCAATAATAAATTGGTTATTAGCATATTTCCTTGTTCATGATAATCGTTTATTATCCATGCTATAATTGTGTTGATCGGAAACTCAGATACATGTGTGGATACATAGACAACACCATGTCCCTAGTGTGCCTCTAATAGACTAGCTCATGGATCAAACCTGGTTGTGGTTTCCTAGTCATGGACATGATATGTCATTTGCTAATGAGATAACATCATTAGGAGAATGATGTGATGGACAAGACCCAAACTACAAACGTAGCATATGATCATGTCAGTTTATTGCTACAGTTTTCTATATGTCAAGTATGTGTTCCTATGACCATGAGATCATGCAACTCACTGACTCCAGAGGAGTACCATGTGTGTATCAAACATCGCAAAATAACTGGGTGACTATAAAGGTGCTCTACAGGTATCTCCGAGGGTGTCTGTCGGGTTGGCATGGATCAAGACTGGGATTTGTTACTCCCTGTGATGGAGAGGTATCTCAGGGCCCACTCGGTAATACAACATCACAATAAGCCTTGCAAGCAATGTGACTAAGTGTTAGCCACGGGATCTTGTATTACGGAACAAGTAAAGAGACTTGCCGGTAACGAGGTTTAACTAGGTATGGAGATACCGACGATCGAATCTCGGGCAAGTAACATACCGAAGAACAAAAGGAACATCATACGGGATTAACTGAATCCTTGACATAGAGGTTCGACCGATAAAGTTCTTCATAGAATATGTCAGAACCAATATGGGCATCCAGGTCCTGCTATTAGTTATTGACCATAGAGGTGTCTCGGTCATGTCTATATAGTTCTCGAGCCCGCAGGGTTTGCACACTTAAGGTTCGGTGACGTTTCGGTAGTATAGAGTTATGCATGGTGGTGACCGAAGGTTGTTCGGAGTCCCAGATGAGATCCCAGACATCACGAGGAGCTCCGGAATGGTCCGGAGGTAAAGATTAATATATGGGAAGTCCTAGTTTGGTCGCCGGAAAAGTTTCAGGCTCATCGGTAGTGTACCGGGAGTGCCAGTAGTGTACCGGGAGACCATCAGGAGGGGTATTTAGACCCAAGAGGCTACATGGGCTGTGGGAAAGTGAATACCAGCCCTTAGTGGGATGGTGGAAGTCCCACACAAGGCCCATGTGGCTGGGAAGAAAAACCCAAAGAGAAAAAGGTGGAAAAAGGCAAAAAGGCGAAAATAAGGAGGAGTCCTAGTCCTACTAGGATTGGAGGAGGATTCCTCCTCTCCTCCCACTTCGGCCGAAGCCTAGAGGGTTTGGCCCTTGCGCCAAGTCTTCTCTACTCTTCCTATTATATATACTAGAGGTTTTAGGGGTTTTGCACTAGATTTCCAGCCACGTGCTACCCATTCCTCTAGTGCATAGTTTCTCCTCTATATCGGTTTTCTGCAGTGCTTAGGCGAAGCCCTGCCGGAATTGCTCCACCACCATCGTCGCGGCACCATCAAGCCGCCAGAAAACTCTTATACCTCTCCGCTCCCTCTTTCTTAATCAAGAAGGCAGAGATCGTCATTGAGCTGTACGTGTGTTGAACGCGGAGGTGCCATCCGTTCGGCGCTAGATCGGTAGGACCGTGATCAAGATCACGAGACGAATCGTGATGAGATGGCAGGATGGATCGTGATGGGTTCGCGGGAGGGATCATGATTGGATCGCGGGACGGATCATGATGAGATCGCGGGACACTCCGCGATTTGGATTGCGAAGACGTTCGACTACACCAACCGTGTTTCTTAACGCTTCCCGCTTAGCGATCTACAAGGGTATGTAGATCCACTCTCCATCTCGTAGATGCTTATCACCATGGATAGATCTTGCGTGTGTGTAGGAAATTTTTTGTTTCCCATGCAACGTTCCCCATCATTCACCACTTGAGGGTCCTTGAAGTAGTATAATCCAGTCTCTTTATTAAGAACCGCTAGGGATTAAAATATTTCTTGGCACATGGGTCCAGGATATTACAAAATGTTGTCGGTTGACCGTCTGAAAACATAGCATCATGCTTATCCCTGATGCGTTGCTTCCTTCATAACCATGGGTGACTATATTGTGTATCCCTACCGTTTGGATATGAAGCTTCGCAAACTTCTCTTTGTACTTTTTGTATCCATTTGAGTCTCAGTAAACATGGAACTTCTTCCATTCTTCACCGGTGGTACTAGGATATAGATTTTCTATTTCCTCTAAATCATATGTGTCTTCTAGTAGCTTGTTTGGATGTTATGTATTATTACTCAAGGCCTTAGTGAACACGCGCATGGATTAGATTTCTACAAGTGCTTTGTCTCGGTCGTTGAACCTGAAAATATCTCTCATCTTTCCTAACAGGTGGTTTGACCAGTGTTTGTTTCTAGGACCCCTTAAGCATCTAATGATGATACCACGATTTTCACGGGCAATGGTACATAGGACGTTGCCCCATTTTGTTGCATTCTTGATCAGACTAACAGGTCTCCCTTCTCTATTAATCTGTTTTATTATGTAAGTTGTTATGGACGCCTTATTCTGTGTCCTACACTTTTGTGTTTGACTTTTCAAATCAGCTTCTGCACCATCGAGGCCTCCTTCCTCTTCAACATCATCCAACTCTTCTTCTAGATGTGGGCCATCTTCCGTTACTTCTGCACCTTCGTCCGAACATCCATCCCCACCTTGCACTTCCTCATCATTAGCATGTGAATCTTCTTCCCCATCTAGCCCTCCATCTCCAGCATGTTCAGCATGCTTGTGAAACTCGTAAGCATAATTCGGTGGCTCATCAAGTCGAGAAGTCAAAGCCTCACTACGAGGCCATATATGTCTTGCCATCTTTTATCTACAAAATGAAGATTGCATCCATAATTAGTAAAAAAGAATTAAAATTAATAAAAAAATTGGCAACATGAGTGCTAAAACAGAGACATATTAAATGCCAGAAATTCGACGAAATGGAAATGAGTCAACATTTCGTCAAACATTTGTTACTCTTTAGTATTCCCTTTGAAAGAAGACAATGAACCACAATGAAATTCACCACTGGGCAACACCATTTGATAAAAAATGCATACATTCGCAAAAAATTGGAAGTACTGAATGCCAGAAATTCGACAAAATAGATGGGAACCAACATTTCGTCAAAACATTGGCACTCTTTTATGTTGGTTGTAAAAGAAGATAATGAGTTGCAATGAAATTCACCACCTGTGGGGACCGTGATACGTCTCCAATGTATCTATAATTTTTTATTGTTCCATGCTATTATATTATCTGTTTGGATGTTTTATATGCATTAATATGCTATTTTATATTATTTCTGGGACTAACCTATTGACCTCGAGCCTAGTGCCAGTTTCTGCCTTTTCCTTGTTTTTGAGTATTTTAGATAAGGAATATTAAACGGACCAAAAGACATCTACCAGACTTGGAGAGGGGGCCAGGTGACCTCCCAGGAGGTCACGAGCTACCCTCGCACGGCCAGGGGGGCCGTGCCCCCTATCTTGTGCCCCCCCAGCAGATCTCCTAACCCTAATTGTTGGCCTATAAATTCCACAATATTCCCCCAATACCAAAAAGAGCCACACAAATTCTTTTCCGCCACCAGAAGCCTCCACTCCCAAGTGATCCAATCTTGGAGCCTTTTCCGGTAATCTACCGGAGGGGGATTCGATCATGGAGGTCATCTACGTCAACTCCATTGCCCCTCAGATGATGCGTGAGTAGTCCACCATAGACATATGGGTCCATAGATAGTATCTAGGTGGCATTTTGTCTCTCTTTGTGCTTCAATATCATGTTCTCCATGATCTCCATGGGGATCTATCTGATGTAATACTCTTTTGCCGTATGTTTGTCGAGATCCGATGAATTGTGGGTTTATGATGATATTATCTATGAATATTATTTGGTTCTTATATGAACTCTTATATGCATGATTTCATATCTTTGCAGATCTCTTCAAGTTATTGGTTTGGTTTGGCCAACTAGATTGGTAATTCTTCCAATGGGAGAACTGTTTGATTTTGGGTTCAATCTTGCGGTGTCCTCACCCAGTGACAAAGTAAGGGTAGCGAGGCATGTATTGTACTGTTGCCATCAAGGGTAAAAAGATGAGGTTTTCATCATATTTCTTGAGTTTATCCCTCTACATCATGTCATCTTACTTAATGCGTTAATCTGTTCTTCATGAACATAATACTCTAGATGCACGCATGAGTTTGTTGATGTGTGGAGTAATAGTAGTAGATGCAGAATTGTTTTGGTCTACTTGACACAGACGTGATACCTATATGCATAATCATTGCGTAGGATATCTTCATTACTATGCACTTTTCTATCAATTGCGCGATAGTAATTTGTTCAGCCACCGTGTTATTTTCCTTCAAGAGAGATGCCTCTAGTGAAACCTATAGCCCTCGATCTATTTTCCATATTATATTTTCAGATCTATATACCAAAAATACCAAAAATACCTTGCTGAAATTTATTTACCTTTTTACTATTTGCAATCTTTTACATCTATCTCTATCAGATCTAATCCTTGCAAGTAATCGTGAAGGGATTGACAACCCCTTTATAGCGTTGGGTGCAAGAGTTTGATTGTTTGTGTAGGTGCATCCATTGGTGACTTTCTTGTTCCTCCTACTGCATTGATACCTTGGTTCTCAACAACTAAGGGAAATACTTATCTACTTTGCTGCATCACCCTTACCTCTTCAAGAGAAAACCAATGCAAGTTCAAGAGGTAGCAAGAAGGATTTATGACGCCGTTGCCGGGAAGGATACACATCAAGCCTACCAAGTACCCATCACAAACTCATCTATTGAATTTAAATTATTTTCCATTTGCCTCTCATTTTCCTCTCCCCCACTTCACCAATTTGCCATTTTATTTGCCTTCTCTTTTTTGTTTTCCCTTTTTCTTGTCGGATATTTTGCTTGTTACTATGACTAGCGTTGCTACGTCCCCTTTGTCACTAGACTTTGAAGTTCTAAACTTCAAGCAAAAACAAGGGGAAATCTAAAAGGTGTCTGGTATAGGCTAATGGAATCCCATCGTATTTCCAATTTGAAAGGAGATACAAACATTCTGCTTAGAATTTTTACATTGGATTGGCTTTACATCATAGAAAGCTTTTGGATTTTGCCTCAGAGGGGAATTTTATCGAACTTGATGCAAGTGCCGCTTATAATGTTTTCGAAGGAATTTTGGGGGTTACCCCACAAAAAAGGGGCCTACCTTTTCACAAGAGGGAGTTGAACTCCTCGGCGGATTGGGTGACTTGGATAAACACTCAGTCGAGTTACAAAAATATCATGAAACCCTCAACCACATTAATCGGAATCTCATTCGCTTAAACACTTTGATTACTCGTTACAATAATCTTTTGGATGTTTTGGATCTTAAGATGGTTTCTTTGCCCGAAAACCCGAGCAAGCGGAAAGAGCCCCCCGGATTTGAGACGGCCTTCACAAAGGTTGCTAATACCAAAGATGACAATACCTAGACCTATTGCTTTTTGCCTAGCTGGGGGTGTTAAACAATAGCGCTTGTTCAGAGGCAACCCAATTTTATTTTTATGTTATATTTTTTGCTTCTATATTTGAGTGTTTCACACATTATTACCTCCGTAGTAATTGTGTTTTGGTGTTTTACTCAGTGTTTGAGCCAAGTAAGACCTTTGGGATGGTCTATGGTGACTATTGATTTGATCTTGCTGAAAAACAAAAACTTTTGTGCACTGTCCAGGAATTTTATAAATTTATCAGAGAATCTAATGACTCTAAATTTTTTACACAATATTTATATGTAAATTTCAGGTTGTCGTAATTGTTAAGATTTTTCGGAGTTACAGAAGTATACGAAGTTTCCAGATTGCTATAGACTATTTTGTTTTGATAGTTTGTGTTTTCTTTGTGTTTTTTATCTAATTTGATGTATCTATGGGTCATTTCGAGGGGGTATGAACCATTGTTGGAATACAATAGATATTAAACCAATATAAATAAATAATGATTTCACAACATTATCTAAAGTGGTGATTTATTTCCTTATACTAACGGATCTCACGAGTTTTCTATTGAGTTTTGTCTTGTGAAGTTTTCATGGTTTGGGTAAAGATTGGATGGACTATGGAATAAGGAGAGGCAAGAGCCTAAGCTTGGTGATGCCCAAGGCACCCCAAGGAATCAAGAATTCCCAAGGCACCCCAAGGAATCAATGATGCCAAAAATCCTACGCTTGGGGATGCCCCAGAAGGCATCCCCTCTTTCGTCTTCAATCTATCGGTAAATTTACTTGAGGCTATATTTTTATTCACGAGATGATATGTGTTTTGCTTGGGGCATGTTGTATGATGTGAGTCTTTTATTTTTAGTTTTCCACAATCATCCATGCTGCACACATGTTTTGAAAGAGACATGCATGAATCATGAATTTATTAGAATACTCTATGTGGTTCACTTATATCTTTTGAGCTAGGCAATTCTGCTCTAGTGCTTCACTTATATCTTTTTAGAGCACGGTGGTGCTTTGTTTTATAGAAATAATTGAAATATCGTACCTCACTTATATTATTTTGAGAACCTTTAAACAGCATTATAATTGGTTTAGGTTATGAATTTAGTCCTAATACGTTAGGCATCCAAGAGGGATATAATAAAAACTTTCATATAAAGTGCATTGAATATTATGAGAAGTTTGATCCTTGCATAAAGTTTTGAGATATAAAGACGGTAATATTACGAGTCATGTTAGGAAGTAATTGTGAATTTGTAAAAATACTTGTGTAAAGGTTTGTGATTACCGTAGCATGCACATATGGTGAACTCATATGTAAGGAAGTCGGAGCATGATTTGTTTGTTGATTGTCAGCCTTTGGGTGAGGGTCGGGAGCATGTGATGGTTTACTCCTACCAAACTCTCCCCCAGGGGCATGTGCCTAATACTATACTTTGATGACTAATGGACTTTTGCAATAAGTATGTGAGTTCTTTATGACTAATGTGAATCCATGGATTATGCGCACTCTTACCCTTCCACTTTTGCTAGCCTCTCCAGTATCGCACAACTTTCGCCGGTGCATTACACCCACCATATATATCCTTCCTCAGAACAGCCACCATACCTACCTATTATAGCATTTCCATAGACATTCCGAGAAATATTACCATGCAACTTCCAGTGTTATGTTTATTATGACACGCACCATCATTTTCATATTGCTTTGCATGATCGTAAGATAGCTAGCAAGATGTTTTCATGACTTGTCCATTTTTGATGTCATTTGCTATGCTAGATCATTGCACATCCCAGTACACCACCGAAGGCATTCACATAGAGTCATATTTTGTTCTAGATATCGAGTTGTAATTCTTGAGTTGTAAGTAAATAAAAGTGTGATGACCATCATTATTAGAGCATTGTCCTATGTGAGCAAAGGATGATGGAAGCTATGATTCCCTCACAAGTTGGGATGAGACTTCAGACTTTATGAAAAATAAAAGAGGCCAGAAAATCCCAAATAAAAAAGAGTCCAAAGATGCCCACTAAATAGAAAAAGAGAGAGAAAAGAGAGAAGGGAGAATGCTACTATATTTTTTCCACACTTGTGCATCAGAGTAGAACCATGATCTTCATGATAGAGAGTCTCCTATTTTCTCACTTTTATATACTAGTAGGAATTTTTATTATATAACTTGGCTTGTATATTCCAATGACGGGCTTCCTCAAATTACCCTAGGTGTTCACGAGCAAGCAAGTTGGATGCACACCCACTTAGTTTCTTTTTGCGCTTTCATACACTTATAGCTCTAATGCATCTGTTGCATGGAAATCTCTACTCACTCACATTGATATCTATTAATGGGCATCTCCAAAGCCCGTTGATACGCCTAGTTGATTGAGACTATCTTCTCCTTTTTTTACAACCTCCACCATATTCTATTCCACCTATAGTGCTATATACATGGCCCACGCTCATGTATTGCATGAGAGTTGAAAATGTTTGAGCACATAAAAGTTTGAAAACAATTGCTTGACTTGTCATCGGGGTTGTGCATTGTATAAATACTTTGTGTGGGGAAGGTGGAGCATAGCGAGACTATGTGATTTTGTAGGGATAACTTTCTTTTGCCATTATATTTTGAAGAGATACAATTGCTTTGTTAGTATGCTTGAAATGTTATTGTTTTTATGTCAACATTAGGCCTTTGTTTTGAGTCTTATGGATCTGAACATTCATGCCACAATAAAGAATATTACATGGATAAATATGGTAGGTAGCATTCCACTTCAAAAATTCTATTTTTATCATTTACCTACTCGAGGACGAGCAGGAATTAAGCTTGGGGATGCTGATACGTCTCTAACGTATCTATATTTTTTTATTGCTACATGCTATTATATTATATGTTTTGGATGTTTTATATGCATTAATCTGTTATTTTTTATTATTTTGTGCTAACCTTTTAACCTGGAGCCTAGTGCTAGTTTCTATTTTTCCTTGTTTTGGGGTATTGAAGATAAGGAATATTAAATGGAGTCCAAACGGAATAAAATATTCGTGATGATTTTTCTTTGACTAGAAGACATCTACCAGACTTAGAGGCGGGGCCAGGAGACCTACCAGGAGGTCACAAGCAACCCTGGCATGGCCAGGGGGCTGCCCCCTAGCTTGGGGCCCTCAGCAGATCTCCTAACCCTCATGTTTGGCCTATAAATTCCCAAATATTCCCCCAATACGAAAAAGAGCCACGCAAATACTTTTCCACCACCAAAAGCCTCCGTTCCCAAGAGATCCAATCTTGGAGCCTTTCCCGTTAATCTTCCAGAGGGGGATTCGAAAAACAGAGGGCATCTACATCAACTCCATTTCCATAGTTAGTAGATAGATGTCTTCTTCTCTCTCTTTCTGCTTCAATACCATGTTCTTCATGATATTCACGGGGATCTATCCGATGTAATACACTTTTGTGGTGTGTTTGTCGAGATCCGATGAAGTGTGGGTTTATGATCAGCTTATCTATAAATAATATTTGGTTCTTATCTGAATTGCTATACGCTTGATTTCATATCTTTTCAAGTATCTTTGAGTTATTGGTTTGGGTTGGCCAACTAGATTGGTACTTGCAATGGGAGAAGTGATTGGTTTTGGGTTCAATCTTGCGGTGTCCTCACCCAGTTACAAAGTAGGGGTAGCGAGGCATGTATTGTATTGTTGCCATCATGGGTAAAAAGATGGGGTTTTCATCATATTGCTTGAGTTTGTCCCTCTACATCATGTCGTCTTACTTAATGCGTTACTCTGTTCTTCATGAACTTAATACTCTAGATGCAGGCATGAGTTGGTCGATGTATGGAGTAATAGTAGTAGATGCAGAATTCTTTCAGTCTACTTGACATGGACATGATGCCTATATGCATAATCATTGCTTTGGATATCGTCATAACTATGCAAGTTTCTACCAATTGCTCGACAGTAATTTGTTCACCCATCGTGTTTTTTTCCTTCAAGAGAGAGGCCTCTAGTGAAACCTATGGCCCCGGGTCTATTTTCCATATTATATTTTTGGATCTATATACCAAAAATACAAATAATACCTTGCTGCAATTTATTTACTTTTTACTTTCTACTATCTTTTACATCTATCTCTACCAGATATAATCCTTGCAAGTAACCGTGAAGGGATTGACAACCCCTTTATAGCGTTGGGTGCAATTGTTTGATTGTTTGTGTATGTGCATATACTGGTGACTTGCTTGTTCCTCCTACTAGATTTATACCTTGGTTCTCAACAACTGAGGGAAATACTTATCTACTTTGCTGCATCACCCTTTGCTCTTCAAGGGAAAACCAACGCAAGCTCAAGAGGTAGCAGACCCCAACTCATGTTGCGAGAGAACAATGTTCACTGAATTCATAGAAACTAAATAACCAGAGTCTTACATCCATTGCATACCATCTTACAGAAATATGATCTTTGTGGCCACATCTTCATAAACTCGTAGCGGAAATCTTTAACGATAGCGCGGACCCCTACCATCTGCCTTAACCCTATAGGCATTCTGACTAGGAAGCATTCTGGCTCGCATGTTCGTCACCCAGGTACTCTTCATAATATTATGTTATGTCATGCATGGCCATTAAATAACCAGGGACAAACTAGTGAGTAGTTTTGAATATACTCGCAAGCAACCCATATTTGGAACAAGAAAACAATGCATGGTATAGCTCTAATGTAACGCCCAAGATGTGATCCTATCCTTATTTTTGCTCAAGGGCCTCAACAGGGACCGAAGTGCATCTCGTAATTTCGCAAGAATGGATATCATAACAAGTAAATGTAAAGAGGAGATGAGTATATGAAATTGGGTTACACTCAGCACAAGCTAAATCATGATCTCGTCAAATACAACAATGCATTCAATCATCATACAGAAGGGCAGGGTCCGACTCCGGACAAAATCAAACGATAAAACCGAAATCCATCCTTGTTATCCCATGCTGCCGGCCTGCAACACGTCCTATGATCGATGAGGAAAAGAAGAAGTCCAAATCAAACTAGCATAGCTCTCGTGTCAAATCATCACATCACCTATACCTACAACTGTTGTGATAGTAATATGTGAGCCACGGGGACTCAACAATCTAATTTCCAAGGGTATCAAGACTAGCAAAGCATAATGGGTGAGATATGGTTAAGTGGTGAGGCTGCAGCAAGCTAAGCATTTATTTGAGTGGCTAACTTATGAGTACAAAAATAAGATCGGTGATATACGCTTAAGAGGACGTGAACTAGTAATGATAAGTAAGTGATCCTGAACACCTCCTTACGAGTCAAACATAACCCCATAGTGTTCTCTCTTGATTCAGAAGTCACGAGTAGAGATAGTAACGGTTACACACATGGTTGTTGTATTTTATTTTTGTTTACTTAAAGTTTTCTATGACCGGATGTTAAAAAAATTCCATGTTGCCACTAACCATGGGCATGGCTTCTCGAAAAGATTTAATCCTGCACGGATACTCCAACTCATCCATCACAAACTAGCCACACGCTGTGTGGAAAACCTCAAACACATAATGGCCTGTTGTATCCTCAGAATAACAGTGGAAAACCTCAACTTCGAGATAGCCCAAAGTATCTTCGGAATCCCGTGCACAAGACGTTCAAGAAAGGTAAAAAATCCAGCAAGACCGGCTGACATGTCGACGAACCCAATAGGAGCCGCCTATCTCGTTCTTAGGACATGACCGGAATGGACTAGCTAGGAGGAAAACCAATCCCAAGTTTCCTCGAGGCGGTCTCGTAGGAAGACCGTTGTGGACCAACACTTATCAGGAGCACTAGCCTGGGTTGTCGATTAATTATCCAAGGGGTCCGGAAAGTCCCTATACAAGTATTATTAGTTATTATGCAAATATAGTATCAATGTGGGGCCTTGCCAGAAGAGTTTTACCCCATAACGGAAGTCAAGTGGGTCCCTATTAGAACCTCAAGCATGTTAGGAGCCCTCAATATGGAACATAACACCGGTACACAAGTAACTAGGGTGGCAAAGGTGGAACAAAACACCAAGCAAAAGTCTAAGCCTTCCACCTTTTACCAATTATATAGGTGCATTAAATTAAATAAAAATATTATTGTGATATCACAAAATATCCATGTGATCACATGGAAACAACCTACAACTAGCAATGCTATAAGAAGGGGTGAGCAAGCGATATCATAGCCAAACAATGGTTTGCTGGTATGTGGAGGGGTTATAGGCTTTTCATGGCAATGTTGGGCGGCTTGATATACAAGTGGTAGGTGACAAGACATAACGATAGAAGTGAGACAACTGACATAGCAAATATAGTAGCGGTATCCAGGGCATTGTCCATCTTGCATGAGATCTCGCTTTGAAGAAGAACGATTCCGTTAAGTAGACAAACGGGCGTAGTTGAACGAATCGTCACACTCCGAACGCTTTCAGAACTCAATCGAGAAGAAGCAATCCGGAATCAAACAATCAACACACGATAAACACCACAACATATACATGATATGATGCGCAAACATATATCGTGCATTTCCATTGAAATATGCAAGGCATGTCAATCACAACAATCAAATAATATACATTAAGTGAATCTTAACAAAGCTCTGTATTGTAATTATTTAGTTCAGTCTCGTTTGGGTACTCATCAATATTAAATGTCGTTTAACATGGGTGGTCATGGCATAATGTGAAAATGGAATTAAAGCAATTTTAAATGCAGAAGGAGAACACACATATAACAAATCACAACTCTCCATATCTAAACAATCATTTTAAATATTGGTCATCATGACACGAGGTGAAGCAGACACAACTGCATCATTTAGGTATTTTAAATGAGGACAGAAGGAACATATAGCATTTCCGATAGGATCCCATATGCAAATTATGATTTTGGCCCAGTTCTGTACTAAACATATTTTATTTTTATTAGTCAGTAAAATAGAGTATACCATGCTATTCTGGACATTTTCCTAGTCAAGTTGCTCTAGATGAAGCCGAGCATCCTCCTCAATCTATCTCTATAGATCTTGATGCCTAAAATGTACACTGCATCTCCAAGGTCTTTCATTGAAAACTTGCCATTCAATGATTCCTTGAGTGAGTTCATCATCGTAACATCATTTCCGATCAATAGTATGTCATCCACATACAAGATCAAAAATACTACCGAGCTCCCACTAGAATTTTTGTATGAACAATAGTCCTCTTCGTTCTTGATGAAACCAAGGTTAACGATGACTTCATCAAAATGAATGTTCCAACTCCAAGTTGCTTGCATCAATCCACAAATGGATCTCTTGAGCTTGCATATTTTACCAGCGTTAG
This sequence comes from Hordeum marinum, assembly GCA_022496015.1. Lineage (NCBI taxonomy): Eukaryota > Viridiplantae > Streptophyta > Magnoliopsida > Poales > Poaceae > Hordeum > Hordeum marinum. Next base: position 267,586,707 of record CM039675.1, on the reverse strand, counting down.
TTGGATCGACAAAACCTTTGGGTTGTATCATATATACATCCTATTTTAAATTTCCATGAAGGAAAGCCGTTTTGAGATCCATCTACCATATCTCATAATCGAAATATGCAGCTATAGCTAGTATGATCCTCACCGACTTTAGCATCGATCCAGCGAGTAGGTCTCATCGTAGTCAATTCCTTGAACTTGTCCATAACCTTTAGTGACAAGCCGAGCTTTGTGGATCTGAACATTTCCATCCACATCAGTTTTCTTTTTAAAGACCCATTTGCAACCAATGTCAACTAAGCCAGGTGGCGGATCAACCAAATCCCAGACTTGATTCTCATGGCCTTTAGCCATGTCTCGGAATCTGGGCTCACCATCGCTTCTGCATACATGGCTAGGTCGTCGCTTTCTAGCAACAAAACGTCGCGCACTCTGCGCAATCTTTCCGACCGCCGTGGCTCCAGTGCCGATTCCACTACAGGTTCTCTAACCGACTCCGGTGTGATCTCATTACCAACCAAGTTGTCCCCGAGTGGCTCTCGAATTTCTTCGAGTCGCACCGTTCCCCAACTAGCCTCCCGACTGAGAAACTCTATCTCTAGGAAAACCCCATTCCGAGTAACAAACACTTCGTTCTCTTCTCAGTTGTAGAAGTTATATCCCAAGGTTTCCCTTGGATATCCCACGAATATGTATTTATCTGACTTGGGTGTAAGCTTGTCCAACATGAGTCGCTTGACAAATGCTTCACAACCTCAAATCTTTAGAAAATACAAACTAGGACTCTTCCCAGTCCACATCTCATGTGGTGTCTTGTCTAAAGATTTAGATGGTACCCTATTAATTGTGAAAGTTGTAGTTTCTAGAGCGTATCCCCAGAATGACAAGGATAAATCCGATTTGCTCATCATCGACTGGACCATGTCCAACAAGGTTCGATTTCTCCGTTCTGCCACATTGTATCTCTGTGGTGTACCAGGAGGTGTGAGCTGAGGTACTATACCTCAGCTTTTCAAATGATTATCAAGCTCCTGGCTCATATATTCACCTCCACGATCTGATCGTAGAAGTTTTATCGTCTTGCCAAGGTGATTTTCAACCTTATTCTGAAACTCTCTGAACTTTTCAAAAGTTTCCGACTTGTGCCTCATCAAATATATATATCCATATCTACTCAAGTCGTCGATAAAAGTCACGAAGTACTAATAACCACCTATGGCCGTTGTGCTCATTGGACCACACACATCACTATGTATAAAGCTCCAACACCACAAACGCCCTCTCGCAACTCTTCGCAAAAGGAGACTTGGTCATCTTGCCTAGCAAGCATGATTCGCATGTCTCGAACAACCTGAAGTCGGACGAAGTTAGGAGTCCATCATCATGGAGCTTCTTCATGCGTTTAATACTAATGTGTCCATGCCAGAAATGCAAGAAGTATGTCACATTTGTCTCATTAGGCTTATGCCTCTTGAAATTCACGTTATAGACTGGTTCTATTTCTAGATTTAAAATAAATAGCCCATCTACTATGGGTGCATAGACATGGAACATTCCATTCAAATAAAATGCGCAACCATTATCCTTTATATTGAATTCATAACCTTGACTCATCAAACATGAGACAGAAATAATGTTCCTACTAAGTGCGGGAATGTAATAACAATTATTCAATTCCAAAATAAATCCAAAAGGAAGCTTGAGATGCATCCTGCCGACCTCCAATGAAGCAACTCTTGCTTTGTTGCCGACCCTGATGTCAATCTCCCCTTGTGCCACAGGCCTAGTTCTTACTAGACCCTGCATCAAGTTGCAAATATGAACAACCAATCTAGTATCAAATATCCAAGATCTGCTAGGTATGTCAGCAAGGTAAATGTCTATAACATATGTAACAAGTGTACCTTTGCCTGAAGAAGCATCTCCGGCCTTCTTGCCTTGCTCAGCAATCCACTTGCTACAGTTCCTCTTCCAGTGACCAACTTCCTTGCAGTGAAAGCAAATGGTGTTTGAGTTCGGTCCGAACTTTCGCTCAGCGGTGGAGATAGCCTTCTCTGTGCCCTTTGCCTTACCCTTTTTCTTCGACCAACTCTTCTTGAACTTAGCCGAGTTCTACACCATCAACACTTGATGCATGCCTTTCTTAATAACTTGCTCTGCCACCTTGAGCATCCCATGCAATTCAGTGAGCTTCTTATCCATGCCGTGCATATGATAGTTCGAGACGAACGTCCCATAGCTAAATGAAAGAGAATGCAAAATTGCATCCGTGGACAGCTCGTCCCCAAATGGGAAGCCTAACTGATCCAAAGCTTGCACATGCCCGATCATCTTGACCACATGCGGGCCTAGTGGATCACCCTCCTTCAGCTTACGATCTGTTAAGGACTGCCAGACGTTAAACCTTTCGGTCCTAGCCTGCACCTAAAACATGCTCTTCAAACTCTCGATCATATCGAAAGCCTAAATGTTTTCGAAATGATGTTGCAAATCGGGCTCCACACAAGCTAGCATGAGGCAGCTGATCTCATTTGATTCATCAACGAGTTTCTAGTGGGCTTTCTTGGTTGTGGCGTTAGCATTCTTGGCAGGTTCCTTTGGTAGTGGATCCTCTAGAACATTTTCCTTTTTATCGTGCTTGAGAATAATTCTCAGATTTCTATACCAGGTGGTAAAGTTTGTTCCATTCAGTTTATCCTTTTCCAGAATTGATTTCAATGCAAAGTGGGGTTGAGCAGGTGGTGCCATTGATCTACAACAGAAAATATGCAATCACTAAGCAATGTGTTTATGTAGAGTAATTCAAGCGTTAAACAGAACTAGTCCCGCTGAAGTCAGCATCCCTCTGCAAACTCTTAGTGATTCAGGACCCGTCTAGCGTGAGCGACTAGTGAGCTTTAGCATCACTCCTAGCCAACTTGCCTATTCGGTAAGCAACTCCTTGCTAATGATATCTCTATATGACTCCTGTCGGTTGGGTAGGTATCTCATACCCTGGCTCCCAACCTTCTCTACCACAAGGGCCAAAACCGTTTTGATAGCCTTGTCAAGTTAACCTGATGCAGTGCATGTCTGTGTCTGACACGAACCATCCAGTTCAAGGACACCTAGTAGCAACTAAATTTTATGAGCCCACCACTAGATGTACTTGACGTGCAAAGGTGCAACATCCGGAATGGCAATGTGCTTGATATTAATGAGGGATATTTCTACCATACTAACATGCATAGAAACAAGATGCAATATCAATCACATATAAACATAAATATGTGAAATAGTATGGCTATCCTTCCAGGTCGGCACCAACTCCGATGACCAGGGTGGAACTCCATCTTGTCTGTCACGCCGGGACACCAAAGCTTCGAAATTGATCTCTGTCCTACAACTACTACAACTAGTAATGAATTTACAAAGAATCACAAGTCGACACGCAGGTCATTATTCAATATAATGAGAGCACTTTGTCTCCTGCCGGCTAACAATCATGACACGCAGGTCATGTTAAGTTACATACATGCATCGCATACATATGAACCATACTATTCACATCAAACCTGCTAAACAAACTTATGCACAGAGTCGCATTCTACTGGTTTGTGTGATCGTGTACGAAATACAAGGCGCTACGCACACGACATTTTAGGAAATCACAGATCGCATCTGCACTCCGATCATGCTGAATTTTCTGATCTGACCGATCTCATCGATCATCGCAAAGCCAATTCGGATTTACATTTCATGGTTAACCCCGATGGCGGATACCGACCAGTAGGGGTAGGTTGTGTCACGAACTCATCGATTCCGATTGATAGAAAACATAGCCTTAACGATCCCGATGTGCACTTGATCTCATCAACCGTGCACATAGCCGATCTTATGAACGACGACGGATCTCATCCGCTGCCTCTGCATATCAAATATGCATCCGATCTGAATCCAAATCCTATAAGAGAAGCTTTGATACCACTATTGGGTTCTACCGTAGGTGTATGGCATGCGAATTAAAATTTTCCTACGCATAGAACATCCAAGAACATGCTATGGAGACGGATCACAGATTGTTACCACTAGACGCGTAGTTCCATGCAGCGGAAGTAGAGTTGGGGCAGCGCGTTCGTGTGCTCCATCTCCTCCTCGTCCGACCTCCCTCAAACAGTCGTTCCGATCTCTCGAATAGCCGGTCACTGGAGCCCACATATAGGTTCGCTAGAGCGGCACAAGTGCACTGCCTCTAATGGTATCCGTGCGTGCAGGAGGAACACCCATGCGGTGGACTGCTAGGTCCGATTACACGGTCAACGGCGAGTGGAGGTGGCTATTCACAACACATGCAAACCCTAATGACGGCACCGAAGCGATCAATCGGATGGGTGTACCGCGCGTCCACTATATAGGCATTCGGCGCAGGCCGAACTCTTGGGCCTCGCACGGATCCTAAAGCCCACGTGTTCCTTCCCTTAAGCGTGTGGCCCTTTAGGTTCTCATCCACTTGGTCGCGAGTCAGGTGACATCCGACTTGAATGGTCAGTAGCGGCCTCTTGCAAGATGTGTCGACTCCAAGTGTCTGATGAAGCTGATTAGGCGAAACTGTACTTCACACTTCTGTTCCCTTTGCCACACGATATATGTTGTCGTGCACAAGGCAACAAGGTCATCATTGTTGCAGCATGACCTCTTTCTCATTCCGATGAATCCGACCCACACTTCGGATTATGTCATAATCCTCATCGCATGTCCATGATTATCTAGGTCGGATCACCGGAGGGGGCCTCGAGTATATCTCTCCTGGTAGGAGGGGCAAATCCCATCTTGCTCGACCATGTTTCGCAGCATGAGTCTGGACAAGCCCGAAACCTACCTTTGTAACTACCAGTCACGGAGTAGCATTTGGTCAGCCCAAAGCAAGTCTGTCACCATCCCGATTACATGTGCTAGCCCAGGTCTTATGACGTAGAACGTATGTTGTACTAGATACTCACAGATGACCTATCGTTGCGTCCCATAGTTGGGTCTGTCCAACTCAGACCTTATCTTGATTCGGATCCGACTATATCTAATCCGGCCAGACCTTTTCGAGTCCATATTATCCGGCTAGCATCCAATGCTACATGATCAGTTAGACCGGACCATCCACCGTGTCATATGCTAGTCTAACTGGCTGTGCGTCCACACAACCCTTTCAACTAGGGACCATTGAGGTCAGTCATCATACAATGCATAGTCTCACAAAGAAGTCACATACTTATTAATACACATCAATGATAATGTCCAAGCACTATCTTTATTCATAAACACATAGGAAATATCATCATACATGATTGCCTCTAGGGCATATCTCCAACACACTAATGTAGACATTTGATTTGATTGAGACAAACAAAGAGATGAAAAATCCTTTCACCGCGAGTATAAGAGAAAACTTGGATAATTGATCAGCACCATGATAGCAACAATCCTTAGGAAATGTTTTAGGTGAAATCTATATCAAGATAACTTCAAGACAAATGGGTTTGCCTATCTCATTCTTGAAAAATTCTTTCAAGTCACCTCGATAATCTAGAATGGTGTAACACCATCTTAAAAGATAAAGGAGAAAGAATTGCTCTTTGAAATGCAAGATAAATAATGCTTGAGGCACTACCACATGAATCTTGAAGAATACTTCGAGAAAGAATTACATCCTTAATGAACCATTATGAAGTACTTTTTCAAAGAACTCCAAAATCAAAGGATGATGAAAATAATTTAAGGTTGAGAAAGAACAAGATTTATGCCATGCAAAGATTTAGATGAATCTTTGCGATGAGATACCTGAGAAAAAAATTGGAACTCCAGAAAATAAAAGATATGCAACTATAATCAAGAATTTGATATCATGAACAACTCTTGAAGAAGGATTGAAATAAACTTGATGAAACAAGAATAAGAATTATGTTACACTTATCATTCATCAAGTTAAATTGATGGCAAGAAACGGATTATGCATACTACTTATTCTTCTTGAAAAGATTTAAGATAGATAAGGAAAAAATTTGAAGAAGTCTTCAACAAAACATCGGTAAGAATTTGAAACGAATGAGGATACTGCGAATGAATGGATTTACATGGGAACAAAGAGATCTTGATCCGTCTAGCACAAAACTTGACCGAAGCACCGGAATAATGTAGAGACAAACAAAGAGAAAACAATCAAGAAGAATTTGAGAACGGAAGTTGAAAGATGAGAACAAGGAAATCTTCTGAAATGATGGCCTTTGGAGGATCAAGAAATGAGAAAAACTCTGAAATGCTCCAGATAGATATGGAAGGAATTACTCATGATCGAAAATAACTTGAGAGGATAGAACGAAGCTGAAACCATGAACCTACGAGAACGGACCCATATTTAAGACAAATTCTCCTTCGGTCTTCACATTGAGAATGATGACAAGAAACACAACCATTAACTACTAAAACACTCCGGAATGATGAAAAAAGAAAGGTTCAGCAAACGATGAAAATAACTCTAAGTGGTCTTGGAGGAGGAATATGACTGATGGGATTCATTCTTACATCATATTTGCAAAGAACTTGAGATCTCTCGAAAAGATTGGAAGAGCCAGGTAAGTTCCGGAGGAAAACCTGTGGGTTATGGGCCCACTCAAAAGAAACAACCATTGAAATGGTTGCTTAGGAAGAGAGATTGCACCGGTATAATTGAAAACTTGAAGAGGTGAGACTCTCAAAACTATTTTGAAAGGATTTTCGAATAGAAACACATATCTTTTGAGATATCTTGTCACTCCGGATAGAATCGAGAGAGGTGAAAACAAGAGGTACTTGGACAATAATTTCCACATGAAAAACATTTGAATCAAAGAAAAGGGATAAGATCAACACCGAGAGATTGAGTTGAATGCGCTGGAGAATAAATCTATAATGAAGTATAATGAACTTGAAACTCCTGAGAACCTTGAGATGGAAAACACCGGATTGAAACATAGAAGATAACAGATGAAACGGCTTCACTTGAATACACACTTGATTTAAGATGTCTAGATCCGGAAGAAAAAATGTGTGGGAGGGTGGTGGAAAACAAAGACAACTTTGGACATATGAGACGAACTCCAAAAATAACATAAGAGGATTGATCTCACAAATATTGGGGCAGATGGAATTATCTTGAAGAGAAGCACATTGTTTAAAAGAATTTCATCACAACTCGAGTTCATGAAAAGGGATTGGCATGAAAATTTGATTGAGCAAAAGGATTAGCATTGCCATACAAATATTAGAACACCGCTTAAGAAAGATATCAAATCAACATTTGACAACGAAGCAACTCGAATTACCATTGTCCAACCTAACAAGGAAAAGGCTTAGAAATTAAACCGAGAACAAATACCTAACCCATTATTCTTTTTTTAATATGATAATCCTAGGTAATTACTTGAATTCCCATCTAAGAACTCCAGAAATCTTTGGTTATGCAATCGGGTACACCAATACATGATGTAAAATCCATAACTCAACTCCTAGGAGTAATACTACTCCAAAATGTATCACATTCGTCAACAAACAACTACAGGCCTTGGAAATTCATCTACCTCTAAACCTCGTAATCATAAGGATACTAAACATGGCAGTACATCTGGATGCTCTCCCCGGTACTGGGTGATGCCAAACTCCTCTCGCCATAAAGAGTATTGAAGCAATGTCGAACATCTTCATCTTGAGATACAAAGGAAACTAAACGATAGAGTGTGTGACAAGTGTCCCATTGTCGGTGTTATGGGACCAGGGGTACCCAGACCTGCCTTCCTGCGGCTCACGACGAAGGCCTGGTACGGCCCAGCGACAAGCCTCCTAAGTCAACGCCCCCATGAGAGCCCGAGCCTCACGAGGCAAACAACGCCAAGACCTGTAGAGGAGTGGCATACCCCAGGCTACCTCCCGAGGAGCGGAGATTCCTATGCAGGCACCCCGCCTTGTGTGGCCGGGATGACGTGGGATCTAATGACTGAAGACAGGCGGGCGTCAGCGGGCGCAGAGGACGATAGTTTCCTCTTTCTTCTAAGGAGGCAAGGACATACGCGGGTTCCCAAGGAATCCCCCCGAAGTGGAAGCCCATGAAGAGATGCGAAGAAATGTGCGGGAACACCTAAAGACCGGGTTAGGAGGTCCCGAGCCTTGTGCCTGGGGTGTCCGGGCAATTGTCATCGTCGTGACACTCTCACGTAATAATGAGTTTTGGGGGTAGTACTTGCTCCGGACCCCCCAAAGTGGAAGCCTGCGACGAGCCGCATAGTGTCCGTGGAGGGAAGGGCTCTCAACCATGCCCAGGTGGAGGTACCCATGCTCCATGTTGGGGAGAAGACAAAGAACAACGTGCTCGGGGGTCCCTCCCCCGGGTAGGTAGCTGCAGGTCACACCCCCGTGAAGCGAGCCCCTTAGCTTCACCTTGGGCCATGTGCTCGTCGGGGCTGGGTGTGATGTCATTGCTTGGGTCCGCCTTGGCGATGCTGGAAGTTTAGAAACTGAATTTTGGCTCGCGGGCATACCGCTCACACATTACCATACTAGGGCCTTGAGGCCTGCCATTCTCTGGTAAAGCCCAAATGCAAGCAGGGACGCCCAAATGTAGGCAAGCATGCGCATAACATTTGGAACAGGGTGATTTCTTTCCAGGACTTCCCTTGGGAGGCCTCACGAGGCAGGCATCGCGAGTGATGCCCTCCCCGCACGAGTGGATCGTGTGCCAAAAGCGAACCCCTAAGCGTGGTGCCTCAGGAGCCCTCGTGCCATCAGATCTCGAACATGAAGGATTAACCCCTTTCGCGTTCACTCATGGGGCCAGTATGGGCGCTAAAGGAAAGGAAAGACAACACACAAGAAGGAGAGTGGGGCTCTCCTGGCGCCTCCCCTGAGGGCCCGGTGCTGGCGTAGCCTAGGTGACTGTCAGAACCCCGAGGGCCTTTGCAGAGAGCATGGCGGTCCCGATTGTGACTCAGGCCATGGTACGGAATCAGCCTATTGCCAGGTATCGAGGGATAGAATCGCGAGGGCATCAGCCTCCCGAGGTTCGAGCACGGAGCCATCATTGGTGGCTACGCGGCGCTGCCGCGGGACCCCTTGAGTACAGTCTTGGGCAAAGCGACAACCCGCTGAGGTAAATACAGGTACAAGGAGGCACATGGGAGCTACCGCCCCATGGTTCTCATCACGCACCCAGATCGAGGACCTTGGGAGTCATACACTGCAGGCACTATCGGCCAGGGTGTGGGAGGCATGCGAAGGAAAACAAAAAACCTTGCGAAAGGAATGAGAACGCTGCAAGCACAACAGGCTACTAATACTCAAAAGCAAAGGTATAATACAACATTTAAAACCCTCTAGGGGCCAAATGGTTCTTGATGAAATGGAAATAAGGAAAGGGGAGCTCAGGCAGAGGAGGCGATGTCTCTGTTGTGCCTCTTGGAGGACTCGACGCCGGAGCTGTCGCCTCCCTCAAAGAACACATCTGGGGCAAACCCCTCGACGAGGGACTCCACGTGCTCGTGCACCTCGTCCCTGAGGGTCCTCCGGAGCTCCGCGGCACCAGCTCCATTGCACGGGAGAGGTCAAACGCGGGGCATGGCGGCGCTAGTTGGAGAAGACACGTGTCAGCGTGTTGTCCAGAAGGACGCGTGCGCTGGACTCGATGTCCTCATCCACCTGGGAGATGCTAGACTCAAGCTCTGCCACCATTTTTTGGAAGAAATTGAGGTAGCCACCGGCGTCGTGCACACATAGTAGCATGGGGGCTTCCCCGACGAATCTGCGGACCGTGCTGTCCTCGTGATGGGCGATGTGCAGGTACTGCTTGGCGCGTTGTGCCTCCGTCATCTTCATGAGCTCCGCGTCCTCCTTAACCGTCTCCACGGTGTTGGTGGCCGCCTTGACTTGGGACTAGAGATATGCCAGCTCCTCCTTGGCATCCTCCTCACCCCAAAGTGCAGCTTGAAGAGTGGCCACAACATCCTCTTGTTAGGCCCTAAGCGCGCCCGCCTCGCAATGAAGCGCGTCGAGCCTACGCCTCTTGGGCATGAGCACCCTGAGAAAGGCTGGCGATCAGACTTGATAAGCCAGGCGTGATGAGCAAGAGAAGGCAATGGTGACGGCGCACTTAATCATTTGTTGGGCTCCATCGCCCGCGTGACTGGACCATCCTCGAAGGCTGACCCCTAACACCCCTAGGAGATGGTGGCAGCACAGAGGACCCCGCTTGCTCTCTAGCTCTGTACTACCTCTTGAGCATGCGTTGGTTTTCCCTTTAAGAGGAAATGGTGATGTAGTGAAGTAGATAAGTATTTCCCTCAGCTGATGAGAACCAAGGTTTCAATCCAGTAGGAGGAACAAGCAAGTTACCATTGGATTCACCTACACAAACAATCAAACTCTTGCACCGAACGCTATAAAGGATTAAATCTGATAGAGATAGATGTAAAAGATTGTGGGAATTAAAAAGTAAATAAATTGCAGCAATGTATTTTTGGTATTTTTGGTTTATAGATCTGAAAATATATTATGGAAAGTAGACCCGGGGGCCATAGGTTTCACTGGAGGCTTCTCTCTTGAAGGAAAGTATCACGGTGGGTGAAAAAATTACTGTCGAGCAATTGATAGAAAAGCGAATAATTATGAAGATATCCAAGGCAATGATTATGCATATAGGCGTCACGCCCGTGTCAAGTAGACCGAATGATACTGCATCTACTACTATTACTCCACACATCGACCGACTCCTGCCCGCATCTAGAGTATTAAGTTCATGAAGAACAGAGTAACGCATTAGGTAAGATGACATAATGTAGATGGATAAACTAAAGAAATATGACGAAAACCCCATCTTGTTACCCTTGATGGCAACAATACAATACATGCCTCACTACCCCTACTTTGTCACTAGGTGAGGACAACACAAGAATGAACCCAAAACTAAGCACTTCTCCAATTGCAAGAATTACCAATCTAGTTGGCCAAACCAAACCAATAACTCAAAGAGACTTGCAAAGATATGAAATCATGCATATAAGAATTCAGAAAAGAATCAAATAATATTCATGGATAATTTGAACATAAACCCACAATTCATCGGATCTCGACAAACACATCGCAAGATAGTATTACATCGGATAGATCTCCTTGAAGATCATGAAGAACATGGTATTGAAGCACAAAGAGAGAGAACAAGCCATCTAGCTACTAGCTATGGACCCGTAGGTCTGTGGTGGACTACTCACGCATCATCGGAGGGGAAATGGAATTGATGTAGATGCCCTCCGTGATCGAATCCCCTCCGGCAGATTACCGTAAAAGGCTGCAAGATTGGATCTCTCTTGAACAGAGGCTTCTGGCGGCGGAGAAGTATTTGTGTAGGTCTTGTTGGTATTGGGGTAATATTTGGGTATTTATAGGACGAAGATTAGGGCTAGGACTCCTGCCAGGGAGTCACAAGCCTGCCAGGCGCGGCCAGGGGGTGGCCGCGCCCCCCTAGCTTGTGACCTCCTGGCAAGGTCCTTGCCTTTTACTCCAAGCCTGGTAGATCTCTTTTGTTCCAGAAAAATCATCGCGAATATTTTATTCCATTTGGACTCCTTTTAATATTCCATATGTGTAATACTTAAAAACAAGCAAAACAGAAACTGGCACTAGGCTCTGGATTAATAGGTCAGTCACAAAAATAATATAAAATAGCATATTAATGCATATTAAACATCCAAATTAGATAATATAATAGCATGACACACTCAAAAATTATAGATGCGTTGGAGACATATCAGCATCCCCAAGCATAATTCCTACTCGTCCAGGAGTAGGTAAATGATAAAAACTATTTTTTGGATGTGGATTGCTAACTAACATATTTATCCATGTAATATTACTTATTGTGGCATGAATGTTTATATCCGTAAGACTCAAAACAAAAGGTTAATTTTGACATAAAAAGAATAATATTTCAAGCATACTAGCAAAGCAGTTCTATCTCTTCAAAATATAGTGGAAACAGAAAGTTATCCCTACAATATCATATAGTCTCGCTATGCTCCATCTTCCCCACACAAAGTACTTATATCATTCACAACCCCATTGACAAGTCAAGCAATTGTTTCGCACCTTTATTTTCTCAAACTTTCTCAAATCTTGTGCAATACATGAGCGTGAGCCATGGATATAGCACTATAGGTGGAATAGAATATGGTGGAGGTTGTGAAGCAAAAGGAGAAGATAGTATCACATCAACTAGGCGTATCAACGGACTATGAAGATGCCCATTAATAGATATCAATGTGAGTGAGTAGGGATTGCCATGCAATGGATGCACTAGAGCTATAAGTGTATGAAACCTCAAAAGGAAACTAAGTGGGTGTGCATCCAACTTGCTTGCTCATGAAGACCTTGAGCAATTTTATGAAGCCCATCATTGGAATATACAAGCCAAGTTATATATTGAAAAATTCCCACTACTATATGAAAGTGATAAAATAGGAGACTCTCTATCATGAAGATCATGGTGCTACTTTGAAGCACAAGTGTGGAAAAAAGATAGTACCATTGTCCCTTCTCTCTATTCTCTCATTTTTTATTTTTATGGGCATCTAAGGCCTCTTTTTTTATTTGGGCTTCGCTGGCCTCTATTATCTTGGGGACCCTGACTCATAAGTCGTGATCACCGAATGCACATGTACACTGATCCCAGAGATCAATGATCACTGAACACACAGAAGCTGAATAACAAGAGTCTTACATCCTTACATACCGTCTTATGCAAATAAAGGCCAGCTAGGCCAAGTCTTACATAGATAGGGCCACAAGGATCGAACACTTAAATATAACAAATAGCGGAAATCTTGGTCGAAAGCATGAACCCATGCCATTTTCATTAAACCTACACGCATTCTCACTGGGAAGCGTTCTAGATCGCATGTTCGTCACCAACAAACTCTTCACCATACTCCTGCTCTTCCATGCTTGGCTGATTAAATAACTAGTGGCAAGCCAATGAGTACTTTGAATGTACTCGCAAGCAACCCATGTGTGGAACAAGGTACAACAATGCATGATATAACACTAAGTAGGTAAGTTTTGTGGAAAGCTAATTTTGAGTGCAATGACATGATCAAATATCTATGTAAGCATGCATCAACAGTTGGTAAACATCTGAGTGAACAAGTTACTGATATCACCATAAGCAGGGGTTGAACATGTCATGTTCATCATCATGCCAAGTCAGCGGACTTGGCTCAAGTATCATCTTTGTGTCATCCACACATGCACATCAAGTTTGTGAAAACATCAGACGCGTTTTAAGTAGGACCTCCAACTGTCCATGACCGTTTTTTGAGGAACTTTGGAAAGTGGGGGCACCCCCATTGACTTTATATTAAAGGAGCCAGAAAATTACAAGGCAATTACATGGATGAGATGGTGTGTGTGCAGAATTGGTGTCTAAAGAGCACCCAAGAACACAAAAAAAGGCACAAGTCAGGTGAGTCTAGCTATCAAGTGATCCACAAAGGGACATAGGCCACTTTTGGTCCTATGTTTCATGAGTACTAGATCATTCTTAAACCTAGCCATCCAGGATTCATGGGTAGGTTCTATCCCTCTAAAGAGCTTGTTGTTCCTTTCTTTCCAAATTCTCCATGGTGCGATAGTGTAGACTTCGAAGAACAATGGGGAATTCCAGGCCCGTTGCACATCATGGACTATTTGGAGCCTATTATCATGTGTCTCATAGTTGACCCCAAGGGAAGCCCAACACTCCACGCTAAATGCACAGCCAAAGAACAGGTGTTCAAGCGTCTCCTCAAGGCAATGAACACAAAGAAGACATGAGTAGTCATCACCAGAGAGAGTCATCCCTCTCCTACGCAGCATGTTTCGAGTGTTCAATCTATCAGCGAGCAACAACCACGCAAAGAATTTTCACTTCATGGTGCATTTCGATTTCCAGACCCATGAGAATGCATCATCGGCGACCATGTCCTGGAAACAGAAATGGTAGTATTTTCTTGATTTAAACTCAACATCTTGCCATGCATGGAGCCACTTATCCGCTTGATCCTGAGAAAGGATCACGGCACCGAGATATGCTTGCATTTCTCGAACCTCCTGCCTGGGCTGAACCGATAACAGAAGATGAAAGTTTTCTCCAATGGTACTTGCTGAGAGTAGTCCTCTGACAGAAACATCTTCAAATTTGTGAAAAGAAAACGCCCTCGGATACCGCTCTGAAAGGATGCCCTGAGTCCACAGATCCTTGCAAAAGAGGGCAGTGCTCCCATCGCCCACCTCCACTTTTGTGACACCTCTATAAGCAGGCATAAGATGAAGAAGGTGACGCCACCAGAAGGACCCATAGGGGTCAGAATTGTGTGGTAACACACCTTGCTCATGGTAGTAGCTTTTCCAGATGAGGGTGACCCATGGCACATCCTTCTGATTATAGAACTTGTGGAGTTGTTTGAAAAGAAGGCCCTGGTTCGGAACCCTTAGATCAATGATGCCCGACCCTCCCGTCTATTTTGGCCTACATACAACATCCTAGGCTGCCAACGAGTAGTTATTGAACATAGATTCAAACGTTTTTGCCCATAGACAATGCCTCCTTAGTTTGTCCAAGTGCTCAAGAATCTTGGGTGGGATACGGATGGAGCACATGGCATATATTGCAAGCGAGGTAACCACATAATTGACCAGGGTCAGTTTTGACCCATAATCCAGTAGCGAGGCTGCAGCGAAGAGTTTCCTCTCGATGGACGCCACCAGTGGCATGATGTCCACAGCAGAAGGGCACGTGGTGCCCACGGGCAAACCCAGGTATGTGAACGGCAACGCTCCCACCGAGCAGTGCTGGATGTCAGTGAAAGCTTAAACTCTATCCATAGGGACATTCAGGGGTATCATAGTGGACTTCTAAAAGTTGATGCGAAGCCCTATAGACAGAGCATAATCCTGGAGAATTTCCTTCATTTTTGATACCTGGTCTACGCCTGCCGGCATGAAGACAATGGTGTCATTAGCGTATTGTATGACGGGGTAATCCACCTCGCTAGAAGGGATGGGTTTCGATATGAAACCATTCCTGAAAAAATCATTGATAGCCGCTTGTAGAAGAACAGTAGCAAGGACAAAGATGAGAGGTGACAGAGGATCCCCTTGCCTAACCCCTCGAAGGCAATGGAATTGTCTGCCCGGGACACCGTTAAGTAGAATGGATGATTTCCCGGACGAGGACAAGCCGTTAATCCAACCCAACCATCTGTCATCAAAACCCATGTGCTTCATAATATCCATCGTTGGAGCATGCTCAATCATGTCGAAAGCTTTAGCAAAATCGAGTTTGAATAGAAGGACCTCTCTACCCAAAATTTGCATTGATGAATAAACTCAAACGCCCAACAAGGCAGTCATGGATAGATCTCCTGCTAAGGAAGCCGTATTGGTTGCGATGTATGATTTTCAGAATTACTTTTTGTAACCTCTTAGCAAGCAATTTTGTCAACAACTTCAGGCAGCAATTTAGGAGGGTGATTGGTTGACAATCGTTCACACTCTCTGGCGAATGGATCTTAGGGATGAGCGTGATGAATCCAGAGTTGATGCTCTCCAAATCTAGCTGGTCATCATAAAAATCAGCACACATCTTATAGAAATCCTTTCTAACGACATGCTAGCAACTTTTAAGAAAACACCCATTGAAATAATCTGGACTAGGAGCTCTGTCAGGGGGCATTTCTTTCACCACTTGATCAATCCTGGATGTTGTAAATTGGATGGTGAGAGCATCAAGCCCCTCAATATTTTTAATGATCGCTAAGAGATAAAATTTCGTATTCACAGGGTCAGACTTCCCAAGATGATCTTTGTAGGATTTGTACAGAACTGATTCCTTTCCCACGTGATCATAAATGGACGTGCCATCAGCCAAGCACAGGGAAGCAATGGAGTTCCTCCAATACCGTTCAGTAGCCATATAGTGAAAGAATTTAGTGTTTCCATCCCCATAATTGAAGTATTTGATAGTGCATCTATTCTTCTAGTAAACTCTCTTATAATCCAACAGGGTGAGCATGTGGGTTTTCCAAATGTTCCTGAAATTAGTTTCAGGTACTGATAAGTTTCTCCTGTCCTCGAGACCATCAATTTCGAGCAGAGTTTTATTGGTATTATCAATGAGAACGGAGAGTTTTGAGATACCTTTACTCCATCTTTTCAGATCATCACGAAGAGTTTTCATTTTCTTGCAAAGCATGGCCGCAGAATTAGGTGCATAGCACTTCTTTGACCAGGAAGCCTGAACAACATCAAAGAAACCCTGATGGCCAATCCAGAAATTCTCAAATTGGAATATTCTTGCTTTGGGGATAGAGGTTTCAATGGTGATAGAGCATGGAGTGTGATGAAAAATAGGTTTTCCCAATGGCAACACGACTGTATTTGGGAAAGACGTTGTCCAATGCAAGAAGGAAAAGTGCCAATCTAGTTGTTCAAGCAGAGGAACATCCTGCATGTTACTCCAAGTAAAAGACCTACCCTTGATGGATAATTCCACTGAGGACCAGGCTCTAGTGAAATCATTAAAGATGAGCATATCGTTTACATTTCCTCCTAGTTTGTTCCTATTATCAGGAGCACGGATGAAATTGTAGTCCCCAATCATAAGCCAATCCTCCACCGCTGGGATATGAAGACTGAATAACCATTGGACACAGTTATCCCTTGCTTGGCCATCACAAGGGCCATACACATTCACGCAAGACCATACATTAGCTATATGAAGGGAAGAGAATCTAACGTTGAGAGCAAAAGGTCTAGAGGATTCAATCACACCCAAAAATACAGAACTGTTCCAAATAGTAATAATACCCCCAGAATTACCAACAGAAGGAAGATAAGCAAATTGATCAAACTTGTTGGGCAAAAGAGCCTAACATAGGAGATATCAAAAGAGGCACGCTTAGTTTCTTGCAAACAAACGACCGAATACCCACTAAGGTATATAGCATTGCGTATAGCTAAATGTTTCTTCTCTGAATGAATGCCCGGTACATTCCAACATAGGATAGACCACTGTCGTCGGTTACTCATGATCTTCAGGAGGCGCGGCTACTTGGGGTGACTCAGCCAGTAGAATCTCTAGAGTCAATTGAGCTGGAGGAACCCCATAGAGGTTGGTACCGATGCTCTGCATCATCGGGATCGGCATGAGCGGAGGAACCTCCTGTGAATTGCCAGAACCACCAAGATCCAACAGAGCAGTATTGGGTGCCGTGATGTTGACCGTAGGCTTGATTCTGGCCTTAACCTTGGAGGCCCCATGTTGGGTGTCCGAAGGCTAGGGTACACGGAAACCATCATATCTGGTGGAGCGGGTACTCCTGTGCAGCATCACAGTATCCACATGTGCCTCCTCATGGGCGATCATCTGACCTATGCTATCAGCCGTAGAACCCATAGGAGGAGGATGCAGGTCAATATGCAGACATTGGTTGTGATCCAGCAGACCGAGAGAAACATCTAGATTCAGAGAAGGTCCATACCTATCCCAAGGATGTTGTGGGAAATAGATAGGTAGCCCAACAGAGAATACCAAACTACGGGTTCTGTCAAATCCAAAATCCTTCAGCCTAACCGAAGCAAGAATGTGTTGACAGATGCTAGAAGCAATCTGTCAGATAACTGAAGTAGGGTTCAGATGGAGAGACACATCATGCACCCGAGTTGGTAGCAAGGTGCGAGTGAAGATTCTCTTGAACATACCACCCATCCAGCGTAGAAAATCGCTGTTCAACTCCAAGACTATTGGCACAAAAAACCCATGTGCCCGAGAAAATGCATTCCTCGCTGCTCGCACTCCAGCAATGAATTCATCAGCCAGATTCTCCACATAAGAAGCTTCTAACCAAACATTCGAGAGATTATCAATCACATTGTGCTCAGGGGGCACCCCATCCATCAAAGAGGGCCCATCATATTGAAAGAACTTTCTAAAGCTGAATCCAGCATAAGGAGCCTGGACAGCTAGCCACTCTCCCCATCCATTGGCCTGACCTTGTTCCTCCTCTATAGGTGCTACATTCCAAGAAGCCTCGTTTGCAGCCTGCTGCTGAGCTATTTCATCAATCTTGGCTTGCTGGAGGATGGTGTAATAGGGCAGCTGGAAGGGGTGAGGAGACACATTGAGCATTGGTGGCTCAGCCTCATTAGCCAAAACACCTTGGACATTATTTCTTCCATTGAGAACATACACAGGAATAGACCTTGAGCACCCCAATCCTGGGAGCATACCCACTCGGGTCAACAACAAACTATGTGGCACCTCTGCCACATCCTTGATGTGGCACTTGACTAAAATTCTTGCTTTATTACCCCCTCTGTTAGGCCAGGACAACAGTTTACCAAAATTGGAAACCGCCTTATTGACATAATGCTCTATTTGGTAATATAAAGGAAAAGCAAGAATCATGATCCAAACCTCATATTCAAAAGCAGGCATTCTCATATTCAGACCTTCATCATGTTGAATGAGCGAAAATGATGAGTCCTTATCAAGAGCATGGGGGCTTTCCCAAATCGCTTCATCTCTACTTTCGACATCCGCAAAAGCGATAATCCCAATACCAATTGGATAGACAAAATCCTCTACCAACTGATACTGTAGGTCTTCCGTGAGGATGCGACATACCTCGGTGAGCCAGAACCACTTATGATGATCGGGGACCGGCGCGTTGACTGAGACAATAGCATACTGAGGATGATTCAATGGCAGATCATGCACCACCATGAGATGGCGCTGCACCCGGTGAGAAGGATCATGTTCGAAGTGAGAGCCAAGGGGAGCAAAAGAAAACGGCCTTATGGGGAAGTTGGCCATTGAACCTGACATGCAGGTCGCCGCACCCCGTGACGATGGGGGTTTTCTTGAGAGCAAGACCAGAGTTGGGCGGCGTGGGTTTGGAGGCAAAACCGGGGCCCTAGTCAATCTGTTTCCCATAAAAGCTTTGTCAAGTAAACTGTGGGGGGCATATCGACATGCAATAGGAAGCCACCACATCATGCGAATCCAGGATTTTCTGCGGAGGTTGCCAAATTAGGGACGGAGAAGAGGATCCTTGTGCAATAGACGCTCGAAAATCTCCTGAAACAGTGGGGTGCTCAGAGTTAATGGGCCTCCAGATAAATGAAGGGGAGGGAAGCCCAAAACATTTCTTGTGGCCCACCCGATGGCAATGTTCGCATCGAAGAAGCCCAGGACATCTAGTGAAACCATGATCAGATCGATTGCAGATAGGACATTTAACAATAGGATCAGGGCCCAACATGCATGGGTGAGTAATGATGTTGACACGATGAGAGAAAGAGCAATTATCTTCTGGTGATAAACAACAGTGATGTAAAATTCCCGGACAGTTCGCGTGAATGTGCCCATGACCCAAACATATAGAACATTTCAGGAGCCACTGATCAATGTACTCCTGAGACGGGACATCCAAACTTTGGACCATACTTTTGATATCTAGCTCCGAGTGTCCAGCTTGCTAACCATCCATGATATGGTAAAGAGACTCATCCGGTATGGAATCCCACAAAGCCGGCTGAAGTTTAAACCCTTGAATGATCGGACGGCAGTTGCGCCAATATCGGGTCGTGGAAAAGCAAGAGATCCAATCCGAATAATGCTATCCGATCCCATAGAAGTCGGAAAATGGAAACTACCGAAGGAGATGGAGTGTTCCGGCGACTGCACTCCGGCCATCCTCCCCGGCGGTGACAAACCAACTTTCGCTAAAGCATGTAAAATTCGAATGAATCATAGAGTTGTTTTGGTCTTTAAGACATTTTGACAGAACTGCCAAAGGTTTACCATGACTAGGATCAGATAAATTCTGATCAGAATGCCAAGAGAAATCCGAAAAACCACAGCAGCCAATATGATCACCACGAAACAGATGAAACTGACATATGAAATCCGGCCAAATGCGATCTCGCAGCCCATAAATGAGGTGACCAACTTTGCTAGATGCCACCGAGAAACGAAATTGCCGATCACTCAAGCGCAAAACCCTAAAGCCATGACTGAGGCCTCCAATGCAGGACTGAAGGGCAAGACCCACAGATTCCTCCGTGAGCGGAAAGGAAGCATAGGAAAAGCTAACCACCAAGAAGAACTCCTTCGCAGAACCAGAGGAAGAAAAGTGAACCGTCGATTAAAGCGAGAGCGCACTTGAGCCTCCACAGTGAGGCCGGGACTGAAGTCCCAATGGAGGAGCCCCTCCATGGGGTCACTATGGAGGGTTTAGACCGAAACCCTAGGATCGCCATTGGGGGTGGGTGAGAGGTGGGAGGATCGCGACATGTTTGCGGCGTGGCACTGTCCATGACCAAGGACACGGCTATTTGAATAGTTTTACACTCTGCAGAGGTTGCACACTTTACCCACAAGACTCTGGGATCTTCCGCGTCATCCATGACTCGCGGTCTATAACATACCCAAGATAAGCACCCAAACAATGCATTTCCCTCGACGATACTAAACAAAGAGTCCACTCAATCGGTACCCAGCCCTCATGATGTACATCATACGAGCCTCACTCCAGATCGTACCATCCTTGAAGGGACCAACGGTGTGCCCGGTGCCTATGAAGACAGCGCATGATCGTCCATACCGACATGAACACATATCGAGAGTGACCACGTCACTCCCACAACTAGTAATGCGGGTTATATGCTAGTACCCATCAAGGTAATCAATAAGGCCCCGTCCCATAAGGGGTATCGTGGTTGTTGTCGGATTTCGGGCTCCGTAAAATTCTTAAGATTCGAACACAGGGGTGTGTGTGAAGATCCCCTACAGCCTCACCCAACCTAGCTCGCTACTCGATGAACACATCAAAGAACTCGCACGATGATGAGGAAGAGGATGAACATGACAGTTTGCCTAGGTTCGGGCCGCTGCGAAGCGTAATACCCTACTCCTAGTTTGGTGGATTGCCCGATCTGGTTGCCGTGATGCCTGTCTTCAATGAATTGGGGCTTATCTCTATGGAAGGCCTTGGTTCCCTTGTGATGGTGTCCTCCAGTGACACCTCATGCGGGAGGACTCGGAGAAGACCGTCGCCGACGGCCCAGTAGGGGCGTCTCTCCCGTCACAGGGCACCCTTGTACGCGAGCTTGAGGATGACGACGATGCTGGTGAAGCTTCTGCTGTGGGCTCCTCTCGCGTCGCCAAGGCCCCAAAAGGGCTTGGGCCAGCCCCTCGCGCCATGCGGTCCAGCCCCGGAAGTGCGGAGTGAAGTCTTCTCCGGTGCGCCCGACCTCCGCAGTCAAGGCGGTCGAAGTGCCGGCCTTGCCCTCGCCCAGACTGCAACTCGTTGACGAGGCAAGCGAGGCCGCGGCCATGGCGATCCCTTCAGCAGCCGCCCCCGCGGGCAGTGCCCTGGCTCCGGTGCATGGTGGTGCCCCCACCAAGGTGGTCTTGTGTGCCTATGTCGCTGTCGGAGCGGAGAGGAAGACGAAGTGTGTCGACATGGAGGAGTAAGTGGTCCAGCTTGGCTTGGTTTGCATTACTGTGGCTTGTGTGTTGGCGCCCTTCCTCTGTTTTGTGACCAGGAACGTCGCTATGCCGACGATGAGGAGGAAGAAGGCGTGCATTAAGCCGAAGGGGACTTCTGACGCACCTCCTGCCCCCGTTGACACGTTGTCGCCTGCTGCTGAAGGCGAGGGGCTCGCGAGGCTGCCTCCTTGGTCATCGTCGTGAAGCCCCCTGAGCACCCAATGCCCGCAGGCATGGTGGCTCTAGTCCTCGAGAGTGCGGTGACGCTGATGTCTGGAGGGCCAGCACTTGAGGGCGAGTCGCTCATCGATTCATCTATGTCTGTTGTCGCCGAGTGGCCTCCGGAGCCGCCTGCTCCTCGCGTCATTGCCCCACCGGGGTTGCCCCCTACGATTGGACAAGGGACTCCTCCGAAGGGGCCCTTGATGCCTTCGGCGAGCGGCCTCGACATCCTAGACGGGGCCTTCACTGCTCTGGATCAGGTCCGTGACGCCCTCAGGAGTGCCGATGATTGCCCCGCGAGTGGGCGCCTAGAGCTCCTCTCAGGATGGCTCCAGGCCGTCGCCTTTGTTGAGGAGGCTTGGGGCCAGTGTGAGGTTGCCGCGACAAAGAGCAAGAAGGAGCCGTGAACGCCCGGGCAACGCACGCAGAGGTGCTGATTGAGGCGGCATCTTCTACCAAGTGTTGCGAAGAGGCGGAAGAACGTATGAAGACATCCCATACGAAGCAGGCCAAGCTTGTGGGGAAGCTTCATCAATGGGAGGAAGACCTCAAGGACCGCGAGGCCAAGCTTGCTACTTGAGACTCTGAGCTGTCCTCGGTGGCGATCCGCCAGGACGTGGAGCGGGTGCGCCTGGACGCGAAGAGGAAGGAAATTTCTTCAAAGAAGGCCCTTCTTGATGCCAGGGAGGGAACTCTTGCCGCGGCCGAGGAGAAAAAGGCCGCGGAGCTAAGCACCTTCGCTGCAGTCGAGCTCATGCTTCCCCGAGCGCTTAACTCTTTTTACTGGGACTCATTCGCGGAGCCCCTGGCGGCTCCAGAGAGCGGCATCGCAGTGCTCGCCTCGAAGCTCGTCGAGGCACTGGAGGGCGCCGTCGTCCAGGTGGAGAGGGTCCTAGAGAGTGAGTGTCGTGACCTCTTTTCTGAGGCCGCGACACGCTTCTTCAGCCATCTTCATCTTTGCAAGCCAGGGTTTGACTTTGACTCCGTGATCCGCCCGGTCGCCCCTAAGGTCCGCGTCAGTGCTGCGCGCGGTTGTGGAGGGTGTCATGGAGACGCTGGTGAAGCGGTTCGCTCCTGTCATGGAAAGTTTCTCCACCTCCGGATCCTGCTGGTGTTGGCGGCGAGGAACACGATGCCGATGATGACGACGACGAGCCCCCCAAGGATGGGACGAGTGGTGGCGGTGGTTCCTCTTGACTCCTCTCTCCTGCTCCTCTCCTGCAATGCGCATCATGCCTCACGAAGGCGTTAAACATGTTTGCGTTCGCAAAAACTTTTAATGCTTGTAATAACTGTTTGACTGTGTGATTGCTCTCTTCGCCTTGTTTCCTTGTTGATTGTTGTGATGCTGCGCGTCGGCAAGGCCCATCCCGCGCATACCTCATCTGTCGTTGGGCCGACCGGATAACCAAGGATGGTCCAAGGGGTGAGGGGCTACAGGTCCAGTTAGGCTCCTGAGTCGGGATGCTCAGGAGTCCCCCTTGACGTGCGAGCAGCCCTCATGAAGTGGACACGGCGGAGATCGGGGTAACTTGAAACTTTTCGAACACCTTTAGTGCTATGTGTGGGCAGGGCCCGGCCCACGCATACCTCAACCACCGTTGGGCCGACCGGATCACCCAGGACGGTCCAAGGAGTGAGGGGCCATTTGTCTAGTTAGGCTCCTGAGTCACGATGCTCAAGAATCCCCCTTGACGTATGAGCCCATCGTCCTCCTTAAGGGTTTTTGAGCAGTTTTTTGTGCGCCTCGAGCTCTGTGTTTGCAGGGCCTGGCCCGCGCATACCTCAACTGCCATTGGGCCGACCGGATCACCAATGATGGTCCAAGGGGTGAGGGGCTACGGGTCCAGTTAGGCTCCTGAGTCGCGATACCTTTCCTTGCCACCTTTTTCGGAGTTGGCCGCATGAAGACCAGGTTCGGCAGACCTGGGAAGGTGGCGTGTACCAGGCTTGGCCTGGTGGCATCCCCCGTGTAGCCCCCTCCCGCATGCATCCCCCGGGAATGCAGCAAGAAGGGGGGCCACTAGGGACCTTCCTAACGTTGGATGCAGCCGCTGGGGGCACCTTAGTTGTTTATCCCCCCGCGCGAGGCGTGGGGCTTCCACATTACCTGGGCATAGCCATTGAAGGGTCGTGTTGACTGCCAGCACGGAGTTGTGGCTTCCACATTGCATGGGCATAGTCATTGGTGGACCGTGTTGACCACCAGCACCCGGTTGTGGCTTCCACATTGCGTGCGCATAGTCACTTGTGGACCATGTTGACCACCAGCACGGGGTTGTGGCTTCCACATTGCATGGGCATAGTCATTGGTGTACTGTGTTGACTTCTCCGCCAAGGCTGGGCTGTGGTTGCCACATTGCATGGGAAGGGACTCCTACGCGTCCTCGGGGGGCCTCGGGCGTGTACAACCCATGAAGTACGTATGTGTGGCTGGCACGGTAGAACTGGGAGGTGTATCTAGGAGCTCACGAGGGCGCTTTAGCCTCGCGAGGTCCCTACCTCAAAGGTGGTTTGCGCCTGAGTCTTCTCGTAGATGGGGCCGACCGAGGGCCTGCTGACTACTTCTTCTTGGCTGAGGCAGGTTGGGAGCCCTTTTGCCACTCTACGTCTACAGGTCACGGCACCGCACATTTCCCCACGACCGTTAGGTACGACTAGAAACCAAGGACATACTTCACGGTGCAAGGCCCCGACACTCCTGACGCCTACCAGAAATCAAGGACGACATCAGAGGGTCGAGTGGCATTATGACCAGTAAGGCTCCTGAGGAGCCCCCTTTGACGCTCAAGTGGCTCTACTATGGGGCAAGGCCCCAACACCCTCGGTGCCGACTGGATCACCAAGGACGACACCAAGGGGGCGAGTGGTTATGTGACTGGTAAGGCTCCTGAGGCACGATGCTCAGGATCCCCCTTTGACGCCCGAGGGACCTCCATTCCACCCTGTCTGCTGCTGCCTCAGGAGGCCGTGGATCCTCCCGAGACTCCGTGCTAGGGCACAACGGTGCGGCTGGAGCCCCGTGCGGGGGTCGACCGGCAAAAGATGCAAGTCCCTGAGGTGACAGGGCCTTGCATCCTAGTTCCGGGGTGCCCTGGGAAGGGCCATAGCACACAACTCCTTAGAAAACACCAATTCAAAGAGGTTGTTGTGGCGCATCCACGCTATCAAGGAGCCATGCAATCAAGGCAAAACGTTAGAAAAAAGACAAGATACATGAGAAACTATTGAAATACGCATAAACGAGGCAACTCCAGAGGTGTGCCCTAATTACCTGAGGATAATGCGGCGCAGTGGGCGCCCTCAAACAGAGTAAACCAAAAAATTACCTGGCAATAGCCAACAAAAAAGTCACCTGGCGGCCATGCCGATGAAGAGCCAAAGCTGCCGTCATAGCCTGATCTTTCACCTCCATGAGTGCGACCTTCATGGGTCCGTCATCTCTCCAAGGCTCGAAACCTTCGCCTGGTCCAAGCATGTCCTCCAACTCCTCATCGTGCCCCGCCAGGAAAGGCACAAGCATGGCTCGGTAAAGGCACTCAAACGTGACTCCTGCGTTCTCTAGTCCGATGGGCATGCGAATGTAGGCGTTTGGGTTGACCCATCCATGATCTCCACGCGCTGGCCAGATGGGGCCCTGGGCTGCGGCACTGTTAATCGTGAGCGCGTTGACATAGACGCATGGCCGGTCGACCATGCCGATGATGACAACTGCGATTGGTGTTGCTGGGTAGCCCTTGCCTTGCACGACCTGTGCTTCTTGAAGCTTCTCTATCGCTCTGATGACGGATTCTCATGAGCTCGGCGCCTCGTGTCGTGCCCCAAGCTCGGTCCGATGTGTGTCAGACCGTGCCTTCAGGTTGTGCTCGAGTGCTTCTCTTGTCTCACTAGCCGAGGCCGAAGCTCCCAGGGTGGAAGCCCCCAGGCCCATCCCACGAGTGGCGCCGAGCGTGCCTTCCTATGCGATGGGGGGTGGGGCCTCATCCTTGGGCATAGAGCTCGAGGCCCCGGGCGACCCGTGGAAGTGAGCTGCTTCCTCTTCTTGTGCGGGTCCTCACGAGGCGGGGCGTCCTCATTGTTGTCCGAGCATTCGGCCGCTGCGGCGTGTTAAGCATGCTCGAGGGTGCAGATAGCATCCTTTTCATCGCAAGCGATGGTGATGACACCACCACAGCCTAGAATATTGAGGACGTTGTAGCCATGGTGGGTCACCGCCATGAACTTGGCGAGCATCGGGTACCTGAGGATTGCATTGTACGGAAGGTGGATGTGCGCGACGTCGAAGACAATGATATTGGTGTGGTAGTTCTTGCACCTGCCCGATGGGTATGGTGGATCCGTCCATGACCCCTGAGAAAGGCTTGGTTATCATGAGCTGTTCATACGGCACCTGTAGCGTCTCAAAGGTCTCAATCGAGAGGACGTTGAGCCCCTCTCCGCTGTCGATGAGGGTCTTGGTGATGACCACGTTGCTGATGTTTGGAGTACACAACAAGGGGAGCTTGCCGGCCATGGCTGAGCTCCTGAGCTGGTCCCTCTAGTCGAAGGTGATGGCGGCGTGGGTCCAATTTAGGGGGCGCATTGCGTCGAGCTTCGGGAGAGCCGCATTCACCTCTCGTGCGAATTGCTTGAAGGCACAATTTGATGCGTGGGCCTGGGCGCCGCCCAGGATACAGGCCACGACCCTGATCTTCTGGAATCCCCCATCCCCGTCATCCTGCCTGTCCCCTTCCTTCCTTTTGGATGGAGGTGGTAGTGGTGGTAGGACGACCTCAAGAGGGCGAACCTTGTGAGCCTGGCCACGTCGCGACCCCTCCGGAGGGTCGTCGCGCTAGCGATCCTCACGAGGCTGGTCACGTCAGTTGTCGTCTCGATCCTGATTGCGCTAGCGGTCCTCCTGGGGATGATCGTGCCAGCCTTGGCGAGGTTCCAGGTTGTCCTAGAGGCCTCCACCTTGGCCAATGCCATGACGCAAGCCTCGGTCAGCTCATCTGGGCTGCTTGCTGAATTGCTTGGTGTGGATCAGCCTAAGTTCCTGGCAATCGGCAGTGTCGTGGTTGTTTGTGCCATGGAAGATGTAGGTGGACCTTCCTCCTGGGGGGGTGCTCCTCACCCCGACTGCGCTTTGCCTCAGGTTCGGCCGCAAGCGCTATTGGGGCCTTAAGCTTCGCCTCCTTAGTCTTGGTCTTCTTTTCTTCCGGCTCCGCAGCCGGAGGCCCGCGAAGCGACAGGTGGCCCTCCTCTGCCTTGGCACACTTGTTCGCCAAATTGAACATCTCCAGGGCGGAGCATAGTTGGTCGTTCATGGCGAGCTCCTCCTTCAACTTGATGCCGGTGACTTCGTTGGTGAATGCTGAGATGATGGCTTCGTCTGAAGCCCTCCGCAACTTGAGGCGCATGGTCATGAAGCATTTTATTTGTTGGAGATATGCCCTAGAGATAATCATGTATGATGATATTTCCTATGTGTTTATGAATAAAGATAATCCTTTGACATTATCATTGATGTGTATTAACAAGTACATGACTTGTTTGTGAGAGTATGCATTGTACGATAACTGTCCTAAATGGTCCCTAGTCCAAAGGGTTGTGTGGACGCGCTGACTAGCATATGACATGGTGGATGGTTCGGTCTCACTGACCATGTAGCATTGGATGCTAGCCGGATAATATGGACTCAAGATAAGGTCTAAGTTGGATAGACCCAACTATGTGAGGCAGCGATAGGTCATCTGTGAGTCTCTAGTACAACATACGTTCTATGTCCTAAGACCTAAGCCGGCGCATGTACTCCGGATGGTGACAGACTTGCTTCGGACAGACCAAATACTACTCTGTGACTAGGTAGTTACAAAGGTAGGTTTCGGGCTTGTCCAGACCCATGCTGCAAGACATGGTCGAGCAAGATGGGATTTGCCCCTCCGATCAGGAGAGATATACTCTGGGGCCCCTCGGGTGATCCGACCTGGATAAGCATGGCCATGCGATGAGGATTATAAGATAATCCAAAGTGTTGGTCGGATTCACAGGAATGAGAAAGAGGTTGTGCTGCAACAAGGATAGTCATGTCGCCTTGTGCATGACAACATATATCGTGTGGCAAAGGGAACATAAGTGTGAAGTACAGGTTCACCTAACCAGCTTCATCAGACACTAGGAGTCGGCACGTTTTGCTAGTGGCCGCTACCGACTGGTCGAGTCGGATGTGATCTGACTCTAGACCAAGTGAACGAGAACC
Organism: Hordeum marinum; assembly: GCA_022496015.1. Lineage (NCBI taxonomy): Eukaryota > Viridiplantae > Streptophyta > Magnoliopsida > Poales > Poaceae > Hordeum > Hordeum marinum. Next base: position 267,558,682 of record CM039675.1, on the reverse strand, counting down.
TAAGGGGTCGTGCGCTTAAGGTAAGGAACACGTGAGCTTTAGGATCCATGCGTGGCCCAAGAGTTGAGCCTGCATCGGATGCATATATACAGTGGAGGTGCGGCACACCCATCTAGTTGATCGCTTCGGCGCCATCATTAGGCTTTGCATGTGTTGCGAAAAGCCACCTCCACTCACCGCCGACTGTGTGATCGGACCTAGCAGTTCACCGCATGGTGTGTTCCTCCTGCACGCACGGATGCCGTTAGAGGCGGTGCACTTGTGTCGCTCCGGTGAACCTGTACGTGGGATCCGGCGGACCAACTGTTCGAGGGAGATCGGACCAGCTGCTCGAGGGAGAACGGACAAGGAGGAGATGGACCACGCGGACGCACTGCCCCACCTCTACTTCCGTTGCATGACACCGCACGTCTAGTGCTAATGATCTGTGATCCACCTCCATAGCATGTTCTTCGATGTTCTACGCGTAGGAAAATTTTAATTCGCATGCGGTGCACCTACAGTAGACCCCAACTATGGTATCAGAGCCTCTGCTATAGGTTTTGGTTTCAGATCGGTAGCATACGTTATATGTGGCAGTGGCGGATGTGATCTTTCATCGTTCATGAGATCGGCTATGTGCACGGTTGAGGAGATCAATTGCATGTGATAGATTGGGTATCAATCGGAATCGACGAGGTCATGACACAACCTACCCCTACCAGTCGGTATCCGCCATCGGGGTTAACCGTGAAACGTAAATCCGAATTGTGTTTGCGATGATCGATGAGATCGGTCAGATCAGAAAATTCGGCGTGATCGGAGTACAAATACGACGTGTGATTTCCGAAAATGCCTTGTATTTCTTAGAGCCTTGTATTTCATACATGATCACACAAACCGGTAGAATGATATGCTATGCATTAGTTTGCTTTGCATGTTTGATGTGAATAGTATGACTTATATGTATGTGATGCATGTGTGTAATTTAAAGTGACCTGCATACCATGATTGTCAGCCGGCAAGAGCCAAAGTGCTGCCATTATATTGTATAACGACATGCGTGTCGACTTGTGATTCTTTGTAAATTCATTACTAGTTGTAGTAGTTGGAGGACAGAGATCAAGTTCGAGGCTTTGGCGTCCTGGCGAGACGGACAAGATGGAGTTCCGCCCTAGTCATCGGAGTTGGAGCCGACCTAGAAGGATGTCCATAAAGAAGCCATACTATTTCACATATTTTTGTTTATATGTGATTGATATTGCTTCATGTTTCTATGCATGTTAGTATGGTAGAAAGGTCCCTCATTAATATCAAGCACATTGCCATTCTGGATGTTGCACCTTCGCACGTCAAGTACGTCTAGTGGTGGGCTCATAAAATTGAGGTGCGACTGGGTGTCCGTGAACTGGAGGGTTCGTGTCGGACTCGGTAATGCACCACATGAGGTTAACTTGACAAGGCTATCAAAATGGTTTTGGGCCTTGTGGCAAAGAAGGTTGGGAGCCGAGGTATAAGATACCTACCCAACCGACAGGAGTCATATAGAGATACGATTAGAAAGGATTTACTTATTGAGTAGGCAAGTTGGCTAGCAGTGATGCTAAAACTCACTAGTCGCTTGCGCTAGACGGGTCCTGAATCACTGAGAGTTTGTGGAGGGATGCTGACTTTAGTGGGAGTAGTTCTGTTTAAGGCTTGAATTACTCTACATAAACACATTACTTAGTGATTGCGTATTTTTTGTTGTAGATCAATGGCACCACCTTCTCAAAACTGTGCATTGAAATCAATTCTGGAAAAAGGATGAACTCAATGGAACAAACTTTACCACCTGGTATAGAAATCTAAGAGTTGTTTTCAATCACGATAAAAACGAACATGTTCTAGAGGATTCTCTTCCAGAGGCACCTGCCGATAACGCTAATGCCACAACCAAGAATGCCTACCAGACACTCGGTGATGAATCGAACGAGATCAGCTTCTTCATGATGCTTGTATGGAGCCCGATTTGCAACAGCACTTCAAACACATTGCGGCTTTCGATATGATCGAGGGTCTCAAGAGCATGTTTCAGGTGCAGGCTAGGACCAAAAGGTTCAATGTCTGGCGATCCTTGATGGATTGTAAGCTAAAGGAAGGTGATCCACTAAGCCCACATTTGATCAAAATGATCGGATACGTGTAAGCTTTGGATCGGTTGCGTTTCCCACTTTTGGATGAGCAGGCGACTGATGCAGTTCTTGGTTCTCTTCCATCTAGCTATGGGACGTTCATCTCGAACTATCATATGCACGTCATGGATAAGAAGCTCACCGAATTGCATGAGATGCTCAAGGTGGCAGAGCAGGATATTAAGAAAGGGATGCATCAAGTGTTGATGGTGCAGAAGTCAGCAAAGTTCAAGAAGAGTTGGTCCAAGAAAAAGGGTAAGGCAAATGGCACGGAGAAGGATTTATCCACCGCTCAGCCAAAGTACGGACCAAACTCAAAGACCATTTGCTTTCACTTCAAGGAAGCTGGTCACTAGAAGAGGAACTGTAGCGAGTGGCTTGCTGAGCACGGCAAGAAGACCGGAGATGCTTCTTTAAGCAAATGTACACTTGTTACATATGTTATAGACATTTACCTTGCTGACATACCTAGTAGCTCTTGGGTATTAGATACCGGATCGGTTGTTCATATTTGCAACTCGATGCGGGGGTTGGGAAAGAAGTAGGCGTGTGGCACAAGGGGAGACTCACATCAGGGTCGGCAACAAAGCAAGAGTTGTTGCGTTGGAGGTCGGCATGATGCAGCTCAAGCTTCCTTCTGGATTTATTTTGGAATTGACTAATTGTTATTACATTCCCGCACTTAGTCGGAACATTATTTCTGCCTCATGCTTGATGAGTCAAGATTATGAATTCAATATAAAGGACAATGGTTGTTCATTTTATTCGAATGGAATGTTCCATGGCTATGCACCCATTGTAGATGGGTTATTTATTTTGAATCTAGAAACAAAGCCAATCTATAATGTGAATGTCAAGAGGCATAAGCCGAATGAGATAAATCCGACATACTTCTAGCATTGCTGGCTTGGACACATTAGTCTGAAACGCATGAAGAAGCTCCATGATGATGGACTCCAAACTTCGTTCGACTTCGGGTTGTTTGAGACATGGGAATCATGCTTGGTAGGCAAGTTGACCAAGTCTCCTTTTGCAAAGAGTTGCAAGAGGGCTTCCGAGCTGTTGGAGCTTATACATAGTGATGTGTGTGGTCCAATGAGCACAACGGTCAGAGGTGGCTACCAATACTTCATGACTTTTACAGACGACTTGAGTAGATATGGATATATCTATTTGATGAGGGACAAGTCAGAAACATTCAAAAAGTTCAAAGAGTTTCAGAACAAGGTTGAAAATCATCTCCGCAAGACGATAAAACTTCTATGATCAGATCGTGGAGGCGAGTACATGAGCTAGGAGTTTGATAACCATCTGAAAAGCCGAGGTATAGTACCTCAGCTCACACCTCCGGGTGCGCCGCAGAGAAACGGTGTGTCAGAACGGAGAAATCGAACCTTGTTGGACATGGTCTGGTCGATGATGAGGAAATCAGATTGACCCTTGTCATTCTAGGGATACGCTCTAGAAACTGCAGATTTCACACTTAATAGGGTACCATCAAAATCCTTTGACAAGACACCACATGAGATGTTGACTGGGAAGACTCCTAGTTTCTCTTTTCTAAAGATTTGGGGTTGTGAAGCATTTGTCAAGCGACTCATGCCAGACAAGCTACACCCAAGTCGGATAAATGCATATTCATGGGATATCCGAGGGAAACCTTGGGATACACCTTCTACAATCGAGAAGAGAACAAAGTGTTTGTTGCTCGGAACGGGGTTTTCCTAGAGAAAGAGTTTATCAATTGGGAGTCCAGTGGGAGAACGGTGCGACTCGAAGAAATTCCAGAGCCACTCGGGGATGACTCAGTTGGTGATGAGATCATACCGGAGTTAATCATGGAACCTGTAGTGGAGTCGGCACCGGAGCCACGAAGGCGGAAAGATTGCGCAGAGTGTGTGATGTATTGTTGCTGGAAAGCGACGAGCCGGCCATGTATGGGGAAGCGATGGTGAGTCCAGATTCAGAGGCATGCCTCGAGGCCGTGAGATCCTAGTTAAAGTCCATGGATGACAATCAAGTCTAGGACTTGGTTGATCTGCCACCTAGCATAGTACCCATTGGTTTTAAATGGGTATTTAAGAAGAAAACTGATGTGGATGGAAATGTTCAGATCCAGAAAGCTCGGCTTGTCGCTAAAGGTTATGGACAAGTTCAAGGAATTGACTACGATGAGACCAACTCGCCGGTAGCGATGCTAAAGTCAGTGAGGACCATATTAGCTATAGTTGCATATTTCGATTATGATATATGGCATATGGATGTCAAAACGGCTTTCCTTCATGCAAATTTAAAAGAGGATGTATACATGATACAGCCTGAAGGTTTTGTCGATCCAACTAACACTGGTAAAATATGCAAGCTCAAGAGGTCCGTTTATGGATTGAGGCAAGCAGCATGGAGTTGGAACATTCGTTTTGATGAAGTCATCGTTGACCTTGGTTTCATCAAGAACGAAGAGGACTATTGTTTATACAAGAAGTCTAGTGGGAGCTCGGTAGTATTTTTGATCTTGTATATGGATGACATACTGCTGATCGGAAATGATGTTTCAATGTTGAACTCAGTCAAGGAATCATTGAATGGCCAGCTTTCTATGAAAGACCTTCGTGAGGCTGTGTACATTTTAGGCATCAAGATCTATAGAGATAGATCGAGGAGGTTGCTCGGCTTAAGCCAGAGCATGTACATAGACAAAGTATTGAAGAGGTTAACATGAGTGAGGCCAAGAAAGGGTTCTTGCCTGTCTCACATGGTGTAAGGTTAAGCAAGACTCAGAGTCCTACGACTTCTGATGAGCAAAACCGGATGAGTAGGATTCCATATGCCTTGGCAATTGGATCCATCATGTATGCCATGCTATGTACACGACCTGATGTTACCTATGCAATAAGCTTAACCAGCCGATACCAGGCCAACCCAGGTGAGAGTCACTGGCAGCGGTGAAAACTATCTTGAAGTACCTTAAAAGGACTAAAGAGATGTTCCTAGTTTATGGAGGTGAGGAGGAGCTCTGTGTAAAGTGTTATGCTGATGCTAGTTTCCAAACCGACAGGGATGATTGTCGATCGCAAACTGGATTCGTGTATGTCATGAATGGAGGAGCAGTGAGCTGGACAAGTTCCAAGCAAGATATGGTGGCCGACTCCATAATAGAGGTTGAATACATTGCGGCTTGTGAAGCCACAAAGGAAGGTGTTTGGACTCAAAAGTTCCTGGAAGATGTTCATGTGTTCCCGGGCTGGTCAAAACCGGTGGACCTTTATTGCGATAATTCAGGTGCCATCGCACAGGCCAAGTAGTCGAGACAACACCACAAGACCAGGCACATACACCTAAAATATTACTTGATATGAAAGCTTATAGAGAAAGGTGATACCAATTTATGCAAGATTCATATGGATGCAAATATTGCAGATCCATTGACTAAGCCACTTCCATAACCCAAGCATGAGGGGCACGTCAGAGCTATGGGCATTTGATGTCTACTTGATTGCCACTAGTGCAAGTGGGAGACTGTTGGAGATATGCCCTAGAGATAATCATGTATGATGATATTTCCTATGTGTTTATGAATAAAGATAGTCCTTGGACATTATCGTTGATGTGTATTAATAAGTATGTGACTTGTTTGTGAGACTATGCATTGTATGATAACTGTCCTAAACGGTCCCTAGTCCAAAGGGTTGTCTAGACGCACAACTAATTAGACTAGCATATGACACGGTGGATGGTTCGGTCTCACTGACCATGTAGCATTGGATTCTAGCAGGATAATATCGACTCAGAAAGGTCTTGTCGGATTCGACATAGTCATATCCGAGTCGAGATAAGGACTGAGTTGGATAGACCCAACTATGAGATGCAATTATAGGTCACTTGTGAGTCTCTAGTACAACATACATTCTATGTCCTAAGACCTGAGTCGTGATGGTGACAAACTTGATTTGGGCCGACCAAATGCTACTCCTTGAATGGGTAGTTACAAAGGTATGTTTCGGGCTTGTCCAAACCCATGCTGCGAGACATGGTCGAGCAAGATGGGGTTTGCCCCTTCGATCAGGAGAGATATACTATAGGCCCCCTTGGGTGATCCGACCTGGATAAGCATGGCCATGCGATGAGGATTACGAGATAATCCAAAGTGTTGGTCGGATTCACCGGTACGAGAAAGAGGTCATGCTGCAACAAGGATGATAATATCGCCTTGTGCACAACAACATATATCGTGTGGCAAAGGGAACAGAAGTGTGAAGTACAGGTTTGCCTAACCAGCTTCATCAGACACTTAGAGTCGGCACGTTTTTCTAGAGGCCGCTTGTCGGGACCCCGATCCTAAGTCATATGAATCCAGACTGTAACATATCACATCACTTTGCGGCCACACACACGGTAAGCTCCACGGCTACAGCCTTACCTTAGCAGGGACCGTTTGCGTCTTTTGGCTCACGTATGTGAACATGTCGCTGACAATCAAACGACAGAGAACCCGGGCCGACATGACTAGTCATAGAACCCAAGTGGCACATCCGTACGAAAACAGGCATACGTAACATAACAATGCAGGTGTCAGCCTCAAGCGTGTGTCGACGAGTCATAGAAAGCTACAAGGACTCCATTACGCCATGGGACATAAATGTCATCACTACACGTAGATGGGTCATAGCAGGCTACAAGGACTCCATTACATTGCCAGACATTTCCCCGAAGGGACAGACACAACAGCAAACAAGGATATATGTCGGTCAATCAATGTGTCCAGAGCAATAGCAAGCTACCAAGGCTCGATGGAAGTACAGAGAGGAATTTTCCCATAAAGAGTACTACTAAAGTCACATAACTAGGTGTCGGATCCCATACATACCGTTGCACGTCACACATATGCACAACATGCCCGATATGCATAGATACAACTATGGCATCACAACAAAACCATACAACAACACAAGTTTTATTTAAGAGGCTCAGACGAGCCTTGCATAATATGTTCTTACAGGTAGGGGTCACATGACCGACACTCAAGTCATACAAACAAGTTCATACAAACCAAGCGGAAGCATAAAGCTGTCTGAGTACAGACATATGAAAGGGGTAAAAAGGCACATGGCCTGACCATCTACAGCCCGCCACAGGGCATAAGGTCGTAGCTGGGACACCAGCTATTCGGCATCGTCGACATCTAGAAAGAACCCACCTGATGGGTACTGAGTCTCATCTGCAACATTTATTAAGCAAACATGAGTACCAACGTACTCAGCAAGTCTTGAAAACAGACCTAAACTATTCATGCTCATGTATCAACAAGGGGAGTGGTGGAGTTTATGCAGCAATGCCAGCATTGACTCATGGCTAACCTACACTACACCATTTTAACTCTTGTTTAATTTTTAGATATCGCACACGAGTCCACTAAATCCATAACAATACACCACCATGGATTCACTTCTGTATCCTATGAGAGTGCCATCCACGGTACTCACACTTGTCTTGATATTTTTATGAGTATCCATTTGATTATCTATGAACAACATAAGTTCTCCAAGTAGTCCATATCCAAGGACGCGACTATTAAAATAGTTTCATACCCTGTAGGGGTGTACTTCTTCACACACGCTCTCGCCAATTATTGTTGTGTGCTCATAAAACCATGCACCTTGGCAACCTTCAAGCGGAAGCCCAGCGAGGGAGTCGGCCACGACCGTCAATCACATAAGACCTCCAGTCCAGGCTATCGCCTATTTGAGACTGAATCCGCATGGAAGTCCGGCCGAAGTTTCCGCTACGGCCCCAAACGATGTGCGCAGGGTTCCCAAGCCCACAATTCAGGTGACCCTTGGTACACCGTGCCACTGGCTACCGCGTCGTAACCCACCCCTAGGGTCAACTCTACGCACGGCCTCCAGCATGCTATAAACACCAGAAACTACTTGCAACTCCTGGACTAAGGACTAAGCGATTGATAAGTCGAGAGGGTCAATTAAGTATCCTAGCATGTGGTAGTAACTAGTCTTGGATCATAAACACGGAACTTAGTTCCTAAGAACGGTCCCAATAAGACAACCCGCTATGTACTCCTACATAGCCTCTCATCGCTACCTTTACCAAATCGGGTTCATCATAAGCTTATCACATCAGAACAACATTGTTTCACTCCAGTTCATCACCCAGATCAATCAGACCTGACACAACTCTAAGTATACCAAGCATAGCAGGCAAAGTAAGTAAAGCACATCATGGCACAAGCATCTACCAGGTGAGCTAGGTTGCAAGGTTTAGCTATTTACTATGACAATGACAGGTCATGCAAAAGAATAGGTTCATCTACCATGTTTGACAAACAAGTGAACGTTTGTCCTAATGCAATAAACAAGAGCAGGAGCGAGAGAGTGGGATGTTATCGGAATGATCAAAGGGGTTGCTTTCCTTGTTGGGTAGCGGAAAGGTTTTCTCCTTCGTTGGAATACTCGGACGTATCCTCAGAAGCAGGGCCTACCGCAATGCAGATAAATAGCAATCAATACACGCAAGTGCAACAATATGATGCATGATCATGACATGGCAACATGTATGGATGAGCTAATCCAACTATTGTCCAAGTTAATTTGAAGTGAGTTTGAATATAGGTTCAAAATCATTCTCCATTTCATATTTCATAAGTTAACCTATTAGTAAATGTCAATGTTCATCTACATAGGTTGCTCTAACATACATGATAATGGCGCCATTGGGTTCATTGTATTTTTCTGATAAATCTTCATATATAAATTATTTTCATCTGATTTACAGATTACTTTATATGAATTTTAGAAGTTTTAAACATTTTCTGGAATTTCCTGATTTCTTTTAATACTAGAAATTGAATTAATGCGTCAGCCTGACGTCACTGTGATGTCAGCAGTCAACAGACCCGGCCAGGTCAAACCTGAGAGGGTGGGGCCCTCATGTCAGTGTCAGGGGCTAATTCCTCACGCTGACCAGAGGTTTGACCCTCTGCGGGGCCCGCTGTCAGCGGCTAATTGCTTAATCGGCCGGGATGAGTAGATCTAATGGGCCGGCCACGTCGGCGCCAACCCGAGCGGGGCCGGCGGCAACCAAACCCACGGTGGAGGGTCGCCGGAGTTGGTCGGAACCGTGCTAGAGGGCTTGGAATCGCGGGCTGAAAGCGCTGGGAGGGAGCCCATGCTCGACCGCGTCGAGTGGGGCTGGTCTGGGGGCTCGGGGTTGCCAGAGATGACGGCCACGATGAGCTCAGTGGCGGCGGCAACTCAGGAAGGTCCGGCTATGGTGCTAGAGGGCACGGGAAGACCGGGGGAAGAAAGGGGAGCAACAGGGCCTCACAGGGGGCAGTAGGGGAGGCTCAGCGGGCTCAGGGACGACCGACAGCTGGCGAATCGACGACGGGGAGAGGCGGCTGGAGGCGGGGAAGAACGGCGATGGCGTGGCGTAGAGGGCTCCCGGCGTCTTCTAGCTGCACGAGGAGGACGAGGGGGTCGCAGCGGAGCTCAGAGGCTACTCTGCAAAGCGAGGGGGCAGCTGGAGCGACGGTGCTACGGCGGCGATGGGTTCGGCCATGGCGGCAGAGGGGGAGAAGCGAGAGAGAGCGCGGCAGGGGAGAGAGGGAGAGGAGAAGAGAGCCACGACAAGGGGCCTCGCACTAGCGCTTCCAAAGACCTCCAGGGCAGCAGCCAGGCAGGAGGTGGCCGGGCGCGTGCCCATGCACGGCGACCGCGTGCCTGTGTGCTCCTGGCAAGAGGACAGGGATGACTGGCATGGGCCAGTTGGGCCGGCTCCTCCTGGGCCTCTTTCCCTTTTTTATTTCTTTTACTTTCTATTTTCTAATTCTGACATTTGTTTTATTTGTTTTTTAGGTACAAATGCTAGTATTAAATATCCCAAATATTTATAGAATTAAGTTTGAATATTTCAAACACCTATGAAAAGTTTCAGGATATTTTCAAATCTAAAATAATGATAATGCTTTATTTGGCATTTTCAGAAGCCTTATTATTTATTTTTAAAATGCTATAAATGTTCAAATATTTAAGATGGCCCCTGATATATTCATGTCCATATTTATCAAACATAGGGGACATTTTAGATCGGCATTTTGAATTTGTTGGTTTTTCACATTCATTAAGTTGGTTTGATTCAAATGAATTGTTTGGGGTTTCTTTTTATCCCCATTTCAAATTGATGGAAGAATTGAAATATGATGCGCACACATGCTGTCCTAAGGCCACTAGCTAGGGATGTGACACCGCTACCGACTGGTCGAGTCGGATGTGATCTGACTCGCGACCAAGTGAACGAGAACCTAAGGGGTCGCGCGCTTAAGGGAAGGAACACGTGGGCTTTAGGATCCATGCGAGGCCCAAGAGTTGAGCCCACACCGGATGCCTATATATAGTGGAGGTGCGGCGCACCCATCCAGTTGATCGCTTCGGCGCCGTCATTAGGGTTTGTATGTGTTGCGAATAGCCACGTCCACTCATCGCCGACTGTGTGATCAGACCTAGCAGTTCGCCGCACGGTGTGTTCCTACTTCACGCACGGATACCTTTAGAGGCGGTGCACTTCCGCTGCTCCGGCGAACCTGCACGCGGGATTCAGCGGACCGACTATTCGAGGGAGATCAGACCGGCTGCTCGAGGGAGAACGGACGAGGAGGAGATGGACGACGCGGACGTCCTGCCCCACCTCTACTTCTGCTGCACAGCACTGCGCATCTTGTGGGAACGATCTGTGATCCACCTCCATAGCATGTTCTTGGATGTTCTACGTGTAGGAAAATTTTAATTCGCATACGATGCACCTACGGTAGAATCCAACAGTATAAACTTGTGCAGGGTCTCTCCATGATGCTGCTTGATCCGCCGCAGGTCATTGACGGTCGGCGCGCGGTTGCGGGTGCCTTGGAAGTTGGCGATGAAGCATTTGCGCAGGCCTTCCTAGGAGGTGATATATGCCTCTAGGAGGTTGAAGACCTAGGAGAGCGAGCCGCCCTTGTGCGCGATGGGGAACAACCATGCCATGACCTTGTCATCTCCTCCGGCTACCCGGATGCTCAGGGAGTAGAGTTGTAGGAACTCTACTAGATCTGGGGTACCATCATAGCGCGGGGGCTGGTCAGGCTTGAACTTGCAAGGCCACGCGGTTGGGTAGAGCTCCGGGGCGATAACGAGGCACCCCATTGGCTCGACGGATGTTGCATGCGCGGGAGGGTCCTGGTCTTGACGCTCTTGCGGGGCCTCCTGGAGTGGTTCCCGGTCGTGGCACTGGTTCGGCAGTGCGGGAAACGCGTGTGCATCTACGCGCGACCAGGGAACCACCTGGCAGCTTACCTCATCTCCCAACCTCTCCTGTGGTTCGCGAGGCCGGTCGCAGGGGCACGCTTCCCGCCTGGGCTCGGGGTGGACGTCACGCTGCGAAGGTGGAGGCTGCGTGTCGTGCGCCACGCCGTCCGCCAGGGATGGTTGGGGTTGAAGTGAGTAGGAGAGCGCCGAAGCATCACCGGCAACGCTGATGAGCTCCGCGATACACCGAAGCCAGTCGTCGAAGCGGTCGGGGTGGGGCGGTAGTGAAGCAGCTCGTTTGCCATGGCGAGCGTGCCCTGGCCACGCACCGTCTTGGGCCGAATATGGGAGGACCACCCGAATGCTGGGACGATCTACGGTGTGGCATTGTGGTCGTTACGCTACGTGGTGACCGGCTGGGAGGAGTCCTATTGCTGGTGGGCATCGGTGCCTGTAACAGCCCAAGTGTATCCCTTGCCATATTTGTAATGTTCCTCTTGTCTGACCTCTCGTTGCAATGTCATTATGAGTTTGAGTTCTTCTAGCCTTATCATTTCATGCATCATGCATCATGGTCATCATGTTCATGCATAATATTTTCTTGCCTTGTTTGCCTTGTGGTGTATGTTGTGAGTGCTTGTGTGGTAGAGTGAAGGCATGTGTTGCTTGTTTGGAGTGCTACTATAATCCCTCTTATTTCAAAAACCCATCACCTCTTCCCTCTCATTCAATATTCCTTAGGATAATAATTTCCTTGATGTTTTCGCTCTTTAAAATTGTTGAACATCTCCTAAATAATCTGCTAGGAATTATTAAAAATAGTCCTCTCTCATGGTCGGAGTTTTTTGCTTTTTAAATATATTACAGCAGTGCATAGTTAATATATTAGGTGAATTAATTTTCTTGCTCTAAAAATGCCAACTTCAGTTTTATTAAATAGCTCACGTTTTTGTGAGCTCAAAAGTATTTTCATTATTTTCCCAAACCTTTCTCTCTGTCCTCTGTGAATATTTTGTCCTAGATTTTAAAAAAAGGGAAACCATCTTTGCCCCTTGACAGAGAGAGAGTCCAGCTTACCTAGACCCCCTTGCCACCACAGCAGCCTAGCAGCATCGAGCAGTGCAGCCCAGCAAGCCTCCCTCACTCCTCGCTATCGTCCTCCTCGTTATGGTAGAGCATCCACAGGAGCAACATTGGCAATGTCGTGATTTGACGGCCTTCGCTCGCCCACAGCCCCTATAAGTCATGTCTCCGGTGCCGTAGCATCTCCCCTCCCCCCATTCCTCCCATTCCCTCACCTTGCTGCCTCCAGGTAATGTAGCTATGCCTCATGCCGTCGCCGTGCCTGCCGTGCTCCGACCAAGCAACAGCTCGTGCCCGAATATAGCCTCCTCGCGTGTCTCCCTTGATCTGGTGCATGGGAAGGGCTCCCTCGTTGCTCCATCATCGTTCCCATCGACCGAGGGAGCGCCAAGGCCGAGAGCTTCAACGTCCTCAACCTCTTCTTGTCCTTCAGTTCGGACCAGTGACAGGCCGGGTTTCGTATACTCGCCTCCATCGCCTCTTCGTGCCCTGCTCCGCCCCTTCATGCCTTAGGCAGGGTGGTATGATCCTATGGGGACCCCGACTCATAAGTCGTGATCACTGAATGTACGTGCACAGTGATCCCAGAGATCAATGCTCACTGAACACACAAAAAACTGAATAACAAGAGTCGTACATCCACTACATACCGGTTTACTGAAATAGGGTCTTTATGACCAAGTCTTCCTATGATTGTAGCGGGAATCTTCAATGATAGCGTGAACCCATGCCATCTGCCTTAACCCTATAGGCATTCTGACTGGGAAGCATCCTAACTCGCATGTCCGTCACCAAGGTAATCCTCATCATAACCTGATCTTTCATGCTTGGGCAATAAAATAACCAGTGGCAAGCCAATGAGTACTTTGAATGTACTCGCAAGCAACGCATGTTTGCAACAAGGCAATAACAATGCATGATATAGCATTAATAGGTAAGTTCTACAGCAAGCTAGTTTTGAGTGCAATGAGATGATCAAGTAACTTAAGTAAGCATACATCAACCATAGATAGGTGTTCATAAGAACATGTCACAGTCATCATCATAAGTAGGGGTTGGACGTCTCATGTTCAACCATCACACCAAGTCCTCAAACTTGTCTCATGTACCGTCTGAACATCTCATGTTCAGTCATCATGCCAAGTCATCCGACTCAACTCAAGTGTCGTCCTTGTCACCACACACACACATCAAGTTTTGAGGAAACATCTCGACATAGCACAAGAGCAGTCATCCAACTGTCCTTGACCGTGGACACGGCTATTCGAATAGTTTTACACTCTGCAGAGGTTGCACACTTTACCCACAAGACTCTGGGAACTTCCGTGTCATCCATGACTCATGGTACCCGAGGTAAGCACCCGAACAATGCCTTTCCCCTCGTGAAACTAAACAAAGAGTCCACTCGTTGGTGTCATCCCTCATGATATAAATCACATGTATCATCCATGAGGGCATGCAGCAGTGTGTACAGTGCCTGTAAAGATAGTGCATGGCCTTCCACTCCGGGACGACCCCATCTCGAGAGTGACCACTTCACTCTCTCCACTGGTAATGCGGGTCCTTACTAGTACCAACCATAGTAATCAACAAAGCCCCTTCCCATATAGGGGTAGAGTGGTTGTGCATGTAAGGTTGGAGTAACGGTCGCACCTTACACCAATCCATTTTTGAGACCACACACACTCACTTGCTCCAGTATACCACTTCTTTCTCAAGTGGTTACCCAACTCAACATCATCTCCCTCGGGCATTAGTGGCACCCGACGGGGTTTTCAAAAAGTCTTTGAAAGCATTTTGTTGCCATCACCATGCATATTCCCATCCCACTTGCAGAGCAACGACCAGCAACCTAACTACTCCCACCCACACAACCCTCATAAGGTGGTAGGGTCATGCACGATGCAAGTGACAATGGTAAAAGTATCGGAGGCAACCCGCCGAAGGGTGAACACCACTTCATGATCAATCATCGGAACAACAAGTGCTATATGTCATGCATGAAAAAGTTTCTTAACATGGTCAAAGGGCTGATCGCCTGGCTTCTCAAAGTCTTCGAGGTCTTCACACGCTTCTCGTCCAACTCCGAGCACTTCGTATATCTCGTCAACTATCGTTGGTGAACAACCACAATAAGCTACACAACAAGTTGAAAATAAAAGTGCTCTATAAATAGGAGTTTTATTTTTCTTGGACATCTATGGCCATAAGGAAAATAACATAGGAGGTTTCATTGGATGTGGATCAAGTGGGAGTCTTGAATTGGTGGAAATGAAGGAAATGATGATCCTACAAGACGTCCATAGAAAATATTTTTGTAAAAAGGAGTGCATGGACCCAACAAATAAGGCATGATTTTATAAACATGAGGGAAGTGGTTTCACTTGATTTGGAGTTGGTATGAATTTTCTAGGGATTTGCAAAGTGTGTCACAAGTGAAGAAATGGCCCAATAATTGACAAAGCAAAAATGTGTAAGGAAAAATGCTCACCACTTAGTGCATGAATTTAGACACAGCTAGGGACTTGAATCACTCAATTTGGAGCTACAACGGATGACCAAAAGATTTTACAAGGTGGGCTCTTAATACTTAAAATTTGAATTTGAATATGAATGTGGTCGATAATTGTGGTGGAAAATTATGGGAGTAGTATCATTAGATAGGTGGCATTTCTAGGAGTATATAGAAATTTGAATCATTAAAATTGGAGGTCATATGAATTTATTATGAATTTTACATGTTCTAGAAAAAATAGAAATTGGCAAGGGGGGGTTTACCCAATGGGCCATTCACACACTGGGTGCAATGTAGCCACTGGCGCACTGGGCCGGCCCAAACGTGCACGCCAGGTGCCACGTCGATGGCGCATTCGTCGGAATGCGCCTTTGGTCGGGGAAAGCACCAATCCCGAGGTCGTCTCCACTTAAACCGTTGGGCCCGGCCAGCTGGGTTGCCGACTCGCGGTCTCCGCCCGTCAGGACCTCCTTCCTCCTCCTACTCGAGTAGAGAAGGAGCAGGGGAGGCAGAGCCGAGCGGCTCTCATGTCTGCCCCCGACAGCGTCGGTTGTCCTCAGCGGCGCTCTGGCTACTGGCACGCTTGGGGCCGTGAGCCGCATCCGGCGGCTCCTACCTCGGGTCCTAGGGAGTTCCGGGTCGATCATGGCATCGGTCGTGGTGGAGGCCGGCCACTGCGGCCGAGGGGGGAAGGCATTCCGGCCATCAGAGAGAGGGCGCGGAAATGAGAGCGCCGGCGCTGGGGCATGCAGGCGGACCTCAGAGGGGAGAAGGGAGGCGGGGCTCCGCCCATTTGCCCGAGCCTAAGGCAGAGCTACAGCGGCCATGGGGAAAGGGGCTAAGCTCATGAGCTCCAATGTCTTGCTAGGGGGGTCCGCGGAGGCGAAATGAGAGCTAGAGGGGATAAGTGGGGCTTAGGGAGAGGTCTATGCAGGAGGGCGACGAGGGGAGAGCTCGGGTGGCCTCGAACATGCCTAGGGAACGGTGAGCACACGCGCCAAAGGTGCCTTGGAGGTTTCTGAGCATCGGGGAGGGGCGTGGGAGGTCTAGGGGAGGCTAATGGCGCGCTGGGATGCTCTATCGAGGATGTACAGGAGCTACAGGACAACGACAAGCGGCAAAGCGCCGTTTGTGCAAGTTGGTTGCGTGGTCACCATGCCAACCCTTGGTCGTCCAAAGCTGTTTGGGTTGTGAGGCATGCATGCAGGAGAGCACTGGTGAAGTGGCAAGGTAAATGGAACTACTAGGGGATGGTTTCTAGTGTGGGCAAGGTTTCAGCAGCAAACTTGGGGCTCACCCAAAGTGTTGTTACTATTGTTTACTTGTGGTAAAACCTTGTCTACTAGTCATAGGAATGGAAGGACTATATGTCCACCAAATTTCAGCTCAGGGAGATCAATGCACAAGGTACTTGTAGTTCAAGGCTACAATTCCTGCCATAATGTAGGTTTAGATGGACTGATCACATTTTCCATGCGAGCATGCCATCTTTGGGCTTGGATAGATGCAGATGCTTTGGAAAGGTTTGGGGGCATTTCGTTGAACAGAACAATGGGAGAGAGGAAAGAGAGGTGATTTCATGGTAAAAAGAGAGGGAAAATGGAGAAGTTACCCCCCCCCCAATAATTGATAAGACACCAATGAGAAGTTACAGGAGGTGAAATGAGGTTAGAATATGTTGTGGTAAAAAGTTGCGGGCAAGAGGAATCTTTTTGGACCCACTTTGCTTGTCCCCAATTTTATGGCTGAAGGTGTTTGTGCTGTGATTGGGCTAGGCAGGGGAATCCTATGACCTTTATATTTACTAGGGGTAAATGGTAAGTCCATTTGGTCCGGATCACAAGTTTTAAGCTCAAATGAAGAGAGTTGATAATATAAGCTTTGTAAGCCCTAGAAATCAACAGAATCAGGTTTCTGTAGATCTAGGTCCACAAATCTATTCTCCTTGATGCACCACTTAGTGTAGCATCATCATTTGGGTAATAGACCATGCCCATAAAGTTTGGGATCAATAGGAGGTACTTCACAATGTAAAATTGATCAAATTTGGCTCTGGACAGGAATGGTTTTAGGATATTTTGGTGAAACAAAATAATTGGGATTGAGATGAAACTTGTCAAGATGACCACATATATCTTATGTGACATGCTAGAATTTTCCTGTACTTATTTGATAATATTTCTTATAGAAATATTTCAAATTATTGCAATAGGCACAAATGGTTTTGAAGGGGTTTGTCCAATATTTTTAACATGACCATGTGTTGAAACTCTTATATATGGACAATATATGGCCACTGAGTTTTTTCTAAATTTTCTCAAATATTTTTAAAGCATTTAAATAATTTTTCCCTATAAAAGACCATTTCTGGTCTTAAGAAAAATCCTTTAACTAAAATATGAAAATAATCTTTTAAAATAATATTTTGTGGTTTTGGGAAGTTATATATATAGTGGGTTTCAAATAGAGTATTTGGGGGAAAAGGATCCACACAATTCGGGGACTTCCAGTGCAAATCTCAAATCAAGGGGTTTTGAAAACCTAATTTGAATAAATGCCTTTTAGCCAAAATAATATTTTGTCAAAATATAATTAAGTCCTATTCACATGGCATGATCATTGGACAAGAGTGGGGGTGAAGGAAAAGCATTTCGAGAGTAGGAGGGATGATTTATTAATTATAGAGCACTAGCAAACAATCAGACAAGCAAGCAAATCACCCACAAGTCAAGCATTCAAATGCACACAAAAAGTTTTAATTCGCCCTAATTTTTGAGTCATGCTAACTTAGTCATGAGAGGCAAAACACAGGGTGTGGAAGACCTAACCCCCTTACAAGAATCTCGTCCTCGAGATTCCTAGGCTAGGCATAGAAGAGATGCGGAAACTCAAAGGTGAGGAAGTCTTCACGTTCCATGTTGCTTATGCTTTGACACTCTAGGATATGTCTTCGAGTGCACCATTGACTTCATCTAAGCGTGAACGGTTTTCTCGTAGGGCATGGCTTGCGTATGTAACCCAAGGTTAGAAGACCTGGCAAAGCAGAGTGTCTACGTGCTGGTCCTGGGGTTATTAGTGACATCCAGATGTCATACCTTAGGATGGAAGGGTCGAGTCTTGGTGTAGCTTCTTTTTGACAGAGGATTATCAGTAACGCTGGTAAAAATAGGGCTCTATTACTATCTAACAGTAGCACGGGGACACAAAGATCGCTAGTGCTATGAAAATAGCAGTAACGTGTCCCAGAAAAAAAGTGCTACTACTATAACTGCCACACTGTTGCCAACAGGCTAGGTATAGTAGTAGCGTCGTATTTTGAAAAGCTCTACTGCTAAGAACATAGCAGTAGCATGTCCCAGAAAAAAGCACTACTACTATAACTGCCACACCGTTGCTAACATGCTATGTATAGTAGCAATGCCCTATTGTGACAAGCGCTACTGCTAAGAAAATAGCAGTAGCGCATTTTGCTTACAAGCGCTACCACTAAGTTTGACTTGCCCCTTCGCGGTTATCCCTGCTTCCCCGATTCCACATTCTTCTCGCATCCCTCTCCCCTTGCCGCCCTTGCTCCCTCTCGCCGCCCCTGCTCCCTCGCTGCCACTGCCTTCATCGCCGTATCTGGGGCCGCCACCGGAGTCGTGCACCATCGCCACCACCGGAGCCACGGGCCCTCGACGCCCCCGGGAGCCACCCTCGTCCCCTCCTCGCCACCCTACCTCCCTCCACAGCCCTGCCTCCCATGCCGTCACGGGGCCGCCCTGCTTCCCTCCATGGCCCTGCCTCCCTCGCCATCACAGGGCTGCCCTACCTCCCTCCACGACCCTGCCACCCTCGATCCCCTCCTCGCCACCGTCTCCCCCGAGCACCTTCTCTTTAAGACCCCACCCCTCCTCTCTAGGTTAATTAACTTAGGTGAATTTAGTTATGAACCCTACCTAGGTTTAAGCAGTGTAGTAGTGGTACAATAGGTGAATACTTTGCAAGAGGGCATTAGGTTAATATACTTAGGTGAATTTACGTATGAACCCTAGGTTTAGGTATGAACCCTAGGTTTTGGTATGAACCCTAGGTAGCTAGGTTTTGGTATAAACCCTAGGTAGCTATTTTGGTATATATGAATTTAGCTAGATATGAAATTAGGACAAAAATATAATTCTAGGATAGTACTGAAATTTTTTGCTCATGTATATTTGGCCATGTGGTTGCTCATGTATATTTGCACATGTGTTGTGGTGTCGAAGATGGATATTTGAAAATTCTTTGCAGGGAATGATTCTGATTGCCTATGTTTTCCCGGAATGTTGATTTATTTCCGTTTAGAAAAATTTCAGGCGCTCTATTTGTCCAGTTTGTTGCAAAGGTCATGCCGAAATTTTCCGTGAATTTTGGCATGACTTGTGCTACAAACTAGGACATATCGAGTGCCGAGGATTTGCCGGAACGAGAATGAATCAACATTCCTGCAAAACATTGACCAATAGAGCCACGGGCCCTCGACGCCCCCGGGAGCCACCCTCATCCCCTCCTCGCCACCCTCCCTCCCTCCACAGCCCTGCCTCCCTTGCCATCACGGGGCCGCCCTGCTTCCCTCCACGGCCCTGCCTCCCTTGCCGTCACGGGCCTGCCCTGCCTCCCTCGACGACCCTGCCACCCTCGATCCCTCCTTGCCACCATCTCCCCCGAGAACCTTCTCTGTAAGACCCCACCCCTCCTCTCTAGGTTAATTAACTTAGGTGAATTTAGTTATGAACCCTACCTAGGTTTAACCAGAGTAGTAGTGGTACAATAGGTGAATACTTTGCAAGAGGGCATTAGGTTAATTTACTTAGGTGAATTTACGTATGAACCCTAGGTTTAAGTATGAACCCTAGGTTTTGGTATGAACCCTAGGTAGCTAGGTTTTGGTATAAACCCTAGGTAGCTATTTTGGTATATATGAATTTAGCTAGATATGAAATTAGGACAGAAATATAATTCTAGGGTAGTACTGAAATATTTTGCTCGTGTATATTTGGACATGTGGTTGCTCATGTATATTTGCACATGTGTTGCGGTGTCGAAGATGGATATTTGAAAATTCTTTGCAAGGAATGATTCCGATTGCCTATGTTTTCCCAGAATGTTGATTTATTTCCGTTCCGACAAATTTCAGGCGCTCTATTTGTCTAGTTGGTAGCAAAGGTCATGCCGAAATTTTCCATGAATTTCGGCATGACTTGTGCTACAAACTAGGACATATCGAGTGCCCAGGATTTGCCGCAATGAGAATGAATCAACATTCCTGCAAAACATGGACCTTTTTTATGTCATTAATCATTTTATTAGGTCTATAATTAATTGACTAGTTTAATCGTAGGAAACATGGCTAGCAACGCTCAAGGATAGGGTTCTGGTGATTGCAACGTCTACGCGGCGGCACACGCCTATTTGAACCTTCTCGATGAGCAACGGTTGTTGCAGGGCCCACCTGTCACGTCTGAGACTGAGACCAACATCAAGACCGGCACCGAGACCGGCGCTGAGACTTTCACAGGCACGGAGACCGGCGCGGAAACTAACACCGACATCGAGACTGGCACCGAGACTGGCAAAGCCGGTATATAAGCGAAACCAAAGAGGCAATGGCGCCCAAACCAGCTCATCACTACTAGACTAGTGGCCACGGAGCTGGACGACGACAATTTTGAGCCAAAAGAGCCTACGGAAGCGCGCGCACGCTTCGACAATCAAATAGGCTGCATCCTACGGGCAACCGCCATCATCAATGATGCGAAACTATGGAAGATTCCAGATATGAAGCAGTCCCTCCTAACACAGCTGCACCAGGTGTTCTTGTTCTCGGGCTAGGATGAAAGCACATATGAAAATCCAGATAAAGACCCGGCAATGAACAAGATAAACAAACGTGCCAGGGGAAAGTTTAGAGGTGAGTTATCTGTCTGGAAAGTAAGGGTGAAAGCAAGGATCATTGACAAAAAGGAACCCTACTCCGAGATTGTAAAGGATTATCCAACAATTATGTAAGAGCAGTTTGAAATATTCAAGGCGGCTTGCATTGCCGAAGCTGCCAAAGAAAAGTCAAAGTACATGAAGGAGCTTCAAGAGAGGAACATGGGGTGCCACCACCTCGGAAGTCGTGGTTACGCGGGGAAGAGGTCCATATGGGCCAAGGAGGACGCGGAACGCGAAAGTCTGGGTATCCCAGACCCCTTGGCGGAGTTCACCGTCCTGCAAGAGCATGACGTCCTCAGGGCCCGGTACAATTGGGACCTAGTGAAGACGGTTTTCGAGACGGACGTGGTCACGACGGAGTTCATGAGACTATTGGTAATTTTTAGCTTTTGATGAATTCAACTACACATTTAGTCATATTTGTGAATGATCCTTGATCCTTTTGCAAAGAGAGTAGCACAGGATCACGGCCGAAAGCGATTCGCCGTCGAAGGTGTTGGCAAGGCCCAAGTGGGACAACCCATTCAACCAGGCCTCGAATAGATTGAAAGGACTCCCAGTGGACACTCGGCCATCGTATGGACACGTGCACGGCGTCGGAGACGGAGCCACGTGGAAGAAGTACTACCGTGAGACCACATAGGAGAGAAAGGAAAGACGGAGGCTAAATGAAGAAAACATCGACAAGAAGGTTGCGATTGCGGTCACCGCAGCGGTAGCTGCCGCAAAACAGGAGATTGCAGCTTTGTATGGTGTCTTCATTCCGGATATCATCAGTTGGGGTAGGGAAAATCGAAATAAAGAGGCAGCGGACTTCCCCTATCCAACTTCTTTAGGAGCAGCTCTACTAGCATTGCACCAGCACCTGCTCCTACACCGGCTCCCACACCTGCCCTACACCAACTCCTGCAACTGCTCCTACACCGGCTCCCGCACCTGCTCATAGCAGCCCGTCCTCCGTCTTGGACGTGCTCGGCGGTGCTTCGTTTTTGGCTGAGCTCAACGACCACACCGTACCTGTCACACCAGCCCTCTTAAATAAATGTGTAATCTCCCGTTTTTGTTGCCTTACGGATGTCTCACGTCGCAGACATGTCTTCGTAGGCCGACGTTACCTCGTGCACCATATTGAACACCATCAGCGGCCAGAAGGTGGATGTGGGGAAGGCGACGACAGTGAAGCTAAAGGAACAATTGTTCCACAGCCGTCTGATCCCCCCTGATGTCTTCAAGGTTTCTGTGGCCAGTGTCAAACCGGTCCACAAGAATTTGGCTCCTCCGGTACTAGGGGAAGACGACGATGACACACCGCGGTGGCTTGGAGATTGCAAGAGGTTGGTCTTGTTATGGCCAAAGAGTCTACTTTGTCTCGAGGCAACCGGGAGCACACCCACGACCATGCAGCCTCAGCAAGGTATAAACATCAACACCCCACCTACCCAATTAGCGTTGCCTGTTGTGTCGGGTGATAGTGGATGGGGTGAGGAAGAGGCTCCATTAGTCACTGATGATGTCACCACCACCAAAGAAGCAATGCATTATATCGATGCCATCGATGAGGATGACGATGACACTCTATAGTATCTCAATACTGGCACCTATCACGACGGAGGATTGATGGCTCAGCAGTATGAGTACTCAGGGTTTGAGCGTCATGAGTCGGTGCCTGAATTGCCGCCTTCGGAAGCTGAACGTATTATAGATGACCTTCCAGTAGAAAAGAAGCATATGAAGAGAGCAAGGAAAGGCAACAACGCTGCTTCTATGATCCAGCCGCCTCCGCGGCCTCGGGTTCAAGACCATATACCTTTCATGGTTGTGGCGAAATACCATATCCCCGGTGAACCAATCGTACCTAAGGCAGTGTTAGAGGCCATATACGGTGATCTCAGGAGACTTCATGATGATGTGCTGCGAAGAGAGAAAAGCCTGATCGCCTCGCAAAATCCAGGATACCCGCTCTACATGGTTAACGTGCCGCAGCAAAGGTTGTATGTCGACACATTCCCCATGGAAAAGTTCTTCCTTCGATTCGGTTACATCTTCAACATGTTTCACGTGAAAAAGCTGGATTTTATGTTTGTCCGCCTTTTTGCCTTGCACATGAACTACATCATCGGGATTGAGAAGATACCTTAGATCTGTATCGCTGACCTATACTTCATGCATGAGAGCTCCTTGGCAGTCTGCAAAGAGCACCGTGAATACGCGAGTAACAACATTGCCGATTTCATGGTCGGCAATAAGTACAAGGAGACGATTCTCGTGCCTTATCATCCCATGTAAGTCATCTGCGCGAATATCCTTCCTTTGATTTCAATCATTTCATTTGCACGCGTTGAGGCTAATTTGAGGTGTACTTATTTTGTGCAGCGACAGGCGCGCCGTCATCATCATCCTTTACCCCCGAGTCTCCCATGCTCTTTACTTGGACTCATCGAAGAACATGAAGAAAAAGGATTACACCCACATCAAGTCTGTTCTCGATAGTGCTATCTTAACATACGATGTACGGGGTGGAGAGATTTCTCTTAGGAATACAAGGAACCATGTGCCCTGCTTCGGCCATAAGACTGACTTCTGCTGCATCCAGCAACTGAGTGGTACTATTAGTGACGGATTCTACGTCATCCACCACATGCAGGAGTTGAGACGGGATCAGCAGAACCTTCGCATGTCACCTAGATTCGGCGATGCCCATATTCTTCAATGGGGAAAGAACCTAGGAGATATCCCAGATCATCAACTCCAAGCTGAGTTTTATCACATCCAGCGTGAACTTGCCCAAATCATCATGAAGGAGGTCCTCAAAAAAAAGGGATGTTCTACGAAGAAGGGCAAATGTCGCGGGAAGACGTCCGAACACGCGTAGCTGCTCAGCGTCTCGACCTGAAGCCTTTCACTGCGCTTGGGGATTATCTCCCTAACTTGCATGGATGGCATGACATGCTGGAATTATTGATGATATATGACAGTGTGTCTGTTTCGTCCATACTTTCTCTATGAAAAAACTTTGAGTTATGCACGACGAAACTTTATTTGTGATGTAATTAAACCGTCATCCTCAACTAGCGAAGATCACTCTAGTTAGGCATTTTGGATACGATGAACTTTGTATGCTTATGATATGTTGCTTCTATTTTTCCCAAGTCTCTCTTTCTGTTGCTCAACAATATATGTTGCATATCATCACCTCATGTGACGATGTAGGTGCATAGATCATTGATGGCGAAGAGTCCTATGCCAGGAGTATACGACGAGTGGCCGGAGTGTCAGGCCCAGGTGTACCGTTTTCCGGTTTCCGAGCGACAGCCAGTAGTTAGTTTAGGTTCACACTAGTGCGAGAGAGGGATACGAACCGATGCCTCAAGAACTACTACATTATGTATGATGAGATATGTCATGTAACTTGTATAGCTATATCGTGATTATGACGTGATGACATGATTTGTGTTGGATGATACGATGCGACTATTATGTGTAGGATATGATGAGCATATTGCATGTTTATGTTATGATTAGAATACTGTATGAAACCTATACAGAAACATCACAAATACGTAGCAAAGAAATGATATGAGAAAATATAGTTGTAGCGCTCTTTACCTCTGGAGAGCAAAGCGCTGCTGCTAAGTAGGTATAACAGTAGCGCGTGTCAAAACACGCTAATGATACACTTAGCACTTGTGCCGGTACAGAAAGCGCTACTGCTAAGTAGGTATAGTAGCAGCGCTTGTCAAAACACGCTACTGATAAACTTTAGTTGTAGCGCCATATCAGTAGTGCGGTTACCCGCGCTACTGATACACCAAATACCCGCGCTACTGCTAGGGTTTTCCCTAGTAGTGAAGTGTTATGTTGTCTTTTAGCTCAAGCTGAGTGCTAGTGATTTGTAGTAGATATTGTCCTCTACCATCCTGTTAATTTTCATGCCATGAGGTGGTCCCTAGCATTATTTTTTTATGCTATCAAATTGCTATTAGGATAACTCGGATTCCAGAAAATAGTGATTTTCATTAAGTCCCTAGAGTCTGTTTCACCATGCCATCTTGTGAGCTTCATTGCTAGTGTTACTTAGCTCCTTTCAAGTT
Source organism: Hordeum marinum (assembly GCA_022496015.1). Classification (NCBI taxonomy): domain Eukaryota; kingdom Viridiplantae; phylum Streptophyta; class Magnoliopsida; order Poales; family Poaceae; genus Hordeum; species Hordeum marinum. Next base: position 267,533,592 of record CM039675.1, on the reverse strand, counting down.
TGTGTAGTTGGATGATTTGTTAAGCATGTTAAGTAGTTTCTATAAATACTTTGTTTGTGGTTGGAAACCTTCTGTAGCTCTAGTTATTTGACGTGCAAGTTTATATGTTACTATTTTGGACAAGATGTGTGTAGTGTCGTTTTGTGACTTGTGGGAGCTATGCTCCATAGTTTTGTTTGATCTTTGGCTCTATTGTTGCTAGTTTTCCATTTCCTATCCAGTGGCTACCTTGGAACACCAAGGAATAGCCCGTGACCTCCCTTGTCTTGTGTATTGACTCCGTACCTTGCCGTGAGCGTAGCGTGAGAACCGTTACTCCGTTTTCTATGTTTTACATATGCGTTTGCATTGATTTTGCAAAAACAATCTATATTTTCCATGATCATGCATGTTCAAACAACTTAACATGAGGTTATGTCCAGAATTCTAAATAACTTAACTATTGCACGAGAAACATGACTAGCTTAGGATTGCCATGTTAAATACTTCAAATGAATCATGCATCATCTTGTTTGTACATTGCACCTTGGTTGTTTGTTTATTTGGTGCTTTTTCTATTTGGGTAGACATGAGTGTTGAACCTGAGTACGAGGATCCAGGAGAGTGCAACTACGAGGACCCAACTCTTTGTCCCTCTAAAGAACCAACAGTCAAGATGATCTTACCCGGATCCCGACACTATTTTTTGCTTTGCTAGATGTCTCGCTCTTATCGTTACACTTGCGTCGCCTACCACTTGAGTGTAAAGCCTCCTACATTGCCATGATAGCCTCTAACCCCTCCACTACCTACAAAACCTTGTTTAGCTAAGTTACCGCTTCTCAGCCATGTGACAACCTTGTTTGTGTTCTTATATGCAGGTGTAGGTTGTTTCCATGTGACAACATGGATATCTGGAGATATCACAATATTGTATGCTATTTAATTTAATGCAAATATATATCTTGGTAAGGTGGAAGGCTTGGCCTTTTGCTTAGTGTTTTCTTCCACTTTTACAGCCATAGCTACTTGGTACCGGTGTTATGTTCCATATTTTGCGCTCCTAACATGCTTGGGGTTGTTATGGGGACCCCCTTGATTATTTAACTGAGGTTAAAACTTGTCTGGCAAGACCCAACATTGGTACTATTTGCTTAACAACTTACTAAAAATACATAGGGCTTTGCAACCCCGTGGATAATTAATCAACAACCCGGGATAGTGCTGCTCATGAGTGTTGGCCCAAACTAGAGTACTGTGCGGGGCCAACCCTGGGCAACTTGGGAGATTTCTATCAGGCCACCATACACTAGCTTATCCGGTCATGTCCTGAGAACGAGATACGCAGCTCTTATCGGGTTCGTCGACACATCGGGCGGCCTTGCTAGACTTGTTTTATCTTTCTCGAATGTCTTGCGTGAGGAACTCAGATCTTCTTCGGGCCATCTTGATGTCTTGGTTTTCCTTTGGAATTACCTAGGAAGATCACGAGAGCCATGGTCGAGGTTATTCCCATGGCGTGTGGTTAATTTGTGATGGATTAGTTGGTGCACCCCTCTAGGGTTAAATCTTTCGGAAAGCCATGCCCACGGTTATGTGGCAACTTGGATATTTTGTTTAACACCTGATTATATCCAACTTGAAGTAAACTCTAATAAAATACAGCAACTGTGTGCATAACCGTGATGGTCTCTGCTCATGAACATGAACCGAGAGAGAACATGGTGCGGTTATGTTTGATGTAAGTAGGTGTTCAGGATCACTTAGTGATCATGGTAGTTTTTAACCGTCTATCATAGACCACCATATTTACATTCATGTTCTCGTATGATAGCCACCAAATACATGCTTAGTGCTTGCTGCAACCTCAACACTTTCCACTTCCAAACCCAAAAGCTTATACAGTTTTGGTACCCGGGTTACGTGATTGTTGAGTCCCTGTGGCTCGCAGATTACAACAATACAGATGCAGGTGTTGATGAGTATGTGACAGAAGATGTGACCCAACTCCAGTGGGAGTACGATGAAGAACGTGGTTGGATGTATGTCACGTACCCCGATGAGTAGAGAGGACATGGTCATGATCCTTGGGATAGCAAGCCAGATTTAAATTGCTTATTTTCTTCGTTTGATTTTGTCCGTAGATGGACCCTCTCTTCTGTATGATGCTTCAATAATTGTATGAACTTGAAATTTAGTTCGTGGTGAGTGTAAGCCAACTCATATACTCATCTCTTCATACATGTATGCAATGTTTACTACACTAGCGAAACGACGAGATGCGCCTCTAACCCTGTCGAGCCCCCCATGCCTAAATAAGGATAGGAGCGCATCTTGGGTGTTTTAAGTTGGTATTCAGAGCCATACGACCATAGGAGCCCTTTGCTTGATCGAACTTGGCCAAGTCGAGTCTAGTAAAAACTATTTTGAGTCTAGTTATATCGTAGGGTAGGTTTCGTTTTATCCTCTTCTATACTCTGGTGAGGTATTCGACTTAGGAACTTTGATTCTACTCGTCTTCTCGCTCAACAAAAATTAGGATCACGCAGATATTTTGGAAACTATATGATGCCGATGTGACAGAGTTCTGTCTTGGTGCCTCCTGTCTGACTTGATTTCTTCCGGGGAGTTGAGCTCCGGGGGATTTGTGGCACATCGTTATCCTTTGGTTTCCTTAGTATCTCAGGACGGAGGGTGTTCGAAGTTGCTTTAATACTTATCGTGACGAGATAAGGTCGGAGTCACCCATTACTAGGGAGGCGTCTAGGGTACTTCCATGTTTGGTATCATTGTGTTTTCGAGGATCTATGATAGATGGAGTTCTGAAGCCTCTGGTTATGTGTTGATGGATGGATATAGTTGGAGTGTAGGGCTTGTTAGTTGTGTGAGATATTTTGCCTCCCTATACCCCCAACACCTGATTGCATAACCAAAGATTTTGGAAGTTCTTAGGTGGGAATTCAAGTAGTTACCTAGGATGATCTTTCTTCAGATGTAAGAGGTCTACACATTTGTTCCAAGCATATCTCAGCTCAATACCTTGTTGTGTATATTCTAGTGGCTTCTAATATCTGTTGATGTTGTCGCAAACCCGAAGAAGGCGTTCTTACTAATTTTCAGTATGAAGGCTATTGATCTTATTCCGTTGAATTTCTTTCAAGACATTTGATTTAGCTTATTGCAATCGTCTTTGTCAATGGTGTATTGATGTTCTTGTACATCTCCAGGATGGCTCCAGCAACTCGCGGGGATCAGGGTCGTGATGGGGAGCAGTCTAACCCTCCACCACCCCCTCCGCCTCCTCCTCAAGAAGCTTGGCAAACTATGATGGCCGTGACTAACACGAATACTCATATGTTGCTCAAGCTGTTGCAAGAGAGAGATTAGGGACAACAAGGTTATCAAGGGAATTTCCACAATAAGCCTCAGTTCATGACATTCAACCAGTTCCTTGCCAACGAGCCCAAGTCTTTCACCCTTTTTGAGCAGCCTTTTGATGTGGATGATTGGCTCCGTGACATGATCAAGCATTTCGAATGCAGCAATGTCAGGCCATATGATTATGTCAGGTTCACGACGTTTCAGCTCAAGGGTCAGGCAACAAATTGGTGGCAGCAATACAAGGACTCCAGAGGTGATCGTGTTATCAGTTGGGATGATTTCTGTCGTGACTTTAGGGCCCATTACATTCTGACGAGCTTTGTGGAGGAGATGCGTGAGAAGTTCAGGCACCTGAAGCAGGGAAGCAAGTCTATCTATCAGTACAACGTTGAGTTCTAGAATCTGGCCCGCTATGCTAAACAAAATGTACCTGACAACAAGTCCATGATTTATCAGTTCAGAGGTGGTCTCAAGGATGAACTTTTGTTGGGTCTAGTCTTGCAAGAGCCTCGTGAGTTTGATCAGTTCTACAACATGGCTTTGAAGGTCGAGGGAACTCAGCTCAAGTTGGAGAACTCAAGGTAGCGTTCTAGGGAATCCTAGTCTTCTTCTTCCAACTCTCAGATGGTTCCTAAGTAGCAGAAGTATTGGGTTCCTCCTCCTCCATTTCATTCCCCTCAGCAGCAGAGGTAGTTCGGTGGTCATGGTTCTTCCCACCCACCCAACCCAGGATATCAGCAGAGGCCCCAGGCACCCAAATCAGCTAATGTTCCTCCTCCAAGAAACTTCCGTCCGCTCTGAGAGGTTACTTGTCACAAGTGTGGTCAGAAGGGTCACTACTCAAACAAGTGCAACCGGCGGCGTCTTCCGCCTCCTCCTCCAATCAGACCTCCAGGCAATGCTATGGTGAAGCATAATCCCAAGTTAGAAAGAGTGAACATGGTGAACTCAGCCGAGGCAGAGGATTCTTCTCAAGTGATCATGGGTAATCTCTTTGTTAATTCTATTCTTGAAAAAGTTTTGTTTGATACTGGTGCATCACATTTATTCATGTCTAGAGCATTTTCTATAAAAAATGATTTCTATTCTGAGATGTTGAGTAGACCTTTGGGTGTCGTTTCTCCGGGTGTGGCCATGAAAACCACCTCTGTGGTTCTGGATGTTTCTATCAAGATGGGAAATTATTCCATGTTGGCTTCTCCTTATGTTCTTGGCAATTCCGATACCGATCTCATTCTTGGCATGGATTTTCTTCATATGAACAAGGAGTATGTTGATTGTTAAGCCAAAGAAGTCAAATTGACTCATCCTTCAGAATACGTGATCATTTTCGCAGCTCGCGATGACATGATTCATCTCTTTGCTCTTAATGAGAAGGGTGAAATCTCAGCCATTTCTCAGATTCCAGTGGTTTGTGAGTATGCAGATGTATTTCTACAAGAATTACCAGGAATGCCTCTGCACGGGCCAGTTGTGTTGGGGATATAACCCCGTGGGGAGACCTGCCCAGGTGGGGCCGGGTCATACCTGGCGGCTCATAAGCCAGACCAAGGATGGGCCTCGAGACATAAGCTCAGACATATGGCGGTTCACCAAGATGGTCCAAGGTGAGGCTCATACAAGGAAGGCATGAAGACCTGGGCGCATAAGCCGCCCGAAGACGGCTTGCTCAGGAAGGCAAGATGACAGAGATAGAGTCGGGCACGTTGGAAGAGTCGGTTTGAGACTTGTGTAACCCATGGTCTTGACCTCCTTTATAAGGGCGAGACCCGGGGCGACTTAGACAGAAACCAACTAATCGAGAAGTAGGTCAAGCGAATCCGCTCCCTTGTAATCGATACTCCAATCAATACAACACAAGTAGGACATAGGCCTTTACCTCTTCCTAAGGAGCTGAACCTAGGTAAACTCGTGTCCTTCGTCCCAACCAACCCTTTAGTCCATCACCTTAGCGATGGCCTCGAATCTAAGTCCTCGAACATCTGCCTTGACAAAACCATGACAGTTGGCGACCACCGTGGGGCTAGCGCTTGGTGGTGTTGAGTTCTCAAAGGGCTCTCTTCTAGGGATCGAGGGATACATGATCAGAAGGATGAAAAAAAGTTGCCACGGCCGGCTCTACATCGACGACGCCAGCTGGGGTCCCGATGCCGACTCTGTGGTGTATGGGTTCCGGGTTCCCTTCGGAGGAATCCATGTCTTCATTGGCAAAGTCGGCGGATCTACACCCGGGCCGAACGTCTACACCGACATCGTCGAGCTGACTTGGCGCGTGCAACCCGCCCGACACATGCAACCCGCCCGTGCTGACCCGGGCAGGAAGCATGTCTTCGTTGGCTTCCCTCAAGGTATGGATCTTGAGGCCGGTATGTCGTAGGAGACCCTCATCTATCCAGAGGATGGATCTTCGAGCGGAGAGGCGGAGTCAATCTACCAACTTCACGATGGCAGGCTCGGGGGCTATGACGAGCTTTACCCCGAGTTGGAGCGGTCTGAGCCGGACAATCAAGGGCCGCCGACTCATGCGGCTGTGTTCATGTCGGGAACTGAGCCGGGCCCAAGCAGTGCGGGCGCCGGGGCGGCAGACATGGGGGCTAACCCGCCGCCGGCTCAGGTTCTTCTGGATCTAATGAACGAGCTCACAACCCTGATGGCGACTGAAGTCACGCCTGACAATCAAGCCGCCCAGAACCTGGAGATCACAAGACTGAAGGACCAGATGGCAGAAGTACAAAAGAGGATCGGCGCGTTAAAAGCTTAGATGGACGTGGAGGCAGAGCGCCTTAAGACGGATGCTTTCCGTCTTGAGCTAGAATAGCAGTCGACGGCCGCGGTGCGGCAGATGAGGCATCAGTCCCGCCTGCCAAAGCAATATGAGGCCAAAAACCTTTTTAACACGCCAGGACGGGTCAGACAACGAAAGCACCTGGAAGTCGGCCGACAGCTCGGCAACAGCTTAACCCGCCCCGATGGAACCAGACCTCACTAATGGCTTTTCCGACGCCGGCGGGTCACTACTCAAACCCGGCAGAGAACATGGTTGCGGCGGCAACCCGGCTTGGAACAATCCCTATTCCTGATGAGGTGCCTTTCACAGAAGAGGTACAGGACGCTATTGGGTACCTACGAACGGTGATGGCCTAGCAAGAGAAGTATACCTATAGCCGGAGTCGCGTGCATTAAACCCCCGTCCTTAGCTGTAGCTTCAGCCAGCGTTATGAGTCCCGTCGGTTTCTAGTAGTGATCGGCAACGGGGGCCGCCGCGAGATGACGAGGCGATTTTGGATGCTCAGGCGCTGGTAGATCGGGCAAGGGCATAGCGTGAGGCAGCGGCATTGGCAGTGGCGGCTCATCAAGAGCCTGTGCCTTCCGTCTCAGTTGGAGCGGGAGTAACCACCGAGGCCGTGGGAGTACGGAACGAGCGTCTGCCGAAGAATTTCAAAGGCCCTGGCAAGGTCCCAAATTACACCGCCGATCTACCCCCGGAGGCTTGGATTGAGAGCTATGAGCTGGCCATGAAGATGTTGGACGTCAATGACATGGTGTACGTGAAGTTTTTTATATGACGCTAGGAGGGCCGGCTCGCATGTGGTCGAAGGGTTTGCCACCCAATACCATCAATTCTTGGGCTGAGTTAAAAGCGAGGTACATCAAAAACTTTCAAGGAACGTGCAAGAAGCCCATGACGATTGTGGATTTGGATCACTGTGTATAGCAGGAAAATGAGTTGGCTCATCACTGGGTCCAGCGGGTTTCGACTATCATCCACTCGTCTAAGCAGATTACGGTGGCTCAAGCGGTCTTGATTCTGGAAAAGAATTGCCACTTTACGCCTTTGAAGCAGAAGCTCGGTCGGCTCATGCACACATGTCAGGACATGGGGGAGCTCATGGCGGCTCTCACGAAATACGTCGACTCTGATAATACAAAGGATTCGGGCTCTGATGGGGAGAAGCCCGGTCAGAGTAAGAAGAATAGCAAAGGCAAGGGTGCGGCAGGCAATGGTAACCAAGGCAAGAGGAAGAACCCAGACAACGGGTCAGAGCTGGTGGCCAACGCCAGCACCGGCAACAGTCATGCTAAGGGCAATGGGAAGTTCAAGAAGCCTTTTATTAAGGGAAAGACTCCGTTTAATTTAGAGGAGATGCTCAATAAACCTTGTTCGGAGCACAGTTGGCCCAACAAACCGGCGGGTCACACGTGGGGTAATTGCCCCGTTATGCAAAAGTTCAAGGACTACAGCTTACGACAGCATAACAACGATGGTGGCCCGCCCGGCGACTTAGGACCAGGCGGTTAGGAGCCGGGTTTGGGTATGGTGGCTTAGGATCCGGCCATCACGGCCAGGGCAACCAGGGAGGACATCATCCGCACTCTGGTGGCAACAATCGGCAACAAAATAACCAGTCTGGATATCAGAGTAATCCAAAGTAGCTCAACTTGGGTCAGTATCATGTTTTTACGACCAGCCTTGACAGGCGAGATGAGAAGCTGCGCAAGCAGGCGGTTAATGCGATCAGGCTGGCTCTACCACAATACTTGAAGTAGTCTGAGTATGATATAACTTGGAGCCGAGAGGATCACCCGCCGCGTGTTGATGACCCGGGACGGCTGGCGTTGGTAGTTGCTCCCCAAGTTGGAGGCTACGTGTTTACCAAGGTGCTTATGGATGGTGGCAGTAGCATCAATATTTTGTACTATGACACTTTCCACCAGATGAAGTTGCTTTATAAGGATCTTAAGCCGTCCTCAACAGTTTTTCACGGCGTGGTGCCTGGCAAGTCAGCTTATCCAGTGGGGATGATCTCTTTGGAAGTCGCCTTCGGTGACGAACACAATTACAGGGTGGGGACCTTGTGTTTTGAGGTGGTCAAGATCAACAGTCTATATCATGCTCTGTTTGGATGTCCGGCTTATGCCAAATTCATGGCTAGGCCTTGTTATATGTACTTGCAGCTCAAGATGCCGAGGCTAAAAGATACGATTATGGTGCATGGTGATCAAGAGACGGCTATTGAGTGCGAGGAAGGAGATGCGGCTTATGCATAGTCTAGTTGTGTTGAGGCGGAGCTCAAGTTTTACAAGGAAAACGTCGACCCGGAGGACATGACTCCGCTAAAAAAGCCCACCACAGAGGTTCAGCCGCCCCTCAAATTTTCGGCGGATCATACCAAATTGGTGGGTTTCAATCCGGGCGACTCATCTCAGCAATTCACTCTTGAAGCTAATATGGATCCCAAATAGGAAAGCGCGCTCATCGAATTCATCCATGAGAATCGGGACATCTTCGCGTGGAAACCTTTTGACATGTCGGGTGTACTGAGAGAGTTCGCTAAGAATCGCCTTAATGTAGATCCTAAGTTTAAACCAGTCAAACAGTTTCTACGGCGGTTCAATGAGGAGAGACGCAAGGCCATTGGGGAAGAGGTCGCCCAGCTTCTGGCAGCGGGTTTCATTGTCGAGGTCTTTCACCCGGAGTGGCTCGCTAACCCGGTGCTAGTGCTCGAGAAAAACGGCACGTGGCGTATGTGTGTGGACTACACAAATCTTAACTAGGCCCATCCAGCGGACCCGTTTGATCTCCCTCGTATTGACCAGATCATTGATGCAACGGCGGGTTGTGAGAGTTTGTGTTTCCTAGATGCTTATTCTGGTAATCATCAGATCAAGATGGCAGTCAAAGACCAAGAGAAGACGGTTTTCATCACGCCTTTTGGTGCTTTCTACTATGTGTCTATGCCCTTCAGGCTCAAGAGTGCCCAGGCGACTTACCACCATTGTGTATAGAACTGTCTTCACAGCCAAATCGGGCACAATGTTCATGCATATGTGGATGATATAGTGATCAAGTCAAGGAAGAAGGAGACTCTACTTGACAAACCGAAGGAGACTTTCGGCAACTTATGGGTCTACAAGATGATGCTTAACCCGGCTAAGTGTGTCTTTAGCATTCCGGCAGGCAAGCTCTTGGGATTTCTCGTATTTGAGCATGGCATTGAGGCTAACCCAGATAAAATCAAGGCTATCACCTCCCTGTCTGATCCGGCATGCATCAATGATGTTCAGTGCCTGGTGGGACGGATTTCTATGTTAAGCCGGTATATAAGCCGCCTTGCTGAGAAGGCCATCCCTTTGTACCAGATGATGAAAAAGACGGACAACTTTGTCTGGAGTACAGCGGCAGGTGAAGCATTTGAGGCACTCAAGAGGAGGCTTACTGAGCCACCGGTCTTAGCCGCTCCGGTTGAGAAAGAACCTTTGCTCTTATACGTGGTGGCTAATAACAGGGCTCTCAGCGCCGCAGTCGTTGTTAAATGTAAGGAGGCAGGGAATGAATATCCGGTTCAGAGGCCGGTTTACTATATTAGTGAAGTCCTGATAGAATCCAAGCAGAGGTATCCACATTGGCAGAAGCTGGTGTATGGGGTGTGTTGGAAATATGCCCTAGAGGCAATAAATAAAGTGTTCATTATTGTATTTCCTTATTCATTATAATCGTTTATTATCCATGCTATAAGAGTATTAACTGGAAACATGGATACATGTGTGGATACATAGACAAACACAATGTCCCTAGTATGCCTCTAATGAACTAGCTCGTTGATCGAAAGATGGTTAAGGTTTCCTAGCCATGGACATGAGATGTCATTTGATAACGGGATCACATCATTAGGAGAATGATATGATGGACAAGACCCAAACTACAAACGTAGCTTATGATCGTGTTAGTTTATTGCTACTGTTTTCTGCATGTCAAGTATATGTTCCTATGACCATGAGTCATGCAACTCACAGATATCGGAGGAGTACCTTGTGTGTATCAAACGTCACAACGTAACTGGGTGACTATAATGGTGCTCTACAGGTGTCTCCGAGGGTATCCGTTGAGTTGGCATGGATCAAGACTTGGATTTGTTACTCCGTGTGACGGAGAGGTATCTCAAGCCCCACTCGGTAATACAACATCACAATAAGCCTTGCAAGCAATGTGACTAAGTGTTAGTTGAGAGATCTTGTATTACGGAATGAGTAAAGAGACTTGCCAGTAACAAGGTTAAACTAGGTATGGAGATACCGACGATCGAATCTCGGGCAAGTAACATACCGAAGAACAAAGGGAACATCATACGGGATCAACTGAATCCTTGAAATAGAGGTTCGACCGATAAAGATCTTCATAGAATATGTAGGAACCAATGTGGACATCTAGGTCCCGCCATTGGTTATTGACCGTAGAGGTGTCTCGGTCATGTCTACATAGTTCTCGAACCCGCAGGGTCTACACACTTAAGGTTTGGTGACATTTCGGTAGCATAGAGTTATGTATGGTGGTGACCGAAGTTTGTTCGGAGTCCCAGATGAGATCCTGGACGTTATGAGGAGCTCCAGAATGGTCCGGAGGTAAAGATTCATGTATAGGAAGTCCTGTTTTGGTCGCCGGAAAAGTTTCGGGCTCATCGGTAGTGTACCGGGAGTGCCGGGAGTGTAATGGGAGACCTCCAGGAGGGGTATTTCGACCCAAGAGGCTACATGGGCTGTGGGAGAGTGGAAACCAGCCCTTAGTGGGCTGGTGGAACAACCACAAGAGGCCCATGCGGCTGGAAGAAAAAAACTCAAGAGAAAAGGTGGGGAAAAAGGCAAAATAGGTGAATCCTAGTCCTACTAGGATTGGAGGTGGACTCCACCTCCTCCATCTCCTTTCGGCCAAAGCCCTTGGCTTGGGAAGCCAAGGCTGCCTCCTCTCCTCTCTTCCTCCTATATATACTGGTGGTATAGAGGGTTTTTGCACTAGAATTTCAGCCACGTGCTACCCGTTCCTCTAGTGCATAGTTTCTCCTCTAGATCGGATGTCTGTAGTGCTTAGGCGAAGCCCTGCCGGAATTGCTCCACCACCATCGCCGGAGCGTCTTCAGGCTGCCGGAGAACTCTTCTACCTCTCCACTCCTTCTTACTGGATCAAGACGGTGGCTATCGTCATCAAGTTGTACGTGTGCTAAACGCAGACGTGCCGTCCGTTCGGTGCTAGATCGGAAGGATCGTGATCAAGTTCGTGGGACGGATCATGATCGGATCGCAGGACGGATCATGATTGGATCGCGGGACGGATCGTGATTGGGTCGTGGGACGCACAAAGATTTGGATCGTGAAGACGTTCGACTACACCAACCGCGTTTCTTAACGCTTCCCGCTTATCGATCTAGAAGGGTATGTAGATCCACTCTCCCTCTCGTAGATGCTCATCACCATGGATAGATCTGCGTGTGCATAGGAAAAAAATTCGCATTCAACGTTCCCCAACAGTGGCATCATGAGCTAGGTCTATGTGTAGATGAGATCTCGAGTGGAACACAAAAGTTTTGTGGGCGTTGATGCTTAGATTGCTTCCTCCCTTGGTCGGATTTTGGTTCAGCGGTATTGTGAGATGAAGCGGCCCGGACCAAGATTACTTGTACGCTTATGAGAGACCGGTTCCCTCGACGCAACTTCTTGCCTAGATGGCTTGCGGGTGGCATTTTCTCTCACTTTAGTTGGATCGGATTCGACAAAGGCGGTCCTTGAGAAGGTTGAAAAGCAAATTATGTATCACCGTTGTGGTTTATGCGTAGGTGAGAATCGTTCTTGCTAGAAACCCATAGCAGCCATGCAAAACATGCAACAACAATTAGAGGACGTCTAACTTGTTTTTTCAGGGTATGTTGTGATGTGATATGGCCAATTACATGATGTGATATATGTGATGTATGTGATGATCATGTGATGTATAGAATTTCACGACTTGCATGTCGTTGAGTACGACAACCGGCAGGAGCCATAGGGTTGTCTTTAATTATTGTATGACCTGTGTGTCAATCATTAAGCGCTATGTAATGCTTTACTTTATCGCTAAACGGTAGCAATAGTAGTAGAAGCATGTTGGGAGCGACAACCCCGATGGCGACACGTTGATGGAGATCAAGATGATGGAGATCATGGTGTCTTGCCGGTGACGATGGAGATCATGTCGGTGCTTTCAAGATGGAGATCTAAAGCACAAGTTCATGGCCACATCATGTCACTTATGAATTGCATGTGATGTTGATCCGTTTATGCACCTTGTTTTGCTTAATACGACGGTAGCATTATAAGGTGATCCCTCACTTAAATTTCAACATAAATTGTGTTCTCCCCGAGTGTGCACCGTTGCGGAAGTTCGTCGTGTTGAGACACCACATGATGATCGGGTGTGATAGACTCTACGTTCACATACAACGGGTGCAAGCCAGTGTTGCACGCGCAGAACACTCGGGTTAAACTTGATGAGCCTAGCATGTACAGACATGGCCTCGGAACACAAGAGACCAAAAGGTCGAACATGAGTCATATAGTAGATATGATCAACATAATGATGTTCACCATTGAAGCCACCTCAACTCATGTGATGATAGGACTTGAGTTGGTGAATTTGGATCATGTGACACTCAGATGACCTGAGGGATGTCAATTTGAGTGGGAGCTTTAGTAATTTGATTAACTAAACTCATTATCTTGAACAATAGTCTAAGTAAACTTTGCATATTTATGTTGTAGATCAATGGCTCGCGCAGTAGCACCCCTAAATTTTAATGTGTTCCAAGAGAAAGGTAAACTGAAAGATGATGGAAGTAACTTTGTTGACTGGGCCCGTAATCTGAGGATTATCCTCATGGCTTCCCAGAAATCATATGTCCTTGATGCACCGCTTGGTGACCAACCAGAAGACATGACCCCCGAAGACGTTAAGAACGCTTGGGAGGCACGTACTGGAGATTACTCAATAGTTCAGTGTGCAATATTTTATGGCTTAGAACCGGGACTTCAAAGATGTTTTGAACGTGATGGAGCATATGAGATGTTCCAGGAGTTGAAGTTTATCTTTCAGAAGAACGCCCGGATCGAGAGGTATGAAACCTCTCATAAGTTCTATGCTTGCAAGATGGAGGAGAACGGGTCTATCAGTGAACATATACTCAGAATGTCTGGGTATTCAACTCGTCTAGCGGAGTTGGGAATTGCCCTTCCGCTAGAAGCGATCACTGATAGAGTTCTTCAATCACTGCCACCTAGTTACAAGAGCTTTGTGATGAACTATAACATGCACGGGATGAACAAGTCAGTCGCCGAGCTGTTTGCGATGCTAAAAGTCGCTGAGTCTAAAATCCAGAAAGAATATCAAGTGTAGATGGTCAATAAAACCACTAGTTTCAAGAAAAATGGCAAAGTCAAGGGCAAGGGAAAGAAGGGTAAAACCAAGAAGGATGGCAAAGCAGTTACTACTCCTATAAAGAAGCCCAAGCATGGACCCAAGCCAGAAACTGAGTGCTTTCATTGCAAGGGAACTGGTCACTGGAAGCGGAACTGCCCCAAGTACCTAGCTGACAAGAAGGCGGCCAACGACAAACAAGGTATATACGATTCCTTACTAGCTCTCGTAGTAGTGCCTAGGTATTTGATACCGGTTCGGTTGGTCACATTTGCAACTCAAAGCAGGAACTACGGAATAAACGAAGGCTAGAAAAGGACGAAGTGACGATGCACGTGGGAAATGGTTCCAAGGTTGATGTGATCTCCGTCGGCACGCTATCTCTTCGATTACCATCGGGATTAGTGATGAACCTGAATAATTGTTATTTAGTGCCTACGTTAAGCATGAACATTATATCTGGATCTTGTTTATTGCAAGATGGTTACTCATTTAAATCAGAGAATAAAGGTTGTTCTATTTATATGAGTAATATCTTTTATGGTCATGCACCCAATGTTAGGGGTTTATTCATATTGAATCTTGATAGTGATGACACACATGTTCATAACATTGATGCCAAAAGATGTAGGGTTGATAATGATAGTACCACTTTCTTGTGGCACTACCGTTTAGGTCATATTGGTGTAAAACGCATGAGGAAGCTCCATACTGATGGACTTTTGGAGTCACTTGATTTTGAATCACTTGACACATGTGAACCATGCCTCATGGGCAAGATGACTAAAACGCTATTCTCTAGAACAATGTAACGAGCGAGTGACTTATTGGAAATCATACATACTGATGTGTGTGGTCCAATGAATGTTACACTGCGTGGTGGATATCGTTATTTTCTCACCTTCACTGATGACTTAAGTAGATATGGGTATATTTACTTAATGAAACACAAGTCTGAAACGTTTGAAAAGTTCAAGCAATTTCAGAGTGAAGTTGAGAATCATCGTAACAAGAAGATTAAGTTCCTGCGATCTGATCAAGGAGGTGAATATCTGAGTTATGAGTTTGGTAGTCACTTAAGACAGTGTGGAATTGTTTCGCAATTGACACCACCCGGAACACCACAGCGTATTGGTGTGTCCGAACGTCGTAATTGAACCTTATTAGATATGGTGCATTCTATGATGTCTCTTGCTGATTTGCCACTATCATTTTGGGGTTATGCATTAGAGACAGCTGCATTCACTTTAAATAGGGCACCATCTAAATCCGTTGAGACGACGCCATATGAACTGTGGTTTGGCAAGAAGACAAAGTTGTCGTTCCTTAAAGTTTGGGGATGTGATGCTTATGTCAAAAAGCTTCAGCCTGAAAAGCTGGAACCCAAAGCGAAGAAATGCGTCTTCATAGGATACCCGAAAGAGACAGTCGGGTATACCTTCTATCTCAGATCCGAAGGCAAAGTGTTTGTCGCTAAGAACGGAACATTTCTTGAGAAAGAGTTTCTCTCGAAATAATTGAGTGGGAGGAAAATAGAGCTTGATGAGGTTATTGAACCTTTACTTCAACCAGAAAGTAGCACAACGCAGAAAGATGTTTTTGTGGAACCTACAACGGTAGAAGAGGAAGTTAATGATGATGATCATGAAGCTTCGGATCAAGCTGCTATTGAACCTCGTAGGTCAACAAGGCCGCGTACTAACCCTGAGTGGTATGGCAACCCTGTCTTGGAGGTCATGTTGTTGGACAACAATGAACCTATGAGCTATGGAGGAGCTGTGATGAGCCCGGATTCCGAGAAATGGTTAGAGGCCATGAAATCCGAGATGGGATCCATGTATGAAAACAAAGTATGGACTTTGGAAGTATTACTTGAAGGGCGAAAGGCCATTCAGAACAAATGGATCTTTAAGAAGAAGACAGACGCGGATGGTAAAGTCACCATTTATAAAGCTTGACTTGTGGCAAAGGGTTTTTCACAAGTTCAAGGAGTTGACTATGATGAGACTTTCTCACCTATAGCGATGCTTAAGTCTGTCAGAATCATGTTAGCAATAGCTGCTTATTTCGACTATGAAATTTGGCAGATGGATGTCAAAACAGCGTTCCTCAACGGTATCCTTGAGGAAGAGTTGTATATGATGCAACTCGAAGGTTTTGTCGATCCAGAGAATGCTTGAAAAGTTTGCAAACTCCAGCGATCCATTTATGGACTGGTGCAAGCATGTCGGGAGTTGGAATAAGTGCTTTGATGAGATGATCAAAGCGTTTGAGTTTATACAAGTTTACGGAGAAGCTTGTATTTACAAGAAAGTGAGTGGGAGCTCTATAGCATTTCTAGTATTATATGTGGATGACATATTGATGATTGGAAACAATATAAAAATGCTGGAAAGCATGAAGGAATATTTGAACAAGGGTTTTTCAATGAAGGACCTAGGAGAAGTTGCTTTCATATTAGGCATTAAGATCTATAGAGATACATCGAGACACTTAATAGCACTTTCACAGAGCACATACCTTGATAAAGTTTTGAAGAAGCTCAAAATGGAACAGTCCAAGAAGGGGTTCTTGCCTATGTTACAAGGTGTGAAGTTGAGTAAGACTCAATGCCCAGTAACTGCAGAAGATAGAGAAAAGATGAGTGTCATCCCCTATGCTTCAGCCATAGGCTCTTTCATGTATGCAATGTTGTGCACAAGGCCCGATGTCAGCCTTGCCATAAGTATGGCCGGAAGGTTTCAAAGTGATCCTGGAATGGAGCACTGGCAAGCGGTCAAGAATATCCTTAAGTACCTGAGAAGGACTAAGGAAATGTTTCTCGTTTATGGAGGTGATGAAGAGCTCGTCATAAAGGGTTACGTTGATGCAAGCTTTGACACTGATCCGGACGACTCTAAGTCGCAAACCGGATACATATTTATTCTTAACGGGGGAGCGGTAAGCTGGTGCAGTTCCAAGCAAAGTGTGGTAGCTGATTCTATGTGCGAAGTGGAATACATCGCAGCCTCGGAGGCGGCGAAGGAAGGTGTCTGGATGAAGCAGTTCATGACAGATCTTGGAGTAGTGCCCAATGCACTGAATCCAATGAACCTGTTCTGTGACAACACTAGTGCCATTGCTCTGGCAGAGGAACCAAGGTTTCACAAGAGGACCAGACACATAAAGCGACGCTTCAACTTCATCCGCGATTACATCGAGGAGAAGGACATAAATATTTGCAAAGTGCACACGGATCTGAATGTTGCAGACCCGTTGACTAAACCTCTTCCAAGGGCTAAACAGGATCAACACCAGAACTGCATGGGTGTTCGATTCATTACAATGTAAATCACATAGTGATGTGAACTAGATTATTGACTCTAGCGCAAGTGGGAGACTGTTGGAAATATGCCCTAGAGGCAATAAATAAAGTGTTTATTATTGTATTTCCTTGTTCTTGATAATCGTTTATTATCCATGCTATAATTGTATTAATTGGAAACATGGATACATGTGTGGATACATTGACAAACACAATGTCCCTAGTAAGCCTCTAGTGAACTAGCTCGTTGATCAAAAGATGGTTAAGGTTTCCTAGCCATGGACATGAGATGTCATTTGATAACGGGATCATATCATTAGGAGAATGATGTGATGGACAAGATCCAAACTACAAACGTAGCTTATGATCATGTCAGTTTACTGCTACTATTTCCTGCCAAGGCTGCCTCCTCTCCTCTCTTCCTCCTATATATACTGGTGGTATATAGGGTTTTTGCACTAGAATTTCAGCCACGTGCTACCCGTTCCTCCAGTGCATAGTTTCTCCTCTAGATCGGATGTCTGCAGTGTTGGGGAACGTCGCATGGGAAACAAAAAATTTCCTACGCACACGCAAACCTATCCATGGTGATGAGAATCTACGAGAGGGAGAGTGGATCTACATACCCTTGTAGATCGCTAAGCGGGAAGCGTTAAGAAACGCGGTTGGTGTAGTCGAACATCTTCGCGATCCAAATCGCCGAGCGTCCCGCGATCTCATCACGATCCGTCCCGCGATCCCATCACGATCCGTCCCGCGATCTCATCACGATCCGTCTCATGATCTTGATCACGATATGTCCCACGAACTCATCACGATCCGTTCCGCGATCTCATCACGAACCGTCTCGCGATCTCGATCACGGTCCTTCTGATCTAGCGCCGAACGGACGGCACCTCCGCGTTCAGCACACGTGTAGCTTGATGACGATCTCCACCGTCTTGATCCAGCAAGAGGAGGTGGATAGGAGAGAGAGTTCACCGGCAGCGTGACGGCGCTCCGGTGATGGTGGTGGAGTGATTCCGGAAGGGCTTCGCCTAAGCTCTGCGGAAAACTGATCTAGAGGAGAAACTGTGCACCGGTGAAACGGGTAGCACGTGGCCAGAAATTCTGTCCAAAAACCACCCAATCCACTAGTATATATAGGAGGAGAGGAGAGGAGAGGCAGCCAAGGCCTTTGGGACGGCCGAAATAGGAGGTGGGAGCAATCCTACTTCACCTCCAATCCTAGTTGGAGTAGGATTGCCTCCTATTGGCTGATTTTCCACTTTTTGCTTTAGGACTTTCTCTCCTGCGCCATGGGCCTTTGTGGCTGTTTTCCCAGACCACTAAGGGCTGGTTATTATTCTCCCACAGCCCATGGACCTCTTGGGGTCGAAATACCCCTCCCGGAGGTCCCCCGGTACACTACCGGCACTCCCGGTACACTACCGATACTCCCGGTACACTACCGATGAGCCCGAAACTTTTCCGGCGACCAAACTGGGACATCCTATATATGAATCTTTACCTCCGGACCATTCCGGAGCTCCTCGTGACTTCCAGGATCTCATCCAGGACTCCGAACAACCTTCGGTCACCACCATACATAACTCTACACTACCGAAACATCACCGAACCTTAACTGTGCAGACCCTGCGGGTTCGAGAACTATGTAGACATGACCGAGACACCTCTACGGTCAATAACAAATGGCGGGACCTGGACGTCCACATTGGTTCCTACATATTCTACGAAGATCTTTATCGGTCGAACCTCTATGTCAAGGATTCAGTTAATCCCGTATAACGTTCCCTTTGTTCTTCGGTATGTTACTTGCCCGAGATTCGATCGTCCGTATCTCCATACCTAATTCAACCTCGTTACTGGCAAGTCTCTTTACTTGTTCCGTAATACAAGATCCCATGACTAACACTTAGCCACATTGCTTGCAAGGCTTGTTGTGATGTTGTATTACCGAGTGGGCCCTGAGATACCTCTCCGTCACACGGAGCAACAAATCCCAGTCTCGATCCAGGCCAACTCAACAAACACCATCGGAGATACCTGTAGAGCACCTTTATAGTCACCCAGTTACGTTGCGACGTTTGATACACACAAGGCACTCCTCCGATATCCGTGAGTTGCATGATCTCATGGTCATAGGAGCATATACTTGACATGCAGAAAACAGTAGCAATAAACTGACACGATCATATGCTATGTTTGTAGTTTGGGTCTTATCCATCACATCATTCTCCTAATGATGTGATCCCGTTATCAAATGACATCTCATGTCCATGGCTAGGAAACCTTAACCATCCTTTGATCAACGAGCTAGTCCATTAGAGGCATACTAGGGACATGGTTTTGTCTATGTATCCACACATGCATTTAAGTCTCCGATCAATACAATTATAGCATGGATAATAAACGATTATCATGAACAAGGAAATATGATAATAAATAATTTATTATTGCCTCTAGGGCATATTTCCAACAGTCTCCCACTTGCACTAGAGTCAATAATCTAGTTCACATCACCATGTGATTCGCATTGTTATGAATCTAACACCCAATGAGCTTTGGGGCTCGATCATGCTTTGCATTCAGAGAGGTCTTATAGTCAACGGGTCTGTGATATTCAGATCTGTGTGTACTTTGCAAATCTCTATGTCAAACCGTAAACACTGCTACCACACTCCACTTGGTACTATTTCCAAATGGCTGCTCCACTATACGTATCCAGATTGCTACTACTAGTCATCCGGATAGGTGTTAAAGCTTGCATCGACGTAACTCTTTACGACGAACTCTTTATCACCTCCATAATCAAGAAACATTTCCTTAGTCCTCTGGTTACTAAGGATAATTCCGACCGCTGTCCAGTGATCCACTCCTGGACCACTCTTGTACCCCTTGAAAGACTCATGGCAAGGCACACATAGGTGCGGTACACAGCATGGCATAATATAGAGCCTATGGCTAAGGCATAGGGACGACATTCGTCCTTTCTCTTTCTTCTGCCGTTGTCGAGCTTTGAGTCTCACTCAACTTCACACCTTACAAATCAGACGAGAACTATTTCTCTGGCTGATCCATTTTGAACTCTTTCAAAATCTTGTCAAGGTATGCACTCATTGAAAGTCTCATCAAGCATCTTGATCTATCTCTATAGATTTTGATGCTCAACAATTAGGTAGCTTTATCCAGGTCTTCCTTTGAAAAAACACTTTTCAAACAACCTTTTATGCCTTCCAGAAATTCTACATTATTTCCGATCAACAATATGTCAACCACATATACTTATCAGAAACTCTACAGTGCTCCCACTCACTTTATTGCAAATACAAGTTTCTCGTAAACTTTGTATAAACTACAGAAACTTTGATCACCTCATCAAAGTGTATATTCCAACTCCGAGATGCTTGCTTCAGTCCATAGAAGGATCACTGAAGCTTGCTCATCTTTTAGCATCCTTAGGACTGACAAAACCTTCTGGTTGTATCACATACAACCTTTCCTTAAGTAAACCGTTAAGGAAACGATGTTTTGACATCCATCTGCCAGATTTCATAATTGAAAATGCAGCAACTGGTAACATAATTCCAACAGACTTTTAGCATCGCTATGAGTGAGAAAGCCTCATCGCAGTCAACTCCTTGAACTTGTCACAAACAACTTCTCAACAAGTCGAGCTTTACAAATGGTGACATTCACCATCAGTGTCCGTCTTCATTCTAAAGGTCCATTTGTACTCAACGACCTGCCGTCTAACGAGCAAGTCTACCAAAGTCTATACTTGGTTTTCATACATGGATCCTATCTCGGATTTCATGGCCTCTAACCATTCGTCGGAATCCGGGCCCATCATCGCTTCTCCATAGCTCGTAGGTTCATCGTTGTCCAACAACATGATCTCCAAGACAAAGTTGTCGTACCACTTAGGAGCAGTACACATCCTTGTCGACCCACGAAGTTCGATAGTAACTTGATCCTGAAGCTTCATGATCATCATCATTAACTTACTCTTCAACTAACGTAGGCTTCTCAGAAACATCTTTCTGCGCTGCGCTACTCTCTGGTTGAACAAAGGTTTAACAACCTCATCAAGTTCTATCTTCCTCCCACTCAATTCTTTCAAGATAAACATTTCCTCGAGAAAGGATCCGTTTAAGCAACAAACACTTTGCACTTGGATCTGAGATAGAAGGTTCACCCAACTGATCTTAGGGTATTCTATGAAGATGCATTTGTCCGCCTTGGGTTCGACCTCATTAGGTGTAAACATTTTTCACACAAGTGCCGCAGCCCCAAGTATTAAGAAATGACAGCTTAGATTTCTATCAAACCATAATTCATATGGTGTCATCTCAACAGATTTAGATGGTGCCCTATTTAAAGTGAATGTAGTTGTCTCTAATGCATAACCCCAAAATTATAGTAGTAAAACGACAAGAGACATCATAGCATGCACCATGTCCAATAGAGCATAACTATGATGTTCGAACACACCATCACACTATGGTGTTCCAGGTGGCGTTTAGTTGTGAAACAAATTTCACATTGTCTTAAGTTGTATGCCAAACTCGTAACTCAGATATTCACCTCCACGATCATATCGTGGTCATTTTTATCTTCTTGTCACGATGATCTTTAAACTTCACTCTGAATTTGCTTGAACCTTTCAAACGATTCAGACTTGTGTTTCATTAAGTAAATATACACTATATCTACTCAAATCATTAGTGAAGGTAAGAAAATAACGGTATCCACTGCACGCTACAAGACTCACTAGATTTCATACATCAATATGTATCATTTCCAATGAATCACTTGCCCGCTCCATCCAACGGGGTCTTTTAGTCATCTTGCCCAAGAGGCATGGTTCGCATGTCTCAACCGATTCGAAATCGAATGAGTCCAAATATCCATCAACATGGAGTTTCTACATGCGCTTTATACCAATATGACATTTAGCGGCAGTGCCACAAGTATGTGGTACTATCATTATTAACTTTGTGTCTTTTGACATCAATGTTATGAACATGTGTAATACTACGATCAAGATTTCAACAAACCATTCTCACTGGGTGCATGACCATTGAAGGTATTATTCATGTAAACAGAATAACCATTATTCTCTAACTTAAATGAATAACCGTATTGCAATAAACATGATCTAATCATGTTCATGCTCAACGCAAAACACCAAATAACATTTATTTAGGTTCGTCACTAATCCTGAAGGTAGAGAGAGCATGTGATGTTGATCACATCAACCTTGGAAACACTTCCAACACATATCGTCACCTCTCCCTTAGCTAGTTCTCCGTTTATTCCGTAGCTTTTATTTCGAGTTACTAACATTTAGCAACCGAACCGGTATCCAATACCCAGGTGCTACTAAGAGTACTAGAAAGGTACACATTAATAACTCGTATATCAAATATACTTCTATCAATGTTGCCAGCCTTCTTATCTACCAAGTATCTAGGGTTGTTCCGCTTCAGCGACCGCTCACCTCAAAACAGAAGCACTTAGTCTCGGGTTTGAGTTCAACTTTGGGTTGCTTCACTAGAGCAGCAACTGACTTGCTATCCATGAAGTTTCCCTCCTTGCTCTTGCCCTTCTCGAAACTAGTGGTTTGATTAACCATCAACACTTGACGCTCCTTCTTGATTTCTACCTTTGCGGTGTCAAACATCGCGAACAGCTCAGGGATCAACATCTCTTTCCCTGACATTTTATAGTTCATCACCAAGTTCTAGTAGCTCAGTGACAGTGACTTGGAGAACTACATCAATCACTATCTTATCTGGAAGATCAACTCCCACTCGATTCAAGCGATTGTAGTACCCAGACAGTCTGAGCACATGCTCAACGATTGAGCTATTCTCTTTTATCTTGCAGGCAAAGAATCTCATTGGAGATCTTATATCTCGCAACTCGGGCACGAGCCTGAGATCACAATCTCAGCTCTTAGAACATCTCATATGTTCCATGACGTTCAAAACGTTTTGGAGCCTCAATTCTAAGCCGTAATGCATGACGCACTAAACTATCAAGTAGTCATCGAAACGTGCCTGTCAGATGTTCACAACATCTACAGTCGACGCTAGATGGGGTGGCGCACCGAGCGGTGCATTAAGGACGTAAGCCTTCTGTGAAGCAATGAGGACAATCCTCAGATCACGGACCCAGTCCGCAATTTTGCTACCAACATCTTTCAATTCTATTTCTCTAGGAACATATAAAAATACAAGGGAGCCACAACGCGAGCTAGTAATCTACAACATAATTTGCAAAGACACTTTGACTATGTTCATGATAATGAGTTCAATTAATCATATTACTTAAGAACTCGCACTCAAATTGACATCCCTCCGATAATTCGAGTGATACATGATCCAAATTCACCAACTCAAGTCCGATCATCACGTGAGTTGAGGTGGCTACAATGGTGAACATCATCATGTTGATCATATCTACTATATGACTCATGTTCGACCTTTCGGTCTCTTGTGTTCCGAGGCCATGTCTGTACATGCTAGGCTCGTCAAGTTTAACCCGAGTGTTCTGCATGTGCAACACTGGCTTGCACCCGTTGTATGTGAACGTAGAGTCTATCACACCCGATCATCACGTGGTGTCTCAACACGACGAACTTTCGCAACGGTGCACACTCGAGGAGAACATAATTTATCTTGAAATTAAGTGAGGGATCATCTTATAATGCTACCGCCGTCCTAAGCAAAACAAGGTGCATAAATAGGATTAACATCACATGCAAATCATAAGTGACATGATATGGCCATGAACTTGTGCTTTTGATCTCCATCTAGAAAGCACTGGCATGATCTCCATCGTCACCGGCACGACACCATGATCTCCATCATCTTGATCTACATCAACGTGTCACCATCGGGGTTGTCACGCCCTACATGCTTCTACTACTATTGCTACTGTAGCGATAAAGTAAAGCATTACATAGCGCTTAATGATTGACACGCAGGTCATACAATATTTAAAGACAACCCTATGGCTCCTGCCGGTTGCCGTATTCAACGACATGCAAGTCGTGAAATTCTATACATCACATGATCATCTCATACATCACATATATCTCATCATGTAATTGACCATATCACATCACAACATACCCTGCAAAAACAAGTTAGACGTCCTCTAATTGTTGTTACGTGGCTGCTATGGGTATCTAGCAAGAACGATTCTCACCTACGCATAAACCACAACGGTGATACATAGATTGCTTTTCAACCTTCTCAAGGACCGCCTTTGTCGAATCCGATCCAACTAAAGTGAGAGAAACTGTCACCCACAAGCCATCTAGGCAACAAGTTGCGTCGAAGGAACCGGTCTCTCGTAAGCGTACGAGTAATGTTGGTCCGGGCCGCTTCATCTCACAATCCCGCTGAACCAAAATACGACCAAGGGAGGAAGCAATCTAAGCATCAACGCCCACAAACCTTTTGTGTTCTACTCGAGATCTCATCGAACCATCAACCTAGCTCATGATGCCACTGTTGGGGAACGTCGCATGGGAAACAAAAAATTTCCTACGCACACGCAAACCTATCCATGGTGATGAGCATCTACGAGAGGGAGAGTGGATCTACATACCCTTGTAGATCGCTAAGCGGGAAGCGTTAAGAAACGCGGTTGGTGTAGTCGAACATCTTCGCGATCCAAATCGCCGAGCGTCCCGCGATCTCATCACGATCCGTCCCGCGATCCCATCACGATCCGTCCCGCGATCTCATCACGATCCGTCTCACGATCTTGATCACGATATGTCCCGCGAACTCATCACGATCCGTTCCACGATCTCATCACGAACCGTCTCGCGATCTCGATCACGGTCCTTCCGATCTAGCGCCGAACGGACGGCACCTCCGCGTTCAGCACACGTGTAGCTTGATGACGATCTCCACCGTCTTGATCCAGCAAGAGGAGGTGGAGAGGAGAGAGAGTTCACCGGCAGCGTGACGGCGCTCCGGTGATGGTGGTGGAGTGATTCCGGCAGGGCTTCGCCTAAGCTCTGCGGAAAACCGATCTAGAGGAGAAACTGTGCACCGGTGAAACGGGTAGCACGTGGCCGGAAATTCTGTCCAAAAACCACCCAATCCACTAGTATATATAGGAGGAGAGGAGAGGAGAGGCAGCCAAGGCCTTTGGGTCGGCCGAAATAGGAGGTGGCAGCAATCCTACTTCACCTCCAATCCTAGTTGGAGTAGGATTGCCTCCTATTGGCTGATTTTCCACTTTTTGCTTTAGGACTTTCTCTCCTGCGCCATGGGACTTTGTGGCTGTTTTCCCAGCCCACTAAGGGCTGGTTATTATTCTCCCACAGCCCATGGACCTCTTGGGGTCGAAATACCCCTCCCGGAGGTCCCCCGGTACACTACCGGCACTCCCGGTACACTACCGATACTCCCGGTACACTACCGATGAGCCCGAAACTTTTCCGGCAACCAAACTGGGACATCCTATATATGAATCTTTACCTCCGGACCATTCCGGAGCTCCTCGTGACGTCCGGGATCTCATCCGGGACTCCGAACAACCTTCGTTCACCACCATACATAACTCTACACTACCGAAACGTCACCGAACCTTAAGTGTGCAGACCCTGCGGGTTCGAGAACTATGTAGACATGACCGAGACACCTCTACGGTCAATAACCAATGGTGGGACCTGGACGTCCACATTGGTTCCTACATATTCTACGAAGATCTTTATCGATCGAACCTCTATGTCAAGGATTCAGTTAGTCCCGTATAACGTTCCCTTTGTTCTTCGGTATGTTACTTGCCCGAGATTCGATCGTCAGTATCTCCATACCTAATTCAACCTCGTTACTGGCAAGTCTCTTTACTCGTTCCGTAATACAAGATCCCATGACTAACACTTAGCCACATTTCTTGCAAGGCTTGTTGTGATGTTGTATTACCAAGTGGGCCCTGAGATACCTCTCCGTCACACGGAGCAACAAATCCCAGTCTCGATCCATGCCAACTCAACAAACACCATCGGAGATACCTGTAGAGCACCTTTATAGTCACCCAGTTACGTTGCGACGTTTGATACACACAAGGCACTCCTCCGATATCCGTGAGTTGCATGATCTCATGGTCGTAGGAACATATACTTGACATGCAAAAAACAGTAGCAATAAACTGACACGATCATATGCTATGTTTGTAGTTTGGGTCTTATCCATCACATCATTCTCCTAATGATGTGATCCCGTTATTAAATGACATCTCATGTCCATGGCTAGGAAACCTTAACCATCCTTTGATCAACGAGCTAGTCCATTAGAGGCATACTAGGGACATGGTTTTCTCTATGTATCCACACATGCATTTAAGTCTCCGATAAATACAATTATAGCATGGATAATAAACGATTATCATGAACAAGGAAATATGATAATAACTAATTTATTATTGCCTCTAGGGCATATTTCCAACATGCAGTGCTTTGGCAAAGCCCTGCCGGAATTGCTCCACCACCATCGTCGGAGCGCTGTTAGGTTGCCGGAGAACTCTTCTTCCTCTCCACTCCTTCTTGCTGGATCAAGACGGTGGAGATCTTCATCAAGCTGTACGTGTGCTGATCGCGGAGGTGTCGTCTATTCGCTTCTAGATCGGAAGGATCGTGATCAAGTTCGTGGGACGGATCGTGATCAAGTTTGTGGGACAGATCGTGATCGGATTGCGGGACGGATCGTGATTGGATCGCGGGACACAAGGCGATTTGGATCGTGAATATGTTTAACTACACCAACCGCGTTTCTTAACGCTTCGCATTTAGCGATCTACAAGGGTATGTAGATCCATTCTCCCTCTCGTAGATGCTCATCACCATGGATAGATCTGCGTTTGCATAGGAAAAAAATTGTTTCGCATTCAACGTTCCCCAACAGTGGGGTGTTCGTCATCAATCGCAAGCTAAAACACTATTCCCTAGGGCATCGGATTACAGTGGTTAGCTCTGCCCCATTGGGAGATATAATTCAAAACAGAGAGGCTACTGGCAGGATTGCTAAGTGGGCGCTAGAGCTTGGACCTCTCAATTTGAAATACATACCTCGCACAGCGGTCAAATATCAAGCCTTGGTGGATTTAATAAATGACTGGACTGATTGTCAGGCGCCCGAGGAGAAGCCGGACAACACATATTGGACAATCCACTTTGATGGATCCAGGCAACTAGAAGGATCAGGGGAAGGGGTTGTATTAACTTCCCCCAAAGGTGATAAGTTCTGTTATGTGCTAAGGTTGATGTTTCCTTGTACTAACAATGCAGCTAAGTACGAAGCTCTGCTTCATGGCCTCCGGGTGGCTAAGGAGATGAACCTAAGCTAGGTTAGATGCTTCGGCGACTCAGATCTTGTAGCCCAGCAAATTTCAGGCACTTAGGATTCCAAGGACCCGTGGATAGTGGCTTATTGTCAGGCGGTGGATGTCATCGCTAGTCACTTCAAGGGTTATCAGGTGGATCATATTGATTGTCGCAGGAACGAGACGGCTAACGCCCTATCAAGGCTGGGTTCTCAATGAAAGTCGGTGCCGCCTAACATTTTCTTGGATGCACTACATCACCCATCTGTTAAGTTACCTTTAGAGGAAGACTTGGCTATTCCTGACCCGGAGGGACAGTTGGTGGAAGGTCTACACGCTATTCTTGACTGGACTATGCCTTATTTGGCATACTTGACTCGTGGTGAGTTACCAAATGACGAAAATCTTGTCAGGCAGATCAACCGACGATCTAAGTCTATGACAATAGTCAATGGTGAGTTAGATAAGTGCAGCGTCACTGGCATGTTTCAACGTTGTGTTTCACCTGAGGAGGGCAAGGAAATCTTGAATGAAATTCATGCTGGTGATTGTGGTCATCGCGCCGGCTCAAAATCCCTGGTGGCCAAGGCCTTTCGACATGGCTTCTTCTGGCTGATGGCTCATAAGGATGTGGAAGACTTGGTCCGCAAGTGCAATGGATGTCAAAAGTTTGGCCGGTGTGCTCACGTCCCGACTCAAGAGTTGCGCATGATTCCAATTACTTGACCATTTGCAGTCTGGGGGCTTGATATGGTCGGGCCTTTCAAGAGATCCAAGGACAAGAAAACCCACCTCTTGGTGGTGATTGACAAATTTACCAAGTGGGTAGAAGCTGAGCCGGTCAGCAAGTGTGACGCGGCCATGGCGGTTCAGTTCATTAAAAAGCTGATCTACCGTTTTGGTTACCCTCACAACATCATCACTGATAATGGTACAAACCTATCCAAGGGGGCTATGGAAGCGTTATGTGAAAGTGAACACATCAGACTTGATGTTTCTGCGGTTGCTCATCCATAGTCAACGGTCAGGCAGAGCGTGCTAACCAAGAAATCTTGAGAGGTATCAAACCCCAGCTTATTGTTCCTTTGCAGCGAACGCTGGGTTGTTGGGTGGCGGAGTTGCCATACGTCTTATGGAGCATCAGAACCACCCCCAACAGATCAACAGGTTTACACCTTTCTTCATGGTTTACGGTGCAGAAGCCATGTTACCAAACGTTATCCGTCATGACTCGCGAAGAGTGGCGGCTTACGTTGAGGCTGACAATGAAACGGCGTGTCAAGATGCGTTGGATGCCTTGGAGGAAGAACGTGATCTGGCGGCGGCTCGATCGGCGATTTATCAGCAAGACCTGCGTCGCTATCATAGCCGCAGAGTTAAGAGCCGGACGTTTCAAGAAGGCGACTTAGTGCTGCGGTTGATTCAAGATCAGATAGATGCACACAAGTTATCCCCTCCATGGGAATGGCCTTTCGTGGTCAGCAGAAATCTCAACAATGGGTCGTATTACCTCATTGACATCCGAGACGACTCACACACTTCTGGGCAGGAGACCCGCCGGCCGTTGAACATAGCGCATCTAGGGCCTTATTATAATTAAGTTGTCAAGACTTGACATTGTACACCTTCATTGTACATATCATATATATATATGAATAAATTTGGCATCCCTGCAAGCCGAGGCCTCTGTCGTATCACATATCTCAGTCTGTGCAAAAAAGGTCAATCAGGGGGCTTCCAACCCTCTGGGTTTAGCTTATCAGACCCTATTGATCGGCTCTCAAGCCAAATAGTTGACTCCGTCAACATGAGCATCCAGGGGGCTTCCAGCCCACCGGTTTTAGCATATCACACCCTATCGGTTGGCTCTCAAGACAAATAGTTGACTCCGTCAACATGATCGTCCAAGGGGCTTCCAATCCATAGGGTTTAGCTTATCACACCCTATCTGTCGGCTCTTAAGCCAAATAGTTGACTCCGTCAACAAAGGTCACTTGGGGGCTTCCAACCCACCTGGTTTAGCTTACACAACCTCTTGATCGGCTCTTAAGCCAAACAGGGTTAAACCTACCTGTAAGTTGATGCTGCTCTGCTAGGTGACCCGTCGAACTCTTACCAGGTAATCTCGCCTGGAGACCCTGAGCCGGCTCAAAGAGTTAACGGCCAATCTTGATAGAGACCCTGTACTAGTTCAATGTTAAAATGGCGACTCTTGTCATGTGAGGGCTGGCTTGCGGAAAGAAAGGATAAACTCTCCCATCTACTACCGACTCTCCGCTCTGTGGCCCGTCCGTACTCTTAGACAGTTAATCCTTTAAGGACACTGCACTGTTTAAGGTTAAAACGACGGATTTATGTCATGTGAGAGGTAGTTTATGGGCTACTAGGGTACTCATGCTCTGTCGAGTCTCTTCTGGGACGTCACACTTCCTATGAGTTAATCTCGCTTAGAGACCCTGAGATGCTCAAAGGAGTTAACGACCGATCTCGATAGAGACCCTATACTGCTAAGGAGTTTTAAGTGGCAAGTCAGCCCAGAAGAACGGGCACATGAGTTAAAAAAGCAAGTTAGGAAAGGTATAGCATATTTTGGTGGTGCTATCTTAAGCCATCCTCCTAACAATGTGAAAATTAATCT
Organism: Hordeum marinum; assembly: GCA_022496015.1. Taxonomy (NCBI): domain Eukaryota; kingdom Viridiplantae; phylum Streptophyta; class Magnoliopsida; order Poales; family Poaceae; genus Hordeum; species Hordeum marinum. Next base: position 267,503,721 of record CM039675.1, on the reverse strand, counting down.
ATTCTCGCAGCTTGGTCAATTACCAACAGCCGCCACAACATCGGGTATGAGTTGAAGGCACAAGGCAGATGTAATATGTTAAGACACACGATTTCATATGTTCACAATGGCACAGTTCAGGCAAGGACAAAGTTTACTACAAGCCTATTACAATGCTCTCTGCGGATCTCAAAAGTGAGGACTGAAAGTTTTTTACATTGCCCTATGGAGGGTCACAACGCCGGATCATCCACGGCGTTACCAAGGTCGTCAGTTCGATGGCGGGTCACCCTGTTGCAGGTCTTCGACCTCCATGATCTGGATATTGTCCATGTCCCAATTGCAATTGGTTAAAGCCACAAAGTTTGCCTCTTCAAAGAGGGGGGCGGGTCAAGATCAGGAGCAAAGAAGTGCTTACGGCATGCAGACGTTAAGTCCTTGGCCTCAAAGGTTGGGTCGCGTACTCTCTTCTGCTCTGCATTGTAAGCCCCCTGGTATTTTGACAGATCCACTTCTTTTGCTAACACTAATGCGAGGAATCTGGAAGCCTTCATGCAACGAGCATAGTCAGCCTCCGTGAACTCTGAGTTGTCATCCTTATTTGAGGGAAACCCGCCCATCATGTCTTCGGGAGTCAGCTCTGGGGTGAAAGCTAAAGCCCGGCTCTACGACGGCTCCTTTTCTGGTGGTTGATTTTTTGATCTCCTGGATTTGTTTAGGAAGGGTGGATAACAAATCTATGACTCCCTTCATAGTTGAGGGAATACTATCTTTATAGAGCACCGCCTTGATTGTGCAGAGAGCTCCACAGTACAGTTGCTCCGTTAAAGTATAGACGACTTTCAATGGCAACAAGCTATCAGTGGCAAGTTGACGGCTCCTTTGACTTGCATAAGACGGAATTTTGGCTATAATTTGCCAGCATAAGTACTCACACAAGAGTATTGGCTAAATATTTAGTACTTACCAAAGATGGCGGCAGACATCTTCGCAATGTGGCGCTTCAAGGCGTGTAACTCATTGGACACAACTATGAGCCGTAGGTCAGCATCATCTCCTCATTGAGCCAATGCATTCTGTTCTGTCTCAGCAGATTTCTTGAAGGTGGTGAAGTCAGCCTTAACTTTAGCAAGTTCTTCGACGGCGAGCCGACACTTTTCGTCTTCCTCGCCTCGGGTGGCTTCCTTGGTGGCCAGACTACTCCTTAACCCAGTCAATTCAGACTCGGCCTCGTTTAAAGCTTCATGTGACATATATAAGGAAAAATGAGGGCTAAGTCGCCAGGATGGTATATTATCAGATGATGAAGATTCAGACAATATATAATGCAAGTCTCAAGCAGATTGCAAGCAATATGCTCGACACTTGGGGGTAATGTCTATTTGTTCTCCAAGGATACAAGGAAGTTCCGACTCATCTTCATTAAAGTTAAGACGACCCTTGGGGGTTACACATGGCTCTTTGTTCTACATACGAGGAAGTTCCGGCTCATCTTCATCAAAGTTAAGCCGACCCTAGGGGACTACTTCTGGCTTTCTGATCTATCTGTACCAAATTTCCGGCTCATCTTTCATCAAGTTAAGCCGGTTCTAGGAGACTACAATTGGCTTTCTGATCTATCTATACCAAAGTTTCGGCTCATCTTTCATCAAGTGAAGCTGGCCCTAGGGTACTACAACTGGCTCTCTGAACTATTTATACCAAAGTTCCAGCTCATCTTTCAGCAAGTTAAGCCGGCCCTTGGGGGCTAAGAATGGTTTTTCGAACAACTACTTACGCACTAAAGCATTGGCTCAATATTTAGGTTTTAAGATGATAAATGACAGCTATAGGCTAAGTATTTTCTATTTATAACAAGATTCAAAGACCCGGTTTACCATTAGTAAGTGTTAAACCCGCTCTTGGGGGCTACATACAGGTATAAGAGAAAGAGAGCAAGAGTACCTCGTATTTTTTCTTCATCGAGCTAACAAGCTTGAGCTCCATGTTCCGGCTGCTGGAGAGGCGGTTCAGATAACCATCATGCAGCTCATCAGCGGTTAACTTCTCCAGCACGGGGAGTTCAAAGTCCAACTTCTCGATGGCTGTAGGCTTCTCAATGTGCTTGGTAAACATGTGAGCTTGAGGAGTGTGGAAGCTGGCACCAGTAATGGTGACATCCGGAGTAGCCGAATCGTCAACAGCTGTTGAAGGGCTCGGCGGCTTCGAGTTGGTCCTTGGAGGACTCTTAGGAAGCATGTCATGGGCCGCCAGCTCGGCAGAACGATGAGCTTCTTCAGGCGTATCCTTGGAGGCCGCAGAAGGATCAGCATGCGCTGTAGGGGAGTCCGGCTTGGCAGGCTCTAGCTCTTGAGCCTTGGGAGCAGGGTTAGACCTGCCGATCTTCCCTCGTTTTGCTTGATCCCTAGAAAACACAGAAGGTCATGGTATAAACTTACGGCTAACAAAGGATGGAATGCAAGCATGAAAGGCACTTACTCTAGGTTGATCTTCAGAGGTGGAAGAGCAGTAGTTGTAGAGTCGCCTGAGGAAGGGGGTGATTCCTAAAAATAGTTAAGTCAATATAAGACAGGATCAAATCATAAAGGCAAGGTTGACAAACTTAAAGCCAAGTGAAACAAATACCTCAGCTAGTCGTTTCTATTGAGCCGGAGAATGAGATAACCCGGCGATGAGGTCGTTAGAGCCGGTGCTCTGGGTCTGGCGTCAGGAGAGTTGCTGTTGCTTTATCAAAGAAAAGTGGGGGTCTAAGTAAGCAAGAGGATGAGAAAGTGAGACCTTTCGTACGACCCGCTGTATCTTTTGTGGTGCAAGATGTTCTGAGTCAGATGAAACATAAGTTACCTCAAGAACATTGGCATGGCTTGTCTCTGTTTCATCCTGAGAATTATCATTGTCAATAAGGTGCATGAAGATACAGCCAAGAGAGTCAAGTTCTACCTCTGAGTCGTCAGATTCCAGTTGTTCTTGAGGTGCGGTCTTCTTCTTTTGGCCGTCGGTTTTCTCCTTTGATTTCTTTGGAGGAGGAACGTATTTCTTTTTCCAAAAGCTGGAATTGGCCTAAAAATGAAATTCGTTGAAAGAGGTCAAAATATTATAAAGCATATATGGATAGCTAACGCGGAAGTAAGGAGATCGAGAGTCGCCCTTACATGTGGGGCCGGGTTTGCAGCGCAGAAAGGTGATAATCCGATGGTGCGGCAAGATCCTTCAGGTTCATGATCAAGGCTCTTGATGGCGGGCACGATGTTATCCTCTGACAACGTGGTAGAGTTAAAGCAAAGGGGGTCATTATCATCACCCGTATACTCGCACATGAGGCGGCTTCGCCGGCTCAGCGGAAGGACTTTCCAAGAAACACAACAGCGGGTCAGATCCATCCCTGTCAGACCATTGGCATAAGGGCCTTGATTCTTGCGTGAGGCGGATCATACTTTGCTCGTTCAGTGGCTGACAGACGGTCAGGGAGCTCGGTTGAAGTCTTGAGCCGGGTCAGACGATAACCCGGCAAGGAATGTTCTCCCTCTAGAGAGGTGTCTTATTCCAGTCCTTGGGATGACTTGGCATCCGAACAGCCGGAAAGGTCACGTCCCTTCTTCTCTGAATTGAGACGCCACCCAGATCTAAGCTTGGACCAGCTTTTACCTCCGTCTGACGGTTTGCATAGAAAAAATCACGGAAAAGACCAACGGACGGCTCTTCTTGTAAGTAACCTTCACTGAGGATTTGGAAGTTGCATATGTTTGAGACGGAGTTTGGGGCGATATCTTGAGGGTGCAGCTTAAAGAAATGAAGGACGTCCCGGAAGAATTTTGAATCGGGCGAACTAAAACCACGTACAAGGTGATTGGCGAAAAAAACTACTTCACCCTTTTGAGGAAGGGTTTTCTTTTCATGGCCTGGAACCCGCCAATGGATGACATCTTTGGCTGGTAAGGACCCTGTGTCTACGAGGTCCTTCAAGAACTCTTCGGTAATAGCAAAGCCGACCCAGTTACAAGAATTGGACGCACAAGGCATGGTGGCGTCTTAAAGCTGTGCAAGGAAATAATGTGTCGCGAGTCAGAAGGTGACAAATGACTATAGGCGGCTGACGAAATTTAAGCTCTCTCAGGCTAAGTCCCCGGAGCAGTTTAGCCAAGAGTTGGAAGTCCAATGGTGAGTCAAATTTGCAAGGAAGAAAGCAAATATTAGTATGTGTGGAAAACAAGTTTCACAGACTATCTACATAGATACAGATCTACAAAACAAAGAAGAAAGCGGGTTTATTCTAACTTAACGACGAACAGACAAACTACCGATGTTTGAAGACAGTGAAAAGGGGCAACTACAGATTTGTGTTGTGTTATTATTGACATCCTACGGTCTATCGCGATGGGATAAAGGGCATTATTGATTTCACTGATATACATCTATCTGACATTATGAAAAGATCGCGTTCTAGCGGGCGGAGGAACTCCATGAGAACCCTACCGGAAGCTACAGGTCTAGGGGTGGAGGAGAACTTACCGAAGATGACGCGACGGACGCGGGTGGTGCTCTGGTCCGATTTGGTTGATGCAGCGGCCCTGCGTGACGACGGCGTGAAAGCTTCGCTAGAGTAGGAAAACTCTAGAGCAACAGCATCGGGACGAAGAAGAAGAAGAAGGGCAAGCGGAGAAGGAAATGAAGACCACCCTTCACGGTCCTATTTAATAGGCAAAAGGTGGAAACGGGCGCAAGAATCTAGGCGACGGAAGTTGATTGACCTAGATGGACGCCTTGATTTTCGGGCCGTCGGTTTAATAGTGGAAAGATCCGTTGTGGTCGTCAAGGAATCTTTTTGATATCTTAGGTATGACATCACGGTGGGTTACTTTGTCTTACTTTTAGGTGATAATGAGCGAGACTCACCGCCAAGTGAGACGGAAGGTTGAAATGAGCAAGCTGAAATCAACCTGGGGCCTAATGTTGGGGATATAACCCCGTGGTGAGACCCGCCCAGGTGTGGCCGGGTCATACCTGGTGGCTCATAAGCCAGACGAAGGATGGGCCATGAGACATAAGCCCAGACGTATGGCGGTTCACCAAGATGGGCCACGAGACATAAGCCTAGACAAGGAAGGCATGAAGACCCGGGCGGATAAGCCACCCGGAGACGGCTTGCTCAGGAAGGCAAGATGACATAGAGATAGAGTCGAACACGTTGTAAGAGTCGGTATGAGACTTGTGTAACATGTGGTCTTGACCTCCTTTATAAGGGTGAGACCCGGGGCGACTTAGACAGAAACCAATTAATCAAGAACTAGGTCAAGCGAATTTGCTACCTTGTAATCGATACTCCAATCAATACAACACAAGTAGGACGTAGGCCTTTACCTCTTCCTGAGGGGCCGAACCTGGGTAAACTCGTGTCCTCCGTCCCAACCAACCCCTTTGAGTCCATCACCTTACAACGACAAGTCCTCGGACATCTACCATGACAATACCATGACGAGTTGAGTTTGTGATTGATCTCGAACCTGTAACTGAACCGGTTTGCAAGCATCCTTATAAGCTTGGCCCCAGAGAGCTGAAAGAATTGAATAAGCAGCTAGATGAACAAGAACGTCTGGGTCTGATCAGACCAAGTTCTTCTTCATGGGGTTGTGGTGTGCTGTTTGTCAAGAAGAAGGATGGCATGGACCGACTTTGTGTTGATTAGCGTCCATTGAATAAAAACACAATTAGAAACAAGTAACCACTTCCCAACATCAATGAGTTTTTTGAACAACTGAAAGGTGCCAAGGTTTTCGCAAAGTTGGATCTTTGCATGGGCTATCATCAGATTCGCATCCGTGAAGAAGATATCCCAAAGACTGCTTTCAGGAGGAGTTTTGGCTCTTATGAGTACACCGTCATGTCCTTTGGTCTCGCCAATGCTACTCCAACATTCTCCAGGATCATGAACTTCATATTCTCTCCTTTCAAAAATGAGTTCGTCTTGGTGTATTTGGATGATATTCTTGTGTTCTTGGAGACAGGAGAAGAACAAGCAGAGCATCTCCAGCTTGTGCTTGACAAGTTAAGAGAGCATCGGTTCTATGCAAAGTTTTCCAAGTGTGATTTTTTGCTCAATGAGGTGGTGTACCTTGGGCATGTGATCTCTGCCGAGGGCATTACAGTGCACCCTGAGAAAGTTGAGGTAATCTTGAAGTGGGAGCCTCCTTAGAATGTCAAGCAGCTTCGTAGCTTCCTCGGGCATGCAAGTTAGTGCAGAAGATTCATGGAGAACTTCTCTCAAATTGCCAAGCCTCTGTCTAACCTCCTTCAGAAGAAAGTCAAGTATGTTTGGTCTTCTGAGTTTGATGTGGCATTCAATACGCTCAAGGAGAAGCTGACTTCAGCTCCAGTTCTTCTTCCTCCCAAGCAATCAAAGCCTTTCCAAGTGTTCTGCGATGCTTCCCTCCAAGTTCTTAGTGGTGTTCTCATGCAAGATAAGAAGATTGTTTCTTATACCTCGCGTCAACTAAAACCTAGCAAGAAGAACTACCCCACTCATGATCTTGAGTTGGTGGCAGTTGTGCATGCTCTGATGACTTGGAGGCATTTGTTGTTGGGTAGACCAGTTGAGGTGTATACCGACCACAAGAGATTGAAGTACATTTTTACTCAACCCAATCTCAATCATCGACAGTCTCTTTGGGTCGAAAGGATTGAGGAATTCAATCTAAGCATTGAGTATACTCCTAGAAAAGCAAATGTCATTATAGACACCCTTAGACGAAAGGCGTACTGCAATAGTCTTATCCTGAAGCCTCTTCAATCTGAGATTTTTGAAGCCTTCCGCTAGCTCAACCACCAAAATATTCTCCAGGTGTTTCTTGCAAATCTTCAAGTCTCTCCGACTCTCGAAGATCAGGTTCACCAAGCTCAACTTCTTGATGCTATGGTGAAGATAGTGAAGAAAGGTGTGGCCAAGGGCATTCCAAAGTATAAGTGCTTCTGTGTGGATGACAAAGATACTTGTTCTTTCAGGACCGTCTGGTGGTTCCAAAAGGTGATCTCAGGAAGGTTATCATGGATGAAGCGCACAATTCTCTCCTCTCAATTCATCCAGGCAGTTCCAAGATGTATTAGGACCTCAAGCAAACCTTCTGGTGGACTCACATGAAGCGTGAAATTTCTCAGTTCGTGAACGAGTGTGATGTTTGTAGCAGAGTGAAGGCGGAACATCAATATTCAGCAGGTCTCCTTCATCCTTTGCCTATTCCAAAGTGGAAATTCGATCATGTGGAGATGGATTTCATCACTGGATTTCCTAAGTCCAAGAAGGGCAATGATGCCATCTTTGGGGTTATCGACAAGCTTACCAAAGTTGACCATTTCCTTCCGGTCAAAGAGTCTATCTCGGCACCACAACTGGCAGAGCTGTATATGTCAAGTATAGTTTCTTTGCAAGGTATTCCTCCGCTCATATCCTCAGATCGTGGAAGCTCTTCACTTCCAGGTTCTGGGACTCCTTCTAGACTGCTATGGGTACCAAGATCCGTTTTAGCACTACATTCCATCCATAGACAAGTGGCCAAGTTGAGAGAGTCAATCAAATCCTCGAAGACATGCTCAGAGCCTGTGTTATTTCTTTCGGCATCAAATGGGCAGACTGCCTTCCATACGCCAAATTTTCTTACAACAACAACTTCTAGGCTAGTTCAGGCAAGACCCCATTCGAGATTCTCTACGGCAGGAAGTGTCGTACCCCGCTCAGTTGGTCTGAAACCGGTGAGCGTCAAATTCTGGGCAATGACATGATCACTGAAGGAGAGGAGATGTGTCGTGTCATCCGTGAGAATCTCAAAGCAGCTCAATCCCACCAGAAGATTTATTATGATAACAAGCATCGAGATGTCTCCTTCCAAATCAATGATTTTGTCGAACTTAGATTTTATCCCATGAAGGACACTCAGCGTTTTGGAATCAAAGGGAAGCTAGCTCCTCACTTTGTGGGTCCTTTCAGAATTGTGGGCAAGAGAAGTGACCTTTCCTATCAACTCGATCTTCCTCCAAATTTCGCAAATGTGCATGATGTCTTCCATGTCTCTCAGCTCTAGAGGTGCTTCAAGACTCTCGAGCGTACCGTTGACCTCCAAGACATTGATCTCCAAGAAGACCTATCCTATCGTGAGCATCCAGTTGCTATTCTGGAAGAAACTAAGTGTAAGATTCACAACAATTAAATCAAGTTTCTCAAGGTGAAGTGGTCTCATCACTCTGACAAAGAAGCTACTTGGGAACGTGAGTATCTCCTCCTTTCCGAATTTCCAGAGTTCTTTCATTCTTAGATCTCGGGTCAAGATCCTCTTGTAGTGTGGGAGAGTTGTGACAACCCAAGTGCATCCCTTGCCATATTTGTAAAGTTCCTCTTTCTGACCTCTCGTTGCAATGTCATTATGATTTTGAGTTCTTCTAGCCTTGTCATTTCATGCATCATGCATCGTGCTCATCATATTCATGCATAATATTTTCTTGCCTTGTTCGCCTTGTGGTGTATGTTGTGAGTGCTTGTGTGGTGGAGTGAAGGCATTTGTTGCTTGTTTGGAGTGTTACTCTAATCCCTCTTATTTCAAAAACCCATCACCTCTTCCCTCTCATTCAATATTCTTTAGGATAATAATTTCCTTGATGTTTTCTCTCTTTAAAATTGTTGAACATCTCCTAAATAATCTGCTGGGAATTATTAAAAATAGTCCTCTCTTGGAGTTTTTTCCCTTTTAAATATTTTGCAACAATACATAGTTAATATATTAGGTGAATTAATTTGCTTGCTCTAAAAATGCCAACTTCATTTTTATTAAATAGCTCACATTTTTGTGAGCTCAAAAGTATTTTCATTATTTTCCCAAACCTTTCTCTCTGTCCTCTGTGAATATTTTGTCCTGGCTTTTACAAAAAAGGAAAACCCTCTTTGCCCCCTGAGAGAAAGAGAGAGAGAGTCCAGTTTACCTGGCACACTTGAGACCGCAGCGGCCCAGCAACATCGAGCAGTGCAGCCCAACAAGCCTCCCTCGCTCCTCGCTGTTCTCCTCCTTTGTATGGCAGAGCATCCTGAGGAGCCACGTTGGCAATGTCATGATTTGACGGCCTTCGCTCGCCCACAACCCCTATAAGTCATGTATCAGGTGCCCTAGCATCTCCCCTCTCCCCATTCCTCCCGCTCCCTCACCTTGCTGCCTCCAGGTAATGTAGCTACACCTCATGCCGCCACCGCGCTCGCCGTGCTCTGGCCGAGTAACAGCTCATGCCCGGAAATAGCCTCCTCACGTGTCTCCATCGATGTCGTGTGCGGGAAGGGCTCCCCGTTGCTCCATCATTGTCCCCATCAACCGAGGGAGCGCCAAAGCCGAGAGCTTCAACGTCCTCAACCTCTTCTTCTCCTTCAGTTCGGACTAGTGACACGCTGGGTTTTGTCTGGTTGCCTCCATCGCCTCGTCATGCCCTGCTCTGCACCTTCATACCTTAGGTAAGGTGGTATGATCCCTCCTTCCTTTCCCCTCGCCCGTTGCATCATCGGCATCTCGTGCACGTAGATCCGACCGTTCATTTGTCGTGCACCCCGCGCTCTCATTTCGGTCTCTGAAGATGTTCTTCAGTAAACAAAGCCCAGACCTTCTTGTTAGGACCCCGTTGTGCTTAGGTACCACGCTAGCCCCACGTGCTCGTCGTGCTGCTGCATCGCGTCCCGCCGCGCGTTGCCTGTCGCACCGTAGCCCTATGCTCTGCTCGCATCCGCCATGGAGATCGGAGCACGAGCTCGTGCTCGAGCTCCCATGCTGTAGCCGTAGGACCTCCGTTAGGTCCCAGGAATGGAACCCTAGGGCTCCCACAACCCCCGCCGGTGGTCGTACTCGCCGGAGGTGGCCGGAGTTGGCCGTCGTCTCCGCCCTTGTTCCCTGTAGTGCAGTAGAAGAAGGGAGCCAGCCGCCTGGGGTTAGATCAAAGGACCTACACCCCTCCTTCTGTCAGACGCCCCTTTCTAGCCCAGTGGTCGCGCACTCTCTCTTCTTCGTGGGAGGCACGAGTTCGAACCCCCGCGGGCGCAATGTGCCCCCTTTTTTGTTATTTTGTGCCTGTGTGGTGCGTGTGTGGGGTGGATCTGGTGTGGCCACGTGGGGGATCCCATGTGATGTGCTAATGTGGTGATGTGCTGGATGTGTGTGTGTGTGATAGTGGGACCTGGCCCCACTTGTCATACCCACAGGGGGGCCCTGGCTCACTCCTAGGTGGGACCCCCCTACTTTTATTTTATTTTGTTTTTCCTATGTTTTAGTAAATATTCCAGTTCTGTATATATCCAGATCTGGACTAGTCCATTTTTGGCAATGTACAATTATAGTAAGTTTTAGTTCATAACTGATGCATGCACAGTTTCGAGCTAGGTTTTGTGTAGTTTTCAAATGCAAACATATGAGTTTGATATATGATTTTTGGGTAGAATTTTCCGAGGAGTCCATTAGTATAGTTTGCTTGGACATTTGAGCAAGTTTTGCAAAAATTCGTTTTGTTCCAATATGCCATTTTGTCATTTTTGTATGAATAAATCCATGCATGCTATGATATTTGTGTCAACATGTAAGTGGTAGAGTTTTGTGAGTATTATGCCCTGGTATTTTATTTTGACATGATAAGCTTGTATGTAAGTGAGTTTCTTGCTCCAAAGTATCTAAGTAAATGTTGTTGTTTTCAACATGCTAAATATTTCTAAGTCTAAGATGTTGTAATTATTTTTATGCCATGTTTAGGAGATGCTACCAAGTGTGATGTTGTGTTTTAGCTCAAGCTTCGTGCTAGTGTTTTGTAGTAGATATTGTCCTCTACCATCCTATTAATTTTCAATCCATGAGGTGGTCCCTAGAATCATTGTTTTCTGCTGTCAAATTGCTATCAGGATAACTCAGTTTCCAGAAAACTGTGATTTTCACTAAGTCCCTAGAGTTTGTTTCACCATTCCATCTTGTGAGCTTCATTGCTAGTGATCCTTAGATCCTTTAAAGTTTGTGTAGTTGGATGATTTTTTAAGCGTTTTAAGTAGTTTATGTACATACTTTGTTTGTGGTTGGAAACCTCCTGTAGCTCTAGTTATTTGTTGTGCAAGTTCCTATGTTACTGTTTTGGACAGGATGTGTGTAGTGTTGTTTTGTGACTTGTGAGAGCTATGCTCCATAGTTTTGCTTGATCTTTGGCTCTATTGTTGCTAGTTTTTCTTTTCCTATCCAGTGGCTACCTTGGAACACCAAGGAATATCCCATGACCTCCCTTGTCTTGTGTTTTGTCTCTGTACCTTGCCGTGAGCGTAGCGTGAGAACCGTTACTCCATTTTCTACGTTTTACATATGCATTTGCATCGATTTTGCATAAAGAATCCATATCTTCCTTGATCATGCATGTTCAAACAACTTAGCATGAGGTTCTGTCCAGAATTCTAAATAACTTAACTATTGCATGAGAAACATGACTAGCTTAGGATTGCCATGTTGAATACTTCAAATGAATCATACATCATCTTGTTTGTGCATTGCACCTTGGTTGTTTTTTTATTTGGTGTTGTTTCTCTTTGGGTAGATGCGAGTGTTGAACCTAAGTACGAGGATCCAGGAGAGAACAACTAGGAGGATCCAGCTCTTTGTCCCTTTGAAGAACCAACAGGCAAGATGATTGTACCCGGATCCCGACATTATTTTTGCTTTGCTAGATGTCTCGCTCTTATCGTTACACTTGCGTCGCCTACCACTTGAGTGTAAAGCCTCCTACATTTCCATGATAGCCTCTAACCCTCCACTACCTAGAAAACCTTGTTTAGCTAAGTTACCGCTTCTCAGCCCCTGTGACAACCTTGTTTGTGTTCTTAGATGCAGGTGTAGGTTGTTTCCATGTGACAACATGGATATCTGGAGATATCACAATATTTTCTGCTATTTAATTAAATGCACATATATATCTTGGTAAGGTGGAAGGCTTGGCATTTTGCTTGGTGTTTTGTTCCACTTTTACTGCCATAGCTAGTTGTTACCAGTGTTATGTTCCATATTTTGCGCTCCTAACATGCTCGGGGTTGTTATGGGGTCCCCCTTGATTATTTGATTGAGATTAAAGCTTGTCTACCAAGACCCAACATTGGTACTATTTGCTTAACAACTTAATAAAAATGCATAAGGCTTTGCAACCCCATGGAAAATTAATCAACATCCCGGGCCAGTGCTCCCCATGAGTGTTGGCCCAAACTAGAGCACTGTGCGGGGCCAACCCGGGGCAACTTGAGACATTTCTATCAGGCCACCGTAGACTAGCTTATCCAGTCGTGTCCTGAGAATGAGATACGCGGCTCTTATTGGATTCGTCAACACATCGGGCGGTCTTGCTGGACTTGTTTTATCTTTCTCGAATGTCTTGCGTGAGGAACTCCAATCTTCTTCGGGATATAACGAGGTGTCGGTTTTCATTTGGAATTGCCTAGGAAGATCACGCGATCTGTGGTTGAGGTTATTCTCGCGGCATGTGGTTAATTTGTGATGGATTAGTTGGAGAACCCCTGTTGGGTTATATCTTTCGGAGAGCCGTTCCCGCGGTTATGTGGCAACTTGGATATTTTGTTTAACACCCGGTTATAGACAACTTGAAGTAAACTCTAATAAAATACACCAATTGTGTGCGTAACCGTGATGGTGTCTTCTCGTGAACATGAACCGAGAGAGAACACGGTGGGGTTATGTTTGACGTAAGTAGGTGTTCAGGATCACTTAGTGATCATGGTAGTTATCGACTGTATTTCGTAGACAACCATATTTACATTCATGTTCTCGTATGACATCCACCAAATACATGCTTAGTGCTTGCTTCAACCTCAACACTTTCAATTTCCAAACCCAAAAGCTTACATAGTTTTGGTACCCGGGTTACATGATTGTTGAGTCCCTGTGGCTCACGGATTACAACAATACAGGTACAGGTGTTGATGAGTATGTGCTAGAAGATGTGACTCAGCTCAAGTGGGAGTATGGTGAAGAACGTGGCCAGATGTATGTCATGTACCTTGATGAGTAGAGAGGCCATGGTCGTGATCCTTGGGATAGCAAGGTAGATTTACATTGCTTCTTTTCTTCGTTTGATTTTGTCCATAGACGGATCCTGTGTTCTGTATGATGCTTGAATAATTGTGTGACCTTGTAATTTAGTTTCTGACGAGTGTAAGCCAACTTATATACTCATCTCTTCATACATGTATGCAATGTTTGCTGCATTTTGGCGTTACAGGGCCCGTGGCGGCATTCGCCATAGGCGAGGGCGACCTGCGCGGTCCGGCACGGCGCACACGCGACGTCTGAGCGACACGGGTGGCTCGGCGCTCAGCGGGGCTCGGCGAGCGTCTGATATCAGAATAGTAAGGTGGGAGAAGATATTGTCTTGAGGAAGATTCCGACATGCCCCCTACTTGGCGCACCAAATGTTAGATTTCAGACTCCGCAAAACCCTTCAGATTCAAACACAGGGGCATGTGCAAAGATCCCCTGCAGCCTCGCCCAACCTAGCTCACTTCTCGATGAACACAGCAAAGAACTCGCACGATGACGAGGAAGAGGATGAACACGACAGTTTATGCAGGTTCGGGACGCTACGAAGCGTAATACACCACTCCTGCTTTGGTGGATTGCTTCCCATGGAGGTGGTGTAGATGAACTAGTATAGTGTTTTAGGGCCTCGTGCAGGCTCCCTTTGAGGTGTTTGTGGCCCTCTATGACTTGGTGATGGATGACTGGTGGAATGGATTCGGATCCCTCTCTACGGTGCAGCCTACCCTCTATATATAGCGGTGGCTCGGGTCCTCTTCCCTTATTGCAATGGTGGCAAGGGATCCCACAACGGCCAATTTTGAAGGGGGACAGGAGTATGTGCTCGCCCTTCCCAAAGGCGGTCTTCGCGTGCAAAGTAGCTGTCGACGGTGCATGGATGGGCTCAGCGATGACACCGGCCTGCGGGGCGGGTGGTTGTAGTCTTATTGCACCGGAATGGAAACCTTTGGGGGGCTTTGGGAACCCACGTACGTCCCTGCTCCCTTTGCACCAAAGGGAAAACTGTGTTGTCTGGCGCGCTAGCGCCTGCCTGTCCTTCATTGCATCACCCTTGACTCCCGAGGTCAGGCCTTGGATACAGATATCCGTCGCTCCGGAGGGGGCTTGAGGAGGCCCATCCCTTGTCGGTCCTAACGTTGTTCCTCCTTGCAAGCCTAGGGCCCTCGCGAGGCCTTGCCTTGAGTTAGGCCATGCTCGCCCATGTTTGGTCGACAAAGTGGGCCATGCCCTGGGCCGCAGGCAGGTAGGTTTGGGTACCCCCGTTCCTAGAACGCCGATAGTTGTGCATGTAAGGTTGGGATGGTCGGGAAATCTTAAAACTCTCTGTTTTCATAAACACACCCTCAACTTTCTTCGGTACACCACTTTTTCATCAAGTGGTTACCTATCTCATCACCATATCCCTCGGGCATTAGTGGCACGCGACGAGGTTTTCAAAAAGTGTTTGTAATCATTTGTTTCCTTCACCATGCATATTCACAAACCCACTTGCGTAGCATCTACTAGCAACCTATCTACTCCCACCCGCACAACCATCATAAGGATGGTAGGGTCATGCACGATGCAAGTATCAACGGTAAAGTATCGGAGGCATCCCACCGAAGGGGAAACACCGCATTATCATCAAATCATGCGACAAGTGCTATATGTCATGCATGAAAAAGTTTCTTATCATGGTCAAAGGGCTGCTTGCCTAGCTCAATAAAGCCTTCGGGGTCTTCAAAGTCTTCGGGTCCAACACCCTGGTCAACAGCGCAATCTATCAACGCGGAATAAACGGGAAAAAATAAGCATCACAATAAAATAGAGCACAAAAGCCACTTTAAAATGTTACTCTATTCCGATTAATAGTAAAAGATCTTCTAAAAATGTTTGTCTAAGGTTTTGTGGTGAAAACATTTTGAGAACAGTTTGAACAGGGGCAATAAATTATTAAAAACTGGGTTTTAAATAGAATCAATACATAAAACATTTTCAAACAAATTTACAAGTGGCATTGTTGAATACTACATATTATTCTATGAATTTAGGTGGATAGATATTTGGAATAAGATTTTTATTTGGAGCTGTGGGTGTTTTGGAAAACCTAGAGAAAAAGAAAAAGAAAAAGGGAAAAGCCTTTGTGCCTGGGCCAGAGGCAGCCAGCATCTGGAACGACCTAGTTGGCGAGCCAGCCAGCAGCGTGCGCAGCCAGATTCAAACCTGACGCACGGGCCCAGCTGTCGGCGACAAGGAGGGGCGAGAGGGAGGCGAGGCAGAGGCCGATAGGTGGGGGCCACCTGTCGGGTCCTTCTTCCTCCTTTGGACAGAGGGAGGCGCGACAGGGTGTGGCCATGATGGGAATGGAACCAGGGGGCTTCCGCCGTTCGGGTGCTCTCGGAGTTGGCCGCGGGGAAGGCCTAGGTTGCCGACGATGAGGTCCCGCGGCAGAGGGATTCTGGAGGAGGATGCCCTGGTCGCCCTGTGCAACAAACAAAGGGGGAAAGAGGGGAAAGAGTCAGGGCACCGAGGGGGCTACAATGGAAGAAGAATGGGGGCCGAAGAGGGCATGTACCTGGAGGTCCCCGGAGACCTGACGTGGCGGATCTCTGGGTCGATCTATGCACAGGGGCCTCGGGGGCTTTCTTGGGTGGTGTTGTCGCACTATTAGCAGGAGGAGGGAGATTCAAGAGAGGGAGAGGGGGTCATGGAGGCCCCTTTTATAGGCGTATGGAGGACCACCAATCTTGGGTGCGGCGGCGAGCTCGGGTACAAGGCCAGGGTCGCGGGAAGGGGCGAGGGCGTGTCTATGGTGTTGTTGGGGCACGTCCATGACAAGAGGGAGAGGAGAGAGAGGCAGGGGAGTGCACATGTGTGAGCTCGCCTACTGGCCGAGCTGGGCGGCGCCAGGCATGCGTGGGGGAGGCCACCAGAGAGAGAATGACGAGGGGGCCGACAGGGTGGCGGTTTGCGGACGTTGAGGGCATCTCGGGGGACAGCTCCCCGCAACCCTAGTTTGTTGGGTGGCTCGGGATGGGTGCGGCTTTAGTTTGTTGGATTTCGGGCTCCTTAAAACCCTTGAGATTTGAACACAGGGGCGTGTGTGAAGAACCCCTAAAGCCTTGCCCAACCTAGCTCGCTACTCGATGGATACAACAAGTAACTCGCACGAGGACGAGGAAGAGGATGAACACGACAGTTTACCCAGGTTCGTGTCGCTGCAAAGCGTAATACCCTACTCCTACTTTGGTGGATTGCCTCTTAAGGAGGTGGTGTGGATGAACTATTATAGTGTTTCAGAGCCTCATGAGGGATCCCCTTGAGGTGTTCGAGGCCCTCTGCAACTCGGTGATGGATGAGTGGTGGAATGGATTCGGGGCCCTCTCTACGGTGCACCCTACCCTCTATATATAGCAGTGGCTCGGGTCCTCTTCCCTTATCGCAATGGCAAGAAGGGATCCACAACGACCAATTTTAAAGGGGAACAGGGGTACATGCCCGCCCTGCCCAAAGGGGTACATGACGGCATAGGGATAGGCTCAGCGATGACGTCCGACCTGCGGGGCGGGTCATTGTAGTCTTGTTGCACTAGAATGGAAACATTTGGGGTGCTTTGGGAACCCGTGTAAGTCCCTGTTCCCTTTGCACCAAAGGGGAAACAACGTCGTCTGGCACGCTGGTGCCTACCTGTCCTTCATAAGTCATCCTTGACTCCCGAGGTCGGGCCATGCATGGATAAATCCGCCGCTCTGGAGGGTGCCTGAGGTGGCCCGTCCCATGTCGGTCATGCCGATGTTCCTCCTCGCGAGCCTAGGGCCATCGCAAGGTCCTTATCTTGACTGAGGCCACGCCCAGCCGTGTTTGGTCAATGAAGTGGGCCATGCCCTGGGCCGCAGGCAGGCAGGTTTGGGTACCCCCATTCCCAGAACACCGACAGTAGCCCCTCGGGCCCTAGGCCCGCTCGAGCTGGCTTTGGGGTGAAGCCTCAAGGACGGCCCAAAGCGCCGCGGGCCCCTAACGCATGTGGGACAGACCCGACAACGGCACCCCCGCTCCCTGAGGGCGTCCGACACCACTCCCAGTCAAATTGACACGACACCCGAGTGTAGCGCCAACCATCATTGCTTCCCATTGAATGTTGTTGCTGCTTCGGGCCACGCGGATGCGACCCTTCAAAGGCCGCTCGCCCCCGGAGCGCGAGGCGGTGCCAGCCTGTCTTTGGCTGTATATAAACAGGTGAGGGCAAGAAAACCCTCACTCATCTTCGTTTTCTTTGTCTCCCCACACCTCGAACTGCCGCTTCCCAGTAATGGCGCCGGTGAGGAAGTTCTCTACTGCCGAGAAGGGAAATGCTCCCAGGGAGGATCCTGCTGCACCGCCACCCAGGAGGGGCCGCAGTCGCCCCCGGAAGTACACCACGACACCGAGGGTGGCTCACAGCGAGTACAACCGTGTTCTTGCGTGCTGCAGCGGCCATGGTGGGACGCCGTCCAATGTGGGCGGCTGCAGTGACCAAGGCAATGGCGACCGAGGTGGGAGGACGGCGGTGGCCACCTGGCCGCCGCGCCCATGGCTTTATTCGGCCGACACGTCCTAGGAGTTCGTGATGTGGGCGGAAAGGCCGGAGGCCACTTGGTTCCAGCTCCCGAACTTCTTCGCCAAGGCACTGCCGGCCGAAGGGACTGCTACAGCATGGCGTCTTGGGTGGAGGTCAAGGTCACCCTAGAGGCTACGCATACCTGAACCGCGGGTGGCAAGCGTTCCCTTGCAATCGTGGTCTGAAGGGGAGGCGCACCCTCCACTTCAAGTATGGCGGCAAGGCGATGCTCTTCATCAAGATCTTTGGGGAAGAGGGCGAGCGCCTCGGGTGCTGCCCGGAAGACGTCGGCCGCGACGATATTGGAGATGAGCTTGCCCTTCATGACAAGCGTCGTGCCTCCAGTAGCGGCAACACCCCCTCCGAAGGGAGCCCGAGCAACAGTAGTGACAGCAGCTACAACGTGCCGCCATGCTGGCGCGCTCGGGTCTCGAGGGGTAGCCAGCCGCCATGGCGTCGCTCTTTCGCTCCAGGTGCGTTCGTCCCAATGCGCTTCCACGGGGCCTTGAGGGAAGAGGAGGACACCGATTGAGCGCCTGTGCGCCGACGTCGGGGCCCTCGAGGCGCTAGACCCCGTGCGGCTTTTCACTTTCTTTCTCCTCCTCTTCTTATGTACCCACAATCCAAGAACCAAGGGAGACCCTATGGGCGTGTAACGCACTCGGGCACCTACCACTCTTTATCAGTACCTTTTGCATTTTATCAATTGGAGTTGCCTTCTAGTCGCAGTTAGGATACTTAGCTTGACAGGCCTGCGGTAGGCTTTCGGGTTGTGGAGGCGCGGCTGTGGCGCTCAGAGGGTCCGTTCACCCGGCAGGCTTCTTCTTCTTTTGATTGATGTGGGTTGGGAGCTCTGTCAGCACTCTGTCTATGCAGGTCCCAGTCCCGCACATTTCCCTACCATCGCAAGGTATGGCCAGCTTGCCTGGACGCTCCTCACGAGGCTGGGCTCTGATACTCCTGATGCCGACCGGAAACCAAGGATGACATCAGGGGGTCGAGTGGCTTATGACCGGTAAGGCTCCTGAGGAGAGATGCTCAGGAGCCCCCTTCGACACTCAAGCAGCTCTACGTCGGCAAGTCCCAGTCCCGTGCATTTCCTCACCACCGTTAGGTACGACTAGAAATCGAGGACGCACTTCACAGGGCGAGGCCTTAACACTCCTAATGCCAACCGGAAACCAAGGACGACATTAGGGGGTCAAGTGGCCTTATGACCGGTAAGGCTCTTGAGGCATCATACGTCCATTTTGCACCATGATTTTATATTGATATTTATTGCATTATGGGCTGTTACACATTATGGCACAATACTTATGCCTTTTGTCTCTTATTTTACAAGGTTTACATGAAGAGGGAGAATACCGGCAGCTGGAATTCTAGACTAGAAAGGGAGCAAATCTGAGATACCTATTCTGCACAACTCCATAAGTCTTGAAATTTACGGAGAATATTTTTGGATTTAATAACAAATACTGGGGCAAGATTCAACCAGAGGGGGGCACCTGTAGGCCACAAGCCTGCTAAGCGTGGCCACCCCCCTAGCCATGCCTAGCAGGCTTCTGGGGGCCCTGTGGCTCCTTCGACGCCCATATTCTGCTATATGAAGCATTTTGACATAGAAAAAATCAAAAGGGAGCTTTCGGGACGAACCACCGCTGTCTTGAGGTGGTACTTGGACAGAAACTTCCCTCTCGAAGGGGGAAATCGAAGCCATCGCCATCACCAACGATCCTCTCATTGATAGGGGGTCAATCTCCATAAACATCTTCACCAGCACCATCTCCTCTGCGAACCCTAGTTCATCTCTCGTATCCGATCTTTGTCTCAACACCTCAAATTGGTACCCATAGGTTACTAGTAGTGTTGATTACTCCTTGTAGTTGATGCTAGTTGGTTTACTTGGTGGAAGATCATATGTTCAGATCCTTTTTGATAATTAATACTCATCTGATCTTGAACATGAACATGCTTTCTGAGTAGTTACGTTTGTTCCTGAGGACATGGGATAAGTCTTGTTATAAGTAATCATGTGAATTTGGTATTTGTTCGATATATTGATGAGATGTATGTTGTCTATCCTCTAGTGGTTTTATGTGAACATTGACTACATAAGACCACACCATTATTTGGGCCTAGGTGAAGGCATTGGTAAGTAATAAGTAGATGATGGGTTGCTTGATTGACAGAACCTTAAACCCTAGTTTATGTGTTGCTACGTAAGGGGCTGATTTGGATCCGTATGTTTCATGCTATGGTTAGGTTTACCTTAATTTTTCTTTCGTAGTTGCGGATGCTTGCGATAGGGGTCAATCATAAGTGGGAGGTTTATCCAAGTAAGGGAAGAACCCAAGCACCGGTCCACCCACATATCAAATCATCAAAGTAACGAACGTGAATCAAATGAGCATGATGAAAACTAGCTTGACAGAAATTCCCATCTGTCCTCGGGGGTGCTTTGCTTTATATAAGAGTTTGTCTAGGCCTGTCCTTGGCTACAAAAAGGATTGGGATACCTTGTTGCACCTTTGCTATACTTGTTACTTGTTACTCGTTATGAATTATCTTATCACAAAACTATCCATTACCGATAATTTTAGTGCTTGTAGAGAATACCTTACTAGAAACCGCTTGTCATTTCCTTCTACTCCTCATTGGGTTAGACACTCTTACGATAGATCCCCTATACTTGTGGGTCATCAGACTCTTTTCTGACACCATTGTCGGGGAGTGAAGCGCCTTTGGTAACTAGAATTTGGGAAGGAAAATTTTATATAGTGTGCTGAAATTTACTATCACTTGTCACTATGGAAAGCAATCCTTTGAGGGGCTTGTTCGGGGTATCTTCACCTCGATCGGAAACACAAAGAGTTGTCCCTCAACCTACTGAACCTACTGAAAATATTTATTATGAAATTCCTTCGGGTATGGTAGAGAAGCTGCTGGCTGATCCTTATGCAGGAGATGGAACATTACATCCTGATTTGCATCTAATCTTTGTGGATGAAGTTTGTGGATTATTTAAGCTTGCAGGTCTACCCGAGGATCACATCAAGAAGAGGGTCTTTCCTTTATCTTTGAAGGAGAAGTCATTGACATGGTATAGGCTATGTGATGATATTGGATCATGGAGCTACAACCGAATGAAAATGGAATTTCATCAGAAGTTCTATCCTATGCATCTAGTTCATCGTGATCAGAATTATATTTATAATTTTTGGCCTCGTGAAGGAGAAAGAATTGCTCAATCTTGGGTGAGTGTTAAGTCAATGTTATATGCATGCCCCAATCATGAGCTCTCGGGAAAAATTATTATTCACAATTTTTATGCTCGGCTTCCTTAAATGATCAATCCATGCTCGATACTTCTTGTGTTGGTTCCTATATGAAGAAAGATATTGATTTCAAATGTGTTTTACTGGAAATAATTAATGCAACTCTAAATATTCGGAACTTGACAAAGGTAATGAGTCAGGTATGAACCTTAAGTTTGATTTTGTCAAATCTTTCGTGGACAGCAATGCTTTTCTGAATTTAGCACTAAATATGGACTTGACTCTAAGATAGTAGCTTCTTTTTGTGAATCTTTTGCTTTTAATGTTGAGATCCCCAAGGAGAAGTGGTTTAAATATCCTCCTCCCATTGAAGTGAAAGTAGTTGAACCTATTAAAGTTGAAGAGAAAACTATTACTTATAATGTTGATCCTGTTATTCCCACTACTTATATTGAGAAACCACCTTTCCCTGTTAGAATAAAGGATCATGCTAAAGCTTCAACTATGGTTTTTAAGAGTTGTGCTAGAACACCTAAACCCCCTGAGAAAATTAAAGTTGAGCCTAGTATTGCTATGGTTAAGGATCTCTTCGTTGATAATATTGATGGGCATGTTATTCAATTTTGTGATGAAGCCGCTAGAATTGACAAACTTGATGCTAAAGATAAACATAGACCCATTGTTTGCACGCATGTTGTTTCTGTTAAAATAGGAGATAATTGTTATCATGGCTTATGTGATATGGGTGCTAGTGTGAGTGCAATTCACCTTTCCTTATATAAAGAGATTATGAATGATATTGCACCACCTGAGTTAGAGGAAATTCATGTTACTGATAGAGATACTATATCACCAGTTGGGATTGTTAGAGATGTTGAAGTCTTGTGTGGGAAAATAAAATATCCTACTGATTTTCTTGTTCTTGGTTCCCCACAAGAATATTTTTGTCCCATTATATTTGGCAGACCCTTCTTGAATACCGTTAATGCCAGGATAGATTGTGAGAAGGAAACGGTTACTGTAAGTTTTGGGGATACGTCTCATGAGTTTAATTTCTCTAAATTTCGTAGATAGCCCCATCATAAAGAATTGCCTAGTAAGGATGAAATTATTGGTCTTGCTTCTATTGTTGTTCCGCCTACTGATCCTATCTTGAAACACAATATTTGCTAGACCATGAAAATGATATGCATATGAATGAAAGGAATGAAATCGATAGGATTTTCTTTGATCAGCATCCTATCCTGAAACACAACTTGCCTATTGAAATACTTGGGGATCCTCCTTCACCCAAGGGTGATCCCGTGTTTGAGCTTAAACAATTACGAGATACTTTGAAATATGCTCATCTTGATGAAAACAAGATATATCCTGTTATTATTAGTGCTAACCTTTCAAAGCATGAAGAACAGTGATTATTGAAAACTCTGAAGAAGCATCGTGCTGCTATTCGATATTCTCTTGATGATCTTAAGGTCATTAGTCCCACTCTTTGTCAGCACAAAATTAAAATGGAGCCTGATGCTAAACAAGTTGTTCATCACCAACGATGGTTGAATACTAAAATGAAGGAAGTGGTAAGAAATGAAATATTAAAGCTTCTGGAGGCAGGTATCATTTACCCTATTGCTGATAGTAGATGGCTTAGTGTTGTTCATTGTGTACCTAAGAAAGGAGGTATTACCATAGTTCCTAATGATAAAAATGAATTGATCCTATAGAGAATTGCTATAGGTTATAGAATGGTAATTTTTTTAGGAAATTGAGTAAAGCTACTAGAAAAGATCTTAGCCTTTACCTTTCATTGATCAAATGCTAGAAAGATAATCCAAACACACACATTTCTGCTTTCTAGATGGTTATTCTAGTTTCTCTCAAATACATGTGTCAAAAGAGGAACAAGAGAAGACCACCTTTACCTGCCCTTTTGGTACCTTTGCTTATAGACGTATACCTTTTGTTTTATGCAATGCACCTGCTGCCTTTCAAAGATGCATGACTGCTATATTCTCTGATTTTTGTGAAAGGATTGTTGAGGTTTTCATGGATGATTTTTCCGTTTACGGAAGTTCTTTTGATGATTGTTTGAGAAACCTTGATCTTGTTTCGCACAGATGTGAAGAAACTAATCTTGTCTTGAATTGGGAGAACTGGCACTCTTGGTGAATGAAGGCATTCTCTTGGGACATAAAATTTCTAAAAGAGGTATTGAAGTTGACAAGACTAAAGTTGATGCTATTTAAAAAATGCCTTGTCCTATGGATATCAGGGGTATAAGGAGCTTCCTTGGTCATGTTGGTTTCTATAGGAGATTTATTAAAGATTTCTCTAAGATTTCTAGTACTCTCACTAATCTTTTGCGAAAAGATGTTCCATTTGTTTTTTATGATGATTTTGTAGAAGATTTTGACATTCTTAAGAATGCCTAGATTTCTGGACCTGTTGTTCAACCACTTGATTGGAACCTACCTTTTGGAATTAGGTGTGATGCTAGTGATTTTGCCGTTCATGCTGTTCTAGGACAAAGAGTTGATAAGAAATTAAATGTTATTCATTATGCTAGAAAAACTCTAGACGGTGCTCAAAGAAACTATGATACCACTGAAAAGGAATTTTGATTAGTTATGTTCGCTTGTGATAAGTTTAGACCCTATATTGTTGATTCTAGAGTAACTGTTCACACTAAGCTATTAAATATCACATGGAACAGAAAGATGCTAAACCTAGACTTATCAAGTGGGTTCTTTTGGTAAAAAGAATTTTATTTGGATATTGTTGATAGAAGGGTGCTGATAACCCCGTAGCAGATAAATTTTCTAGGTTAGAGAATGTTCTTGATGACCCACTACCTATTGATGATAGCTTTCCTGATGAACTATTAGCTCTCATAAATGCTTATCATAATGCTCCTTGGTATGTGATGACCCACAAGCATAGGGGATATATCTTAGTCCTTTTTATAAGTAAGAGTGTCGAACCCAACGAGGAGTATAAGGAAATGACAAGCGGTTCTCACTAAGGTATTCTCTGCAAGAACTAAAATTATTGGTAACAGATAGTTTTGTGATAAGATAATTTGTAGAGGGTAGCAAGTAGCAAGTGTAACAAAGGTGCAGCAAGGTGGCCCAATCCTTTTGATAGCAAAGGAAAAGCCTGGACAAACTCTTATATAAAGAAAAGCGCTCCCGGGGACACATGGGGATTTCTATCAAGCTAGTTTTCATCATGCTCATATGATTCGCGTTCGTTACTTTGATAGTTTGATATGTGGGTGGACTGGTGCTTGGGTGCTGCCCTTACTTGGACAAACCTCCCACTTATGATTAACCCTCTCGCAAGAATACGCAACTATGAAAGAAGAATTAAGATAAATCTAACCATAGCATGAAACATGTGGATCCAAATCAGCCCCTTACAAAGCAACACATAAACTAGGGTTTAAGCTTCTGTCACTCTAGCAACCCATCATCTACTTATTACTTCCCAATGCCTTCCTCTAGGCCCAAAGAATGGTGAAGTGTCATGTAGTCGACGTTCACACAACACCACAAGAGGAGAGACAACATACATCTCATCAAAATATCGAATGAATACCAAATTCAAATGATTACTTATAACAAGACTTATCCCATGTCCCCAGGAAGAAATGTAACTACTCATAAATAATATTCATGTTCATAATCAGAGGAGTATTAATGATGATCAAGGATCTGAACCAATTATCATCCACCAAGTAAACCAACTAGCATCAACTACAAGGAGTAATTAACACTACTAGCAACCCACAGGTACTAATTTGAGGTTTTGAGACAAAGATCGGATACAAGAGAGGAACTAGTGTTTGGAGAGGAGATGGTGCTAGTGAAGATGTTGATGGAGATTGAACCCCTCTTGATGAGAGGATCGTTGGTGATGATGATGGCTTCGATTTCCCCCTCCCGGAGGGAAGTTTCCCCGGCAGAACAGCTCCGCCGGAGCCCTATATTGGTTCTGCCCAAGTTCCGCCTCGAGACGGCGGTGCTTCACCCCGAAACCTCCGTTCTCATTTTTTCCAAGTCAAAACCCTCCATATAGCACAAGATGGGCACTGGAGGGCTGCCAGGTAGGCCAAAAGCCACAGGGGCACCGCTAGGGGGGTAGGGAGCGCCCCCCAGGCTTGTGACTGCCTAGTGGGGCCCCTGATGTATTTCTTTCGCCCAATATTTTTTATATATTCCAAAATTATTCTCCGTAGATTTTCAGGACTTTTGGAGTTGCGTAGAATAGGTATCTCAGATTTGCTCCTTCTCTAGTCCAGAATTCCAGCTGCCAGCATTCTCCCTCTTCATGTAAACCTTGTAAAATAAGAGAGAAAAAGCATAAGTATTCTACCAAAATGTGTAATAACAGCCCATAATGCAATAAATATCAATATGAAAGCATGATGCAAAATGGACGTATCAACTCCCCCAAGGTTAGACCTCGCTTGTCCTCAAGCAAACGCTGAAATCGATAAATATGCCCACATGTTTAGAGATAGAGGTGTCGATAAAATAGAATGCGTACATGAAGGCATCATGATCATCTTTAGAACAGCAACATAAATGGACATATAATATCTTATGCTGAAGTAACAATCTGTTCACAAGGTAAAGTATGAATCAAGAAATCTATTGGGAGCCAACAAACTATGATCTCAGTCATTGAGGAAATTCCAATTTATCATAACGTAGGAAAGAGTCAATATAAGAGTTTGTAAAGCAAAGCAATATACTCAATCATCTTTTAGTCTTTCACAATTGCTAACACTCATGAGGTACCTATGAGTTCAAAGCTTCAATCGGACACAGAGAAAGATAGGGACTGATAGTGTTGCCTCCTAGCTATTTACCTCAAGGGTAATGTCAACAGTAATAGCTCATGCTCACCCACTTCCGAGTGGATATATGTGTCTAGATCATTCCCCAACACATGACGCTTGACAAGAGATAAAGGTGAAGTAAGGAAAGTGATGGAGATCACCACGACTCTTGCATATAGGTAAGTACTAGAAAATAAAAGTAACAGATAGGCCCTTCGCAGAGGGAAGTAGAGGTTGTCATGCGCTTTTATAGTTGGATGCACAATCCCTTAATGCAAAAGAACGTCACTTTATATTGCCCCTTGCGATAGAGAACTTTATTATGCAGTCCGTCGTTTTTATTTCTTCCCTATCACATGTTCGTATAAAGCTTATTTTCATTACACTAATAGATCACACGTATTTAGAGAGCAACTTTTTATTGCTTGCACCGATGACAACTTACTTGAAGGATCTTACTCAATCCATAGGTGGGTATGGTGGACTCTCTTGGCACAACTGGGTTGAAGGTGTCTGGATGCACAAGTAGTATCTCTACTTGGTGCGGAAGTTTTGGCTGATGTGAGGTGGAAGCAAGCTACACATGTTGAAGGATCTATAACCATATAACTTATATTCGGAAGTAAGCAAACATAACCCATTATGTTGTCTTCCTTGTCCAACATCAACTTCTTAACATATAATATTTTAATGAGTGATCACAATCATAAAAGATGTCCAAGATAATATATTTATATGTGAACCTCTCTTTCTTTATTACTTCCTTTTAATTGCCACAGTGACCAATAGCAATGTTTGTCAACCCACAACAAGTTTCAATCGACATACTTCTTATGTGTGAAGTTATCACTCCCCATAAGAACATCATATATACTCTTTGCTTTTATTCTATACTTATTTCTATATCTTTTTCTCAAGATCAAGATCATAGCAAACAAGCTAAGCCCTCAACTCAAAAATACTCTTTATTATATAACACTCGGACTTTCTTGCATAGGGGGAACATAAAACAAAACTCAAAACTAGATCACATGAAAACTTCATTCTACTAGACCAAGATATAACCAAAAGGATCGAACTAAGAAAAATTATAAAACTAAGGGATGTGATGGCGAGACAATACCGTGGCACCTCCCCCAAGCTTGGCACAAGCCAAGGGGAGTGCCCATACCCATGTGTTTAGTTTTCTTGCTTCGGAGGTGGTGACGTTGGAGTTGTTGATGAGGTTGGAGGCTTGTCCTCCGTCTTCCAAGTCATGGGCTCACTATCATATAACAATGAATGAGTCTCCGGAATTCTCAAATCTGCAGCCAAACTCATTCTCTTAAATTTGTATTCATACTCACAGTTTTGGTTTTGCAGGTCATAGATCTGGGCTTGGAGATGCTCGATTTTCTCGTAAAGCTTGAAGATGTGTTCCCCGATGTCCTTGGCGTCCAGCTTGTGCTTTTGGGTAAAATCTGCGATCATCATGTGATTCACGTTGAGTACTCGTTCCACCATCCCTTAGCACTTGAAGACTTGTTGTTCCATTGCTTCGAGCCTTGTTTCTACGCTTTCGGTCTTCTTTCGCCCCTCCACATCACGGATGTGCAGAACCCCCTCACGCATCTCAATGGTTTGAGGGTGTTGAAGCACCTCCATGAGGTAGGGGTTGATGACCTTCTCGAAGAACTTGTCCTTCCAAACACTTGGGGACATCATGTTGATCTAAATCTGATGCAGAAATAGCTCCAAAAGAAGATAGGAGGTATCGTCGTGATATGAGAGTCACAACCTTTGGGAGATTATATAATGAATTTTTACTGACTCAAAGGAGTATAGCACAAGAAAACGGAGTCCAAATGGTATACGAGGTAGCGACAAGCCACAGGGGCACGCCCAGGGGGGTAGGGCGCGCCCCCTGGCTTGTCACCTCCTCGTGCACTATTCGGACTACTTAAAATTTTCCTAATTTTTTAAATATTCCAAAATGGATAAAATTTGCCATTGAAAAAGTTTTGCAGTCAGTTTACTTACCGTACCACATACCTATTCCTTTTCGAACTTTGTAACATTCCCGTAGGTCTCCCTAATGTACTCCACTGGAGTTAAGGTATTAATGATATTGGTCTCAACATTTTTGGGAGTACCTGAGATATAATGTTTGATTCATTGACCATTTACCACCTTTGGCTTTGTGCCTTCGGCGTTGTTGATCTTGATGGCACCAAAACGATATACTTCCTCGATTATGTAAGGCCCTTCCCATTTAGAGAGAAGTTTTCCTGCCACAAATCTTAAATGAGAATTGTATAGCAAGACATAATCACCTACATTAAATTCATGCTTTTGTACTCTTATATCATGACATCTCTTAACCTTTTCTTTACACAACTTGGCATTCTCATAGGCATGGGTTCTCCATTCATCAAGTGAGCTAATGTCGAATAACCTCTTCTCACCAGCAAGTTTGAAATCATAATTGAGTTCTTTAATTTCCCAATAAGCTTTATGTTCTAGCTCAAGAGGTAAGTGACATGCTTTACCATAAACCATTTTATACGGAGACATACCCATTGTGTTCTTGTAAGCAGTTCTATAAGCCCATAGGGCATCATCATGTTTCTTAGACCAATTCTTTCTAGATCTATTAATAGTCTTCTGTAAAATCAATTTGACTTCCGTATTGCTCAATTCTACTTGACAACTAAACTGAGGATGATAAGCAGATTTAATTCTATGATTAACATCATACTTAGCAAGCAATTTACAGAAAGCACCATGGATAAAGTGTGAACCAACATCAGTCATTAAATATCTAGGGGCTGAAAATCTAGGGAAAATAACTTCTTTAAGCATTTGAATAGAAGTGTTATGATCAGCGCTACTAGTTGGAATAGCTTCTACCCACTTAGTAACATAACCAACAACAACTAGAATATGAGTATACACGTTAGATTGTGGAAAAGGTCCCATATAATCAAAACACCAAACATCAAATGGTTCAATAACAAGAGAGTAATTCATAGACATTTCCTGACGTCTACTAATATTACCAATTCTTTGACATTCATCACAAGACAAGACAAACTTACGATCATCCTTGAAGAGAGTTGGCCAATAAAAACCAGATTGTAGTACCTTGTGTGCAGTTCTACCTCCAGCGTGGTGTCCTTCGTAGGCCTCAGAGTGATATTTGGGTAGGATTTGTTCCTGTTCATGCTTAGGTACACAATGTTTAATAATACCATCTACTCCTTCTTTATAAAGGTGTGGATCATACCAAAAGTAATTTCTTAAATCATAGAAGAACTTTTTCTTTTGTTGGTATGTGAAACTAGGCGTATAAATTCAGCAACAATGTAATTAGCATAGTCAGCATACCATGGAGCATTACGCAAAGCCTTTATGACAGCTAATTGTTCATCAGGAAAGCTATCACCAATAGGTAGTGGGTCATCAAGAACATTTTCTAACCTAGACAAGTTATCTACTACGGGGTTATCAGCGCCCTTTCTATCAATAATATGCAAATCAAATTCTTTTAGGAGAAGAACCCATCTCATAAATCTAGGTTTAGCATCTTTCTTTTCCATAAGGTACTTAATAGCAGCATGATCGGTGTGAACAGTTACTTTGGAATCAACAATATAAGGTCTAAACTTATCACAAGCAAACATGACTGCTAAAAATTCCTTTTCAGTAGTAGCATAGTTTCTTTGAGCACTGTCTAGAGTTTTACTAGCATAATGGATAACATTTAATTTCTTATCAACTCTTTTTCCTAGAATAGCACCAACAATATAATCACTAGCACCACACATAATTTCAAGGGATAGGATCCAATTAGGTGGTTGAACAATAGGTGCGGAAATCAAAGCATTCTTTAGTATTTCAAATGCTTCTACACAATCATTATCAAATACGAATCGAACATCTTTTTTTAAAAGACTAGCGAGAGGCCTAGAAATCTTAGAAAATTTTGAATAAACCTCCTATAGAAACCAGCATGACCAAGGAAGCTTCTTATACCTCTCATATCCATAGGACACAACATTTTTTCAATAGCATCAACTTTAGCTTTATCAACTTCAATACCTCTTTCGGAGATTTTGTGCCCCAAGACAATTCCTTCATTCACCATAAAGTAACACTTCTCCCCGTTCAAGAGAAGATTAGTTTCCTTGCATCTCTGCAAAACTCGATCAAGGTTGCTCAAGCAATCATCAAAGGAAGTTCCGTAAACGGAAAAATCATCCATTAAAACCTAAAGAATCTTTTCACAAAAGTTAGAGAATATAGCCATCATACATCTTTGAAAGGTTGCAGGTGCATTGCATACACCAAAAGGCATATGTCTATAAGAAAAGCTACTAAAAGGGCAAGTAAAAGTGTTTTTTTCTTGATCCTCTTTTGACACTGGTATTTGAGAGAAACCAGAGTAACCATCTAGAAAGCAAAAATTAGTATGTTTGGATAATCTCTCTAGCATTTGATCAATAGAAGGTAGAGAGGGTAATGATCTTTCTTAGTAACTTTATTTAATTTCCTAAAACCAATTACCATTCTATAACCTGTAACAATTCTTTGCGGGATCAATTCATTTTTATCATTAGGAACAATGGTGATACCTCCTTTCTTATGGACACAATGAATAGGACTAACCCATCTACTATGAGCAACAGGATAAATTATACCTGCCTCCAGAAGATTTAGTATTTGTTTTCTTACCACCTCTTTCATTTTAGGATTCAACCGTTGTTGGTGATCAACAACTGGTTTGGCATCAGGCTCCATATTAAATTTATCCTGAAATAAAGTGGGACTAATGCCCTTAAGATCATCAAGAGTATATCCAATAGCAGCATGGTGCTTCCTTAGAGTTTTCAATAATCTCTTTTCTTCATGCTCTGAAAGGTTAGCAGTAATAATAACAGGATATATCTCCTTTTCATAAAGATAAGCATATTTCAAAGTATCAGGTAATTATTTAGGCTCAAACATGGGATCACCCTTGGGTGGAAGAGGATCCCCAAGTATTTCAACCGATAGATTGTGTTTCAAAATAAGCTGCTGATCAAAGAAAACTTTATCTATTTCATTCCTCTCATTCATATGCATATCATTTTCATGGTCTAGCAAATATTGTTCTAAAGGATCAGTAGGGGGCATAGCAATAGAAGCAAGAACAATAATTTCATCTCTACTAGGCAATTCTTTGTCATGGGATTGTCTACAGAATTTAGAGAAATTGAACTCATGAGACACATCCCCAAAACTCACACTAACAATTTCTTTCTTACAATCAATCCTAGCATTAACGGTATTCAAGAAGGGTCTCCCAAATATAATGGGACAAAAATCATCTTGTGGGGAACCAAGAACAAGAAAATCAATATGATACTTTATTTTCCCACACGATACTTCAACATATCTAACAATCCCAATTGGTGCAATAGTATCTCTATTGGCAAGCTTAATAGTAACATCAATATCATGCATAATTTCTTTGTATAAGGAAAAGGGAATTGCACTCACGCTAGCACCCATATCACACAAGCCTTGATAACAATGATCTCCTATTTTAACAAAAACAACAGATGCGCAAACAACTGGTTTATGTTTACTCTTAGTATCAGGCCTGGCAATTCTAGCAGCTTCATCACGGAAAATCAACCAAGAGATCTTTAACCATAGAAATACAGGTTCAACTTTAATTTGTTTAGATGGTGTAGGTGTTCTACCACAGCTCTTACAAACCACAGTTGAAGCTTTAGCATGTTCCTTTATTCTAACGGGGAAAGGTGGTTTCTCAATATAAGCAACAGGAATAACAGGATCAACATTATAAGTAATAGTTTCCTCTTCAATTATAACAGGTTCAACTACTTTAACTTCAATGGGAGGATGATATTTGAACCACTATTGTGGCCTCTCTCTTTCCACAGGTCCCCGCCGCCATGGCCCCGCAGCTCGTCGTCGGCCGCGTCTCCGGCCAGATCCGGCGAAGGAGCCACCGGATCCAGTCGTCCCTGCCCTGTTCCTGGCCTCCTTGTCGACCCTGCCGCCGTGACCGCCACCGCCTGTGCTCTACCCTTGCTCTGGAGCGAGCAGGAGGTCGGGGGCAAGCGCCCTGCCGCATTGACCCGCGTGGGCCTCGTCCGCGCTGGCCCAGTCGCCCCAGCTGCCCTGCCTCCTCTGCCTGGGCCGAAGCCCATGGGTGAGCGCCCCCGTCGCCCGCTAACCCCGCTCATAGGTGTCATATAGTCATCCCGCGCCATCAGAGTTGGCCCATTGATGTTTTGTATTGTAGATAAATACATGTTTTTAAAATGCTCATATCTAATTAACCGTGCACCGTGTCAAAATAATTTTACTATGTGAAATGTGTAGAATTTTGTGTAGATTATTTAGAGCCCATTTTCGCAAAATGATAAAAAAATGTTTAACATGTCATTTTCTGTTATTTTGCATATATGTCATATTTTGTATTGCTCATATATATCATGCATCCGAACTATTCAAACTCTATATGTAGATGTGCATATTGATAGAATAGCATTTTCAAGCATGATAAAATATGTAATGTGATGTTTGTATTTTATTTGCATAAATAACTTGCTAAAACGGTTTAGGTCCTAATCCCACATAATTGTTGTGTCATTTTGTTAATACGAAAACCCACATATTATATATGTTTTCGGGATAGAAATATCCATAGAATTCATATGTGCACTTTGTTTCGTCATTTGAGCAAGTTGTGTGCATGCCATTTTTGCTATGATGCTATTTTGCTATTTTCATGTGATTTAATCCATGTATGATATGAATTGTTATTGAACATGAGATATGCTCCTTGACATGTGTGCTAGGCCCTGGTCATTTTGGGTGTTATAGAAATCCATGTTTAGGTGTTGTTTTCTTGTTACCATCATGCTATAAAAATTGTGCTGTTTTGAGATGCTAAAATATTTCTAAGTCTGGAATCTGTAACGTCTTCTGGCTGTCTTGACATGTGTTTTGCTAGTGATCTAGAACCCCTTTGGGGTAGGTGTAATGGAGTTATTTCTAGTTGATAATGCCCTTTAGTGTGTGGTTAATTTTCATGCCATAATATGACCTGTAACATATAGTTTTACTGCTGTCAATATGCCTTCGAGATAAAAACTGCACTGTCAAAAACTGGGTTATTTTCACTAAGTCTGAAAACTGCTTAGTTCAATATGCCATGTTGTGAGCTCCCTACCATGTGATCCATGCCTCTTTTGAGTATGATATGTGAAGATGAAATGAAGAGAGTGTTGTATGCTACTGCCTCATGCTTAGTTTGTGCATTTTAGAATAGTGTAACTTGTTGTTTTCATGTGTGCAAAATGCTATCTTGCTGTTTGGGGGCAGATTTCAACTAAAACTTGTGTTGGTTGTATTTGTTGAACCGTAGCTCCATTTTGAACATGTTACATATGAGACTTGCTTAGAATCTCATGTAGTTTCATAATAACTTGCTGCATTCATGATTTGAAATGTTTATGATTGTATTTTTCCATGCATTTGCATTCATGACATATGGATCTTGTGTTGCTCATATCTTTTAGGCCGTAGCTCCGTTCGAGATGTTCCATATATGTAAATCGACTAGAATGACATGTAGAATGGCACGGTATACTTTATTCTGTTGTTTAAAAATATAAAATATGATTAGTTCAGATCTGAACCAATTTCGAAATTAACATATGAGGTCGTTTCGGAAATACTATAAGTTGTTTCCGACCTCATTTGAGATGCCTAGGTAGTGTAGTTTACTTATGCTTCACCTCTTGCCATGCCTAACAACATTTAACATTGATGAGTACCTAAATGGGAGTGAACTAAATAATTCGAACGTGGAGTTTCGTCAATATGCAACTCGTTGCATATTGAGCTTCACTTTAATGTGTAGTAGTTGTTTGATCTGAATTGTCATGCCTTGCATATTAAACCAACATGCATCATATTTGTTTGCACATCATGTCATGCATATGTTGTGGTGTATCTTGTGTTGATTGTTGTTTCGGATTGTTCCTTCTCGATAGAGTTCCGAAAGTGATCGGAGTGTGAGGATTCGTTCGACTACGTTGGCTCGTCTTCTTCATGGACTCGTTCTTCTTTCGAGCGGGATCTCAGGCAAGATGACACATTTCCCTGGATACCATTACTATCATTGCCATGCTAGTTGTCCCGCTTTTATTGTTATGTCTCGCTACCTACCATTTGTTTGACAAGCCTCCCAACATTGCCATGAAAAGCCTCTAACCCCTCCACATCCCAGCAAACCTTTGTTTGGCTATGTTACCGCTTCTTCAGCCCTTCTTATAGCGTTTCTAGCTGTAGGTGCAATTGCTCCCATGTGACAACATGGACATTCTTTTGTTATCACAATATTATTGCTATTTAATTTAATGCACATAGATACTTGGTAAAAGGTGGAAGGCTTGGCCTTTTGCTCGGTGTTTTGTTCCACTATTGCTGCCCCTAGTTACTTGTGAACCGGTGTTATGTTCCATAAATGAGCGCTCCTAACATGCTCGGGCTTGTTATGGGGACCCCCTTGATTTTATTTTTGGGATAAAACTCTTCTGGCAAGGGCCAACTTTGGTTTTACCATTCTCCAACCTAATAAAAACTTGCATAGGGATTTTTCGGTCCCCGTGGATAATTAATCAGCAACCCGGGCCAGTGCTCCTCATGAGTGTTGGTCCAAACTAGAGCACTATGCCGGGGCAACCCAGGGCAACTCGGGAGATTTCTATCAGGCCATCGTACACTAGCTTATCCGTCGTGTAGTGAGAACGAGATACGCGGCTCGTATCGGGATCGTCGACACGTCAGGACGACTTGCTGGATTTGTTTTACCTTTCTCGAACTTCTTGAGTGAGAAATTCCGATTTTTCTTTGGGCTATCGCGAGGTGACGGATTTCCTATGGAATTGCCTAGGAAGATCACAGGATCCGTGGTTGAGGTTATTCCCGCTGCGTGAGGCTAATTTATGATGGATGAGTTGGAGCACCTCTGCAGGGTTAAGTCCTTCGGAAAGCTATGCCCACGGTTATGTCGCAAACTTGGATACTTTGTTTAACACCCAGTCATAGCAAACTTGAAGTAAAATCTAATAAAATACACCAACTGTGTGCGTAACCATGACTGTCTCTTCTCATGAGTCCTTATCCGAGAGAGAACACGGTGGGGTTATGTTTGACGTAAGTAGGTGTTCAGGATCAGTTAGTGATCATTACTAGTTCACATCCATTATGCATAGACCACCATACTTTACTTTTTGTATTCGTAAGTTAGCCACTCAAATAAATTCTTAGTCGCTTGCTGCAGCCTCACCACTTAACCATACCTCACCCATTAAGCTTTAATAGTCTTGATACCCTTGGTAATGAGATTGATGAGTCCTTGTGGCTCACAGTTTACTACATCAACAGTTGCAGGTACAGGTAATGCGATGCTTTGACGTGAGCGCGTTGCTTGTTTTATTTGGAGTTCTTCTTCTTCATTAATCTAGGATGGGTTCCAGGTGGTAGCCTGAGATAGCAAGGATGGATGTCAATTTATCGTTTGATTTCGTCCATAGTTGGACCCTGCTCTTCTGTATGATGTTTGAGTATGTTGTTGTATTGATGTGATATTGATGTATCTTGTGGCGAGTGTAGGCCTATTCCATATACCCATCTCTTCTGTACATGTACTTGTAATGATATCCATTCTTGCAACACGATGAGATGTGCTTGTATCCCTGTCGAGCCCCTTGTGCCGAAATAGGGATAGGACCGCATCTTGGGCATGACAGTAGGCTTCGCTTCGAGGTTGGCAAGGAATCCAGGTGCAACTAGTTCCAAGCTGAAGCTTTCAAGCTCTTCATACAGGGCGGGTAGACTTTCCTTAATCATAGTATTAAAGGAACAAGCCTTTCTGTTTAAGGCGTCTGCTACCACGTTAGCCTTTCCGGTGTGGTATTGAACACTGAGGTCATAAACCTTGATCAACTCCAACCTTCTTTGCTGCCTCATGTTCAATTCCCTTTTGGTCAAAATATACTTCAAACTCTTGTGGTCTGTGTATATCTCACATCGCTTCCCGGAAGGTAATGTCGCTATATTTTCAAGGCGTGAACTACGGCTGCCAACTCAAGATCATGAGTAGCGTAATTCTCTTCATGAGGACGTAGCTATCTGGATAGATATCCTATGACTCTGCCTTCTTGCAACAGAACACCTCCTAGCCCGGTTCTTGATGCATCACAATATATCACAAACTCTTTGTGAATATCGGGGGTAGCCAAAACTGGGTTGGTGGTTAATCTCTTCTTGAGCTCTTGGAATCTTTCTTCACACTTCGGCATCCATTTGAAATTCTTGTCCGTCATCAAAAGCTGAGTCATGGGTCAGGCAATGCTCGAGAATCCTTCGACAAACTTGCGGTAATATCCTGCGAGTCCGAGGAAGCTCCTGACTTCATTCACATTGGTTGGGCATTGCCATTCAGTCACGGGTTCAATCTTGGCAGGATCCACTGACAATCCTTCTGTAGTCAACAAATGACTCAAGAATCCAACTTCATGCAGCCAGAATTCATACTTGCTGAACTTGGCATAAAGCTGAAGCTCTTGAAGCTTGTTTAGGACCAATCTCAAGTGTTTCTGATGCTCTTCTTCAGACTTGGAGAAGACGAGTATGTCATCAATGAAGACGACAAAAAAATTGTCCAAGTACTCCATGAAACCCTTGTTCATGAGGTACATGAAGTAGGCAGGGGCATTGGTTAACCCAAATGACATGACCATGTACTCATACATGCCATACCGGGTTACAAACGTCGTCTTCAGAATGTCCTCGGTTCTGATCTTCAACTGGTAGTACCCAGACCTTAGGTCGATCTCGGAAAACACCTTGGCTCCACTCAACTGATCGAAGAGGTCTTCAATCTTGGGGAGCAGGTACTTTTTACTTATTGTTACCTCATTGAGAGAACGGTAATTGACACATAGTCGGATAGTTTTGTCCCTCGTTAACACAAACAGAATAGGTCATCCCCAAGGAGAGGCACTAGGGTGAATGAATCCTTTTCTGAGGTGCTCTGCTAGTTGCTTCTTCAATTCAACCAACTCTTCAGATCCCATTCTATAGGGTTTCTTATAGATGGGCCCCGACCCGGCCATTAGCTCAATGATGAACTCAATGCCGCAGTCAGGAGGCATTCCAGACAGCTCATTAGGAAATACGTCCGGGTATTCACATACCACTATCATTTGGTCCAACTCAAATCCCGACAGACAGTTGGCCTGAGGGGCTTGAGTAGAGGTAGGGTTGGGAACATACTTGACTTCCGCTCCTTGGCTATTGGTCATGGTAACAATCCTCTTGGAATAGTCTAGCAAGCCTTGATGCTTGGTTAACCAATCCATGCCCAGGATCACATCCAAGCCTTCTGACTTTAGGATGACATAAGGTCTTCTAGGAAGTCTACCACGTTGATGTTAATCTCAACTCCTTTACAACCGATCCCGGACTTCATAACTGATCCCGGGGTTTGTATCAACATATGACTACCCAGGGGTGTAGGTGTCATACCACTCTCTAGCGCAAAGTTTTGAGTGACAAAAGAATGCGAAGCTCCACAATCTAACAATACGATTGCTGGGGTTGAGTTGACGAGGAACATACCCAGTATGACGTCCGGGTCTTCCTGGGCTTCCTCAGTGGTGTCGTGATTCACACGACCCTTGCCATTGTTGGGCTAGTTGCGGGGAGCTGGGTTCCTTGGTGGTGCTCCATGGCCTTGACCTTAGTTCGACACATTGGGGTGCGATGCATCTTGCTTGTAGTTGGGGCACAGCCTGGAGATGTGTCCTGGCTGGCCACATCCAAAGCAAGTGACTTGTCCAGGGTTGTTGTTGTAGTTCCCGCTGCCATTGTTGTTATTGGGGTTGTTTTAGGTTGGCCTAGGATTGGCTTATTGCTGAGGTTGGTAGCCTGGACGAGGTGCAAGAGGTCTATCCTATTTGTGGCTGATAGGTTGGCTTGGTCGGGGATGGCTGCCAGGGGAGAGGCTTTTGTTGCTAGAACTACCCTTGCTAATCATCTTGCGCTTGCGAGTGTCGTCAATGGCATGACACTCATCTTCCAGCATGAGGGCCTTGTTCACTAGGTCGAAGATGGTCCGACAGTCACTGACAATGATCTGATACTACAGGGTCTGCTGAAGTCCTTTCATGAAGTGTTTGATCTTGGCAGCCTCCGTGTTGACATCTTCAGGTGCATACCTTGACAGCAGGTTGAACTTCTGCATGTACTCCTTGACAGAGCCACTTCCTTGCTTCAGCACTCATAATTCTCTCTTCTTGATAGGCATGATCCCAGATGGAATGTGGGCGATCCGGAATCCTTCCTTGAAGTTATCCCAGGTGATCACACGATCGCCTTGCATGACCTTGAATCCATCCCACCATGCTCTGGCGGTACCTCCGAGGCAGTGAGATGCATAAAGCATCTTCTCACGCCTCATTGCAATTGACTAGTGCAAGGAGGTCCTCGATGGTGTGGATCCAGTCGTCAGCATCCAGGGGTTCAACAGTCTTGGTGAAGGTTGGAAGAATTACTCATGAACTCAGACAGAGTGGAGCGGCCATTGTCGTTCCTGCCTTGTTACTGGTTGTTCACAAGGACTCTAGCCATCTGCTGGATAGCAGTAGTGTTGGCTTGGCGTTCCTCTTGGAGAACTTGGAGAAACTTAGCAATGGTCATGTTCTCCAGTGGAGGTGGTGGCGGGGGAATGTCGCCTTGTGGCTGCTCCTGGTGTCCTCCAGCCTAAGCAGTCCCACCAGCTCCATGTTGCTGGCTGGAGTTGGCGGCTTCAGGGTTGGTGAAGGAGCTATTGCGGGTAGCAGCCACCATCCTGTTTGGAGCATCCAAGTCAAATAACTAGGATAGACGAGAGGGAAAGCAGCAATGGAAAAGCGTGCCTAAGGGGGTTGGTCGAGTGCAAGTGTGGTAAAACAAAGGTCGAAGGACCAACACATATATTAAGATAAGATAGACGATGGAGTCATTTACATGTTGCCTAAGGCAAAAGCGCGACTTGCATCAACAAAAACAAATAACAAGCACACATGGTTTCATATGAACCATTACATGGACTCGACTTCGTATGAGGCGTACATGACTGATCCTACCCTAGGGGTTCTCGGACTCAGGTGGTGGATTGCTTAGTCCCGTAGTCATGCTCCTCTGGGTTTTCCTCTTGTTCATCATCCGAACTGGCATCATCTCCGGTCAAAGGGGTCAAAGAACGAGGAGGTCCCTCATGGGCTCCTTCGCACTCATGAGATGACGATGTGTATGTACATCTCCAGCTAGGGGTACTCCTCCTTGGTAAGCGACAGCTGGTCGTCCCTCATGGGCTCCTTCCTTCTTGATCCTGTCTGGCTTTGTCTTGGCTTGACAGAGTAGCTCTCGGGTGTGGTGAAGTTCCCCGCGGAGGTTCATAGACTCCTTACTCAGGTTGTGAACCAGACTATCGGCAGAGAGGCTGAAGTAGGTCTGGAACCTGAGTGGTGTGCCATCCTCCTTGGATGGAATCAACGTCCAACTCTCACCAAGATCATCCTTTTTGAAAGGTGGGTAGCAAGTAGCTGGCTCGTCAGCCATCTCTGGAACGATATCTCTAAGGTGTAGGAGTGCCTTGTGTGCAGCTGTCTCGACTATGAGTGCCATGGTCTCCATCTGTGGTGCTTCAAAGAACCAACTAGTCAGGGAGTCGTTTGCCTTCACGACCACATCCACGTGGTACTCCTTCGTGACAGCATGGACCCAGTGCTCGTGGCAGAGGTAAATGGGTAGTTGGAAAAACTGGCACTTCTCCAGGCTATCCTCAAGGAGTAGGGGAAAGCCGGAGGTCAGGAAGGCTTTGGGTACGACGGCCATCTACAAAGGTTTGAAGGGCGGAGAGTCTGTATAGTGTTGTGTGAAGAATAGAAGAGGTAATAAGTGCAGAAACTCCTAAGTATAGATGCTAGGTGTAGTTTTGAAATTGGTTTCATCCTAACTGACGTCCATGCTAACTAAGGGCTTCCTACAGTCAGGATGGCTCTGATACCAGCTCTGTGGGGACCTCGACTCATAAGTCGTGATCACTGAATGCACGTGTACAGTGATCCCATAGATCAATGCTCAGTGAACACACAAAAGCTGAATAACAAGAGTCTTGCATCCTTACATACCGTCTTACACAAATAAAGGCCAGCTAGGCCATGTCTTACATAGATATGGACACAAGGGCCGAACACTTAAATATAACAAACAGCGGAAATCTTGGTCGAAAGCATGAATCCGTGCCATCTGCCTTAAACCTACAGGCATTCTGACTAGGAAGCGTCCTAGATTCCATGTTCGTCACCAACGAACTCTTCACCATACTCCTGCTCTTCCATGCCTGGCCAATTAAATAACTAGTGGCAAGCCAATGAGTACTTTGAATGTACTCGCAAGCAACCCAGGTGTGGAACAAGGTGCAACAATGCATGATATAACACTAAGTAGGTAAGTCTTGCGAAAAGCTAATTTTGAGTGCACTGATGTAATCAAATATCTATGTAAGCATGCATCAATACTTGGTAAACATCCGAGTGAACAAGTTACTGATATCATCATAAGCAGGGGTTGAACATCTCATGTTCATCATCAT
This sequence comes from Hordeum marinum, assembly GCA_022496015.1. NCBI lineage: Eukaryota > Viridiplantae > Streptophyta > Magnoliopsida > Poales > Poaceae > Hordeum > Hordeum marinum. Next base: position 267,463,262 of record CM039675.1, on the reverse strand, counting down.
GCCAAGTATCATCTTTGTGTCATCCACACACGCACACAAAGTTTGTGAAAACATCGGACATAGTTTAAGTAGGACCTTTAACTGTGACCGTGGACATGGCTATTCGAATAGTTTTACACTCCGCAGAGGTTGGACACTTTACCCACAAGACTCACGGAACTTCCGTGCCATCCACGACTCGCGGTATATAACATACCTAGGTAAGAACCCGAACAATGCCTTTCCCCTGACCATACTAAACAAAGAGTCCACTCGACTGGTACCCAGCCCTCATGATGTACATCATACGAGCCTCGCTCCAGATTGTACCATCCATGAAGGGACCAACGGTGTGCCCAGTGCCTATGAAGACAGCACATGATCGTCCATACCGGCACGACCCCATGTCGACGATTACCACGTCACTCCCACCACTAGTAATGCAAGCTCTATGGTAGTACCCATCAATGTAATCAACAAAGTCCCATCCCATAAGGGGTATCGTGGTTATGCATGTAAGGTTGGGACGGTCAGCAAATCTTAAAACTCTCCATTTTCGAAAACACACCCTCAACTTGCTCCGGTACACCACGTCTTTATCAAGTGGTTACCTAGCTCATCACCATCTCCGTTTTTGAAAAGTCTTTGTAATCATGTCTTTCCATCACCATGTATATTATCGAACCCACTTGCGTAGCATCTACTAGCAACCTATCTACTCCCACCCGCACAACCCTCATAAGGATAGTAGGGTCATGCGCAATGCAAGTATCAACGGTAAAGTATCTGAGGCATCCCACCTAATGGAAAACACCGCATTATGATCACAGCATACAACAAGTGCTATATGTCATGCATGAAAAAGTTTCTTATCATGGTCAAAGGGCTGCTTGCCTGGCTCAACAAAGTCATCGGGGTATTCAAAGTCTTTGGGTCCAATTCCCTCGTCAACGCGCAATCTATCATCGCGGAATAAACGGGCAAAATAAGCATCACAAGAAAACAGAGCACAAAAGCCACTTTAAAAATGTTACTCTATTTTGATTAATAGTACAAGATCTTCTAAAAATGTTTGTCTAAGGTTTTGTGGTGAAAACATTTTGAAAACTATTTGAACAGAGGCAAAAAATATTAAAAACTAGGTTTTAAATAGAATAATTACATAAAACATTTTCAAACAAATTTACAAGTGGCACTATTAAATACTACCTCCATTCCAAAATATAAGGTGTATTGTTTTACGTGGAAGTCAACCAATTGAACGTTTGACCAAGATTATACAATAAACTAACAACATCTCCAATGCCAAATCGATAAAATATGAAACTACTTTTCATGATGGATCAAATGATATAGATTTTATATTCTGGGTGTTGATATATTTTTCTAAAAACTCGGTCAAACATGGCCTCGTTTGACTTTTGAGAAAACAAATACACCTTATATAAAGGAACGGAGGGTGTACTCAATATTATATAGGAATTCAGGTGGAAAGATATTTGGAATAAGATTTTTATTTGGAGCTATGGGATTTTTGGAAAACACCACAGAAAAAGAAAAAGAAAAAGGGAAAAGCCTCTCTACCTAGGCCAGAGGCAGCCAACATCTGGGCCGGCCCAGCTGGCCAGCCAGCTAGCCGCGCATGCGGCCAGGTTCAAACCTGAAGCGCGGGCCCGACTATCGACGACAGTAAGGGGAGAGAGGGAGGCGAGGCAGAGGCCGACGGTGGGGGCCACCTGTTGGGTCCTTCTTACTCCTCTGGACAGCTGGAGGTGGGATCACCGGCAGCGATAGGAGACGTGGCAGGGTGCAACGATGATGGGAATGGAACCAGGGGCCATCCGCCGTTCGGGTTCTACCGGAGTTGGCCACGGGGAAGGCCTAGGTCGCCGACGACGAGGTCCCACGGCGGAGGGATTTGGGAGGAGGATGCCCTGGTCGCCCTGTGCAACAAACAGAGGAGGGGAAGAGGGCAACAAGTCAGGGCACCGAGGGGGTCCAATGAAAGAAGAATGGGGGCCGGAGAGGGCCTATAACCAGAGATCACCGAAGACCGAACGCGGTGGAGCTCCGGGTCGATCTGCGCACAGGGGCCTCGGGGGCTTGCTTGGGTGGTGTTGTCGCACTATTGGGAGGAGGAGGGAGATTCCATAGAGGGAGAGGGGCTCGGGGAGGCCCCTTTTATAGGTGTATGGTGGTCCATCGAGCTCGGGTGCGCCAGCGAGCTCGGGGCCGAGGCCAGGAGTCACGGGAAGGGGCGAGGGCGTGTCTGTGGCGTTGTTAGGGCACGTCCATGATCAGAGGGAGAAGAGAGAGAGGCGGGGGAGTGCGTGCATGTGAGATCGCCTACTGGCCAACCTGGGCGGCGGCGGGCACGCGCAGGGGAGGCCGCCGGAGAGAGAATAAGGAGGGGGCCGACAGGGTGGCGGTTTGCGGATGTCGAGGGCATCTCGGGGGACAGCTCCCCGTATCCCTAGGCTATCGGGTGGCTCGGGATGGGTGCGGCTACAATGCCTCAAACAAATAAAGCCTCACACTATAACACGCTCAAGATCGTGCATATGGCCGGCATTTCCATTGCCCGCGCGCTCTAGGGTGCTCCACCTTGTCCTGTAGCTCATGGGGGTTTCTTAGATGCTCCTAGGATGCTCTGGAGCTAGGCTGGGGGGAGGGAGAAGAAAAATGGGAGGAGAGAAGCTCCTATTTAGGCAATCCAGAAGGAAAAATAGGGGTTTTCCCCACCTAATGCTTGAGCCTTGCCTAGAGAAAGTTACTCGAGGGACACTGCAAAACTAGAAAGCTATGGTAAATATTTGATGTGAAGGAGAATAGCAGAAGGGGGTCAATCAAGGTTCTTTACGAAATATGCAAAAGTGTTTGATGATGTTTTGGCTAAGAAAATGGGGTTTTCTTGCCAAGAAATTTAACAAGGGCAAATGGTGATTATAAATAGGGTTGATCACCAAGTTTCAGCTTAATTGAAGAAAGTTCACAATGTAACTTTGTGAAACCCTAGAAATCAACAAAATCAGTTTCATGTAGATCTAGTATGCATTTCCTTTTTCCTTGATGCACCACTTGGTGTGGCATCCTTATTTGGGTAATGGAACATGCCCACAAAGTTTGGGGTCAAGGGAAGAAACTTCACAATGTAAAGTTGTTCAAATTTGAATGAGGACAAGCATGGTTTTGGAATATTTTGATGAAGCAAATCAATTGGGGTTGAGATGAAACTTTGCAAGATCATCACATATGACAATTGTGATTTGCTAGAATTTTCATGGAATTTATTGAGAATATTTCTTATACAAACATTTTAAAAGCTTGATTTTAGAAGAAAGGGTTTTTGAGGGGGTTTTCCCATGAGTTTGAACATGACCATGCGTTGAAACTCATATATATGGAAAATATATGACCACTGAGTTTCCCTAAATTTTCTCAAATATTTTTAAAGCATTTAAATATTTTCCCTATAAAAGACCATTCCCGACTTTAAGAAAAAACCTTTAAATAAAATAGTAAAATAATCTTTAAAATTAATATTTGGTGGTTTTGGGAAGTCATATATATAGTAGGTATCAAATAAAGCCTTTGGGGAACAAGGATCCACCCAATTTGAGGACTTGAAGTGCAAACCTCAACTCCGGGTTTTTGAAAACCTAATTTGGATAAATTCTTTTTTGGTAAAAATAAATTTTTAATAAAAACAGTTTCGAGTACTATTCACATGGCATGATCATTGGGCAAGAAGTTTGGATCAAGGGAGATGAATATGGAGAGGAGTATAACCTAAGATTGCCAAACATAATCAACCAAACAATCAGACAAGCAACAATTCAAACAAGCATGCAATCAAAAAGTTTTAATTTGTTCAAAAAATTTCAATCTAAGCATACCAAAGTGATGCAAACACAGTGTGTGACATTTATTTTTCATAAAGTCCGGAGTCTCATCCCCACTTGTGAGGGAATCATAGCTTCCATCATCCTTTCCTCACATGGGACAATGCCCTAATAATGATGGCCATGACACTTTTATTTACTTACAACTCAAGAATTACAACTCGATAACTAGAACAAATTATGAGTCTATATAAATGCCTCCGGCGGTGTACCGGGATGTGCAATGATCTAGCATAGAAATTTGCATCGAAAAACGGACAAGCCATGAAAACATCATGCTAGCTATCTTACGATTATGAAAAGCAATATGAAAATGATGGTGCGTATCATAATGAACGGAACGGTGGAATTTGCATGGCAATATATCTCGGAATGTCTATAGAAATGCCATAATAGGTAGGTATGGTGGTTGTTTTGAGGAAGATATATGGTGGTTGTTTTGAGGAAGGTGGGTTTATCGCACCGGCAAAAGTTGTGCGGTACTAAAGAGGCTAGAAAAGGTGGAAGGGTGAGAGCGTGTATAATCGATGGACTCACATTAGTCATAAAGAACTCACATACATATTGCAAAAGTCCATTAGTCATCGAAGTAAAGTATCAGATGCATGCCCCTAGAGGAGAGGTTGGTAGGAGTAGACCATCGCGCGCTCCCGACCCTCACACAAAGGTCAACAATCTATAAACAAATCATGGTCCCACTTCCTTACATAACGGTTCACAATACGTGCATGCTACGGGAATCACAAACATTTACACAAGTATTTTTACCAATTCAGAATTACTTCCTAACATATAACAGCCCGGGACCGACGCTTCAGAAGATTCCCCTTTTATTGTCATTCTTGTCGTGAATTCGTTTGGTTGTCGCATTCAACATTGCATCATTCGCATTGCATCGGCACTCCGTTGCCGTCAATATTGAAAACATGCATCAGTTTGTAGTCACCAGTTCTCTCTGTTCGTGTCGTCGACCGTTTCGAGTCCAACCACACACATGCGCCTGCGTCTTCCCCCTCTTCCTAATTGCCTAGGCCCTCTACACAGTGCACAAACCTTTCGCGTGCACCCGATAGCTTTCCCGAACCTGAAATGTACGGTCATGACCGTTGGGTCCGGATCAACCCCATAATACCCCAATCCATCATCCGTTTCTCAATTGGACTTCCTAAACTAATTTTGCTGACCGTCCGATCAAAATGAAGGTACCAGATTGCCCCTGCGTCTTGCCGCTCCCGAGGCCTCATCTCGCGTGCTGTCACAAGCCACAGCACCACTCGAGCTCTCTGCCATCGGGCACCGCCAGCAGCTCGTCGCCGGAGAGCCTAGCAGGTCGTGTCCCTCCCCATCTTGTCTTCCCTTCCTTCCTCTCCATTCTCATGCTCTCTCTATCTCAAGACTTCGCCTCGTCTCAATTGCTATGGGTAGGATCGACTGGTCATGGAACAAGCAGTGCCACCAGGGAGCTCCATCTCGCTGGATTTGACACAACCATCGCGAGGTTGCCCCCTCTGCTGCCATCTCCCTTGTCCTCCTCCCGTACTCCCTCCTCTCTCTCTCTATCTCTAAGTTGACTCTCTCTCTCTGTTCTCTCGCTAAAACCTGGAACAGGAACCGCCGCCGCCTCAATCTGCTTTCACCGACGGCTTCTTCAACCTCGCCGCCTGGATACGGTATCCCCACGAACTCCAGCATCCATTCCCGTCCCCCGCGCCGTCTGAGTGCCCGACCTACCGTGCTTGCATTCCGCCGCATGGCCTTGCCTCTGCTTCCTCTGCTCGAGCAGGAGCTCGCCATGGCGACAGGTCCTCGCCTCCGGTCGCCACCTCGTGACGGCCCTGGCCGGAATGGACCTCCCCGGCCACGCCACGCCCGGACCCGACCTCACCCCCTCGCCTGCAGCTCGCCTCACCAAGGTCCGGTTTTCCCGTCCAGATCTCTGAATCTGCAAGGTGGAAGGCATTTCCATTGGTCACTTCAAAAGAGACGTGTGCATTTCTTTGCTCGAATAGACAACACTAGCTGAGGTGGTCGGCCTATTCGGTTAGAACCAGTAGGTACTGTGTTCGAGTCCTAGGAAACCCAAATTTTTGCCCTGCTTTTTTTTTTACGCGCACACACACTTATCACACAGTGGGCCGATTCTTGTACTGGGCTGCTGCAGGATATTGCAATCCGGTCCGTATTGTTTTTTTTTCCTCTACTGCGATTTTAATTTATATTCAAGACATGCATAGTTTACTAAATGACACCGTTTAAAAATGTTGATAACTAAAAATCCATGCATCAAAATAAAACATGCAATATATGTGAAATGTTTAGAATTTCGTGTAGATTCACTTTATCCCACTTTCGTCCATGATAAAAATGTTTAAACTTGTTGTTTGCTTAAGTTTGCATAAATGTCATGTTAAAACGGTTTGTCTCATAACTAAATAACCGCAGCTCCGAATAAAATGTTCCACATATGTAACTTGACTAGAAAAATGTGCAGAATAATATGGTGCCATTTATTTCGCTGTTTAACAACTCTCAAATTGTGTTCTAGGCAGAACAGTAGCAAATTCGAAAATTGCATATGAGGTCGTTTCGGGAATGTTAAATGTTGCTTCCGGCCTTAGTTAAAATGCCTAGATGTTGTAGTTGTTCATGCTTCATCTCTTTACAAGTTTAACAACATTTAATATTGTCATGTACCTAAACGGGAATGAACTAAATAATCGATCGTGGAGTTTCGTTAATATGCAACACGTTACATATTGAGCTTCAATTTAATGTCTACTAATTGTTTAATTTGAATTGCCATGCCTTGCATATTTTAAACATTACATGCATCATATACATTTGCACATCATGTCATTAATATGTTGTGTACCGTGTGTTGATTGTTGTTTTCGGATTGTTCCTTCTCGATAGAGTACCGAAAGCGTTCGGAGTGTGAGGATTCGTTCGACTACGTTGGCTCGTCTTCTTCATGGATTCATTCTTCTCCCAAGCGGGATCTCAGGTAAGATGAACATTTCCCTGGATACCACTACTATCATTGCCATGATTGTTGTCTCGTTTTTCTGTCATTTTGTCTCGTTACCTACCACATGTTTCGTTGTTTGTCAAGCCTTCCAACATTACCATGATAAGGCTCTAACCCTGCACCTCTCAGCAAACCATTGTTTGGCTATGTTACCGCTTGCTCAGCCCTTCTTATAGCGTTTCTAGATGTAGGGGCAATTGCTTCCATGTGTCAACATGGACATTCTTTTGTTATCACAATATTATTGCTATTTAATTTAATGCACATATATACTTGGTGAAAGGTGGAAAGCTTGGCCTTTTGCTCGGTGTTTTGTTTCATCTTTGCCACCCTAGCTACTTGTGAACCGGTGTTATGTTCCATACTGACCGCTCCTAACATGCTTAGGGTTTTTATGGGGACCCCTCGGTTCTCGTTTTAGGATAAAGCTTGTCTGGCAAGGCCCAACATTGGTACTATATTTGTCTAATAACTAATAAACCTGCATAGGAAGTAATTAACCCGAGGACCTTTAATCAACAACCCGGGCTAGTGCTCCTCATGAGTGTTGGTCCAACGTGTCAACCGCCGGTGGTCGCCAGGGGCAACTCTGTGATTGGCCTACCGGAAGGTTGGACAATCCTTCATGTCCTGAGAACAAGATACGAGGCTCCTATCGGGATCGTCGACACACCAGGCGGCCTTGCTAGATTTGTTTTACCTTTCTCGAACGTCTTGCGCGCGGGATTTCGATGACACTTCAGGATATCTCAAAGTTGAGATTTTCCATCAGGATTCCGCAAATACTATAGGTGATTCCGCGGTTGAGGAATTCCAACGCAGCATGTGGTTAATTTATGATGGATGAGTTGGAGCACCCCTGCAGGGTTAAATCTATCGGAAAGCCGTGCTCGCGGTTATGTGGCAACTTGGAAACTTTGTTTAACACTCGGGCATAGCAAACTTGAAGTAAACTCTAATAAAATACACCAACTGTGTGCGTAACCGTGATTGTCTCTTCTCGTGAGTCCTTATCCGAGAGAGGACACGGTGGGGTTATGTTTGACGTAAGTAGGTGTTCAGGATCACTTAGTGATCATTACTAGTTTACGTCCGTTATGCATAGACCACAACACTTCTTTTCTGTATCGTAAGTTAGCCACACAAATAAATGCTTAGTTGCTTGCTGCAGCCTCACCACTTATCCATACCTCACCCATTAAGCTTTTCTAGTCTTGATACACTTGGAAATGAGATTGTGGAGTCTCTATGGCTTACAGATGACTACAACAACAGTTGCAGGTACAGGTAATGTAGTGTTTTCACGTGATAGCGATGATTGTTTTGATTTGGAGTTCTTCTTCTTCGTCATCGATGTAGGATGGGTTCTAGGCGGCAGCCTAGGATAGAAAGGATGGATGTCAATTTATCGTTTGCTTTCGTCGGTAGTCGAACCCTGCTCTTCTGTATGATGTTTGAATATGTTGTTGTATTGATGTGATCTTGATGTAGCTTGTGGCGAGTGTAAGCCAATTCCATATACTCATCTCTTTTGTACATGTACTTGTAATGATATCCATTCTTGCGAAAAAACGAGATGCGCTTTTATCCTTGTCGAGTCCCTCGTGCCAAAATAAGGATAGGATCGCAGCTTGGGCGTTACAAGTTGGTATCAGAGCATGTACCGACCTAGGAACCCCCTTGATTGATTGAACTTGTCCGAGTCGAGTCTAGTGAAAAACTATTTTGAGGCTAGTTTTATATCGAAGTGTAGGTTTCTTTTACTCCTCTTCTATACTCTGGTGAGGTATTCGACTTCAGAATTTTATTCTACCCCTCTTCTCACTCAATTTTTTTAGGATCACGCGGGTATTGTTGGGATTGTTTCGATATTTTTGTGACGAGGGCATTGTTCTTGGTGCCTCCTGACATTTAGGGGTTGTGGCAGTGTCCCGGGGAGTTGAGCTCCGAGGTGTTGTCGTCACATTTTTATCGTGGCAGTTCTGGAATACTAGAGGACGCCGACATTGAAAACGCTTCTATACTCTTTGTGGTGAGAGTAGCTTCACGCCACCTAGTACTAGGGAGAGTGATCAGATGTATTGCCACACCTAGTATATCAGATGTTTTTCGAAGGTCTAAGGTACATGCTTTCCAAGGTTTTCTTGGTTATGTGTTGATAGATGGATACAGTTGGAGTGTAGGGCTTGATAGTTGTGTGAGATATTTTACCTCCCTGTATCCCTAACACCCGATTGCATAACCAAAGATTTCGGAAGTTCTTAGGTGGGAATTCAAGTAGTTTCCTAGGTTATCTTCCAATAGATCATGAGGTGAGGTTGGGGTTCGACATCTAGTGGTTCGTTTGTTCACGGTGTTTTTATAGAGGACAGTCTCGGTATTCTTTTTTGAGCCTTGTGGCTCGCTACGGCTAGGGAGCATATTTGAGCATCATTTCAATATGACAATCCGATGTATGATCGAGCCCGTGCGAATTTTACAACGAAAATATCGGACGGAATCTCCATTATGTATTTGTTTCCGGCTTGTTTCGTAAGCCTCATCCTTTGCTTTTGTTTTTGAATATGGTATTTGAGTTGCTTCGATGTCAAGTGGTGATTTCATATTTCCTAAGATGTGTTATGATATTCTATGGGAATGCTAATTATTTGCTCAATCAAGTTGTCATATCAATTCTTTTCATCAGGTGTGCTTCCCTTCAAGATAATTCAACCTTCCTCAATATTTGGAAGATCAACCTCATATTTGTTTCCGAAGTTCTTTTCATCCACATTAAGTTGTCTTTGTTTTTCCCACCCTCCCGCCCTTTTTCTTCATCAATTAATTCTCATCCAAGTTCCTTTCTTTTCGTCAATGTGTCCACTATCTTTTCTCTCATAATGTTCCGGTGATTCATGGAAGATGCTCAGGAGCTTCAAGTTCATCATTTCTTCGTCTATGTTTTCTTGTCCGGTGAATTCAAGTCAAGCTGTTGGTGTTCATCATATCATTTTCATTCACTAAAAGTTTTTCGTGTTGGTATATCTTGTCCATGTATCCCTTTTTTATTCATCCTCTCTCTATTCTATCCGGAGTGCTGAAGATATCTCACAAGTCTTGTCTTTTCATTCAAATCCTTTCAAATTATTTTGAGGTTCTCACCTCATCAAGTTTTCATTCATACCGATGCAATCCCCCCTTCTCAGAAATTGTTTCAATGGTGGTTTCCTTTCAGTGGGGACATAACCCACAACTTTTTCCCCAGGATCTTACCCGACTCTTCTAATGTTTTCCGGAGATCTAAAGTTCTTTTCAAACATGACATAAGAATGAATTTCATCAGTCATATTCCTTCTCCATAATCGCTTCGAAATCATTTTCATCTTTGGCTCAACCTTTCTTTCTTCATTATTTTGGAGTGTCTTAGTAATTCATGGTGTTGTTTCTCATCATCATTCTCTGTTCTTGAAGATCGAACAAGAGTTTCTCTTAAATATTTTCCCATTCTCCTGAAGATTCATGGTTCACCTTGTCGCTATCCTCTCAAATTCATTTTGATCATGAGTAATTCCTTCCATATCTATCCGGAGCATTTCAGAGTTATTGTCATTTCTGGATCCTCCAAAGGTCATCATTTCATCAGATTTCTTCATTCTCAACTTTCAACTTTTGTTTTCAAATTCTTCTCAATTGTTGTCTCTTCGTTCATCTCTCAATTATTTTGGTGCTTCATTCAAGTTTCATGCTAGGAGAATCGTGATCTCTTCATTCTCATGTATCTCCATTCATTCTTGGCATCCTCATGCGTATCAATTCTTACCGGTCGTTCATTTAAGACATCTTCAAGTTTGTGCCCAATCTCTCTCAATTAATTTTCAAGAAGAATAAGTGGTGTGGAAATCCGTTGTTTGTCACCAATTAAACTTGATGAAGGGTAAGCATAACATAATTCTTATTCTTGTTTCAACAAGGTGATTTCAAGCATTCTCCAGAGGTTGTTTCTGATATCAAATTCTATATTCTAGTTATTCATCTTTTCTTTTCCGGAGTTCCAAATTGACTCAAGTATCTCTTTGTGAAGTTCTATCTAAATCTTTTCAAGGTCGTTATCTTATTCTTCTCAACCTTCATTCTTTTGATCATCATTTGTTTCCTGAGTTCTCCGAGATGTTCTTCATGGTGGTTCTTCAAGGATTTAATTCATTCTCGAAATATTCTTTGTCTTGCATTTCAAAGTGAAATTCTTTCTTCCTCATCTTTTGAGATGATGTTATAGCACTTTTTGATTCATGAGGAGTCTTGAAGGGAATTGTCAGGAATGAAATATGTAAACCCATCTTCTCTTTCTCGAAGTTCTCTTGGATTGGATTTCACCTAAAGCATTTCCTAAGAAATGTTGCTATTAGGGTGCTATCAATGATTAAAGTTCACAATATATCCTCTTAAGGAAAGAAGTTTTGCCTATCTTGTTGCTCTCAAGCAATCAATTGTTTCTGTTGGTAGGTTGTCACCTCATAATTTGGAGAAGTTTTCCATAAGCCCATAACAAGCTATTCTTTTCGTTGTTGATTCTCCATCAACTCCATTCACCCATGATTTTCAAATTCAATGGTGGTAGAAGTTGTCAGTTTCTTCTCCGTTCTCTTCTCTCCAATAATCTAGCTTCTAGTCTTCTGCTCCTGAGGCTTTATGTTGTTCCTGTCTTCAATCTATCATCTTGTTTTGATTAAGTTCATGTTCTTTTCTTGCTTGTACATTAACCGGAGTGCTGTGAAATCTTTTCATGCTCCTTCCATCTTATGAAGTTTTGATTCTAATCCAACCGAAGTTTGGTGTATGTCTTTCAATTTCTTTCCATCATATCAAATTTTGCCTCACTTTTCTACTGAAGTGCTGCCCAAATTTCTTGTGTATTCTTCCTTGTTCCTTATGTCATCCTTCATATCGTTCAAACCTTCAATGATCATTGGTTTCACTCGTTTGTGAGAGAAGCAACTAAGTTTACCTCTTGCTCTTTCTCTTTCCCTCTTCATTCTTAGATCTCAGGACAAGATCCTCGTGTAGTGTGGGAGAGCTGTAACATCCGGGACCGATGCTCCAAAAGATTCCCCTTTTATTGCCATTCTCATCGTGGATTCCTTTGGTTGTCGCATTCATCATCGCCTCATTCGCATTGCATCGGCACTCCGTTGCCTTTGATTTTGACAACTTGCGTTCGTTCGTAGTTGCTGGTTCTCTCCATTTGTGTCATCGACCGTTTCGAGTCCAACCACACACACACGCGCCCGCGTCTTCTCTCTCTTCCTAATTGCCCATCCCCTCTACATAGTGCGCAAACCTTTCGCGTGCGCCCAATAGCTTTCCCGAAACTGAAACGTACGGTCGTGACCGTTGGGTTCAGATCAACCCCGTAATACCCCAATCCATCATCTGTTTCTCAATTGCACTCCCTAACCTAATTTTCCCGACCATCTGATCAAAACGAAGGGACCAGATAGCCCCTACCTATACCTATCTGTTATAAATACAAGTGCAATCATCAGACAAATCCCTAATTTCTAGGGATCCACCTATCGCCGCCACCCCTCTGGTCGTCTCCCACCTCGGGATCTTACCCCATCCACCTGCCCAAACCAGCCAACCCACCAGCTCTATCCTGCCAAAGCCCGCGCGTGCTCTTCCTCCCCTATCTCCTGGACGCATTCGACCGTCGCAACCGCCTTCGTCCATGGCTACAGGAGCAGCACCAACACAGACTGCCCAAGCTCCCAGCCTCCCTCTTGCCGCTCCCGAGGCCTCATCTCGCGTGCCATCACAAGCCACAACACCACCCGAGATCTCTGCCATCGAGCACCACCAGCAGCTCGTTGCCGGAGAGCCCAGCAGGTCGCGTCCCTCCCCATCTTGTCTTCCCTTCCTTCCTCTCCATTCTCATGCTCTCTCTCACGCCTTCCCCTCGTCTCGATTGCTATGGGCAGGAGCCGCTGGTCATGGTGCAAGCAATGTCACTAGGGAGCTCCATCTCGCCGGATTTGACACCACCATCGCAAGGTTGCCCCCTCTGCTGCCATCTCCCTTATCCTCCCCCTTACTCCCTCCTCTCTCTCTCTATCTCTAAGTTGTCTCTCTCTCTATTCTCTTGCTAAAACAGGGAACAGGAACCGCCGCCGCCTCGATCTCCTTCTACCGACGGCTTCTTCAACCTCGCCGCCCGTATTCGGTATCACCACGAACTCCGGCATCAATTCCCGTCCCCCGCGCCGTTTGACTGCCCTGACCTCTCGCATCCCGCAGCATGGCCTCGCCTTTGCTTCCTTTGCTCGAGCAGGAGCTCACCATGGTGACGGGTCCTTGCCTCCGGTCACCATCTCGTGATGGTCCTGGCCGGAATGGACCTCCCTGGCCACGCCACGCCCGGACCCGACAATGCCCCATCGCCTGCAGCTCGCCTCTAGCCATGGCTCACCTCGCCAAGGCCAGGTTTTCCCGTCCAAATATATGAATCCGCAAGGTGGAACGCATTGCCTTTGGTCACTTCGAAAGAGATGTGTGCCTTTCTTTGTTCGATTACACCACACCAGCTCAGGTGGTCAGCCTACTCGGATAGAACCAGGAGGTACTTGGTTCGAGTCCCAGGAATCCCAAATTTTTGCCCTGCTTCTGTTTTTTTGTGTGCATGCGCACTCATCACACAGTGGGCCGATTCTTATCCTGGGCTGCTGCAGGGTATTGCAATCCGGCACGTATTGTTTTTTCCTCAACTGTTTTTTTAATTTATATTCAGGACATGCATAGTTTACTAAATGCCACCGTTTAAAGATGTTGATAACTAAAAATCCTTGCATCAAAATAAAACATGTCATATATGTGAAATGTTTAGAATTTCATGTAGATTCACATTATCCCACTTTCATCCATGATAAAAATGTTTAAACTTGTTGTTTGATTATGTTTGCATAAATGTATTGGTAAAACGGTTTGTCTCATAACTAAATAAACGTAGCTCCGACTAAAATGTTCCACATATGTAACTTGACTAGAAAAATGTGTAGAATAACATGGTGCCTTTTATTTCGTTGTTTAACAACTCTAAAATTCTGTTCTAGGAAGAACAGTAGCAAATTCGAAAATTGTATATGAGGTCATTTCGGGAATGTTACATGTTGCTTCTGGCCTCATTTAAAATGCCTAGATGTTGTAGTTGTTCATGCTTCACCTCTTTGCATGTTTAACAACATTTAATATTGTCGTGTACCTAAACGAGAGTGAACTAAATAATCGATCATGGAGTTTCATCAATATGCAACTCATTGCATATTGAGCTTCCCTTTAATGTGTAGTAGTTGTTTGATGTGAATTGACATACCTTGAATATTTTAAACTTGACATGCATCATATACATTTGCGCATCATGTCATGCATATGTTATGGTGTACCGTGTGTTGATTGTTGTTTTCGGATTGTTCCTTCTCGATTAGTACCGAAAGCGTTCAGAGTGTGAGGATTCGTTCGACTACGTTGGCTCGTCTTCTTCATGGATTCATTCTTCTTCCAAGCGGGATCTCAGGCAAGATGAACATTACCCTGGATACCACTACTATCATTGCTATGGTAGTTGTCTCATTACCTATCGTTATATCTCGTTACCTACCACCTCTTTGTCAATCCTCCCAACATTGCCATGATAATCCTCTAACCCTCCACCTCCCAGCAAACCATTGTTTGGCTATGTTATCGCTTGCTCAGCCCTTCTTATAGCATTTCTAGCTGGAGGTGCAATTGCTTCCATGTGTCAACATGGACATTCTTTTGTTATCACAATATTATCGCCATTTAATTTAATGAAGATATATACTTGGTAAAAGGTGAAAGGCTTGGCCTTTTGCTCGGTGTTTTGTTCCATCTTTACCACCCTAGCTACTTGTAAAACGGTGTTATGTTCCATATTGAGCACTCCTAACATGCTCGGGGTTGTTATGGGGACCCCCTTGATTTTCGTTTTAGGATAAAGCTTGTCTGGCAAGGCCCAACATTGGTACTACATTTGCCTAATAACTAATAAACCTGCATAGGGAGTAATTAACCTGAGGATCTATAATCAACAACCCGAGCCAGTTATCCTCATGAGTGTTGGTCCAACCTGTCAACCGCCGGTGGCCGCCAAGGGCAACTCTACGATTGGCCTGCTGGAAGTTTGGACAATCCGTCGTGTCCTGAGAACAAGATACGCGGCTCCTATCGGGATCATCGACACGTCGGGCGGCCTTGCTGGATTTTTTTACCTTCTTGAACATCTTGCGCATGGGATTTCGACGACACTTCGGGCTATCTCGAAGTTGAGATTTTCCATCGGGATTCCGCAAATACTAAGGGTGATTCCACGGTTGAGGAATTCCAACGCAACATGTGGTTAATTTGTGATGGATGAGTTGGAGCACCCTTGCAGGGTTAAATCTTTCGAAAAGCCGTGCCCACTGTTATGTGGCAACTTGGAAACTTTGTTTGACACCCGATCATAGCAAACTTGAAGTAAACTCTAATAAAATACACCAATTGTGTGCGTAACCGTGACTGTCTCTTCTCGTGAGTCCTTATCCGAGAAAGAACATGGTGAGGTTATGTTTGACGTAAGTAGGTGTTCAGGATCACTTAGTGATCATTACTAGTTCACGTCTGTTATGCGTAGACCACCATACTTATTTCCTGTATCATAAGTTAGCGACTCAAATTAATGCTTAGTTGCTTGCTGCAGCCTCACCACTTATCCATACCTCACCCATGAAGCTTTGCTAGTCTTGATACCCTTGGAAATGATATTGCTGAGTCCCTATGGCTCACAGATTACTACGACAACAGTTGCAGGTACAGGTAATATGATGCTTTGATGTGAGAGCTGTGATTGTTTTTATTTGGAGTTCTTGTTCTTCATCATCGATCTAGGATGGGTTCTAGGCGGCAGCCTGGGATAGCAAGGATGGATGTCATTTTATCGTTTTCCTTCGTCCGTAGTTGGACACTGCTCTTCAGAATGATGTTTGAATATGTTGTTGTATTGATGTGATCTTGATGTAGCTTGTTGCGAGTGTAATCTAATTACATGTACTCATCTCTTCTGTACATGTACATGTAATGATATCCATTCTAGCGAAACAACGAGATGTGCTTCTAACCCTGCCGAGGCCCTCGTGCCAAAATAAGGATTGGATCGCATCTTGGGGATTACATAACATGACTCTTAACATTACCATATTTTTATCTCAAAACTTTATGCAAGGGATCAAACTTCTCATAATACTCAATGCACTTAATATGGGAGTTTTTATAATAACCCTCTTGGATGCCTATCATATTAGGACTAAATTCATAACCTAAACCAACTACCATGCTATTTAAAGACTCTGAAAATAATATAAGTGAGGTGCGAGAGTTTAATTATTTCTATAAAACCAAACACCACCATGCTCTAAAAAGTTATAAGTGAAGCACTAGAGCAAAATTGCCTATCTCAAAAGATTTAAGTGAAGCACATAGAGTATTCTAAATGCACGATTAATGCATGTCTCTCTCAAAAGATATGTGCAGCAAGGATGATTGTGGAAAACTAAAAAGAAAAGACTCATATCATACAAGACGCTCCCAGCAAAACACATATCATGTGGTGAATAAAAATATAGACTCAAGTAAATTTACCGATGGATTGAAGATAAAAGAAGGGATGCCTTCCGAGGCATCCCCAAGCTTAGGATCTTTGGCATCCTTGAATATGACTTGGGGTGCCTTGGGAATCCCCAAGCTTAGGCTCTTGCCACTCCTTATTCCATAGTCCATCAAATCTTTACACAAAACTTGAAAACTTCACAACACAAAACTTAACGGAAAACTCGTGAGATCCGTTAGTATAAGAAAATAAAAAACCACTTTAGGTACCGTTGTGAACTCATTATTATTCATATTGGTGTAATACCTACTATATTCTAACATCTCTGTGGTTCATACCCCCCGATACAACCCATCGATACATCAAAATAGGTAAACAACTCAAAGAAAACAGAATCTGTCAAAAACATAATAGTCTGTAGCAATCTGAAAACTTCATATACTTCTGTAACTCAAACAATTCTGAAACATTAGTAAAAACTGTGCTATTTGTAAGTCAATATTTGTTAAAAATTTCAGACTCATTCGACGCTCTAAAAAAATTATAAAATTCCTAGACTGGGTGCAAAAGTTTCTGTTTTCAGCAAGATCAAATCAACAACCACGATAAACCATCCCAAAGGTCTTACTTGGCTCAAACACTAATTAAAACACAAAAAACAATTACTACATTAGTAATAATGTGGGAAACATTCAAAAATATAAGCAAAAACAGAATGTAAAAATAAAATTGGGTTGCCTCGCAACAAGCGCTATTGTTTAACGCCCCTAGCTAGGCAAAACGCAATAGATCTAGGTATTGTCATCTTTGGTATGCAATCCAAAAGTAGCTCTCCTAATAAATTCATAAGGCAATCTTATTTTCTTTCTAGGAAATTGTTCCATGCCTTTCCTTAATGGAAATTGATATCTAATGTTTCCTTCTTTCATGTCAAAAATTGCACAA
The DNA here is from genome assembly GCA_022496015.1 of Hordeum marinum. Classification (NCBI taxonomy): domain Eukaryota; kingdom Viridiplantae; phylum Streptophyta; class Magnoliopsida; order Poales; family Poaceae; genus Hordeum; species Hordeum marinum. Next base: position 267,445,771 of record CM039675.1, on the reverse strand, counting down.
ATCGTTCTAAGGAAAAGTCTACCAAGAATAATAGGGCATGTGGGATTGCAATCTATATCAAGAACAATGAATTCTACGTGCACATAATTCCTATTTGCAACAATAAGAACATCATTTATCCTTCCCAGAGGTTTCTTAATAGTGTAATCCTCAAGATGCAAATTTAAATAGCAATCATCAAGATCATGGAAACCTAGCACATCACATAAAGTTTTCGGAATCGTGGAAACACTAGAACCCAAATCACACAAAACATGGCACTCATATTCTTAAATTTTAATCTTAATAGTAGGTTCCAACTCATCATGAGTCTTTCTAGGGATAGAAACTTCCAACTCAAGTTTTTCTTCAAAAGATTTCATCATAGCATCAACGATATGTTTAGTAAAAGACTTATTTTGGTTATAAGCATGCAGAGAATTCAACATGGATTGCAACAAGTAAATACACTCAATCTAAGAACAACTATGATAATTAAAGTCCTTGTAATACAAAAGAATGGGTTCATTGCTATTTAAAGTTTTGACCTCTTCAATCCCACTTTTATCAATCTTAGAATTAAGATCTATAAACTCTGAATCATTGGGATGACTTTTAACTAAAGTTGACTTATCTCCACTCCCATCTTTATCAAGATTTATATTGGAAAACAAAGATTCAATAGGAGTGACATCAATCACTTTGATATCATCATAATTATTAAAAGATTTTGGCTTAGCAGCCATTTTATTGACTAAGGTAGCTTGTTTATTAGAAATTTGGCCTACTAAATCCTCAAGAAGAGCTAACTGAGATTTCAAACCATGAAACTCCTTAGACATATCATCAAGCTCTTTGTTCATGTACTCAAGCATACCCTTTTGTTCCTTAAGCTTGTTTCTAAAGAAATTATTATGGTCAAATTGGAGTGACATGAATCTCTTAGCATTATCCTTAATATCTTCCAGCTTCCTAATATAAGGATCAAAACTTTGGGGTTGAGCCATAAAGACGAGCAAACGATCTAACACACAAACAAATAAAAGAAAAACGAAAAGGCGAATGGAAGAAGGGCGAATAAAAAGGCAAATCTTTTTGGTATTTTTTGAAAATCGTCTTAGATGCAGGGGAGAGGAAAACGATAGGCAAATGGAAAATAATGTAAATGCAAGAGATGAGTTTGTGATGGGTACTTGGTAGGCTTGATGTGTATCCTCCCCGGCAACGGCGCTAAAAATCCTTCTTGCTACCTCTTGAGCGTGCGTTGGTTTTCCCTTGAAGAGGAAAGGGTGATGCAACGAAGTAGATAAGTATTTCCCTCAGTTGGTGAGAACCAAGGTATCAATCCAGTAGGAGGAACAAGCAAGTCAGCAATGGATGCACCTACACAAACAATCAAACTCTTGCACCCAACGCTATAAATGGGTTGTCAATCCTTTCATGGTTATTTGCAAGGATTAGTCTGATAGAGATAGATGTAAAAGATTGCGGAAAGTAAAAAGTAAATAAATTGCACCAAGCTATTTTTTGTTATATAGATCTGAAAATATATTATGGAAAGTAGACCCGAGGGCCATAGGTTTCACTAGAGGTTTCTCTCTTGAAGGAAAGTATCACGGTGGATGAACAAATTACTATCAAGCAATTGATAGAAAAGAGAATAATTATGAAGATATCCAAGGCAATGATTATTCATATAGGCATCACTTCCGTGTCAAGTAAACCAAAACGATTCTACATCTACTACTATTACTTCACACATAGAGCGAGTCGTGCCTGCATCTACAGTATTAAGTTTATGAAGAACAGATTAACGCCTTAGGTAAGATGACATGATGGAGAGGGATAAACTCAAGCAATATGATGAAAACCCCATCTTGTTACCCTTGACGGCAACAATATAATACGTGCCTCGCTACCCCTACTTTGTCACTAGGTGAGGACACCGCAAGATTGAACCCAAAACTAAGCACTTCTCCCATTGCAAGAATTACCAATCTAGTTGGCCACACCAAACCAATAACTCGAAGAGACTTGCAAAGATATGAAATCATGCATATAAGAATTCAGAAAAGACTCAAATAATATTCATGGATAATCTGAACATAAACCCACAATTCATCGAATCTCAACAAACACACCGCAAAAGAGTATTACATCGAATAGATCTCCATGAAGATCATGAAGAACATGGTATTGAAGCACAAAGAGAGAGAAGAAGACATATATCTACTAGCTATGCACCCATAGGTATGTGGTGGACTACTCACGCATCATCCTGGGGGAAATGGATTTGATGTGGATGCCCTCCGTGATCAAATCCCCCTCCGGCAGATAACCAGAAAAGGCTCCAAGATTGGATATCTCAGGAACGGAGGCTTCCGGCGGAAGAAAAGTATTTGCATGGCTATTTTTGGTATGGGGGGAATATTTGGGTATTTATTGGACAAAGATTAGGGCTAGGACTCCTGCCAGGGAGTCACAAGCCTGCCAGGGGGTGGTCGCACCGCCTGGCTTGTGACCTCCTCGCAAGGTCCTTGCCTTGCACTCCAAGCCTGGTAGATCTCTTTTGTTCCAAAAAAAATCATCGCGATTTTATTCCATTTGGACTCCGTTTAATATTCCATATATGCAATACTCAAAAAGAAGGAAAAAAAACAGAAACTGGCACTAGGCTCTAGATTAATAGGTTAGTCCCAAAAATAATATAAAAGAGCATATTAATGCATATAAAACATCCAAAACATATAATATAATAGCATGACACAATCAAAAACTATAGATATGTTGGAGACATATCAGCATCCCTATCGGTGTTAAAACTGGCGGATCTCGGGTAGGGGGTCCCGAACCGTGAGACTAGAACCGATGGTAACAAGAGACGAAGGGGACACAGATTTACCCAAGTTCAGGCCCTCCAATGGAGGTAATACCCTACGTTCTACTTGGTTGTATTGATGGTATGAAGGGTTACAGAGTTGATCTACCTCGAGATCGAATAGCTAACCCTAGATGATTTGTTCTATGCCTATAACCTAAAACCCTTCAGCTTATATAGACGCCAAGGGTACCTAGGGTTTACACATGGTCGATTACACGCCGAAGAAATAAACATGCCTATTTGCTACATCAAACGTGGAGCCCAAGCCGTACTTACCGAAGCTTCCATCTTGGAGATAATGTCTTCAATCAATCATGTGTTCAGTAAGTGGCCCATATAGTCCAGCCCATAGAGATAGGTCGGCCTCCCGATGACCCCTTAATCCAGGACTGCCTCAGTAGCCCCAAAACTTTCCTCCAACACCAAGGGTCTGAGCTTCAAATGCTTCACACGATCACAAACTTCGGCTTGCGAGGTGAGTTCTTCCCTCCGAACCTAGTTCAACCTCTGATGACAAGTAGCTTTCCGCATAGTGGCGCGTCCGAACACAGTAAATAGGCCGGCCTCGAAGGCCAAATGTCAGGGGGTAAATAATATTCCTCTGACGACCTCCCTGACGAAAGGTCACGACCCATCATGACCACCAAGCCAGTTACAAAAGCTCGATTCGCGGTTCGAGGTCATTTTAATCAACACAATCTATCAATGTGCCGATCGTGCCCCGCTTTACACGGGATATGTTGAATTATGCATGTGCAACGGCTCACACGTCTTGGGAAGTGGAGGGATTCATAGTGTAGTGAGGGGAGACCGAATCGATAAGCCTCATAAAAGGGGAAGAAAACCCCAAAGCCTATTCACGCTCCCCTTTCGCCTTCTCTGTCTTCCATTTCTCTGCGCCTCCGAAGCACAGATCTAGGTGTTCCGCCCCCGCCCCCCCCACCTCCGATCTCATCAATGGTGGGCTCCAACGGCCAGTGAGAGGCCTCCATGGTCATCGACTGGGACATCCTCGACCTTAAGAAGGCAGGCTACCTCTCCGCTGACATCCATCACCGTGCACCGGAGGAGGTCCAAGTGATCCTCATTCCCTGGCCGGGCGAAAGGGTAGTCTTCCTCCTCCAGTTCATCAGGGGTTGAGCTTCCCACTCCACCCCTTCATCAGGGGGCTGATGTTTTTCTACAGCCTCGACTTCCACGACCTCCTACCGAACTCTTTCATGCACATCTCGGCGTTCATCCTTGTCTACGAGGCTTTCCTACGAGTCGAGCTGCACTTTGGGCTATGGCTCAAAGTGTTCAATGGCAAGCAGAAGTGCGTCAATGAGAAGCACGTAGACTGCGGTAGAGCTGTCATCAGCAAGCTCACCCGCGTCATGTGGCCATCGGGCACCTTCATTGACACCATCAAGGCATGCCAAACGGAGTGGTTCTACATCACAGAACCACGATAAGAAGGTCAGATTCCCCTGCAAATTCAGATCTGGTCCCCCCACCAGACTAGCTTCATGGCTCAAAAAGGGCCTTAGCTGGGGACCAAGCAAGGAGGTGAGCGACCTGCAAAACCGCATCGGCTCCATGGTCGAGAAGGACATCAAGCTGACTAATGTGGTCCAGGTGATGCTCTGGAGACGCATCCTTCCCTGCCAGCGTCAGGATACTCCCTTGTGGGCTCGTCAGCTCGACGATGCGCCCACAATCCAGAAACTCTTCCGCACTATGCGGGAGAAGCTATGGAAGGCACTTTTCAAGTCACAAGAGAGTTGGACATCCGACGAGGAAGATAGAGGCATGCATGCCTCTAAGCCCACCTTTGAGGTACAGTACACTTCTGCTCGATCGGCTTTACTTTTCTCAAAGAGGATCCATAACGTTTCTCCTGATCATTCCCTTACAGAAATGGCTAAGGAAAGCCGTTAACATCAGAAGTACGGCACCTCAGCACGAAGATGCCAAGTCTGGGCTGTTGGTGGAAATGCTCGCAGCGAAGCCTTATGAGGCCCCCACGAAGAAGGAGAAGAAGAAGAAACCAGGCCGAAGCGGCCTTCACATCTGGGACCAGTCAGAGACTACGTCTGGAGAAACTCATGCCGCCTCGAATCAGGAGGAGCACGAGGAAAAAGAGGAAGAGGAGGAGCAGGAGGAAGAAGAGGAGGACGAAGCCGAGGGGGAAGGAAATTCCCCCTCGCAAGAAAGAGGGCAGCATCACAGGGCATGTCCCTCACCAACGTAATCTTCATCATAACCTGATCTTTCATGCCTGGCTAATAAAATAACCAGTGGCAAGACAATGAGTACTTTGAATGTACTCGCAAGCAACCCATGTTTGGAACAAGGCAATAACAATGCATGAAATAGCACTAAGTAGGTATTTTGCGGAAAGCCAATTTTGAATGCAATTTCATGATCAAGCAACTATGTGTAAGCATGCATCAACAGTTGGCAGATATCCATGTGAACAAGCTACATATATCATCATAAGCAGGGGTTTAACGTCTCATGTTCATTCATCACATCAAGTCTTTAGACTTGTCTCAAGTATCATCCTTCTGTCATCCGAACACACCCACCAAGTTTGTGTAAACATCTAGACGTGGCATAAGCAGCACCACCCAAGTTTCCTTGACCGTGGACACGGCTATTCGAATAGTTTTACACTCTGCAGAGGTTGCACACTTTACCCACAAGACTCGGGGAACTTCCATGTCATCCATGACTCGCGGTATATAACATACCCGAGGTAAGCACCCGAACAATGTCTTTCCCCTGGCGATACTAAAGAAAGAGTCCACTCGATTGGTACCCAGCCCACATGATGTACATCAGTCGTAGCATCCATGCAGGGACCAACGGTGTGCCCGGTGCCTGTGAAGACAACGCATGATCGTCCATACCGACATGACCCCGTATCGAGAGTGACCATGCCACTCCCGCCACTAGTAATGCAGGATCCTTGCCAGTACCCACCAAAGTAATCAACAGAGCCCCATCCCATAAGGGGTATCGTGGTTGCAGATGTAAGGTTGGGACGGTCGACAAATCTTAAATCCCCCGTTTACGAAAACACACACACTCACTTTCTTTGGTACACCACTTATTTCTCAAGTGGTCACCCAACTCATCATCATCTCCCGTGGGCATTAGTGGCACCCGACGGGTTTTTTCAAAAGTCTTTGAAATCATCTCTTTATTTCCATCACCATGCATAATCCCGATCCCACTTGTGTAGCATCTACTAGCATCCTATCTACTCCCACCCGCACAACCCTCATAAGAATGGTAGGGTCATGCACGATGCAAGTATCAACGGTAGAAGTAACAGGCGCATCCATCGAAGTGGTCACCACTCCACATGATCAAATATAACAAAAGTAAAGTGCTATATGACATGCAATATAAATGGTTTCTTAACATGGTCAAAGGGCTGCTTGCCTGGCTTCGCAAAGTCTTCGAGGTCTTCACACGCTTCTCGTCCACTCTGAGCACTTCATCTACTTCGTCAACTATTGCCAGAAACAACCGCAACAAGCAACACGACAAGCAGAAAATAGGAGTGCTCTATAAATATGAGTTTTATTTATCTTGGACACCTCTTGACATGAGAAAAATAACCAAAGAGGTTTCATTGGATGTGGATCAAGGGGGATTTTTGAATGGTGGAAATGAAGGAAATGATGATCCTATAAGATGTCCATAGAAAAATATTTTTATAAAAATGAGTGGAGGCACTCATCAAATAGGTAACGTGTCGGGACCCAGATCCTAAGTCATATGAATCCAGACTTTAACATATCACATCACTTTGCGGCCTCACGCACGGTAAGTTCCACGGTTGCAGCCTTACCTTAGCCGGGACCGTTTGCATCTTTTGGCTCACGTATGTGAACATGTCGCTGGCAATCAAATGACAGAGAACCCAGGCCGACATGACTAGTCATAGAACCCAAGTGGCACATCCATACGGAAGTGGGCATACGTAACCCAACAATGCAGGTGTCAGCCTCAAGCATGTGTAGACGAGTCATAGCAAGCTACAAGGACTCCATTATGCCGTGAGACATAAATGCCATCACTGCACGTAGACGAGTCGTAGCAGGCTACATGGACTCCATTACACTGCGAGACATTTCCCCAAAGGGACAGACACAACAACAAAGAAGGATACATGCTAGTCAATCAATGTGTCCGGAGCAGTAGCAAACTACCATGGCTCGGTGGAAGCACAAAGAGGCAGTTTCCCGTAAAGAGTACTACTAAAGGCACACAACTAGGTGGTGGATCCCATACATACCGTTGCACGTCACACATACGCACGACATTCCCGATATGCATAGATACAACCATGGCATCACAACATAACCATACAACAACTTTTATTTAAGAGGCTCAGACGAGCCTTGCATAATATGTTCTTATAGATAGGGGTCATATGACCCAACTCTCAAGTCATACAAACAAGTTCATACAAACCAAGCAAAAGCATATGTTGTCTGAGTACAGACAGATGAAAGGTTAAAAAGGCACATGCCCTGATTATCTACAGCCCACCACAGGGCATAGAGTTGTAGCTGGGACACCAGCTATTCGGCATCGTCGACATCTAGAAAGAACCCACCCGATGGGTCCTGGGTCTCATCTGCAACATTTATTTAGCAAACATGAGTACAAATATACTCAGCAAGTCTTTAAAGCAAACCTAGTCTATTCATGCTCATGTATCAACAAGGGGGGTGGTGGAGTTTATGCAGCAATGCCAGCTTTGACTCATGGCTAACGTACACTAAACAATTTTAACTCTTTGTTTAAATTTTAGATATCGCACACGAGTCCATTAACTCAATGACAATACACCACCATAGATTCACTTCCCTCTCCTGGGAGAGTGCCATCCACGGTACTCACACTTGTCTTGATATTTTTATGAGTATCAATTTGATTATCTATGAACAGCATAAGCTTTCCAGGTAGTCCATATCCGAGGACGCGGCTATTCGAATAGTTTCATACCCTACAGGGGTGTACTTCTTCACACACGCTCTCGCCACTTATCGCTGTGTGCTCCTAAAACCATGCACCTCGACAACCTTCAAGCGGAAGCCCAGTGAGGGAGTCGGCCACGACCGTCAATCACATAAGACCTCTAGTCTAGGCTATCACCTATTTGAGACTGAACACGCATGGAAGTCCGGCTGAAGTTTCCGCTACAACCCCAAATGATGTGCGCAGGGTTCCCAAGCCCACCATTCGGGTGACCCTTGGTACACCGTGCGACTGCCTACCGCGTTGTAACCCACCCCTAGGGTCGACGCTACGCACGGCCTCCAACATGCTATAAACACCAGAAACTAGTTGCTACTCCTGGACTAAGGACTAAGCGACTGATAAGTCGAGAGGGGTCGAGTTACCGGAACCCAATGTGTGGTAGTAACTAGCCTTGGATCACAAACACGAAACTCATTTCCTAAGAACAGACCCAATGAGAGAACCCGCTTTGTACTCCTACATAGCCTCTCATCGCTACCTTTACCAAGGGTTCATCATAAGCTTATGACATCGTAACAACAATGTTTCACTCTAGTTCATCACCCAGATGAATCAGACCTGACACAACTCTAAGCATAGCAAGCATAGCAGGCAAAGAAAGCTAAGCACATCATGGCACAAGCATCTACCAGGTATGCTAGGTTGCAAGGTTTAGCTATTTACTGTGACAATGATAGGTCATGCATAAGATTAGGTTCATCTACCGTATATGACAGACAAGTGAACATTTGTCCTAATGCAATAAACAACAACATGAGCGAGAGAGTGTGATGTTATCGCAATGGTCAAGGGGGGTTGCTTGCCTTGCTGGTTAGCGGGAAGGTTCTCTCCTTCATTGGAATACTCGGGGGTATCCTCAGAAGTAGGGCCTACCGCAATGCAGATAAGTAGCAATCAATACACGCAAGTGCAACAATATGATGCATGATCATGGCATGGCAGCATGTATGGATGAGCTAATTTAGCTATTGTCCAAGTTAATTTGAAGTGAGTTTGAATATAGGTTCAAAATCGTTCTTCATTTCAATTTCCATTTTTTAACCTATTAGCAAATGTTAATGTTCTTCTACATAGGTTGCTCTAACATACATGATAATAGCACCATTGGATTCATTGGATTTTTCTAATAAATTTTCATATATAAATTATTTTCATCTAATTTACAGATTAATTTATATGAATATTTAAAGTTTGAAATAATTTCTGGAATTATTTTTAAACTGGAAAAGGATTAATGGCGTCAGCCTGACGTCACGAGGACGTCAGCTGGTCGGCGGACCATGCCAGGTCAAACCTAACATGCAGGGCCCGCACGTAAGTGACACAACCCTAAACTCCACGCTGACCAGGTGTTTGACCCACCCTGGGGCCCACTGGTCAATGGTAGGAGGCCTAATTAATCAGGGGGATTAGCCCCTAATGCTGGCCACGTCGGCGCCCACCGGATCGGGGCCGGCGGCGACTCGCCGGAATCGCGCCTCCGGCGACCATTTGGCGCGCGGAGGGCAGCGGGAGGTAGCCCGTGCACGTGCGCGTCTAGCGGGGCAGCAATGGGGGCTTGGGGGCCACTGGAGACGACGGCCACGTCGAGCTAAGGGGCGGCGACGGCTCAGGAAGGACCGGCTACGGTGCTACGTGCTGCGGGAGGCGGATCTAAGGGCGGTACGGGCTCCTGGGAGATCTACGAACACGAGCCCGTGGTCAGGAGCGAGCTTTGGCCGCTGTGGCCACGACTACGCCATAGCCGGGGCGAGCTTCGCTCGGCTCTGGCTACAGACAGGACTAGAGGAGGGGAACAATGTCGGGACCAGGGGAAACGAACCGGGGCCTCACCGGAGGGTCTTCTGGCGCCTTGGCATGGTCGGGGATGCTCGAGAGACGGCGAATCGACGGCGTCTTCGGTCCGGCGAGGAAGAACAAAGGAGAGGAGGAAGAGAGGAATGGCGAGGGGGAAACGGGCTCGGCCGGCGGCCGAGCCTATCCTCTCGCCAGCACGATGAGGAGGTGGCCAGGCAGGAAGGGAGGAGGTGGCCAACGCGCGTCCACAGCCGGCCGCGGGGGTGGCACGCAGCTGCTTCTCCTCCTGGCAGGAGGAAGAAGACGCTGCTGCCCCCCGTGTCTGGGCCTCTTCTTCAGGTAAGCCCAGGTGGGCTTTTCTTCCCCCCTTTTCTTTATTTTATTTCTTTCCTTATTTCTGACATTTGTTTTATTTTATTTTCAGGCACATATGCTATTTTAAAATGTCCCAAATATTTTATATATTGAGGTTTGAATATTTCAAACTTATCTAAAAAGTTTTAGGATATTTTGAAAACTAAAATAATGATAATGCTTTATTTGATATTTTCAGAAGCTTTAACATTTATTTTTAAATTGCTTCAGTTGTTCAAATATTTAATATGGCCATGTTATAATCATGTCCATATTTATCAGACATAGGGAACATTTTGGTAGGGCATTTTGGATTTGTTGAATTTTCACCAACTTGAATTGTTTTGATTCAATGTGAGCTTCGGGTTTCTTTTAATCTCCATTTCATGTTGATGCAAAATTGAAACATGAGGCACACACATGCTATCCTATGACATCTTGCTAGGGATGTGACAACTCACCCCCACTCAAAAGAATCTCGTCCCGAGATTTTGAAGTCATCGGGAAGAGCGCGGGGCACTATAGTCGAAGATAATCTTCTCTTTCCCATGTGGCCTCCTTCTCAGAATGGTGTGACCACTGAACCTTGAGAAACTTGATGTTCCGTCACCGAGTGGTACGCTCAGCTTGATCAAGAATACGAACAAGGTATTCTCGATATGTAAGGTAATCTTGGAGATCAAGCGCTTCGTGGTCTACTTCACGGACAGGGTCCGAGAAGCAACGCCTGAGTTGCGAGATGTGGAAGACATCATGAACCTTGGAAAGATGCGGCGGAAGTTCCAATTGGTAGGCAACCTCTCCTCATTTAACAAGAATGCGAAAAGGTCCAATGTCACGAGGAGCCAACTTGCCTTGATACCAAATCAGTGGGTACCCTTCAGAGGTGTAACCCGAAGGTAAGCCTTCTCGTCAACTTCATAGGTCACTACCTTATGATGGCTATCATATTGGCTCTTTTGACAAGATTGGGTTGTTTTCAACTTTTCACGAATAATGCGAACTTGCTCCTCTGCATCCTTGATGATATCCGGGCCAAAGAGTTGCCTCTCTTCGGTTTTTGACCAGTTAAGAGGTGTTCGACACCTTCGTCCATAGAGAACTTCAAAAGGGTCTTTGCCCAAGGTTGATTGATAACTATTGTTATATGCAAATTCAGCAAATGGAAGACATTTCTCCCAATTCATACCGAAGGATATAACACAAGCTCAGAGCATGTCTTCAAGGATTTGATTGACTCACTCAACTTGACCACTTGATTGCGGGTGGTAAGCAGTGCTAAAGGATAGATGAGTCCCCATAGCGGTTTGAAAACTTTCCCAAAATCGGGAAGTAAAGATACTTCCACAGTCTGAGTTAATCTCCAAAGGAACACCATGAAGAGAAACTATTCGAGAAACATATAACTCTGCTAGCTGGCTAGCAGTTATACTCTCCCGAACAGGAAGAAAATGAGCCACTTTGGAAAGGCGGTCAATGACCACAAAGATAGCATTATTCCCTCTCTTGGTCCTCGGAAATCCGGTAATGAAATCCATACCGACCTTATCCCATTTCCATTCGGGAATAGCTGAAGGTTGAAGGGTGCCAACAGGCCTTTGATGTTCTGCTTTCACGCGACGACAAACGTCGCAGTTAGCAACGAACTGGGCAATTTCACTCTTCATCCTAGTCCACCAGAACGTCTGGCGTAGGTCTTGATACATCTTGGTACTACCCGGATGAATTGTGAGAGGAGAATCATGAGCCTCCTTAAGAATCAACTGTCATAGATGTTGCTTCTTCAGGATCACCAAGCGGTACTCAAAGAAAACAACACCTCGACCATCTACTGAGAAGCACCTAATATTACCCTTCTTAATGTTTTTCTTGATTGAGATATCCTGGCATCATGCTTCTAGGCTTCTATAATTTGATTCGTAAGAGTAGGATTTCCCACCAGGTTGGATAGGAATCCTTGAGGAACAAGGTGGAGGTTTAACTTCCGAAATTCCTCATGGAGAAGTGGTTGACCTTGTTGTAACATCAGGTTGTTACAATAAGACTTATGACTTAGTGCATCAGCCATGACATTGGATTTCCCCGGGGTGTAAGTTATCCCTAAGTCGTAATCTGTAATCAACTCAACCCACCGTCTTTGCCTGAGATTCAAATCCGGCTGGGTGAAAATATATTTCAGACTTTGGTGATCAGTGTAAATTTCGCAACGGTTATCTAGAAGGTAATGTCACGAGGTTTTCAGTGCATGGACCACAGCTGCAAGCTCAAGATCATGTGTTGGATAGTTATACTCATGTGGACGCAATTGTCGAGATGCGTATGCAATCACATGACGATCTTGCATGAGAATGCAACCTAATCCTAGTCGCGAGGCGTCACAATAGAAAACAAAGTCCTTAGAGAAGTCTGGTGGCATCAGAACGGGAGCAGAGGTCAGTCGTCTTTTCAACTCCTGAAAACTATGCTCGCATTGTGGAGTCCACTCGATCTTTTTATCTTTCTTGAGGAGTTCAGTCAGAGGTTTCACAACCTTGGAGAAATTCTCGACAAAGCGGCAACAATAGCTCGCTAGGCCAAGGAAACTCCAAACTTGCTTAACCAATTCAGGTTGAGTCCAATCAAGGATGGCCTGAACTCTCTCGGGATTTATAGCAATACCTTTACCAGAGATCACGTGGCCTTGATAGGTCACTTCTGGCAACCAAAATTCACAGTTGGAGAATTTGGCATACAAATGGTGCTCTCGAAGTTTCATCAATACCAGCCTTAGATGCTCGGCATGTTCCTGTTCGTTCTTCGAGTAGATGAGTATGTCATCAAGGTAAACCACGACAAATTTATCCAAATACTCCATGAAGATCGAATTCATGAAGTGAGAGAAGGTGGCTGGGGCATTGGTTAAATCGAAGGACATGACGGTGTACTCATATTGGCCATAACGAGTAACAAAAGCCGTTTTTGGAATGTACCTGTTTCTAATTCTGATTTGATGGTATCCCAACCTCAAATCCATTTTGGAAAAGACAGAGGATCCAACGAGTTGATCATACAAATCATTGATCCTGGGGAGCGGATACTTCTTCTTTATGGTGACCAGATTCACTGGCCGATAATCCACAACCATCCGATCCTATCCATCCTTCTTCTTGACGAAGAGGACGGGACAAGCCCAAGGAGAAGAACTAGGATGGATGAAACCTTTCTTCAAAGCCTCATCGAGTTGGATCTTAAGCTCGGCTAGTTCTAAGGGTGCCATCCTATAGGGTCTTCTGGCTATTGGGACAGTCCCTGGAATAAGCTCTATCACAAACTCAACATCTCTGACAAGAGGAATTCCTGGCAGTTCTTCTGGAAAGACATCTGGAAAGTCACGGACTACCGGAATATCTTCTAGTTCTGGAAGAGGGCTAGCATTAAGGGAATAGAGTTGGCGCTTGGCTGCTCGAGTGGAGACATTGACTATCTCACCCGATGGATGTGTAAGTTGATCCTAGTATGAGTATCAATCTTAGCATAGTGGGCTTTCATACAATCCATGCCTAGAATGATATTGATATCCGAATACTTGAGGGCTATCAAAGATGCTAGGAAGACTAGCCTATCCACCTGAATCTCATTATCATGGCTCACTCTAGAAGTTTGCCACTTTGAACCAGGAGTCTGAACTACTAAAGGAGTAGGCATATCACAAAAATACATGTTATGCAACTGTGCATAACTTTCTGAGATGAAAGAATGAGATGCCCCAGTATCAAATAGAACAGATGCTGGATGACTATTGACAAGGAGCATGCCTAAGATAACATCACAATGCTCAGAGGCTTCGTCAGCAGAGACATAATTCACTCGTCCACGAGCAGGAGCTGGCTTCACATAGAAGGCTTCTCCCGGCTTCCCACGTCTAGCGGGCTTAGCATTGCTCTGAGGACAATCACGAGAGTAGTGTCCTGGTTCCCCACATTTGTAGCAGACCACGATGGCACGGGGAGCAACATTGACAGGCGGACCTCCAAATGGTCTAGCTGGAGGGTTGGGCTGAGCTGGGCAAGGCACCTGGAAGGATGGCCTCGCGGTGTATCTTGGTGGCAGAGCTGCGTTGGGCACCCACACCCAGCGTTTGTTGGAGCCTGAGCCAGATGCATGGCTGAAGTCATGGTTGTGCTTCCTCGTGGCCTCATAGTCAGTCTGTCCAGACTTGGCATTGATAGCCTTGTTGACGAGAGCCTGGAAGGTTGTGCACTCATGCAGGCGCAAATCTCGACAGAGCTCAGGGTTAAGTCCCTTGCAGAACCTAGCCTTTTTCTTGGCATCAGTTGAAACTTCCTCCGGAGCATAGCGAGCAAGCTTGCCGAACTCACGGCTATATACATCCACTGACAGTCTACCCTGGGTGAAAGCACAAAATTCCACTCTCTTACGATCCATCAGCCCTTCCGGGATGTGATGGGTACGGAATGCTGCACTGAATTCTGCCCAAATTGGTGCGGGGCCTACGGGACGCATGGCTTCATAATTTTCCCACCACAGATTGGCGGGTCCTTCCAGAAAGTCGGTAGCAAAGGTCACCTTGTTGGCCTCGGACACGTTGGCAGCCCGGATCTTGCGGAACATGCTGGTCAGCTAGTCATCTGCGTCGAGTGGGTCGACCGAATGATGATACTTAGGTGGGCACAGCTTGACGAAGTCACCGAGGGACACACCATCATTGTGTTCATTGTGGGGAGCACGCACCGTCTTCTGCTCAATTCGCTCCAGCAGCCTGTTGGTCTCCCTCTTGTTCCTTTCAGCTTCAAGAATCACTTCTGCCAAAGAAGGCGCATGTGGCAGATCCTCTTGCCTTGGCTGGCTTTCCTCGCCCTACTCGGGGGCAGGCACGGGGTTATTCCTAGTTGCCACCATCCTGGGAAAACAAACCCACAACTTAAATATAGAGGACATCAACTCTAAGACATGAGATAAGGAATGTAATGGGCAACATGGCATGCAGGGTAAACACCCAAACCACATGGTAATAACAACTGCCATATGAACACCATGATTCATACACACCATGACATAGTTCAGTACAAGCCCACGCTGAAAACAAACTATAGAGAGATGACACAACTCATCGGAGGCATTACAAGCTTCCTATACATTATCTATCTACACCTCTGAAACTCAAATCTCAACCTCAATCATATCCCACAAGACACGTAGGACTGTGGCAATACGACTACTACCATACTAGTACTAACATCCACGTACTGAAGCATCGCCGTAAAATGCCTCATACAGGTTACCCCCATGACCCGGGAGCTGAACCTGAGGATCCGGAAACACTCTAGCCTGTGATCCTAGGAACCGTAAGGACACGGATGTGGCCTTGGTCCCCTTGTTGGCGGCAACAGCGGTCCTCGAAGATGGGTGATGCCTCCAACATCGGGCCAGTCTACATGTGCTGGCAGATGAGTCCGCGATGGGGTCAGCATCTCCAAATCTACATAGCCTGTCTGCACGACAGGTTCCAACTGCGCCAGGGCTGTCCAAAGACGTGCACGGGTAGCATAAAGCTCCATGGGAAGGGCACGTGCATCATGATCCCTGTTCTCCAACATTTGAGCGGTCACCTGTAGCCTAGGGTCCTCATGAGAATGATCACAGTAGGCTGCGCTAAGATAACCATCCTCTCCTTCCATGGAAGCAGGAACATAACAAAACTCTGTGTTCTAAAGCAGACCATGGTGAAACCTCATGATAGTCAGCATGGTGTAGGCGGCCTCCTGAACTTCCATATCTATGGTGACACCTAGTCCATAAGTGTAGTGAAGCGGCTCTGCAGCTCGAGGATATGAAGGATATATCTTAATAGTACGTAGATACTGACTCTGGTTGAAATATCGATATTGTTCTTCCATTGTGTACTCTGGGTACCAACGGTAACCAGCCTCCATCATAACTCTAACCAACATGGCCGTGTGACCCGGTACATCGATGCACCAGGTCAGACGGACCACCTGACAGGAAGGACGAGGGGGCATCTGAAACAGAGAATGATGCAAACACATTAGAGACTCTAGTAGGAATTGGATAGCATAATGGCTGTAATTGCTCAAAAAGGATTTTGAGACAACTGCAAAAGATTGGAAAAGCATAACCACTCGACTTTCTAGACTCAAATCTCTTCTCCATCTGATTGTCACACCAACAATACTTGAGTACCGACATTCTCTCGCAAACAAGCTAGCTATTAGTCCATGGTTAGTAACTCGTCATCCTAAGCAACAGATGAGAAGCCTAGTTCTTATCCCCGTAGAAAAGATGAGAATGACTCAAAATAGAATAACTTGCGAAGAGGAGTAAAAAGAGCCTTACGTTCCCTTTCATAATCAATTCCCCTACTTTTCTATAGTGTTTCTAGACTCAACTTCGACCGGTTTGGCTTGGTAGTCCTACAGTCAGTCAGGCTCTGATACCAACGCTGTCGGGACCTCGATCCTAAGTCTTATGAATCCAGACTATAACATATCACATCACTTTGCGGCCTCACGCATGGTAAGTTCCACGACTGCAGCCTTACCTTAGCTGGGACCGTTTGCGTCTTTTGGCTCACGTATGTGAACATGTCGCTGGCTATCAAACGACAGAGAACCCGGGCTGACATGACTAGCCATAGAACCCAAGTGGCACATCCATATAGAAACAAGCATACGTTACCCAACAATGCAGGTGTTGGCCTCAAGCATGTGCAGACGAGTCATAGCAAGCTACAAGGACTCCATTACGCTGTGAGACATAAATTCCATCACTGCACGTAGACGAGTCGCAACAGGCTACAGGGACTCCATTACACTGCAAGACATTTCCCCGAAGGGACAGACACATTAGCAAATAAGGATACATGTCGGTCAATCAATGTGTTCGGAGCAGTAGCAAGCTATCATGGCTTGGTGGAAGCACAACGAGGCAGTTTCCCGTAAAGAGTACTACTAAAGGCACACAACTAGGTGTCGGATCCCATACATACTGTTGCACGTCACACGTATGCATGACATGCCCGATATGCATAGATACAACCATGGCATCACAACATAACCATACAACAACTTTTATTTGAGAGGCTCAGATGAGCCTTGCATAATATGTTCTTACAGATAGGGGTCACATGACCCAACACTCAAGTCATACAAACAAGTTCATTCAAACCAAGCGGTAGCATAAGCTGTGTGAGTACAGATAGATGAAAGGTTAAAAAGGCACATGGCCTGACTATCTACAGCCCACCATAGGGCATAGGGTCGTAGCTGGGGCACCAGATATTCGGCATCGTCGACATCTAGAAAGAACCCACCCTATGGGTCCTAGGTCTCATCTACAACATTTATTAAGCAATCATGAGTACAAACGTACTCATCAAGTCCCAAAAGCAGACCTAGTCTATCCATGCTCATGTATCAACAAGGGGGTGCTGGAGTTTATGCAGCAATGCCAACTTTGACTCATGGCTAACCTACACTACACAATTTAACTCTTTGTTCAAATTTTAGATATCGCACATGAGTCCATTAACTCCATGACAATACAACACCATGGATTCACTTCCCTCTCCTGGGAGAGTGCCATCCACGGTACTCACACTTGTCTTGACATTTTTATGAGTATCCATTTGATTATCTATGAACATCATAAGCTCTCTAAGTAGTCCATATCCGAGAACGCGACTATTCAAATAGTTTCATACCCTGCAGGGGTGTACTTCTTCACACACGCTCTCGCCACTTATCGTTGTATGCTCATAAAACCATGCATCTCGGCAATCTTCAAGCGGAAGCCTAGCGAGGGAGTCGGCCACGACCGTCAATCACATAAGTCCTCTAGTCCAGTCTATCGCCTATTTGAGAATGAACCTGCATAGAAGTCCGGCCGAAGTTTCCGCTACGGCCCCAAACGATGTGCGCAGGGTTCCCAAGCCCACCATTCGGGTGACCCTTGGTACACCGTGCCACTGCCTACCGCGTTGTAACCCACCCCTAGGGTCAGCGCTACGCACGGCCTCCCGCATGCTATAAACACCAGAAATTACTTGCAACTCGTGGACTAAGGACTAAGCAACTAATAAGTCGAGAGGTGTCGAGTTACCGGAACCCAATGTGTGGTAGTAACTACCCTTGGATCACAAACACGGAACTCAGTTACTAAGAACGATCCCAATGAGACAACTTGCTATGTACTCCTACATAGCCTCTCATCGCTACCTTTACCAAATCGGGTTCATCATAAGCTTATCACATCGGAAGAACAATGTTTCACTCCAGTTCATCACCCAGATGAATCATACCTGACACAACTCCAAGCATAGCAAGCATAGCAGGCAAAGTAAGCTAATCACACCATGGCACAAGCATCTACCAGGTATGCTAGGTTGCAAGGTTTAGCTATTTACTGTCACAATGACCGGTCATGCATAAGAATAGGTTCATCTACCGTGTATGACAGACAAATGAACATTTGTCCTATTGCAATAAACAAGAATAGGAGCGAGAGAATGGGATGTTATCGAAATGATCAAGGGGGGTTGCTTGCCTTGCCGGGTAGCGGGAAGGTTCTCTCCTTCGTTGGAATACTCAGGGGTATCCTCAAAAGTAGGGCCTACCGCAATGCAGATAAGTAGCAATCAATACACGCAAGTGCAACAATATGATCCATGATCATGGCATGTCAGCATGTATGGATGACCTAATGCAGCTATTGTCCAAGTTAATTTGAAGTGAGTTTGAATATAGGATCAAAATTGTTCTTCATTTCAATTTCCATTTTTAACCTATTAGCAAATGTTAGTGTTCGTCTACATAGGCTTCTCTAACATGCATGTAATAGAACCATCGGATTCATTGGATTTTTTTGATAAATTTTCATATATAAATTATTTTCATCTGATTTACAGATTAATTGATATGAATTTTTAAATTTTTAAATAATATTTGGAATTATTTTTAAACTGGAAAAGTATTAATGGCGTCAGCCTGACGTCACCATGACGTCAGCTGGTAGGCTGCCAGGCCAGGTCAAACCTGATGTGCGGGGCCTGCACGTCAGTGACACGGCCCTAAACTCCGCGCTAACTAGGGGATTGACCCACCCTGGGGCCCACTGGTCAGTGGCAGGAGGGCTAATTAATCAGGGGGATTAGCCCCTGATGCTGGCCACATCGGCGCCCACCGGAACGGGGCCGATGGTGACCATACGCACGGTAGCAACTCACCGGAATCGCGTCTCCGGCGACTATTTGGCACGCGGAGGGTAGCGGGAGGTAGCCCGTGCGCGTGCGCATCTAGCAGGGCAGTAGAGGGGGCTCGGGGGCCACCGGAGACGACGGCCATGTCGAGCTGAGCGGCAGTGACGGCACGGGCAGGACCGACTACGGCGCTACGGGCTGTGAGAGGTGGAGCTAAGGGCGGCTACGGGCTATTGGGACCTCTACGAGCACGAGCCCATGGTCGGGAGCGAGCTTTGGCCGCTGTGGCCACGGCTACGCCATGGCCGGCGGCGAGCTCCGCTCGGCTCTGGCTACAGACGGGGCTAGAGGAGGGGAACGGCGTCGGGACCAAGGGGAAACGGACCGGGGCCTCATCGGAGGGTCTTCTGGCGCCTTGGCGTGGTCAGGGACGCACGGGAGACGGCGAATGGGTGGCGTCTTCAGTTTGGCGAGGAAGAACAAAGGAGAGGAGGAAGAGAGGAATGACGAGGGGGAAACGGGCTTGGGCGGTGGCCGAACCTATCCTCTCGCCAGCGCGATGAGGAGGCGGCTAGGCAGGCAGGGAGGAGGTGGCCAACGCGCGGCCACGGTCGGCCGCAGGGGTGGCATGCAGCTGCTTCTCCTCCTGGCAGGGGGAAGAAGACGCTGCTGCCCCCAGTAGGCTGGGCCTCTTCTTCAGGTAAGCCCAGGTGGGCTTTTCTTCCCCCCTTTTCTTTATTTTATTTCTTTCCTAATTTCTGACATTTGTTTTATTTTATTTTCAGGCACATATGCTATTTTAAAATATCCCAAATATTTTATGTATTGAGGTTTGAATATTTCAAACTTATCCAAAAAGTTAGAGGACATTTTGAAAACTAAAATAATGATAATGCTTTATTTGATATTTTCAGAAGCTTTAACATTTACTTTTAAATTTCTTCAGTTGTTCAAATATTTAAAATGGCCCCGATTATAATCATCTCCATATTTATCAGACATATGGAACATTTTGGTAGGGCATTTTGGATTTGTTGAATTTTCACCAGCTTGAATTATTTTGATTCAATGTGAGCTTGGGGTTTCTTTTAATCCCCATTTCATGTTGATGCAAAATTGAAACATGAGCCACACACATGCTACCCTATGACATCTAGCTAGAGATGTGACATAATGATATTAGAAGTATTTACAAAGTGGTTTCACTGGATTTGGATTTGGGATGAATTTCCTATGATTTTCCTAGATGGAATAATGGAAAACCGGGCTATTTATTTGGTTAAGACAAAATATAGCATGGGTTTAGATGTTAACAAATCTTTAAAAATAGGTTATGATTTTATTGACACCTAGGAACTTGAATCACTCCATTCGGAGTTGAAATGAAGGCTCAAGGTTTTTGCAAACATGGGCTTTTATAGTTCAAATTTTGAATTTGAACTGCAACAGTACAAAAATGTGTGGTGAAAAAATATGGGAGTTGTACCAAATAATAGGTGGCATTTTTAGGAGACTATAGAAATTTGAATCATCAAATTTGGAGCTATAATGACTTATCTATGAATTAATTAGTCTCTCTAAAAAAAGAAAGGAAAAAGAGTATACCAACCGTTAAACTGCGCATCTGGGCAAGGGATAGCCACTGCGCCAGCCTAGTAGCACAGTCGGGCAGAGAAGAGGCAACATCATTGGCATATTACATGAATACGTTTTCGTCCACGGAAAACGGCTTCTACGGAAGCCGTCTCCACTTAACTGGGGGCCCGGGCGTCTGGGTCACTTACACGTGGGCCCCACCGAACCCTCTCTCTCTCCTCCTCCTTCTTCCTCCCGACAAGAGGCATAGGAGGGCATCAGGCCGTATCGTTCTGGCTATCCCGCCGGATCAGGCGCCGAGCCAGCAGCCTGGTCGGACGCCCCGCTCCACGACGCACTCAATGGTGGTCACGACGGTCGCGGGGGCCATCGAAAGCGAAGCTTGATCAGGGGGTGGACGACGACATTGGTCGCCACTGGCGAGCATAGCACGGCCGTGGAAAAGGAGCTCCGGGGTGCCTGGGTGGATGGAGTAGCCACATGGTGTCCTTGGGGGGTGGAAGTCAAGGTGAGGGAGGGCTCACCTGCCCGAATTATGATCAAGGCCGAATCGTGACATTGCTGGCCATGGCGAGGAGGAGAATAGCTAGGAGGGGTCCTGGGGCATCGGGGAGGTGTCTAGGAGGGATACGAGCAAACTATTGGGTCTGGGCACTCGGGGAGGAGGTTTATCCGGGGGAGCAATGGACGGGGAGCTCGGGCGCGCTTAGGATGCCCTTTGGCACGGAGAGCATGCATGCCAAAGGAGCTTTCGAGGGCTGCTGCTGTCGGGGAGATGCGTGGGAGACCGAGAGGGGAATCATGGTGCGCGTGGATGCGTAGTCAAGCCCGAATGTGAGCTACAGGACAAGGTGGATTGACAGAGCATCAATTTTGCATCCAGAGAGCGTGGTCACCATGCCAAGGCATGTCTAGAATGCTCTTTTGGTCGGCCAGCCATGTCTAGTGAGTGAGCCACACATGAAGTAGGGCACAGGTGAGATTGGGGATCAAATGGAGCTGGTTGTATGAGGTTTCCATAGGGGATAAGTTTGCAGCAGAAAAACTTGGGGCTGATCTAATGAGATTTTCCTATAAGACATTATGGGTAAAACCTTGTCTAGTATACCTAGCCATGGAAGGACTATATGCCCACCAACTTTCAGATCATGGAGATGAGAGGGCAAGGTACTTGTAGTACAAAGCTGCATTTACTGCCATAATCTAGTTTTGAAGGTATTGCTCATATTTTCCACATGAGCATGCCATATTTGGGTTTTTAAAGATGCATTGGCATACTACAGTTGTTGTGGAAGGATATGGGGGCATTTGCATGATCACGAGAATGGGAGAGAGGAAGAACGGGCCTTGCCATGGTAAAAAGAGAGGGGAAATGAGGAAGTCACCCCCCTAATAATTGATCATAGGACTGGCAAAGCTACTAGAGGTAGGAGAGGGGTTATAATATGTTGTGGTAAAAAGTTGGGGACAAGGAGAATCTTTTGGGTCAACTATGCTTGCCAACAAGTTTTTGGCTGAAGGTGTTTGATGCTGTCCTAGGTCATCTAGGGGTATCCAATGGCCCTCATATTTACCAGAGGTAAGTGGTAAGTCCATTTGGTCCTGATCACAAGTTTTCAGATCAAATGAAGAAAGTTGATAATGCAAACTTTGTGAACCCTAGGAATCAAGAGAATCAGGTTTCTATAGATCTAGTTAGGTTAAACTAATCTCCTTGATGCACCACTTGGTTTAGCATCCTCATTTGGGTAATTGAACATGATCACAAAGTTTGGGATCAACAGGAGATACTTCACAATGTAGAGTTGCTCAAATTTGGATCTGGACAGAGAGGGTTTTGGAATAATTTTGTGAAGGAAAACTATTGGGATTGAGATTAAACTTGGCTAGATCATCACACAAGACATATGTGACCTGCTGGAATTTTCTAGGATTTAATTGAGAATATTTCTTATAGAAATATTTCAAATGGTGGAAATAGGCAGAAATGGTTTTGAAGGGTTTTGTCAAATATTTTGAACATGAGCATGTGTTGAAACTCTTATATATGGACAATATATGTCCACTAAGGTTTCCTAAACTTTCTGAAATAGTTTTAAAGCATTTAAATATATTTTTTCTATAAAAGACCATTTCTGGCTTAGGAAAAAGCCTTTAAATAAAGTAGTAAAATAATCTTTGAAAATAATATTTGGTGTTTTTGGGAAGTCATATATATAGTTGGTTTCAAATAAAGCATTTTGGGAAAGAGGATCCACCCAATTTGGGGACTTGAAGTGTAGATCTCAAATCAGGGGGTTTTGAAAACGTAATTTAAATAAATTCTTTTTGGTCAAAATAATATTTTGTAAAACTAGTTTCAAGTCTTATTCACATGGCATGATCATTAGACAAGAGTTGGGATCAAGGGAAAGAGTTCTTGAGGGTAGGAGGATGTTTTATGAATTATGGAGCACTGGCAAGCAATCAGACAAGCAAGCAAATAACACACAAGTTAAGCACTCAAATGCATAGAAAAAGTTTTAATTGGCCCTAATTTTTGATTCATGTTAACTTAGTCATGAGGCAAAACACAGGGTGTGACATCGGTGGACTAGGAAATCATACTATAGTGCCTTATTTCTTTCACTTAGCCATAGGGGCGCAAAAAGGACTATGGGGGGGGCTAAGGACTAGCCCCCGGAGTGTTGTGATGTTCAGATGAACCGCGTCCAAGGCCAGCATCACATGGTTCACATGGATAGCGAACTCCTCACACAATGCGGAATATCCTCTAACGAGGATGTAAGTATAACACTTCAGGCTCGGATTCACAGACCGGCTCTCGCATACTATGACGGTCAATTTTCGGCTTTCTCCCCTGAGGTTCTTGACTAGACTAACCGGGACCACAATCTCATGGGTTCTCCCTTTGCCCTTTTAGCCGAACAAGCGGAGCATAAAGGGGCAGGCAAAGGAGCCGGGAAACCCAACTATTGACCCAAGACATAGTTTAGAACCGATGCATATAAAATGAACTCCAAGACGTCGAACACATAATAAAACATACGTAAGGCGATTTGTTTGTAAGCTCGAGCCCCCCGTATATTATCCAGTCGCGTCGTAACATATCGGGCTGTGTCGCGGGAAGAGGGAGAAAAGGAAAATATATGCCAAAAAGGACAAGCGGACAAACATGTAAAATGATGCTATATATTTTTTGTTTTCTCCATAACTTTTTCTACTCGGAGTGTCGAAGCAACTTCTTACAGGTATGTGAAAAGAGTTTATAGGAGTGGTTGTACTAGGGGTCTTCCATTGGTGGCCTTACGTCCTCGATGTGCCCTATTGCTAGTTGACTCCTGATATTTGGTTGTTTGGCGAACGGATCTTACAAACAAGGTCTTGAAAAGTTGCCGAATTCTAAATAAGCTTTACACCCTTGGTGGGCCCTTCAGCGGTCCATGTATTGTGTCCAAAGACATATTGAATGGTAGTAGTCAGGTCCAGCCGGACTCCCACCCTTGTTTTCCCACTGCTGCTCATGGAATTTTAAGTGCGAAGTTGTGCCTTCTTGGCATGTATTTCGGTGGTCCTGCGGTGTGCGATGGGGAGCGTGTCCCTATTTAGGGGAGAGGAAGGCTCTGGGAGTTCGGCCTGCAGCCAAGCTTGCTTCCCGACCTTGCGTGCCTTTACGGCACATGTCGGAACTTAACGATAATGTTTGTAACTAAATTTGGCCGCCAGGGCTAGCGCATGTTCCTTAGTTCATAAAGATCGCTCCGTATTGCCGTTAACAGCGATGACCCCTTTGGGGCCAGTCATCTTGTGCTTGAGGTATGCGTAATGCGGGACGGTGTTGAAACGGGCGAATGCTGTCCGGCCGAGCAGGGCATGATAGCCGCTGCAGAAGCGCACAATGTCAAAGATCAAGTCTTTGCTACGAAATTTATCAGGCGAGCCGAACACAACTTCCAGGGTAACGGAGCCCGTGCATCGGGCTTCGACACCTGGAATCACCCATTTAAAGGTAGTGTTACTGGGTTTGATTCGTGGCGGGTCTATGCCCATCTTTTTCACCGTGTCTGAATAAATCAGGTTAAGGCTACTTCCTTCGTCCATTAGGACTTTTGTGAGGTGATACCCATCAATAATGGGGTCGAGGACAAGTGCGGCCGAACCCCCGTGACACATGCTAGTCGGGTGATCGCGTCGATCAAAGGTGATCGGATATGCCGACCATGGGTTGTACTTCGGGGCCACGGTCTCTAGAACGTAGACCTCTCGAAGGGTGCGCCTCTCCTTCTTGGGTATATGGGTGGCCTATATCATGTTTATCGTCTTGACTTCCGGAGGAAATTTCTTTTTATTGCCACTAGTAGGACCCCAAAGATCCTCCTCATCCTCGCTGTGAGGGCTCTTGCTTTGATCCTCGGGTGGGAGCTTGCCGACCTGTTTAAACACCCAACAATTGCGGTGTGTGTGGTTGGCGGGCTTATCTTGGGTCCCGTGGATTTGGCAAGACCTGTCCATGATTTTTTTCCAGCGGAGTGGGTCCGTCATGATTGACTTTAGGAGGCTTATTCCGCTGCCCAGGACGGGAATTGCGGAAGCCGGCGTTGACGTCCGTATCATCGGCATCACTGTTATTGTGTTGATGATTGTTCTTGTTGCGATTGGGATTCCCATTGTCATCCCGAACCTTGGAGGTTCCGGGTGCTTCGGAGTTGTGGCTGTGTCTTGCTAGCCAATTGTCTTCACCCGTGCAAAAGAGGGCCATTAGGGAAGTAAGGGCGGACATGGTCCGAGGTTTATCCTAGCCGAGCTGGCAAGCTATCCATTCGTCCCAAATATTATGCCAAAAAGAGGCTATTGCCTCGGCATCCGGACAGTCGACAATCTGGTTCTTCTTGGTCAAGAACCGATTCTAGAATTGTCACCGACTCTCCGGGGTTTTGTACAATGTTACTTAGGTCGGAG
The DNA here is from genome assembly GCA_022496015.1 of Hordeum marinum. Classification (NCBI taxonomy): domain Eukaryota; kingdom Viridiplantae; phylum Streptophyta; class Magnoliopsida; order Poales; family Poaceae; genus Hordeum; species Hordeum marinum. Next base: position 267,419,948 of record CM039675.1, on the reverse strand, counting down.
GAGTCTGGCGGCCGAACATAGGTTCCCTAGAAGTTAGAGCGGAATGCACCCTCCAGGTGTTCCCAGCATCCAATGGAGTTTTTGGGGAGGTTGTTTAGCCAGTGCCAAGATGGCCCCTTGAGTTTAAGGGGGGGGGGGGTATTTGATGGCATGGAGATCATCTCCTCGAGCCATGTGGATGTGGAGGAGGAAGTCCTCGATCCATATGGTTGGGTTAGTTCTCCCATCATAATGTTCGATATTCACGGGTTTAAACCCTTCCGAGAACTGATGCCGCATCACCTCATCTTTGAAACATAGCAGCTGGGTGGCGCCTCCAACCCAAGCTATGTCATGCTTGTAATCGGCATCTGTTTGAGCTTGGTTATGTTCCTGGTCTCTATTATCTCTTCAGTCGAGCAATGGTCTATACCAATCCCGTCTATTGGGTGAGTATCCTCTGGATCCATAGATCGATCTTGTACGGCCTGCTTTGTGATCTAAGTCATCACGTAGGTCGAACCTGCCACTGGGCTCTAGTGGCTCCTTTCCCCATCTTCGGGGTATTTCCGGCCTATAACCAGCGTCATCAGCCGTCCGATCACGCCCGCGAGGAGGGCGGTCTGGCTTCTCGTATATAGTATGAATCAGAGATGGAGTATCGGTGAGCTTGTCGACAAATTGCGGTAGCACCTTCTTCTTGGATAGCTCTTGGGCTGGTCCAACAGACTAGTACCATGTCCTTCCTCAGCTAAGAGGACTCTTGTCCATCGATCATTGAGGTCATCCTGTTCGGCTTTAAGCTGTTGTTCCCTAGCTTTCAGGCTCGCACCGTCGCTATGATCTATTGTTTGAACAATTCCTGATCTTCATGGTTATCAGGGATGTCCAAGTCATCGGCTCCCGGGATATGCTCCTCCTCGACAGGGGGAGGTAGTTATCGTCCTCGGAGCCGTTGACGTCGTCGGGGTTGCTCTGGTCCTCAAGCGTTTCCTGACCCTCTACAAGGTGTTTGGGGATATCAGGGTCGTCGCGGTCCTCGGGGCTAACTCCATCCCTTATGCCGATAATGGCTTTCCTTCCCTTTTTGCCTTTGGACAGCTTATGCGGTTTCCAGCGCCTTGACGGTGGGTTGCCTGACTTGTTGCCGTCATTATTAGGCATTTTGTCGCCATTAGGAGTGTCCACCATGTAGACGTCATATGTTGAAGTGGCGGGCCATCGCCCGGTGTTAACAGTGGTGGGGGCACAATCATCTTCATCCATGTATTCTTCCTCCTTGGAGGCATTGTCTAGCATGTCAGTTAAATCTTCTATTGTGGATATCAAGTGGGTTGTGGGTGGGTCAAAAATTCGTCTCGACCCGTACTGTAACTGATCTGAGCGTAGATCGGGGCTGAATCGTTGGAAATTTCTATCCACGACATCCGATCTAGAGTTTCATCGTACACCGACGGATCGATCGGATAATACTGTTCGGAACCTTCGAAGCTGACCTCTGATGCGTCCGAGTGAGAAGGATGTTCAGCAAGAATGAGTGTCCGGCCTTCCGGCGCTATGGACGGATCCGGTCCAGGAGTGGGTACACCACCGTGGTTGACCCTGCTGGTGTGACTAGAGAAGGAACTCGAGGTTAAAGCCTTGGTGTCTTTGGGCATGGCAAGTGAAGTCGCATGCCAGGTTAGCGACAAGTCGCCCCAAGAGTCTATAGAGAACTCTAGGTTCTTGAATCTGACCTCTCGATCAGGGGCGAAGGTCTCGACTCGGCCTAAATGGTCGGTCAGGTCGCCGTGCAGCACAACGCTGCCGAAGGCGAATATCTGTCCAGGGACGAAAGTGTCCATATTGCGAACCTCTTCGTTGATGACAAGGCGAGACATCGATCCCTTGAGTGCTCACAGAGGAACTCTCTATGAAAGCACCAATGTCGGTGTCAAAACCGGTGGATCTCGGGTTGGGGTCCCGAACTGTGAGACTATAACCGATGGTAACAGGAGACGAAGGGGACACATATTTACACAGGTTCGGGCCCTCCTATGGAGGTAATAACCTACATCCTGCTTTCTTGTGTTTATGGTATGAGGGGTTACAGAGTTGATCTACCTCGACATCGAATAGCTAACCCTAAATAAGTTGTTCTATGCCTATAACCTAAAACCCTCCGGCTTATATAGACGCCGAGGGTACCTAGGATTATATATGGTTGGTTATATGAGGAAGAGATAAACATGCCTATTTTCTACACCAAACATGGAGCGCAAGCGATACTACCCGAAGCTTCCATCTTGGAGATAAGGTCTTCAATGCAGCGTGTGTTTAGTAAGTGGCCCATATAGTCTGACCCATAGAGATAGGTTGGCCTCCTAAGAACCCCTTATCTAGGACTCCCTCAATCCCAAAGCTTAATTCCTGGTCATCCTCGAGTAGGAGAAGTCCCACGACATGCCATACGCCTCACGCCGAGCCTGCCCGTAGGCGATGGGGGGCCCGCGGTGCTTCTCCCTTTGCCTCTTGCCTTTGCCTTGAAGCCAGGGCTAGCCTTCCTTGGTCCCGCGTGTCAGATTTCGGGCTCCGCAAAACCCTTAAGGTTTGAACACAGGGGCGTGTGGAAGGTTTCCCCGTGGTATAACCCAATCGAGCTCGCTACTCGATGGACACAATGGCGAACTCGTTTGATGATGAGGAAGAAGATGAACACGAAAGTTTACCCAGGTTCGGGTCGCTATGAAGCGTAATACCCTACTCCTGCTTTGGTGGATTGCCTCTCATGGAGGTTTTGGTGGATGAACTAGTACAGGGGTCCTGACCATCACGAGGACGCTCAAGGCGTGTTCTTGGCTCTTTGTCTGGCAGAGAAGAGTGGAGTGGAGTGGCTAAATGTTCGATTGGATCTCGATCCCTCTATGGTGTGACCTAGCTTCTATATATAGCAGCAGCCCGGGTCCTCTTCCCTTATCTCAATGGCGGGAAGGAAACCCACAGCGCCCAATTTTGAAGGGGGACATGAGTACATCTGTGCGCTGTCCAAAGGCGGTCTTTGCCTGCAAAGTAGCTGATGGTGATGCATTGGTGGGCTCTGCAATCACATCCGCCCTGCAGGGCAGGCGGCGGTGGTCTTGTTGCACAGGAATGGAAACCTTTGGGCGGCGCTTTGGGAACCCGCATATGTCCTTGCTCCCTTTGCACCAAAGAGGAAACTATGCCGCCTGGCGTGCTAGTACTTCCCTGTCCTCACCTGTGTCATCCTTGACTCTTGATGTCGGGCCTTGCATAGCGATCTCCGCCCCTTAGGAGGGGGGCTGAGGAGGTTCTTCTACGAGGGTCTTGATGCTACTCCTCCTCGCGAGCCCAAGGTCCTCGCGAGGGCCTTTTATTGAGTGATGCCACGCTGGGCCTCACCTGGCCGACGAAGTAGGCCCTGCCCTGGGCCGCACGCAGGTAGGACTAGGTACCCTCATTCCCAGAATGCCGACAGTAGCCCCCGGGCCCAAGGCACGCTCGAGCTGGCTTCGAAGCGAAGCTTTGGGGATGGCCCGGAGCGCCGGGGGCCCCAAATGCCTGCGGGCCAGGCTTTACATGCGTCAGCCAGTCGTATGGCGACACCTCCGCTCCTCGAAGGCATTAGGAACCACCCGAGTCAAACCGACATGACGCCCATGCCAGCGCCGGCCATAATTACCTTTCCTTGAATGTTGTCGATTCCTTGGACTTCTAGTTCTCGAGATATGCAGATGTGACCCGACGGTGGTTGCATGCCTCCTATGATGTGAGGGGGTACCGGTTGGCCCCCGACTGTACTAAAGCCAACGCGGGGGGAGAAAACCCTCATTCTTCTTTGTCTTCCTTGTCTTCCATTCTCCTAGTCGCCACCCCTCCCCCAATCATGGCCTTGGTGAGGAAGCACTCTACTGCCGAGAAGGGGAAGGCCCACGAGAAGAGCCCGACACCACCGCCACCCAAGAGGGGTCGCGGCCGCCCCCGGAAGTACGTCGCGGCATCGGCGGTGGCTTCCCAAGGGCGTGGTCACACCCCAGGGCGGTCTAGGGTCGCCATCGGCGGTCGAAGCACAGGACCGACCGGCGCGGGTTCCCGTGGCAGTCGAATTGGTGGCACCCATGGTTGGAGGGTGGCCGCGGCGGCCCTGCCACCACGTATGCGGCTCCACACGGCCGACTCAGCCCGGGATTTCATGGTGTGTGCTGAGAAACTGGAGACCGCGTGGCTCTAGCGCCCGAGCTCCTTTGCAAGGGTGCTGCCGGTCGGAGGGCCTAGTGGCCTATGGCTGAAGACCGACAGCTGCTGTTGCGCGACATCATGGGTAGAGGTTGAGGTCAGCTTGAGGGGTAATGTGTACCTGGTCCGCCGATGGCAGACGTTTGCCCGTGCCCACGGTCTGATGGGGAGGATCACCCTTCACTTCAAGTTTCATGGGGAGGCGACGCTCTTCGTCAAGATCTTCTGCGGTGAGGGTGAGCACCTAGGGTGCTTCCCAGAAGACATCGACCACGGCAATCCCGGAGGTGAGCTTGCCCTTCGCGATGAGCGTCGTTCCTCCAGAAGAAGCGACACCCCCTCCGATGGGAGCCTAAGCGACAGCAGCGACAATGACAACAATAGCTACGGCGCACCACCACGCTGTTGCGCTTGGACATCAGGGTGTTGCCAGCTGGCACAGCGTTGCTCCCCACTCTAGGAGCCTCCACACTGGTGCTCCTTCATGGGTCCATGAAGGAGGAGGAGGACACCGACTGAGCGTCTACGCACGGGTTTCGGAGCCCCTGAAGCTGTAGCCCCCGTGGGGGTCTTTCTCCTTCTACCTGTGTCTGTGTCACCAAAGATCAAGGAAGACCCTACGGGCCTGTAATGAACTTGGTCGCGATCCACCCTTTTATCCATGCTTGTGTTATGTGTCTTAGTTTTGTGATTTCGTTAAGTGAGGCAACCTTCCAATCATAACTGGGATACTTAGTCGGGAGTGTCCGTCGTGAACTCCGGGGGAGGTGTGTCCATGGCGTTCGGCGGACCCATGTGTCTCGCGGTCCTCTCCTTCCTGCAGGTGATGTAAGTTGGGAGCCCTTTTGGTAGTCTACGTCTATAGGCCCCAATCCTGCACATTTCCATACCATCGCGCTTGCGTCTGTCCAACGATGCAACCGCGGGGCGAGGCCACAACACGCCCGATGCCGGACGGATCACCAAGGATGGCATCGAGGCTGCCAAGTGGCCTTATGACCGGTAAGGCTCCTGAGGCAAACTGCTCACGAGCCCCCTTTGATGCTCGAGCAGCTCTACGTCATCGAGTCCCAGTCCTGTGCATTTCCGTTCCATCATGGTATTATGACCGGATCACCGAGGACGCAAATCACGAGGTGAGGCCCCAACACCCGCGATGCTAGCCGAATCACCAAGGATGGCATAGAAGACGTTGGGTGGTTATATGACCGGTAAGGCTCCTGAGGCATGTTTCTCAGGAGCCCCCTTTGACGCTCGACCGGTTCCCAAAGAAAATTCTGTTCCAGCCCAAGAGTGGTAGGCCCTCCGAGTGCCCGAGTTGGCGCGCCGGGCCATGAGTGGAGCCCCTGAGTGAGTGTGAGGCGGCACGCGCCTACTAACCCGTTCAGGAGTACCACGTGAGGATCCTGGCGCTAAGGCCTTGGTGAGGTGCGAGCACCATGACCCCCAGACCTCGCTCGCGAGGTGCAAAGGGGAAGGGAGCACGCGAGTGCTAGACCTGAAGAGAAAGAACCCAGGATGGGGAATGGTGATGAGCACAAACCCCTGACCCGTTTCTTGAAAATGTGATTTTGAAAAAAATGAGTTATGTTCTAGGAAGAAATTTGGCAAATTCAAATGCGAGAAGAGCAAATAACATCCGTGCCCAACACCTAGACTAGCCTTCGTCTCCCCCCATCACTAAGCGTAGGGCATCCACGTTGCATGGGCATAACCATTGATGGGCAGCATTGACTTCTCTGCCAGCGCGGAGCTGTGGCTGCCATATTGCGTGGGTGGGATCCCCTCCGCGTCCTTGGGGGGCTTCGGGTGTATACAACCCTGTCATCATTACGCGAGAGTGTCATGGGTTGGTGGAGTGTAGGCGTCACAGGTAGAATATTCTGAGGTGCTAGATGTTCCAGGCATTCTGGATGGGGACCCAGTCCTGAGTCTCCATGTGCATTGCACCTGGCCTAGAGACATGAACGACCTTGAACGGGCCCTCCCACATGGGCGAGAGCTTGTGCAAGCCCCCTGGAGAGAACCCGCCTCAGGATGAGGTCATCGACTTTGAGGGTCCTGGAGCAGATATTATGGCAATGATAGCTCTGCAGTGCTTGTTGATACCTTGCAGCTCATAGCGAGGCTTGGCAATGAGATTCCTCCCTCATTAAGAGGCCCATCTCCCACGCAGCATCCTGACGCTCCTCATCGAATGCCATAACCCCGGGAGAGCGGTGGTTGACATCATGAGGGAGGACGGCTTCGGCTCCTTAGATGAGGAAGAACTGGTTTCTCTGGTGGGCTTGGTCACGGTGGTGCGGATGGACCACAACACAGATTGGAGCTCATCAACCCAGCCCCTGCTGCAAGCCTCCAATTTCATCTTGAAGCTCCTGGTCTTGAGGCCTTGCAGAAGCTCCGCATTGGCGCGCTCTGCTTGGCCGTTGCTCCTAGGGTGGGCTACTGAGGCATAGCAAATTTGCATTCCAAGGTTAGAGCAATAAGACTTGAAGAGGCTGCTCATAAACTGCAAACCGTTGTCGCTTATGATGCCCTTGATGTACTTGACGGTCGACCCAACCAGGATGGTGCGCACCGGCTCCACCTCGGCCCACTTGGTGAACTTGTTGCTGGTGACATAGCGATAGCGGTACCCGCCCGTTACCCGCGGGAAGGGCCCCAGTATGTACAGCCCCCAGACCGCAAAATGCAAGGAGTGCGGGATGGTCTGGAGGCCTTGGGCGGGCTCGTGGATTTGTTTGGCGTGGAATTGGCAGGCCTCGCAAGACCGGACCAGCTCGATGGCATCTTTGAGTGTCGTGGCCGCGAGGGTGCGCAACGAGGAGTGGTGCCCATAGTCCCCTCCAAGGATGTCTGCCAGTAGCTCACACCATTGCTCCTTGGAGATGCACCGCAACGAGACGCATTTGGGTGTCTGCGGTACAACTCGCCGTCTCGCAGGCAGTAGGGTATGGCTTGCCGTGTTACGCTCTCCGTGTCTTCCTCCTTTTTTGGCAACATGCTATGAAGCATAAACGCGCTAAGCTCCTGCATCCATTTGTCTGCCTGGGGCTCCAGCACTAGGAGCAACCGGGCCCCCGAGGTTGGGCCGCAGCCCGAAGCCCCTAGGGGCGGCTCCCGAGGGAGCTCCCCACCTCGTGGCGCCGGGTCTTTGGAGGGCGGCTCTGCGGAGGGCTTGAAGAGTCGTTCCTCAAAGATGCCAGGCTCCTGGGGCTCTCGTCGTGACGCCCTCCTGGCGATGTCATCGGCTTCCCTATTTGCACCACACGGGACATGCTGTAATTCCAAGCCCTGAAAATGTTTTTCTAGCTTAAGTACATCTTCCAAGTATGCCTCCATGTGCTCGTCCTTGGGTATATACTCTTTGTTGGAGAGGTTGACGAGGAGCGGAGAGTCGCCCATGACGGAAAGGCACTGGACCCCCAAGGCTGATGCTGCCTTGAGGCCCACGATGAGGCCCTCGTACTCTGTGATGTTGTTGGAGACCTTCTCCCCGTGCTGGAAATAGAGCTGCACGGCGTACCGGAGCTTGTCCCCTGCTAGGGAGGTGAGAACAAATCCTGCCCCAGCCCCCAGGCGTGTGAAGTCCCCGTCGAAATGCATGGTCCACCCCTCCGGCATATCATCATCGGGGGTGAGGGATTGACTACTATCCAGCCCCCGATCAGGGGCGTCTATCCACTCCGCCATGAAGTCCGCCACGGCCGCCCCTTTGATGGCCCTGGTTGTGCTGAATTGTATGTTGAAAGCCTGTAGCTCGATGTTCCACTCGATGACCCTTCCCGTAGTGTTGGGGTCGCGTAAGACCTTCTCTAGGGGGTATGCGGATACGACCTTTATAGGGTGCCCCTGGAAGTAGTGGCGCAGCTTTCTTGAAGCGACAAGGAGCGCTAGTAGGAGCTTCTGTTGGATGGGGTAGCACGAGCGTGCGTCCCACAGCACCGTGCTGACGTAGTAGATCGGGTGTTCGATGAAGGTGAGGTCTTTCGTGCCGCCCTGTCCCGCAGCGGTCGCATGAAGCTTGGGCGCCTCGAGGGCTATAGGAGTGGTCGATACCTCTTGAGGACTAGGCGCCTTAGGGGCCGTTGGGGCTGGTGAGGCCTCATGAGGATCGTGCGCCTCGGGGTCTCCAGAGCTTTGATGGCTTCAGGAGTCCCGACACGGGGAGAAGCGGGCTTCACGGGGTCTTGCGAGCCTTCTTGCTCCTCACCTAGGGGCCCCTTTGTGCCTGGCGATGCGACGTGGGAGCCGGCCTGCTCTTCCCTAGCCGCCACCAATGCAGTCTGGCGGAGTGGGGGTGGCAGACAGGTATAGCAGCAACGGCTCATGAGGGCGGGGTGCCACCATCACCGGCGGGCTCATGAGGTATTGTTTGAGCTCCTCGAAGACATCGTCTGCCTTTGGGGTCCATTCAAAGGGCCCCTTTCTCTTCATGATGTTGAAGAATGGCAGGGCCCTCTCACCCAGCTTGGAGATGAACCGCCCGAGGGAGGTCATGCATCTGGCCAACTTTTGCATTTCCTTAGGGGTCCGAGGCGCACTCATCTTGCTCATGGCTTTGATCTTCTCCGGATTCGCCTCGATTCCCCGGTGCGACACTAGGAATCCAAGGAGCTTGCTCGAGGGGACCCCGAAGTCGCACTTTTCAAGGTTGAGCTTTAGGTTTACCTCCCTCAGGCCAGCGAATGTCTCCTCCACATCTTCGATTAGGGTCTTGGCTTCCTTGGACTTGACCATGATGTCGTCAATGAAGGCTTCTCCATTGCTACCGAGCTGTGGCCCCAGGGCAATGTGCATCAATCTCTGGCAGGTTGACCTGGCATTCCACAGCCCGAAGGTCATGCATGTGTAACAAAATACCCCGCATGAGGTGAGGAAGGCGGTCTTCTCGACATACTCTACTTTCATTTTGATCTTGTGGTAGCCAGGAAAGGCATCTAGGAAGCAGAGGAGGTCACACTCCGTGGTGGAGTCCATGATTTGGTCGATGTGCAACAGCAGGAATAGGTCCTGGGGGCAAGCTTTGTTGAGGCTCATTAAGTCGACGCACATACGCTCCTTCCCGCACTTCTTTGGGACAAATACCGGGTTGGCATGCCACTCCGGATAGTGTGCCTCCTGGACGACTCCAGCCTCCTTTAGCTTACCAACCTCCTGGGCGATGAACGCCTGCTTCTCTGGTGCTTGTCTCCTTGCCTTTTGCTTAACCAGGTGGACGTTCGGGCACACCATGAGGTGGTGCTCGATCACGTCCCTCGGGACCCCACTAGGTCAGAGGCGCTCCATGCGAACGTGTCCTTGTTTGCGCGAAGGAACACCACCAGCGCTTCATCCTATCCCCGGGGCTGGTTGGCTCCAATGGTGAAAGTAGGACCGGGGTTTTCCTCATCCACCGGTACCCGCCTCTTGTCTGCCCGGATCTGAGAAAATAGCCACTTCTCTTTTACGGGTGCGACGCTGATGACACCTTCGGAGTCGTCGGCGATCGGCGCGACGCCCCCGGTGCTGGGGCATGCCACGTACGCCACCTTGTAGGCGAGCCCAAGGGCGTGTCACGCGTCCTTGACGCTCCCATGGATGGTGAGGATGCCGATGTTCCTGTGGGGACCCCGACTCATGAGTCGTGATCACCGAATGCACGTGTATAGTGATCCTAGAAATCAATGCTCACTGAACACACAGAAGCTGAATAACGAGAGTCTTACATCCACATTTAATGTCTTACACAAATAAAGACCATGAAGGTCTAGTGTTACATAGATAATGCCACATTGGCCAAAGACTTAAAATCAACAAGCAGCGGAAATCTTGATCGAAAGCGTGAACCCATGGCATCCGCCTTATACCTACAGGCATTCTAACTGGGAAGCATTCAAGTTCGCATGTTCGTCACCAACGAACTCTTCGACGTACTCTTGTTCTTCCATGCCTGGCCAATTAAATAATGAGTGGCAAGCCATTGAGTACTTTGAATGTACTCTGAAGAAAGCCAAGTTGTGGAACAAGTAATGATGATGCATGATATAACACTAAGTAGGTATTTTGCAGAAAGCTAGTTTTAAATGCAATGTCATGATCAAGTAACTATGTGTAAGCATGCATCAACAGTTGGCAGATATCCATATGAGCAAGTTACAGATATCACCATAAGCAGGGGTTAAACATCTCATGTTCGTTCATCACATCAAGTCTTCAGACTTGACTCAAGGATCATTGTTCTGTCATCCGCACACACTCACACCAAGTTTGCGAAAACATCTGGACATAGTCTAAGAAACACCACCCAACTGTCCTTGACCGTGGACACGGCTATTCAAATAGTTTTACACCCTGTAGAGGTTGCACACTTTACCCACAAGACTCGGGGAACTTCCGTGTCATCCATGACTCACGATATAGAACATACCCGAGGTAAGCACCCGAACAATGCCTTTCCCCTAGCGGTGCTAAACAAAGAGTCCACTCGATTGGTACCCATCCCACATGATGTACATCACTCGCATCATCCATGCAGGGACCAACGGTGTGCCCGTTGCCTATGAAGACAACACACGACCGTCCATACCGGCATGACTCCGTATCGAGAGTGACCACGCCACTCCCGCCACTAGTAATGTGGGCTCCTTTCCAGCACCCACCAAGGTAATCAACAATGCCCCATCCCTTAAGAGGAATCGTGGTTGCGCATGTAAGGTTGGGACAGTCGAGAAATCTTAAATCTAATCCGTTTTCGAAAACACACCTTCAACTTGTTCTGGCACACCACTTCTTTCTCAAGTGGTCACCCATCAACTCATCATCATCTCCCTCAGGCATTAGTGGCACCCGATGGGGTTTTCGAAAAGACTTTGAAATCATTGCCTCATATCCATCACCATGCATAATTCCCACCCCACTTGCATAGCATCTACTAGCATCCTATCTACAACCACCCGCACAACCCTCATAAGAATGGTAGGGTCATGCGCGATGCAATTATCAATGGTAGAGTATCGGAGGCATCCCTCCAAAATGGGAACACCACATCATGTCCAATCATCAAAACAACAAGTGCTATATGTCATGCATGAAAAAGTTTCTTAACATGGTCAAAGGGCTGCTTGCCTAGCTCAACAAGGTCTTCGGGGTCTTCAAAGTCTTCGGGTCTAACTTCCTCGTCAACAGCGCAATCTATCGTCACGATAAATAGCGACAAAAATATGCATCACACAAAAATAGAGCATACAAAGCTAATAATAAAAATACTACGCTACTCTGATAAATACTAAAAACTATACTAAAAATATTTGTTTATGATTTTGTTATGAAAAACCTTTTTGAAAATTATTTAACAGAGGCAAAAAATGCCTAAATTGGGTTTTAAAAATAAAACAGTATATAAAAGATTTACAGACATTTATAAAAAGGGCACTATTAAATGCTTTGGAATATTCTAAGATTTTGGGTGGAAGAATGTTGGGATTGGATTTATTTTCTGGTATGTGGAATTTTTGGGAAGCAGGGGGGAAAAGAAAAACAAAAATGGCACTTTGCCTTTTTGGGCCAAAAGCATCGCAGCCGAGCCGATCCAAAGGGGAATCGTCCCTGGGCAAGATGGTGCGCGTGGCAGGTTTATCTTTTAAACCCGCCCGTAGGCCCAACCTGGCAGCAAGAGAGGGGGCTGAGGGTACGATAGGTGGGCTCCACCTGTCATCCCTCACCTCGCGACAAGGAAGAGAGGGGAGCTCACCGGCGAGGGCTCAGGCCACGGCGGCTCAAGCCGAGGGCACTGGCGTGCTCAGGGTCGTCTCGCGTGTCGGTGCATGGTAGAGGCGGTCGTCGGGGTTGAGGGAATCACCAGTGAGAGGGGGGGACCCACATGGCGGTGGTCTTTCGGCTCGGGTTCGAGCTCCCGTCCATGGAAACGAGGGGGGCTGGGCACGGGAGAGCATCTAAGTGGAGGAGGGAGCGAGAGGAGAGCAGAGGAACCTTGGGGAAGGGCGCTTTATAGCTGGGCGCCGGTGCACTGTGGTCAAGGTCGCCGGGGCTAGCTGGAACGGGCACAGGGGGCCACGGGGGGAGGCCTGGATGTGTTTGCCGCCTTCCTAGGGCAGGTCCACGAGCCGGGAAAGGAGAGATGGGGAGGGGGACGCGCACGCGTGCGAGCTTCGTGGTTGGCCGACTCGAGCAGCCGCGATGCGTGCGAGAGGAGCCAATGGAGGGAGAGGGAGGAGGGGGCCGACAGGACGCCATGGCACAGATGTCTAGGGGGACACGGGGAACACAGCCCCGCCTCCGAAGGCTATCGGGAGCCTCTGGTTGGGCAAGCTCCAGTGCATAGGTGCACTGTAGCGTGCTCTAGAGCACGAACCTTGGATGCCAAGGCATGCCCTTGGCATATGGAGCGTGGCCATTTGTGTCTAGGGAATCTAGGAGGGTATAAAAAAGGTCCTACTGGCCTTAGATGCCCTGACTTTCTACTAGAATAAGGAAAAGGTGGAGAGAGAGCTCCTGGCAGGGCTGTCCAAAGGTGAAAATGGGGATTTTACCCCATCTATCGTTGAGCTGAGAGTGTAGGATTTTTACTGGAGGTTCAAGAGGTGAGTGAGTAACTGTGGTAAAAATTTGGAGGCAAGGGGAAGAGTAGAGGTGGTGAAAATAGCAACTTTACCATTTCACTAGAAGGTGTTTGATGGATGTTTGGCCAAGATAAATTTACCCACTTAATGTGATATTTAACATGATCAAATGGTGCGTAAAAATGAGATGGATCACTAGGTTTGAGCTCAAATGAGTAAAGTTGACAATAGAAACTTTGTGAACCCTAGAAACTAACAGAATCAGGTTTCTGTAGATCCAGTCCTGCTAAGCTAACCCCCTTGATGCACCACTTAGTGTAGCATCATTATTTTTTATTAGAACATGTCCACAAAGTTTGGGGTCAAGGGGAGAAACTTCACAATCTAAAGTTGTTCAAATTTGAATCTGGACAGGGAGGGTTTTGGGATGGTTTGATGAACCAAATCAACCTGGATTGAGATGAAACTTTGGAAGATCATCACGTATGATAGTGTTGACCATGTGTTTTGGATAGAAAGAGTTTTGAGGGGTTTCGCCCATGATTTGAGCATGACCATGTGTTGAAACTCACATATATGGAAAATATATGTCCACTAAGTTTCCCTAAATTTTCACAATTATTTTGAAAGCATTTAAATAATTTTTCCCTATGAAAACCATTTCTGGTCTTAAGAAAAAGCCTTTAAATAAAATATAAAAATAACCTTAAGAATAATATTTGGTTGTTTTGGGAAGTCATATATATAGTAGGTTCCAAGTAAAGCCTTTGGGGAGAAGCAATCCACCCAATTTGAGGGCTTGCAGTGCAACCTCAATTCTGGGGTTTCGGAAGACCTGATTTGAATAAATCCTTTTTGGTCATAATAATATTGGATAAAAATAGTTTTGGGCACTACTCACATGGCATGATCATTAGGGAAGAGGTTTGGTTCAAGGAAGATGAATATGGAGAGGGATAGTGTCTAAGAGTGCCATTCACCACAATCAAAAAGCAAACAAGCAACATATCAAACAAGCAACAAGCACTGAAAAAGTTTTAATTGGCTCCAAATTTTATAAATCCAAGCATAACAAGGTGATACAAACACAGGGTGTGACGGAACTACCCCCTTACAAGAATCTCATCCCCGTGATTCCTAGGCTAAGCGCTGAAAAGATAAGGGAACTCAGATCTATGATAGTCTTCACGCTCCCAGGTTGCCTCAGCTTTAGAGTGGTTGCTCCATTGGACCTTGAAGTACTTGATGGTGCGGCTTCAGGTGCAACGTTCCGCCTCATCCAGAATGTGAACTGGCCTCTCACGATAAGTGAGGTATGGTTGAAGATCGATGGCTTGATGGTCGATGTCCTTGTAGAGGTTGGGGCGGTTGGGAACCTGGAGACACTTCTAGAGTTGTGACACATGAAAGATGTTGTGCACATCCGGTAGCTCGGAAGGTAGCTCTAGCTTATAGGAACTTCTCCTCATCTTGTAGTGACTTTGAAGGGGCCGATATATCTGGGTGCAAGCTTTCCTTTGACGTGGAAACACTTGGTTCCTTTAAGAGGTGTGACTCGAAGATATACATGATCTCCGTTGTTGAATCTCACTTCTCGGCGGTGAGAGTCGGCGCAACTCTTCTGTCTTGATTTGACGGTCTCCAGACATTCTCGGACGAGTTGTACTTGCTCTTCTGCCTCGCAGAGGATATCTGGTCCAAAAACTAATCCTTCTCCGGTCTTCTGACCAGTTGAGGGGAGTACGACACTTGTGTCCATACAATACCTCAAATGGTGCCATCTGAAGACTCGACTGATAGCTGTTGTTGTAGGAGAACTCGGCGAACGGTAGGCGATCTTCCCACTTGGCTCCATATGCCAAAACACAAGCGCAGAGCATATCTTTGAGTATTTGATTTACTCGCTCCATTTTCCCACCCGTCTCGGGGTGAAAAATAGTGCTAAAGGAGAGCTTAGTTCCCATAGCTTCTTGAAACTTCTTCCAGAATCTTGAGGTGAAATGGGTTCCTCGATCCGACACGATCTCCTTTGGCACTCCATGAAGACTTATGATGCGGTTGATGTAGAGGTTTGTGAGCTCGCTTCCATCATAGGTGGTCCGGAGGGGAATGAAATGTGCTAGCTTGGTTAGGTGGTCAACAATAACCCAAATAGAATCATGTCCTTTGCTTGACCTTGGTAATCCGGTGATGAAATCCATCCCGACTTTGTCACACTTCCATTCAGGAACTTTGAGAGGTTGCAATAGTCCAGCTAGTCGCTGATGCTCAGCTTTGACTCTCTGGCATATGTCACACTTAGCAACAAATGTGCATGTTTCCCGTTTCATGCTATTCTACCAGAATCTTGCCTTGAAGTCTTGATACATCTTGGTTCCTCCAGTATGGATGGAATACGGAGTGTCATGAGCCTCTTGCAAGATCAAGTTCTTGAGCTCCTCTTTGTTGGGTACGCAGATGCGCTTCCCAAACCATACAACTCCTTGTTCATCCACTGAGAATCCTGGGGCATTGCCTACCTTGATCTTCCTCTTGATGCCTTCAATTCTCTCGTGTCCCTTCTCAGCTTCCTTAATATCATCCATCAAGGTAGGCTTTGCTTCGAGGTTGGAGAGGAATCCAGGTGCAACTAGTTCCAAGCCGAACCTTTCAAGCTCTTCATACAGGACGAGTAGCCTTTCCTTAATCATGACATTGAAGGAACAAGCCTTTCTGCTTAAGGCGTCCGCTACCACGTTGGCCTTTCCAGGGTGGTATTGAACACTGAGGTCGTAATCCTTGATCAACTCCAGCCATCTTCGCTGGCTCATGTTCAATTCCCTTTGAGTGAAAATATACTTCAAACTCGTGTGGTCTATGTATATCTCACATCGATTCCCCAGAAGGTAATGTCTCCATGTCTTCAAGGCATGAACCACGTCTGCCAACTCAAGATCATGAGTAGCATAGTTCTCTTCATGAGTACGTAGATGTCTAGATAGATATGCTACAACTCTGCCTTCTTACATTAGAACACCTCCAAGTCCGGTTCTTGATGCATCACAATATATCACGAACTCCTTGCGAATATCAGGGGTGGCCAAAACTGGGGTTGTGGTCAATCTCTTCTTGAGCTCCTAGAAGCTTTCCTTGCACTTGGCTTTCCATTCGAACTTCTTGTCCTTCTTCAAAAGCTGGGTCATGGGTCGAGGAATGCTCGAGAACCCTTCCATGAACTTGCGGTAATATCTCGTGAGTCCGAGGAAGCTCCTGACTTCCTTCACGGTGGTTGGAGATTGCCATTCAGTCATAGCTTGAATCTTGGCACGATCCACTAACAATCCATCTATGGTTAACACATGACCCAAGAATCCAACTTCATGCAGCCATAATTCACACTTGCTGAATTTGGCTTAAAGCTGGTGCTCTCGAAGCTTGTCTAGGACCAATCTCAAGTGTTGCTCATGCTCTTCTTTAGACTTGGAGAAGACGAGAAGGTCATGAATGAAGATGACAACAAACTTTTCCATGTACTCCATGAAGACCTTATTCATGAGGTACATGAAGTAGGCAGGGGCATTGGTTAACTCAAATGACATGACCGTGTATTCATACAGGCCATACCGGGTTACAAATTTCTTATTTGGAATGTCTTGGGGTCTGATCTTCAGCTGATAGTACCCGGACCTGAAGTCGATCTTGAAGAACACCTTGGCTCCATTCAACTGATCGAATACGTCTTCAATCTTGGGGAGTGGGTACTTGTTCTTTATTGTGACTTCATTGAGAGAACGGTAATCGACATAGAGTTTGATAGTTCCGTCCCTCTTTGACACATAAGCTCAATGATGAACTCAATGTCGTGGCCAGGAGGCATTCCGGGCAGCTCATTAGGAAACACATCCGGGTATTCACATATCACTGGCACTTGATCCAACTCAATTCCCGATAGACAGTTAGCCTGAGGGGCTTGAGTTGAGGCAGGGTTGGGAACATACTTGACTTCCACTCCTTGGCTATTGGTAATTGTAACAATCCTCTTGGCACAGTCTAACAAGCCTTGGTGCTTGGTTAACCAGTCCATGCCTAGGATCACATCCAAGCCTTCTGTCTTCAGGATGATAAGGCCTGCTAGGAAATCTACCCCGTTGATGTTAATCTCAACTCCCTTACAACCTATCCCATACTTGATAACTGATCCCGGGGTTTGTATCAACATACGACTACCCAGGGGTGTAGGCTTCATGCCACTCTCTAGTGCAAACTTTTGGGTGACAAAAGAATGTGAAGCTCCACACTCAAACAGTACAGTTGCTAGGGTTGATTTGATGAGGAACATACCTAGTATAACGTCCAGGTCTTCCTGGGCTTCCTCTGCAGTGACATGATTCACACGACCCTTGCCATTGTTGCACTGGTTGTGGGGAGCGGGGTTCCTTGGGGGTGCTCCATGGCCTTGACCTTGGTTTGGCGTATTGGGGCGCGGTGCATCTGGCTTATTGTAGGGACACAACCTAGAGATGTGTCCTTGCTGACCATATCCAAAACAAGCAACTTGCCTAGGGTTGTTGTTGTAGTTCATGCCATCGTTGTTGTTATTGGGGTTGTTGTAAGCTGGCCTGGGATTGGCATACTACCAAGGTTGGTAGCTCGGACAAGGCGCGGGAGGTCTAGCCTCCTGCGGCTGATAGGTTGGCTTGGCTGGGGATGGCTGATAGGGGCGAGGCTTCTGATTGCTGGAGCTACCCGTGCTGATCATCTTGCGCTTGCGAGTGTCATCTATGGCGCGACGCTTGTCTTCCAGCAAGAGGGCCTTGTTCACCAGGTCGAAGAAGGTACGACAGACGCAGACGATAAGCTGATACTACAGGGTCTGTTGAAGTCCTTCCATGAAGCGTTCCTTCTTGGTGGCCTCCGTGTTGACATCTTCAGGTGCATACTTTGACAGTAGGTGGAACTTCTGCAGGTACTCCTTGACAGAGCCACTTCCTTGCTTCAGCGCTCGAAATTCCCTCTTCTTGATAGCCATGATCCTAGAAGGAATGTGGGCGGTGCAGAATCCTTCCTTGAAGTCATCCCAAGTGATCACATGCTCACCTTGCATGACCTTGAATCCATCCCACCAAGCTCGAGCGGTACCTCTAAGGCAGTGAGAGGCATAAAGTACCTTCTCACGGTCCTCATTGCAATTGACCAGTGGAAGGAGGTCCTCGATGGTGCAGATCCAGTCGTTAGCATCCAAGGGTTCAGCAGTCCCGGTGAAGGTTGGGGGAGAATTCCTCATGAAATCAGACAGAGTTGAGCGGCCATTTCCGTTCCTACCTTGCTGCTGGTTGTTCACATGGGCCTAAGCCATCTACTGAATAGCAGCATTGTTGGCTTGGCGTTCCTCCCGGAGAACTTGGAGGAACTGAGCTATGGTCATGTTCTCCGACAGAGGTCGTGGCAGGGGAATGTCCGCTTGTGGCTGCTCCTGGTGTCCTCCAGCGTGAGCAGTCCCGCCAGCTCCCTGTTGCTGGCTTGAGTTGCCGGCTTCAGGGTTGGCGAAGGATCTGTTGCGGGTAGCAGTCACCATCTTGTTTTGAGCAGCCAATTCAAACAACTCGGATAGACGAGAGAAAAAGCAACAATGGAAAAATGTGCCTAAGGGGGATGGTCGAGTGCAAGTGTGGTAAAACATAATTCGAAAGACCAACACATATATTAAGGTAAGATAGACGATGGAGTCGCTTACATGTTGCCTAAGGAAAAAGCATGACTTGCATCAGAACACAAACATAAAAACAATCAACAAGCACACCTGGTTTCATATTAACCATTACATGGACTCAACTTCGCATGAGAAGTACATAATTGATCCTACCATAGGGGTTCTCGGACACAGGTGGTGGAGTGCTCGGTCTCGTAGTCACGCTCCTCTGGGTCTGCCTCCTGTTCATCATATGAATGGGCATCATTCCCGATCGAAGGGGTCGGGGAGCGAGGAGGTCCATCCCGACAATGCTTCATCGGTGGGTCAGTGAAGAGCTCACGTTACTCCTTCACACTCATGCGTTGATGACGTGTAGGTGCATATCTAGCTGGGGGTACTCCTCCTCGATAAGCGATAGCTGGTCATCCCTCGGGGGCTCCATCCTTCTTGATCTTGTCTGGCTTCATCTTGTCTTGACGAAGTTGCTCTTGGGTGTGGTGATGTTCCTCGCAGAGCTTCACGGACTCCTTAATTAGGTTGTGAACCAGACTATTGGCAGAGAGGCTGAAGTAGGTCTAGAACCTGAGCGGTGTGCCATCCTCCTTGGATGGAATTAGCGTCCAACTCTCGCCAAGATCATCCTTTCTGAAGGGAAGGTCGCGAGTAGCCGACTCATCAGCCATCTCTGGAATGATGTCTCATAGGTGCAGAAGTGCCTTGCGTGCAGCTGACTCGACTGCGAGCATCATGGTCTCCATCTGTGGTCCTTCAAAGAACCAACTGGTCAGGGAGTCGTTTGCCTTCATGACCACATCCACGTGGTACTCCTTCGTGACGGCATCAACACAGTGCTCGTGGTAGAGTAAAATGGGTGTTTTGCGAAACTGGCACTTCTCCAGGCTATTCCCAAGGAGTAAGGGAAAGTCAGATGTCAGGAAGGCTTCGGGTATGATGGCCATCTACAAAGGATTGAAGAGAGGAGAGTTAGAAGAGTGTTTTGTAAAGAATAGAAGAGGTAAATAGTGCAGAATTTCTAAGTATAGATACTAAGTGTGGTTTTGAAAATTGCTTTATCCTAACTAACGTCCATGCTAACTAGGGGCTTCCTATAGTCAGGATGGCTCTGATACCAGCTCTGTGGGGACCCCGACTCATGAGTCGTGATCACCGAATGCATGTGTATAGTGATCCTAGAGATCTATGTTCACTGAACACACAGAAGTTGAATAACCAAAGTCTTACATCCACATTTAACATCTTACACAAATAAAGACCATGAAGGTCTAGTCTTACATATATAATGCCACATTGGCCAAACACTTAAACTCAACAAACAGCATAAATCTTGATAGAAAGCGTGAACCCATGCCATATGCCTTAAACCTATAGACATTCTGACTGGGAAGCGTCCTAGTTCGCATGTTCGTCACCAGCGAACTCTTCGACGTACTCCTGTTCTTCCATGCCTGTCCAAATAAATAACCAGTGGCAAGCCAATGAGTACGTTGAATGTACTTGCAAGCAACCCAAGTTGTGGAACAAGTAATGATGATGCATGATATAGCACTAAGTAGGTATTTTGGAGAAAGCTAGTTTTAAATGCAATGTCATGATCAAGTAACTATGTGTAAGCATGCATCAACAGTTGGTAGATATCCATACGAGCAAATTAAAAATATCATCATAAGCAGGGGTTGAACATCTCATGTTCCTTCATCACATCAAGTCTTTAGACTTGTCTCAAGGATCATTCTTCTGTCATCCGCAGACACTCACCCCAAGTTTGCGAAAACATCTCGACATAGTCTAAGCAGCAGCACCCAACTGTCCTTGACCGTGGACGGCTATTAGAATAGTTTTAAACTCTACAGAGGTTGCACACTTTACCCACAAGACCCACGGAACTTCCGTGTCATCCACGACATGCGGTATAGAACATACCCGAGGTAAGCACCCGAACAATTCCTTTCCCCTGGTGGTGCTAAACAAAGAAACTAGTCGATTGGTACCTAGCCCACATGATGTACATCACTCGTATGATCCATGCAAGGAACCACGGTGTGACCGGTGCCTGTGAACACAACGCATGATCGTCCATACCGGCATGACCCCGTATCGAGAGTGACCACGCCGCTCTCACCACTAGTAATGCAGGCTCCTTGCCAGCACCCACCAAGGTAATCAACAAAGCCCTGTCCCATAAGGGGTATTGTGGTTGCGCATGTAAGGTTGGGACGATCGACAAATCTTAAATCTAATCTATTTTCGAAAACACACCCTCAACTTGTTCCAACACACCACTTCTTTCTCAAGTGGTCACCCATCAAATCATCATCATCTCCCTCGGGCATTAGTGGTACCTGATGGGGTTTTCTAAAAGTCTTTGAAATCATTGCCTCATCTCCATCAACATGCATAATTCACACCCCACATGCATAGGTTCTACTAGCATCCTAACTACACCCACCCGTAGAACGCTCATAAGAATGTTAGGGTCATGCGTGATGCAATTATCAATGGTAGAGTATTGGAGGCATCCCTCCAACAGGGGAACACCACATCATGTTCAATCATCGAAACAACAAGTGCTATATGTCATGCATGAAAATGTTTCTTAACATGGTCAAAGGGCTGCTTGCCTGGCTCAACAAGGTCTTCGGGGTCTTCGAAGCCTTCGGGTCCAACTTCCTCCTCAACAGCGCAATCTATCGTCGCGATAAATAGCGATAAAAATAAGCGTCACACAAAAATAGAGCACATAAAGCTAATATTAAAAATGCTACCCTACTTTGATAAATACTGAAAACTATACTAAAAATATTTTTTTATGATTTTGTTATGAAAAACTTTTTTGAAAATTATTTAAGAGAGGCAAAAGATGCCTAAATTGGGTTTTAAAAATAAAATAGTATATAAAAGATTTATCAAAATTTATAAAAAGGGCACTATTAAATTCTATGGAATATTCTAAGATTTTAGGTGGAAGAATATTGGGCATTGGATTTATTTTCTGGTCTATGGAATGTTAGGAAAGTAGGGGAAAAAGAAAAAGAGAAATGGCATTGTGCCTTTTTGGGCCAAAACAATCGCAGTCGAGCTGGTCCAAAGGGGAACCTGCCCAGGGCGAGATGGTGCGCGTGGCAGGTCTATCTTTTAAACCTGCCCTCGGGCCCAACCTGGAAACGAGAGAGGGGGTGAGGGTATGACAGGTGGGCTCCACCTGTCATCCCTCACCTCACGATAGGTAACAGAGGGGAGCTCACCGGGGGGGCTCAGGCCACGGTGGCTCAATCGGAGGGCACCAGCATGCTCACAGTCGTCCCGCGCGTCGGTGCGTGGTCGAGGTGGTCGCCGGGGTTGAGGGAATCGCCGGTGAAGGGGGGGACCCACACGGCGGGGGGGGGGGGTTTCGTCTCAGGTTTGAGCTCCTGGCCACGAAAATGAGGGGGACTGGGCACGGGAAAGCGTCTGAGTGGAGGAGCGAGCAAGAGGAGAGCAGAGAAAGCTCGGGGGAGGGCGCTTTATAGCTGGGAGCCGGTACACCGTGGTCACGATCGCCGGGGCTGGGTGGAACGGACACGGGGGGCCATGGGCGAGGCCCGGGTGTGTCTACCGCCTTCCTGGGGTAGGTCGATGAGTCGGGGAAGGAGAGAGGGAGAGGGGGACCTGCACACGTGCAAGCCCCATGGTTGGCCAACTCGGGCGGCCGCGGCGTGTCCGTGAGGAGCCGATGGATGCCGAGGGAGGAGGGGGCCGACAGGATGCCGTGGCACGGACGTCTAGGGGGACACAGGGGAGACGGCCCCGCCTCCCAAGGCTGTCGGGAGCCTCTGGTTGGGCAAGCTACAGTGCGTAGGTGCACTATATTTGCTCCAGAGTGCGAACCTTGCATGCCAAGGCATGCCCTTGGCATATGGGGCGTGGCCATTTGTGTCTAGGGAATCTAGGAGGGTATAAACAAGGTCCTACTAGTGTTGGATGCCCTAAATTTCCAATAGAATAAGGAAAGCGTGGAGAGAGAGCTCCTGCCAGGGCTGTCCAAAGGTGAAAATGGGGTTTTTACCCCATCTATCATTGAGCTGAGAGTGTAGGATTTTTACTGGAGGTGCAAGAGGTGAGTGAGTAATTGTGGTAAAAATTTGGAGGCAAGGGGAAGAGTAGAGGTGGTGAAAATAGCAACTTTACCATTTCACCAGAAGGTGTTTGATGGATGTTTGGGCAAGATAAATTTACCCACTTACTATAATATTTAACAGGATCAAATGGTGGGGAAAAATGAGATGGATCACCAGGTTTGAGCTCAAATGAGTGAAGTTGACAATAGAAACTTTGCGAACCCTAGAAACTAACAGAATCAAGTTTCTGTAGATCCAGTCATGCTAAGCTAATCCGCTTGATGCACCACTTAGTGTATCATCATTATTTGTATATTATAACATGTCCACAAAGTTTGGGGTCAAGGGGAGAAACTTCACAATGTAAAGTTGTTCAAATCTGAATCTAGACACGGAGGGTTTTGGGATGGTTTGATGAACCAAATCAACTTGGATTGATATGAAACTTTGGAAGATCATCACCTATGATAGTGTTGACTTGCTGTAATTTTCCTGGAATTTATTGAGAACATTTCTTACAGAAATATTCCAAAAGCTTGATTTGGACAGAAAGGGTTTTGAGGGGTTTGTCCCATGATTTGAGCATGACTTTGTGTTGAAGCTCACATATATGGAAAATATATGTCCACTGAGTTTCCCTAAATTTTCTCAAATATTTTGAAAGCATTTAAATAATTTTTCCCTATGAAAAATCATTTCTGGTCTTAAGAAAAAGCCTTTAATTAAAATATAAAAATAACCTTTAAAATTAATATTTGGTGGTTTTGGGAAGTCATATATATAGTAGGTTTGAAGTAAAGCCTGTGGCTAGAAACAATCCACCCAATTTGAGGGCTTGCAGTGCAACCTCAATTCTGGGGGTTTTGAAGACCTAATTTGAATAAATCCTTTTTTGTCATAATAATAATGGATAAAAATAGTTTTGTGCACTACTCACATGGCATGATCGTTGGGCAAGAGGGTTGGGTCAAGGAAGATGAATATGGAGAGGGATAGAGTCTAAGAGTGCCATTCACCACAATCAACAAGCAAACAAGCAACATATCAAACAAGCAACAAGCACAGAAAAAGTTTTAATTGGCTCCAAAATTTATATATCCAAGAATAATAAGGGGATACAAACACAGATTGTGACAGTTCTCGGGCATCTCGACGACGTTGTTGCCCGGATGTGTCACCACCATGAACTGGGCAATCGTGGGCTAGCCGAGGATGGCGTTGTACGGGAGGTGGATGTGCGCAACATCGAAGTCGACCTGCTTTGTGCGAAAGTTGGAGTGGGTACCGAAGGTGATGGGGAGTCGTACACGCCCCAAGGAGGCGATGGATTCTCCAACCACCCTAGTGAAGGGCCCCGAGGGCGTGAGCCGACTGCGGGGTAGCTACAGCGCATCGAATGCCTTCATAGAGATGACGTTGAGGCATGCGCCATCGTGAATGAGAGTCCTAGAGACCGCCATGCTGCTTATGTGGGGTGTGCACAACATGGGGAGTGCCCAAGCGGCCATTGTCGCCTTTGGGTGGTCATTCGGGTCGAAGGTGATGTCAATCTCCGGCCACACCAGGGGCGGCGTGGCCTCGGGCTGCGGCCATACCACCCCCACGTGACGGAGCAACCGCTTGACTTGGCGGTTCGAGGAGGGTGCCTGCGATCCACCGAGGATGCAGGCGCCTGCGATCCACCGAGGATGTAGGCGACCGCACGGCCAGCCCCGCACGCCCTGGTGATGCCGCGCGCGATGGGCTGGCCGATGCGGCACTTCTCGCCTGCCATGGAGTCGCCGAATCAGGGGTTGAGGACCGACTAGAGAGGGTGCTTCGACACGCCCCCTACCTTGTGCGCCAAATGTTGGATTTCGGGCTCCACAAAACCCTTAAGGTTCGAACACAGAGGCATGTGCGAAGGCTTCCCCGTGGCTTCACCCAACCTAGTTTGCTACTCGATGGACACAATGACGAACTCATTCGATGACGAGGAAGAAGATGAACACGACAGTTTACCCACTGCAAAGCGTAATACTCTACTCCTGCTTTAGTGAATTGCCTCCCATGGAGGTTTTGGTGCATGAACTAGTATAGGGGGCCTGAGCCTCGCAAGGGTGCTCAAGGCATGTTCTTGGGTCTCTGTTTGGCAGAGGAGAGTGGAGGGGAGTGGCTAAGTATTCGATTGGATCTTGATCCCCTCTATGGTGTAACCTAGCTTCTATATATAGCGGCGGCCCGGGTCCTCTTCCCTTATCTCAATGGCGAGAAGGAATCCCATGGCGGCCAATTCTAACGGGGGACAGGAGTACATCCGCGCCCTGTCCAAAGGCAGTCTTCACTTGCAAAGTAGCTGATGGTGATGTAGTGGTGGGCTCGGCAATGACATCCTCCTTGCAGGGTAGGCGGTCGTGGTCGGGTTGCACCAGAATAGAAACCTTTGGGCGGCGCTTTGGGAACCCACGTATGTCCTTGCTCCATTTGCACCAAAGAGGAAATTGGGCCGCCTAGCATGCCGGCGCTTGCCTGTCCTCACCTGCGTCATCCTTGACTCCTGAGGCCGGGCCTTGCATAGGGATCTCCGCCCCTCAGGAGGGGGGCCTGAGGAGGTTCTTCCCCGAGGTTCTTGATGCTGCTACTCATCGCGAGCTCAGGGTCCTCGCGAGGGCCTTGTCTTGAGTGATGCT
Source organism: Hordeum marinum (assembly GCA_022496015.1). Taxonomy (NCBI): domain Eukaryota; kingdom Viridiplantae; phylum Streptophyta; class Magnoliopsida; order Poales; family Poaceae; genus Hordeum; species Hordeum marinum. The sequence goes on along the minus strand of CM039675.1, from coordinate 267,394,717 downwards.
GCACCGGGCCTCGCCTACTGACGAAGTGGGCCATGCCCTAGGCCGCAGGCAGGCAGGACTGGGTACCCCCATTCCCAGAACGCCAACACCAGGGTCTACTCTCGGCGTTTCTGAGACCAAGGGTACACGGACCTGCCTTCCTGAGGACCGGCGCGTGGCCCACCATGACGGCCTGGTACGACCCAGCGAGAAGCCCCCAATTCAAGGCACCCACGAGAGCCCCATCCTCGTGAGGTGAATAATGCCAAGACCTCCATAGGAGTGGCATCCCCTAGGCTGCCTCCCGAGGAGCGGGGATTCCTATGCAGGCACTCGGCCTCGTGAGGTCGGGATGACATGGGCTCTTATGACTAAAGATAGGCGAGCGCCACCAGGCACAAAGGAGGACAATTTCCTCTATCGTGCTAAGGAGGCAAGGACATACATGGGTTCCTTGGGAATCCCCCAAAGGTTTCCCTTCCAGTGCAACAGGACCAAGACCACGAGCTCGGCGGGACAGATGTCATTGACGAGCCCACCACTGCATCACACCCAGACACTTTGCAAGCGAAGACCACCTTTAGTCAGGACAAGATGTACCTCCTGTCCCCTTTCAAATTTGGCCATTGTAGGATATCTTCCTGCCTTTGCGATGAGGGAAGAGGACCATGGCCACTATAAATAGGGACCACCTTCCACCATAGATTGCAGGTTCGACACACAAGTTCATCCACACCAAAGAGCCCTCGCGAGATCACTCAACAACTATACTAGTTCATCCACAACCTCCTCATGAGGCCAATCCACCAAAAGCAGGACTAGTGTTTTACACCGCAAGGTGGCCCGAACCTAGGTAAATCTCTGTGTCCATCTTCTTCCCTACTCGTGCGTACTCGACGAACCTTAGCCGTAGGGTGACAGGCTTGAGACTTGGAGCCGGTTGAGATCCTCACACATGCCCTAGAGTTCGAACCTTGTTGGGTCTGTGGAGCCCCGATTCCGACACCCGTGGAGATCAACTCCCCGGGACACTTCTACCCCAAATCTATAGGAGGCACTAGAAATCAAATCCCCTATCACAATGACATCGTAGAGGTTCCAAAATACCCGCGTGATCCCAATTTTTTTGAATGGGAATAGGTATAGAATTTTAAATTCCTACGTCAGGATTCCTCACCAGAGCATAGAAGAGGAGTAAAAAGAACCCTACTCTCCGATATATGACTTGACCGAAATAGTTTTTACTAGAATTAACTCGGCCAGGTTCGATCAATGAAGGGGGACTCCTAGGTCGGTACTGCTCTAATATTAACTTGTAACGCCGATGCGATCATATCCTTATTTTGGCTCAACAGGGATAGAAGCGCATCTCGTTGTTTCCCAAGAATGGATATCGTTACAAGTACAAGTAAAGAGTTGATGGGTATTGTCGGATTCAGCGCTCCGCAAAACCCTTAAGGTTCGAACACTAGGGCATGTGCGAGGATCTAAACCGGCTCGAAGTCTCAAGCTTGTCACCCTGCGGCCTAGCTACAATGAACGAGTGCGAGCATGGGAGAAAGTAGACTCAGAGATTTTCCCAGGTTCGGGCCACCTTGCGATGTAAAACCCTACTCCTGCTTTGTGATGTATTGGCCCCACGAGGAGGCTAAGGATGAACTAGCACAGTGTGGAGTGGCCTCGCGAGGGCCTTAGGTGGTGATGAACTAGCTCTACTCGGTCCATTTTCCACAATGGGAGTGGGTGGCTATTTATAGGGGCCATAGTCCTCTTCCCCTATTGCATAGATGGGGAGCAATCCACAATAGACAAATTTGAAAGGGGACAGGAGGTACATCTTATCCTGACTAAAGGTGGTCTTCACCCGCTTCAAGGCTAGCGTGGTGGTGGCCTCGGCGATGACATCCATTCCGTCGAGCTCGTGGTCTCGGTCTCATTGCACGAGGAAGGAAACCTTTGGGGATTCCATGGGAACCCGCGGATGTCCTTGTCTCCTTAGCACCAAAGAGGAAATTGTCCTCCCTCTGTGCCTGCTAGCGCCCGCCTGGCTCCATCGTCAGAACCCATGTCATCCCATCCTCGGGAGGTTAGGCACTTGCATAGGAATCTCCGCTCCTCGGGAGGCAGCCTGGGCGGATGCTACTCTCCAGAAGTCATGACATCGTCCTCCTTGTGAGGCGGGGGCACGCACGATGGTCTTGGATGGAGGAACTTGTTGCTGGGTCATACCGCACTGTTGTGGTGGGCCATGTGCTGGGCCACAGGCGGGCAAGTCTGGGTACCCCCGGTCCTAGAATGTCGATTGTAGCCCCAGATCGAAGGTGTATTTGGGCTAGCTTCTAGGCAAAGCCATGGGGGGAAGCCAAGGCGCCGTGGGCCCTAACCACCTGCGGACGGGATCAATACGTGGCACATGATGAAGCATGAACGCCTCCACTTTCCCATGCTACCTCGGTAACCGCCCTAGCTGATCCGGCTGGCATTCACTATGGGGATTTCATTGCCGAGGATGTTTAATGACGCCGGCTGGTCCCTGGCCGGCTATAAATGAGCAAGGAAGGCCAGACCCTCAGCTCATCTTCATCTTCTCGCGTCCACCTTCCAACTCTCCATCTTCACAACCATGGCGCCGATGAGGAGGTTTTCCGCCACTCAGAAGGGGAAGGCCCCCTTGAGGAGCCGGGCTTGCCGCCGCCCAGGAGGTGTTGCAGCCGTCCCTGGAAGTACACCGATGCACATGCATCGGCCCTTCGTGGGCAAGGGTGCACCCCCGCACGGTCCGTTGCTACCTCCTGTGGTCGTGGTCGAGCTCCCTCCCGTGCGGGCGGCCATGGTGATCGAGGTGGCAGCGCCTGAGACGGGAGATCTGCTAGCGCCATTCGGCCACCCCGCCCTTAACTCCACTTGGCTGACGCAGTCCAGGAGTTCATGGTGTGGGCAGAGAGGCTGGAAATCACCTGGTTTTTGCTCCTGCGCTTCTTCGCGGATGCGCTGCCAGCCGGGGCCTACCGGCCTATGGTTTCAGGCCGACGGTTGTTGTAGTGCGGCCGCATGGGAGGACGTTGAGGTTACTCCTGCGGGCTACATATTCTTGACCCATGGATGGCATGCGTTTGCCCATGCCCGTGGCCTGAAGGGGAGGTGCACCCTCCACTTCAAGCATGACGGGGCGGTGACGCTTTTCATCAAGATCTTCAGGGAAGACAACAGGCGCCTGGGATGCTGCCCGACGGGCGAAGACGGAAGCATCGTCTGTCTTCCTGCCGGCAACAGCTGTCATGACAACGGCGCCCCCGATGGTGAACTTGCCCTTGGAGGTGGCAGCAGCTCCCCTCTAGCGGTGATGACACCTCTTTCAAGGGGAGCTCGAGCGACGACGACTACGATGAGCCGCCGCCGCCGCGCCCTGACCATGGAGGGTGATGAGCTGCCGCGGCGTTGCGTCAGCACCTGGGGGACGTTGAGACATATAATCGTCGTGCCTATATCATGGAGGAGGACTCCGACAAAGTGTTGGTGGTGCCGGAACCAGTCATCTGGAGTGATGGTCTTCAGGACTCCGTCTTCCACTCTTTTTACCTGCATCAAGAAATGTGAGGCATGTAATGAACCGCGGTGCTTGCACCTTTTGTGTTAGCATTTTTCTTTTCACATCCGAGCTTTTCTTCGCTGCAAACTAAAATATTCCTGCGCATTGTGATTTAGATAACCCGCGATTAAGATAACTTAGCTTGACGCGCCTGTGGCAGGCTCTTTTGTCGTATGGGCGCATTCCTCTAGAGCACCTTTCCTTAGCCGTAGAGCTCCCGGGCCCCATTGCGAGGGTCGATAGTCACCATGGAGCTTTTTTCCTCTTAACCGTAGAGCGAGCCCCCGATACCCCTTGCGAGGGCCGGTCACCGCTGGATTGTCGGGTCGTGATACCCGACGAGGCCGGGGTGGCATGGTGCGCTAGCTCACCCCAAGAGCGCCGCACGAGGCTTACGATGCCAAAGTTTTGGCGAGGTATGTGTGTGGCTTGGAGCCCGCATAGCATGCTGTGCCCCCCCTCCCACATGCGGGGCGTGCGAGGGAGAGCTGGCGGTGCCAAGCCTTTTGAGAAGATTCCCACCCTCGTTTTTCAAATAAGGCACGAAAACTTCAAACTTCATTCCAAAAGGTGGAAAATTTGGTTACAAAATAGGGCAAATAACAGCCGCGTCCGGCGCCTAGACTAGCCTTCCCCCAGCGCGAAGCATGGGGCATCCATTGGGCGTGGGCATACTTGTTGAGTGAGTGTTGTCCGCCAGTGTGGTGCATGGGGCTTCCACTTGGGCGTTGGCGGGAACCCCTCCGTGTACTCGGGGGGCTCCGGGCGTATACAACCCACTCATTATTATGTGAGAGTATCACAGGTAGAACTTGCAGACATACTGTATGTTCTAGGCGCTTTGGATGGGGACTCCGTCCTTAGTCTCCAGGCGCACAGTGCCAGGCCTGGAGACGCGGGCGACGCTGAACAGGGCCTCCCACATGGGACAGAGCTTGTGCAAGCCCTCCCCTGAGAGGACCCACCTCAGGACGAGGTCTCTGACTTCAAGGGTCTTTGAGCGGACATCGCGACAATGGTATTTCCACAACGCCTACTAGTATCTTGCAGCACAGAGTGAAGCCTGGCTACGGTGTCACACCCAAGAAGCGATCTTGTCCTTATTTCTGCACGAGGGCCTCGACAGGGATAGAAGCGCATCTCGTCATGTTGCAAAAATGGATATCATTACAAGTACATGTACAGAAGAGATGAGTATATGGAATTGGCTTACACTCGCCACAAGCTACATCAATATCACATCAATACCAGAACATACTCAAACCTCATACAGAAGAGCAAGGGCCAACTACGGACGAAATGAAATGATAAAATGACATCCATCCTTGCTATCCCAGGCTGCCGCCTGGAACCCATCCTAGATCGATGATGATGAAGAAGAAGAACTCCAAATCAAAACAATCATCGCGCTCACGTCAATTCATCGCATTACCTGTATCTACAACTGTTGCTGTAGTAATCTGTGAGCCATAGGGGACTCAGCAATCTCATTTACAAGGGTATCAAGACTATTAAAGCTTAATAGGTGAGGTATGGTTAAGTGGTGAGGCTGCACCAAGCAGCTAAACATTTATTTGAATGGCTAACTTACGAAGACAGAAAGTAAAGTATGGTGGTAGACGCATAATGTACGTGAACTAGTAATGATCACTAACTGATCCTGGACACCTACTTACGTCAAACATAACCCCACCGTGTTCTCTCTCGGATAAGAACTCACAAGAAGAGATAGTCACGGTTATGCACACGGTTGGTGTATTTTATTTGAGTTTACTTCAAGTTTGCTATGACCGTGTGTTAAACAAAGTTTCCAAGTTTGCCACATAACCACGAGCACGGCTTTCTGACAGATTTAACCCTGCAGGGGTGCTCCAACTTGTCCATCACAAATTAACCACACGCTGCGGGAATAACCTCGACCACGAATCTAATGATCATCCTAGGCAATTCCAAAGGAAATTCGACACCTCAAGATAGCCCGAAGAAGATCGGAATTCCTCACGCAAGACATTCAAGAAAGGTAAAACAAATCCAATAAGGCCTCCTGCCGTGTCGACGATCCCGATAGGAGCCGCATATCTCGTTCTCAAGACATGGCGGATAAGCTAGTGTACGGTGGCCTGATAGAAATCTCCCAAGTTGCCCCGGCTTGACCCCGTATAGTGCTCTATTTTGGACCAACACTCATGAGGAGCACTGGCCCTGGTTGTTGATTAATCCACGGGGTGATCATGCCCTATGCAAATTTTAGTTGTTATTAAGCAAATAATACCAATGTTGGGCCTTGCCAGACAAGTTTTATCCTAAAACGAAGATCAAGGGTGTCCCCATAACAACCCCGAGCATGTTAGGAGCGCTCAATTATGGAACATAACACCAGTTCACAAGTAACTAGGGCGGCAAGAGTGGAACAAAACACCGAGCAAAAGGCCAAGCCTTCCACACTTTACTAAGTGTATAAGTGCATTAAATTAAATAGCAATAATATTGTGATCACAAGAGAATGTCCATGTTGTCACATGGAAGCAATTGCACATGCAGCTAGAAACGCTATAAGAAGGGTTGAGCAAGTGGTAACATAGCCAAACAATGGTTTGTTGGGAAGGTGGAGGGTTAGAGGATTGCATGGCATTGTTGGGAGGCTTGACAAACAATTGGTAGGTAGCATGACATCACGATATAAGCAAGACAACTAGCATAGCAATGATAGTAGTGGTATCCAGGGAAATGTGTCATCTTGCCTGAGATCCCGCTTGGAAGAAGAATGAGTCCATGAAGAAGATGTGCCAACTTAGTCGAAGGAACCCTCACACTCCGAACACTTTCAGAACTCTATCAAGAAGGAGCATCCTAAAACAACAATCAACACAAGATACACCACAACATATGCATGACACGATGCACAAACAAATATGATGCATATCCGGTTTAATATGCAACGCATGGCATGGCATGGCAAGCACAACAAACAACCACTACATATTAAGTGAAGTTTAATATGCAACGAGTTGCATATTGACGAAACTCCACGTTGAATTATTTAGTTCACTCCCGTTTAGGTACTCATCAATATTAAATGTTGTTTAACATGGGTGGTCATGGCATAAGGTGAAGATGGAATTAAGCAATTTTAAATGGAGAGGGACAACATACATATAACAAAATAATAACTCTCCATATTATGATAAAGTGGTTAATGTTGTTTATCATGGCAAGTGGTGAAGAATGAACAACCATATCGTCTAGGCATTTTAAATGAGACCGGAAGCAATATATAACATTTCCGAAACAACCCCATATGCTTATTATGAATTTGGTTCAGATCTGTCCTAACACAATTTTATAGTTATTAAACATGGAAATAAAGTGTGGCATGAGATTCTACACGTTTTTCTAGTCAAGTTACATATGTAAAACATTTCCAACGGAGCAACGGTTATTTATTTATGCAATAAACCATTTTTAACATGACATTGACGCAAATTAATGCAAACAGCAAGTTTAAGTATTTTTATCATGTGCGGAAGTTGGAAATTGTGAAACTACATAAAATTCTAGTCAAGTTTCATACATAAAGTTTTTACATACGATGTCCGGTTAATTAGATATTAGCAATTTTAGAACAAGGGTTTTTCTGTAATTCTGAAATTCACAGGTTAATTAGAAAATCACAGAACTGGAAAAAAACACCTACGGGCCGAATCTGCTACGGGCCAAAACAGGACATGGGCGCAATATAGCAAGGCAATGGACATGGCGAAGGATAGGGCTGGCGGCACTCACCCTGGGCTGGGCCTTGAGGCTGCGGGAGCTGGGCCGGCAAATCTGGTGCTGAGCTAGGCTGGCCCACCCGCGGGTCAACCGGAGAGCGGGAGCGGCATCATCTCCCTGCTCCTCATGGCCAAGGCCATGGCGGCGACCGACGACGAGGGGCAGCGCTAGCGGGCGCGAGAAGGTGCGGAGTGGATGAGATCCGGCCGGGGGTGACCGTATTCGGCGATCCCCGGCCGGATCAGGGCGGTGCGGAGGCACTCCGGCGGTAGGGACGAACGGGAGCCGGCGACGAACCTGGCATCTCCTTCACACGCGAGAGAGAGAGAGCAGGTAGATTAGGGAGAGGGAGAGGAAGGAAGGAGAAGATGGAAGGGAGGAGGAGAGGGGCGGTGATGCCCGGCCTCGAGGGTTCTCCGGCATGCTCCTGCGAGGGCCGACCGATGGGGCTGCTCGTCCATGGCGGCTACGTGCTGCGGAGGACCTCGGGGCTCTATGGTCACTGGACATTGTTCGGGTTGACCGCCGGACATGTCCGGTAGGTTGGGTTTTGGGCGAATCTGAGCCCTAGATTTCAGATCTGAGGGCTAGATTTGGCTGGGGAGGTGGGATTTTGGGATATGGAGGGTTTGGGCTAGCAGGTGGGGTTTTCTAGGGATGTGGCTGCAACTTTTACATGGGGCAAACCCTAGAGAGTGAGGGGCTCTCTCTCCATGGGGGTTTAAATAGGGAATGGCACTAGGGTTGGGGTTGGACTTAGTCCGTCCGATCGCGATCCGATGACCACGACGGAGGGAGGGGCTAGGTTGGGCTAGCGGGATGTGTAGAGAGCCCTGGGCTGAGATGAGAGGGAATGAATTGTGGCCCGAGACAAAGTTTTAAAACACCAAAAAAAGTCCGACGAATAACCGATGACCGCACTGCTACGGTTCACCGATGGGGTATCAAACGAACTCGGAATGCGACAAAATTCGGCAGGCGGTCTACCTACAATATAATAAGACCGCACACCAACTTTCAACCCAATCCGAGAATATTTTAAAGGCACTTTAAAAAAATATTTTCAATGTCATGGGCGTGGGCGTGTGTCGTTGGTTTCGAAACGGGCAACAGCGAGAACGAAGAGAACCGGCAACTACGAACGAATGCAAGTTTTCAAAAACGAGTGACGATGCTATGCAGATGATGCGAATGATGTGATGATGAATGCAACAACCAAACGAAACATAGACGAGAATGAAAATAAAAGGGGAATCTTCTGGAGCGTCGGTCCCGGGTTGTTACAACTCTCCTCCACTACACGAGGATCTCGTGCCGAGATCTAGAATGAGAAGGGGAAGAGAAGAGAAAAGGGTAAAAGATAGTTGCTTCTCTGACAAACCAATGATCATGAAGGTTGGATAGAGATGAAGAATGACAGGAGGAACAAGCAAGAATTCACAAGAAATTTTGGCAGCACTTCGGTAGGATAGAGGGGCAAAATTGATATGATGGAAAATTGAAAGAGAGACACCAAACCTTGGTTGGATTGGAATCAAGACTTCATAAGACAGAAGGATCATGAAAAGATTTCATAGCACTCCGGTAAATGTACAAGGAAGGTAAGAACATGATCTTAATCAAACTAGATGAAAGATTGAAGGAAGCAACATCACAAGGCCTTAGGAAGAAAAGAATATAAATTAGATCACTAGGAGGAAAAGAACGGAGAAGAAAATAACAACTTCTACCACCATTGAACTTGAGAAGCATCGAATGAATGGAGTTGTTAAAAAATAAACAATGAAAGAACAAACTTGTTGTGGACTTATGGAAAACATCTCAAATTATGAGGTGACAACTAGCCACAACGAAAACAATTGATTGCTTGAGAGAAACAAGAGATGAAAAACTTGTTTCACCAGAAGAGGAGGAGAATACTTGGAATATTTATGGTACCATGATAGCAACAATCCTTAGGAAGTTCTTTAGGTCAAATCCAACCCAAGATAACTCCGAGAAAAGAAGATGGGTTTACTTATCTTGTTCTTGACAATTTTTCCTTTGAGACTCCTCATAATCAAGAATTTAATAACGCCATCTCAAAAGACAAAGGAGAAGGAATTGAACTTAGAAATACAAGATAAGAACACATGAGCACCTTCAACAAGAATCTTGAAGAACAATTCGAGAAGAATTACATCTTTAACGGCCACCATAAAAACCATCGGGATGAAATCCAAAATGAAAGGATGATAGAAAAGAACTGAAGGTTGCGAAAAGATAAAATTGCGGCCATCCAACTATTTAGATGATGCTTCGAGACAAGATACTTAAGCAAAACTAGGAACTCCTAAAAAGAAAGATGACCACTTGGGATAAGGAATTTGATATCATGAACAACTCCGGAAGAAGGATTGAAATCACTTGGATGAAACAAGAAAAAGAATTATGATATGCCTATCCTTCATCAAGTTAAATCGATGACAAACAACGGATTTGGCATACCACTTATCCTTTTGGAAGAGATAGGCCAGATAGATAGCGCACAAACTTGAAGTGGTCTTGAACGAGAACACCGGTAAGAATTCAAAACGAAAGAGGATAATACAAATGAATGATATGACATGAGAACGAAGAGAGCATGGTCCACCTAATAGAAAACTTCACAAGGCATCGGAATACTTGAGATACGAACAAAGAGAAAACAATTGAGAAGAATTTGAGAATGAAAGTTGAAAGCTAAGAACGAAGAAATCTTATGAAATGATGGCCTTCGGAAGGATCGAGAAATGAAAAAAATTCTGAAATGTTCCAGGTATATATGGGAGGAATTCCTCATGAATGGAAACAATTTGAGATTATAGTAACAAGATGAAACCATGAATCTTAGGAAGAACGAACAACGATTTAAGAGAAACTCTCCTTCGGTCTTCAATGTTGAGAATGAAGACAAGAACACCACCAAGAATTACTGAGACACTCCGAATGAATGAATAAGGAAAGGTTGAGCCAACAATGAAAATGATTTAGAAGTGATCTTGGAGAAGGAATATGACTAATGACATTCATTCTTATGTCATATTGAAAAGAACTTGAGGACATCTCCGGAAAGATTAGAAGAGTCGGGTAAGATCCTTGGGAAAAACCTGTGGGTTATGGGCCCACTCAAAACAAACCACCGTTGAAAAAATTGATTAAAGAGAGCTGCACCGGTACAAATTAAGAACTTGATGAAGTTAGAACCTCAAAATAATTTGGAAGAATTGAAAAAAACATGAATCTTCTGAGATATCTTCAGCACTCCGGAAGAAAAGAGATATGAATAAGCAAGAGAGGCTTACATAAGAATTCCAACATGGGAGAGCAAATAGAGAATTAAAATGATATGATGAACACCAAGAACAAGAATTGAGTCCACCAAAGAAGAATATCAACAAGAACTAGGATGATGATAGATTATGAAAATGAAACTCTTGAGAATCTCCACAAGAAATCACCGGATACAATACAGAAGAAAAGATAGCAGAAGAATCAATGAAGAGAAACACCCTTGGATGAGAATTTAGTCATTGAAGAAAAAGGGAGGGGGTATTAAAAAGAAAGAAAACTTGGAACAGATGAGACAACTCCAGAACGAAATATGAGGATTGATCTTGCAAATATTGGAGATGATAGAATTATCTTGAAGAGAAGCACACCGGTAGGAAAGAATTGATATGACAACTCCGGTTGAGCAAAAGAATTACCAATCCCACAGAAATATGAGAACATCTGTTAGGAAAGATATGAAATCATCACTTGGCAACGAAGCAACTCGAATTACCATATACAAAACAAATCAAAGGAGGAGGCTTATGAAACAAGCCAGAACAAATACATGACAGAGATTTCGTCCGATATTTTTGTGGTAAGATTCGCACGGGCTCGATCGTACATTGGATTGTCATATTGAAATGACGCTCGAATATGCTCCCTAGGCGTAGCGAACTACAAGGCTTGACGAAGCATAAATTGAGACTATCCTCTGTAAGAAAGACCGTGAACAAACAAATCCACTAGATGTCGAACCCAACCTCGCATCATGATATGTTGAAAGATATCCTAGGTAACTACTTGAATTCCCACCTAAGAACTTCCGAAAAAATTCTTGGTTATGCAATCCGGTGTTGGGGATACAAGGAGGAAATATCTCACACAACTAACATAAACCTACACCCCAACTATATCCATCCTTCAACACATAACCAGAGACTTCCGGAAATCCATCTAACTCGGATCCTCGAAAGCACAATGATACTGACCATGGTGGTACCCCGGACGGCTCCCCAGTATTGGGTGACTCCGACCTTATTTCACCACGACAAGTATTGAAGCAATTCCGAACACCCTCCGTCCTAAGATACTAACGAACCTAAATGATAACGATTTGCCAAGAAATCCCTGGAGCTCAACTCCCCGGAAGAAATCAAGTCAAACAGGAGGCACCAAGACAGAACTCCGTCACATTGACATCATATAGTTTCCAAAATACCCGCGTGATCCTAAAAAAATTGAACGAGAAGAGGAGTAGAATCAAAATTCCTAAGTCAAATACCTCACCAGAGTATAGAAGAGGAGTAAAAAGAATCCTACTCTCCGATATAACTAGACTCAAAATAGTTTTTCACTAGACTCGACTCGGCCAAGTTTGATCAACCAAGGGGGCTCCTAGGCCAGTACAGGCTCTGATACCAACTTGTCACGCCCAAGATGCAATCCTATCCTTATTTAGGCACGAGGGCCTCGACAAGGATAGAAGCGCATCTCGTTGTGTTGTAGGAATGTATATCATACAAAAGAGCAGGGTCCGACTACGGACAAAATCAAACGATAAAATGACATCCATCCTTGTTATCCCAGGCTGCCGCCTGGAACCCATCCTAGATCGATGATGAAGAAGAAGAACTCCAATTCAAAACAAGCATCACCCTCACATCAATTCATCGCATTCCTTGTACCTGCAACTATTTTTGTAGTAATCTGTGAGCCATAGGGGACTCAGCAATCTCATTTCCAAGGGTATCAAGACTATTAAAGCTTAATAGGTGAGGTATGGTTAAGTGGTGAGGCTGCAGCAAGCGGATAAACATTTATTTGAGTGGCTAACTTACGAAGACACAAAGTAAAGTACGATGGTCTACGCATAACAGACATGAACTAGTAATGATCACTAACTGATCCTGAACACCTACTTACGTCAAACATAACCCCACCATGTTCTCTCTTGGATAAGAACTCACGAGAAGAGACAGTCACGGTTATGCACACGGTTGGTGTATTTTATTTGAGTGTACTTCAAGTTTGCTATGATCGGGTGTTAAACAAAGTTTCCAAGTTTGTCACATCACCGCGGGCATGACTTTCCGAAAGATTTAACCCTGCAGGGGTGCTCCAACTCGTCCATCAGAAATTAACCGCACGCCACGGGAATAACCTCGACCACGGATCTCGTGATCTTCCTAGGCAATTCCAAAGGAAATTCGACACCTCGAGATAGCCCGAAGAAGATCGGAATTCCTCACGCAAGAAATTTGAGAAAGGTAAAACAAATCCAGCAAGTTGCCCTAGGTTGGCGCCGCACAGTGCTCTATTTTGGATCAACACTCATGAGGAGCACTAGCCCGGATTGTTGATTAATCCATGGGGTGATCATGCCCTATGCAAATTTTAGTTGTTATTAAGAAAATAGTACCAATGTTGGGCCTTGCCAGACAAGCTTTATCCTAAAACAAAGATCAAGGGGGTCCCCATAACAACCCTGAGCATGTTAAGAGCACTCAATTATGGAACATAACACCGGTTCACAAGTAACTAGGGCGGCAAGAGTGGAGCAAAACACCAAGCAAAAGGCCAAGCCTTTCACCCTTTACCAAGTTTATAAGTGCATTAAATTAAATAGCAATAATATTGTGATAACAATGGAATGTCCATGCTGTCACATGGAAGCAATTGCACCTGCATCTAGAAACGCTATAAGAAGGGCTGAGCAAGCGGTAACATAGCCAAACAATGGTTTGATGGGAAGGTGGATGGTTAGAGGATTTCATGGCAATGTTAGGGGGCTTGACAAACAAGTGTTAGGTAGCGTGACATAGCGATAAAAGCGAGACAACTAGCATAGCAATGATAGTAGTGGTATCCAGGGAAATGTGTCATCTTGCATGTGATCCCGCTCCGAAGAACAACGATTCCATGAAGAAGACGTGCCAACTTAGTCGAACGAATCCTCACGGTCCGAACGCTTAAGGAACTCTAGCGAGAAGGAGCATCCGAAAACAACAATCAACACAAGATACACCACAACATATGCATGACACGATGCACAAACAAATATGATGCATGTCCGGTTTAATATGCAACACATGGCATGGAATGGCAAGCACAAAAAACAACCACTACATATTAAGTGAAGTTCAACATGCAACGAGTTGCATATTGACGAAACTCCACATTGAATTATGTAGTTCACTCCTGTTTAGGTACTCATCAATATTAAATGTTGTTTAACATGGGTGGTCATGGCATAAGGTGAAGATGGAATTAAGCAATTTTAAATGGAGAGGGACAACATACATATAACAAAATAATAACTCTCCATATTATGAGAAAGTTGTTATTGTTGTTTATCATGGCAAGAGGTGAAGCATGAACAAACCATATCGTCTAGGCATTTTAAATGAAGTCGTAAGCAATATATAGCATTTCCGAAACAACCCCATATGCAGATTATGAATTTGGTCCAGATTTGTCCTAACACAATTTTATAGTTATTAAACATTGAAATAAAGTGTGGCATGAGATACTACACATTTTTCTAGTCAAGTTACATATGTAAAACATTTGCAACGGAGCTATAGTTATTTAGTTATGCAATAAACCATTTTTAACATGACATTGATGCAAATTACGGCAAACAAAAAGTTCGAAATAGTGAAACTACATAAAATTCTTCTCAAGTTTCATATATAAAGTTTTTTTAAAACGATGTCCCGTTAATTAGATATTAGCAATTTTAAAAACAGGGTTTTTTCTGTAATTATGAAATTCACAGGTTAATTAGAAAATCACAAAACTTAAAAAAACACCTACGGGCCGAATCTGCTATGAGATGAAACATCACATGGGGGCAATATAGCAAGGCAACGCACAGGGCGAAGGATAGGGCTGCCGGCGCTCTCCCTGGGCTGGGCCTTGAGGCTGCGGGAGTTGGGCCGGCAGATCTGGTGCAGAGCTTGGTTGGCCCGCCCGCAGGTCAATGGGCGAGCGGGCACGGCGTCGTCTCCCTGCTCCTCACGGTCGAGGCCATGGCAGCGACCGACGGTGAGGGGTAGCGCTGGCGGGCGCGGGAAGGCGCGGGGTGACCGAGATCGGGCTGGGGGCGACCGGATCTAGCGATCCCCGGCCGGATCAGGGAGGCGCGGCGGCACTCTGGCGGCGGGGACGGACGGAAGCCACCGATGAACCTGGCAGCTCCTGCACATGCGCGCGCAAGAGAGAGAGCAGGGAGATTAGGGAGAGGGAGAGGAAGGAAGGAGAAGAGGGAAGGGCGGACGACAAGGGCGGCGAGGCCTGGCCTTGGGGGTTCTCCGGTGAGGGCCAGCCGGCGGGGTTGCTTGTCCATGGCCGGCGGGGCTGTGTGGCCACTGGACATTGTCCGGGTTGACCGCCGGATATGTTCGGTAGGTGGGGTTTTGGGTGAATATGAGCCCCAGATTTCAGATCTGAGGGCCAGATTTGGCTGGAGAGGTGGGATTTCGGGATCTGGAGTGTTTGGGCTAGCAGGTGGGGTTTTCTAGGGGTATGGCTGCAACTTTTACATGGGGTAAACCCTAGAGAGTGAGGGGTTCTCTCTCCATGGGGGTTTAAATAGGGAACGACACTAGGGTTGGGGGTTGGACTTAGTTCGTCCAATCGCGATCCGATGACCACCACGGAGGGAGGGGCTAGGTTGGGCTAGCGGGCTGTGTAGAGGGCCTTGGGCTGAGATGAGAGGGAATGAATTGTGGCCCAAGACAAAGTTTTAAAACACCGAAAAACATCCGACGAATAACCAATGACCGCACTGCTACGGTTGACCGATGGGGTGTCAAACGAACTCGGAATGCGATGAAATTCGGCAGGCGGTCTACCTACGATATAATGAGACCACAAGCGAACTTTCAACCCAATCCGAGAATATTTTAAAGGCACTTTTAAAAACAATATTTTCAATGTCGCGGGCGCGTGCGTGTGTGGTTGGTCTCGAAACGGGCAACAACAAGAACAGAGAGAACCGGCAACTACGAACGGATGCAAGTTTTCGAAAATGAGTGACGATGATATGCAAATGATGCGAATGATGCAATGATGAATGCAACTACCAAGCAAACATAGGCGAGAATGGAAATAAAAGGGGAATCTTCTGGAGCGTCAGTCCTGGGCTGTTACAGACGGCCCTCCTTCGTGAGCACAAGATCTATCCCCCGCTCGGCATCCTGACACTCTTGTCGAATGCCAAGACCCACGGGGAGCGATGCTTGATCTTATGCGGGAGGACCGCCTTAGCTCCATAGACGAAGAAGAATGGGGTCTCCCCGGTTGGCTTCGTCGCGATGCTGCGGATGGACCACAGCACGGACTGAAGCTCACCGATCCAACCCTTGTTGTAGGCCTCGAGTATCTTCTGGAAGCTTCTTGCCTTTAGGTAATTCATGACCTCCGTGTTGGCATGCTCATCCTAGCTGTTGCTCCGCGGGTGTGCCATTGAAGCATAACATATCTGCGTCCCAAGATTAGCACAATATTCTCAAACGAGATTGCTCATGAATTGTGAGCCATTTTAAGTAATGATATGGTTGGGGACCCCGAAGTGGCTCACGAGGCCCCATATGAACTTGACTGCTGAGCCGGTAGGGATGGTGCGCATGGGCTCCACCTCATCCCACTTGGTTAACTTGTCGATGGCGACGTAGAGGTAGCACTAGCCTCCTACCGCCTGAGAGAAAAGGCCCAATATGTCCAGCCCCTAGATCGCGAAAGGCCAGGAGAGCGGGATGGTCTAGAGGCCTTGCGATGGTTGATGAATTTGCTTGGAACTGACAGGCCTCGCAAGATCGGCCCAGCTCATGTGCGTCATTGAGCGACGTGGGCCAGTAGAAACCACTCCGGAACACCTGTCCCACGAGGGTGCTGTGACAGCCCAAGTGCTGCTCCTGCTAGTTTTGGCCATGTAACCTATGTGGACCCATGTGTCATGTGATGAATGAATTGAGTTTGCTCCTTGCCATGTCACTGTCTCATGCATCCTGTATCATGTCATTCATCATCATGTCATGCATAATATACATGTGGTGTGCTTCCATGTGATCTTATTGAGAGGTGTGAGTAGCTCTTGTGTGTTTTGTGGTAGTGTGCATGTGTGGGCTTTAACTGCACTCCTTCCCTTATTTTCAAATCTTAACTAAGCCTATTAGTCCTTTTGTTTTTCTTCAACAGAATTAGCTTGCTCTATAAATCTGTTAAAAATGTTCATGGTGTAGCCAATATTGTCTTGATATTTTATGAGATTGCTCTCTTTGTGTTGGAGCTTTGGGCTCATGGGATTTTGTATTAAACAAGGGCTGTTAATTTATAAAAGTATTTAATTTAAGTGCTCTAAAAAACAACTTACTAATTTTATTAAATGGTTCATATTTTCTCTTGTCACATGGTATTTTGATTTTGTCAAAATTATTTTCTTTCTCTCTGGTGGGTTTTACCTTGTGTTATTCTTTCTAATATGAAAAACCTATGTTTTGATTTCTGTAAGAGAGAGAGGCCGAGCTGGGCCAATTCTCCTCCCCACGCAGCCCAACCCAGGTACGCAATGCCTACCCGCTCCCGTCTATTCTTTCCATCAGGTTCAGAGTGAGCTAAGAGAGAGAGTGCTCTACCATACCCTTGCGCCGTTCGTCGCCGTCTACTCCGGGGCTTTTAAACCCCCTCGACATGCGTGCGGCTCCTCCTAGGGTTGCTCTTTCCCCTCCTGCTGCCGCTGCTCCTATCTTCTTCTCCTTCCTCCTCTCCCATCTCCTTTCTTCCCCTGTCAGGTAAGGTTTCAGAGAGGTAAGGTTTCAGAGAGCAGAGTTTCGTCATCTCCGCGTCGTCGTCGTCGCCTGTGGTGGCCCTCGTCGCTGGTGGAGTTGGTGTGGAGCACGCGGGTGTCTTCTGCGTTCCATTCCCAGTGCTAGGGGGTGAGGAGCACCTCCCCACAGCGATGTATCACCATCGCCGTTGTTAGCAAGGAAGGAGCTCGTCGCCGGTGTCTTCTTCCTCTTCTTCTGGCCATCGCCCGCGTCCCCGCGTCTCTGAGAAGCCCTCGGTGAGCGCCTCCTCCCCGCTGCCCTCTCATCTCGCTGTCGACCGCTGCATTGTCGCCATGGTGCCTCACTGTTGTCGTCGTTCTACCCAAGGCATGGCCTTGAGGGTCGTCGCCTCCGTCCTCCTCATCGCGAGACGAGAAGGGGAATGGATTCCCCATAGGTCCCGCTCCCTCCGCCAGTGCTCCACGTCGCCGGAGAGGCCTCGTAGATGCCGGAGTCATCACTGTCGTTTCCTACGGCGGTGCTATCGTTCTCGTCATTTTCGTCAGAGGTAGTGCTCGATGTGTTAGTACTAGAAGCGCTCGCCCCCCTCCTATTGAGATCCGTCGAGTGGCGTAGTGGCTATTAGCTTGGGGAATCGACCGCGAGGTCACGGAATCGAATCCCTGCTCCCCCCTTTTGCTCTTTTCGGATTGGGTGCTATGGTGTTGTGTGTTCGGATCCGGTGTGCAGCACCGGATCCCGTGTGGTGGTCTGGCCTGTGTGCGGATCCCGTGTGGCGTGCCGGATCTGCTGTGACCGTGGTGGTTGTGTGTATGTGCTTGTGTGTGGTATGTATGTGGTGGATCTGGTGTGGCTGCCAGATCCAGAGGTGTGTGTGTGTGTATAGCTGTGTGTGTGTGGTGTTGTGTGTGTGACAAGTGGGCCCAGGCCCCATTTGTCATCCACTAGGGGGCCCTGGTGTCTATGCTAGGTGGCCCCCCTGCTAATTGTTGTTTTTTGTTAATGTTTTTAGTGTATAAATTGTTATATTGGGTTATTTCTATTTCTGGTAACATTTCCAAATCTGGATATGCGCAATTATGAACATGGGCATTTCTTGTAAGTTTTCACTTATAGGAGTGATGGGCATTTTGCTAACTAGTGTTTTGTCATGTTGCTCCATGCAAACATATGAGTGTGATAGATGATTTGGGGGTAGAATCACCCAAGGAATTCATTAGTGTAACTTGTTTGGTCATTTGAGAAAGTTTGGCAAAATGTTATTTTGTCTAAGTGCGATTTTGTCATTTTTTTATATTTAATCCATGCATGCTATGATAATTGTGCCAACATGATTATGGTAGCCTTTGATGAGTAGAATGCCATGGTATTTATTTTTGTCATGTTAAACTTGCACATAAGTGGGAACCATGCTCTAAAGTAGCTACTAAAATGTTGCTATTTTCAAACATGCTAAATATTTCGAAGTTGGAGAATCTGTTAATATTTTTATGCCATGTAGAGTGGATGCTACCAAGTGATATGTTGCGAATTAGCTCAAGCTCAGTGCTAGTGTTTTGAAATAGATGTTGCCATCTATCATCTTGTTAATTTTCATGCCACGAGATGGTCCCTATAACCATTAGTTTCTGATGTCAACTTGCTATCAGCTTAACTCAGATTCCAGAAAACTGTTATTTTCACTAAGTCGCTAAAATCTGTTTCATCATGCCAACTTGTGAGCTTCATGCTTATTGATGTGTGCCTCCATTCCAGATTCTGTAGTTGGATAATTTGATAAGCATGCTATATAGTTTCTGTCAATGCCTTGTTTGTGATTGGAGACTTCGTGTAGCTCTAGTTATTGGCAGTGAAAGTTGTTATGTTGTTGTTTTTGGCAGATTGTTTGTTTTAGTGTTTTGTGACTTGTGGGAGCTATACTCCATGGAATTGCTTGATCTTTGACTCCATTTTGGTTGGTTTTTCATTGCATAACCAGTGGCTACCTTGGAATGCCAAGGAACAGCCCACGTCCTTTGTCTTGTGTTTTGCTTTCGTAACTTGTTTTGAGCGTAGCGTGAGAACCGTAACTCCCTTTCCTACGTTTTACATATGCATTTGTATCGATTTTGCATGAAGAATCCATATTTGCCATAATCATGCATGTTTAAATAACTTAACATGAGGTTCTGTACAGAATTGTAAACAACTAAACTAATGCATGAGAAACATGACTAGTTTAGGATTGCCATGTTAAATACTTCAAATGAATCATGCATCATCTTGTTTGTGCATTGCACCTTGGGTGGATGTTTATTTTTGCTGTTTCTCTTGGGTATACATGAGTGTTGAAACTGAGTACGAGGATCCAGGAGACTACCACTACGAGGACCCCGCTCTTTGTCCCTCTAAAGAACCAACACGCAAGTTGATCGTACCCAGATCCCGACACTATTTTTATTTTGCTAGATGTCTCGTTCTTATCGTTACTTATGAGTTGCCTACCACTTGATGTCAAGCCTCCTACATTGCCATGATACCTCTAACCCCTCCACATCCAAGCAAACCTTGTTGGGCTAAGTTACCACTTCTCAGCCCCTCTTATAGTATTCTTAGTTGCAGGTGCAGGTTGTTTCCATGTGATAAAATGGATTTTGGTATATCAAAATATTATATGCTATTTAATTTAATGCACATATATATCTTGGTATGGTGGAAGGCTTGGCCTTTTGCTCGGTGTTTTGTTCCACTTTTACCGCCATAGTTTCTTGTTACTGGTATTATGTTTCCATACTTTGCGCTCCTAACATGCTCGGGGTTGTTATGGGGACCCCCTTGATTATTAGGTTGAGATTAAAACTTGTCTGGCAAGACCCAACATTGGTACTAATTGAGATTATTCGGTTGAGATTAAAACTTGTCTGGCAACACCCAACATTGGTACTATTTGCTTTAACAACTTAATAAAATTGCATAGGGCTTTGCAACCATGTGGATAATTAATCAACCCCGGGCCAATGCTCCGCATGAGTGTTGGTCCACCCACCTAGAAGTTGGCGGTGCCACCTTTGGGCAACTCGAGACGTTTTTAGGCAACCGTCCACTTCGCATAGACGGATGATGCCCGTTGATAGAGAGTGCACGACTCTAGAAGCGGATCTGGCTCATCGAGTGGTCTTGATGGACTTGTTTTACCTTTATCGAGTGGCTTGCGTGTGGAACTCTGATTTTCTTTGGGCTATCTAGAGGTGTTGTAATTCCTTTGGAGTTGCCTAGGATGATCACGAGATCCATGGTCGAGGCTATTCCCACGAAGTGTGGTTAATTTATGATGGACTAGTTGGAGCACCCCTGTAGGGTTAAAACTTTCAGGAAGCCGTGCATGTGGTCATGTGGCAACTTGGATATTTGTTTAACACATGGTTATAGTTAACTTGAAGTAACTCTAATAAAACGCACCAACTGTGTGAGTAACCGTGATCGTCTCTGCTCGTGAACATGACCCGAGAGAGAACACAGTGGGGTTATGTTTGACGTAAGTAGGTGTTCAGGGTCTCTTAGAGGTCATTCTAGTTCTCGATCGTTTATCGTAGATCACATATTTACTTTCTTGTCTCATAAGATTAGCCACCATAAATGCTTAGTGCTGCTGCAAACTAAACACATACCCCTTCCAACCTATAAGCTCGAATAGTCTCAGCACACGGGCGCGACATTGCTGAGTCCCCATGGCTCACAGATTACTACAAAAATCCAGGTGCAGGTACAGATGAGATCGTGCCAGATGATGTGACGCAGATCCAGTGGGAGTGTGACGAGGAGCGTGGCAGAATGTACGTCACATATCTAGACGAGTAGAGTGGCCGTGGTCGTGATCTTCGGGGCTAGCAAGCCAGTGTCATTGCATCATTTTATCATTTGTTTTCGTCCGTAGCCAGACCCTGCCTTTTGATTGATGTTTGAATAAATTGTGTGGAATTGTAATTTAGCATGTGGCGAGTGTAAGCCAACTCATATACTCTTCTCTTCATAAATGTATGTAATGATACTGTACTTGCGAATGGCAAGATGCGCCTCTATCCCTATCGCCCACCCGTACCTTAACATGGATAGGCGCACATCTTGGGCGTGACAAGTTGGTATTCAGAGCCATACGACCATAGGAGCCCTTTGCTTGATCGAACTTGGCCGAGTCGAGTCTAGTGAAAACTATTTTGAGTCTAGTTATATTGGAGAGTAGGTTTCTTTTTACTCCTCTTATATGCTCTGGAGAGGTACTCGACTGAGGAATTTTGATTCTACTTCTCTTCTTGCTCAATAAATTTTAGGATCACGCAGATATTTTGGAGTCTATATGATACCGATGTGATGGAGTTCTATCTTGGTGCCTCCTGTCTGACTTGATTTCTTTTGGGGAGTCGAGCTCCAGGGAATTCTTGGCACATCGTTATCATTCAGCTTCCTTAGTATCTCAGGACGGAGAGGGTTTGGAATTACTTCTATACTTTTCGTGGTGAGATAAGGTCGGAGTCACCCAGTATTGGGGAGGCGTCCAGGGTACCACCATGGTTAGTATCGTTGTGCTTTCGAGGATTTGAGTTAGATGGATTTGTGAAAGCCTCTGGTTATGTGTTGAAGGATGGATACAGTTGGGGTCTAGGTTTGCTAGTTGTGTGAGATATTTCCTCCATGTATCCCCACACCAGATTGCATAACCAGAAAGTTTTCAAAAGTTCTTAGGTGGGAACTCATGTAGTTATCTAGGATCATCTTTGTGACAACCCGGGACCGACGTTCCAGAAGATTCCAGAAGATTCCCCTTGTGTTTCCATTCTCGTATGTGTTTCGTTTGGTTGTTGCATTCATCATCGCATCATTCGGATCATCTGCATAGCATCGTCACCCATTTTCGAAAGCTTGCATCCGTTCGTAGTTGCCGGTTCTCTGCGTTCTTGCGTTGCCCGTTTCGAGACCAGCCACACACGCCCGCGCCCGCGACACCATTTAAATAAAACCGTTTTTAAGTGCGCGCAAAAATATTCTCGGATTAGGTCGAAACTTGGCATGCGTTCTTGTTATGTCGTAGGTAGACCGCTTGTCGATTTTTGTCGCGATCCGAGTGATACCCCGTCGGACAGTCGTAGCAGTGAGGTTGTCGGTATTTTATCGGACGTGTTGGTGTTTTTGAAAACTTCGTGTCACGGGCCACACTTCCTCTCATCTCTCCCAAGGCCCTCTACACAGCCCGCTAGCCCAACCTAGCCACTCCCTCTGTTCATGGTCATCGGATCGCGATCGGACGGACGTTGTCCAGCCACCCCTAGTGCCTCGCCTATATAAAGCCATGGAGAGAGCTCTCACTCTATCTAGGGTTTCCCCCTTGCCATTTTGCAGCCACCCCCTAGCAAACTCCACCTTCTAGCCCCACACCCCTCCAATCCCGAGATCCTCTCCTCCCCCTCCATTTTCAGCCTCAAATCTGCAATTAGGGGTCCAATTCATCCAAAATCCCACCTACCGGACATGTCCACGGTCAAATCGGACATGTCCGGCCGACCACAGAGCAGCCACAGCTCCCGCAGCTCCTCCCATGGAGCCCCGCTGCCCCGCAACCTCCCCTTGCCCGCAGCGGCCGGCCCCGTCGCCGGAGCAGTCCTTGCCCTCTCCTTCCTCCCTTCTCCATTTCTCTCTTCTACCCGAGCTAACCCCCGAGATACCTTCTCCCACAGGACCTCGTCGGTCGCCAAGCTCACACCAGAGCTCCCTCGCCCCAGCCTTTGCCGGGGATGGCCGGATCCGGGCCGGCGCCGCCCGTCCCCGCCTCCACCGGCCTTCCCCAGCGTCGCCCCGCACTGGTGCCAGCCGCCGCCGCCATGGCCTCCCGCTCGGGACGAGAGGAGGACGACGCGCAGCGCCCCTGTGTCCGCACCCGATCGGATCGGGTGGGCCAGGCCCATCTCCCCTCCAGGTCGTTGGCCCAAGGTGAGCCCAGCTCCCCTCAGCGCGTTTTTCTTTTTTTTCGATAGGCCCAATTGCAATTTTTTAAACATTAATATATAATTATCGGTAAGTCACATAAAAATGTTTTGTATATAAAAACTGATTAAAAATGGGTAGATTAATAATATGCCATTTGCATGACTAAAATAATTAACATGTCATTTCCTGCATTTTGCATATATGTCATATTATTGCCTTATCATAATTATTTAACCATGCATTGAAATTAGTAAAATCACATATTAAAAATGTTCATCTCATTTGCACCGCATTTCATGCATGATAAAAATGTTGGCATGATATTTGCATTTTATTTGCATTCATGAATTGCTTATAGATGATTAGGCCTAATACTCGCATATTTAATTGTGATTAATTTTCCACGTGAACCTAAGCATATTATATATGTTTTCGGGGTAGAAAAATCCATTGAATTTATATGTGCATTTTGTTTTGCCATTTGAGCATTTTTATGTGCATGTACATTATGCCGTGATGCCCTTTTGTCATTTTCGTGGGATTTAATCCATGCATGTTTTGTAATAAGTTTCAACATGAGAAATGCCCTTTGATATGTGTCCTAGCCCATGGACATTTCTCTGGTCATAGAAATGCATGTTTAGGTGTTGTTTTGATGTTGTCAAATTGCTATAAAAATTCTGCTATTTTGAGGGTCCAAAATATTTCAAAGTCTGGAATCTATTATATTTTGTTGATGTCTTGCCATGTGATTTGCTTGTGGTAGGTGTAATGGAGTTATTTGTAGTTGATATTGTCCTTAAGTATTCTGTTAAGTTTCATGCCATAATATGACTTGTAGCATATAGTTTCACTTCTGTCAATATGCCTTCGTGATAAAACTGCACTGTCAAAAACTGCTATTTTCACTAAGTCTGAAACTGTTTTCAAGTAGCTACCTTGTGAGCTTCCTACCATGTGATCCATGCATGTTTTGAATATGATATGTGAAGTTGAAATTAAGTGGATGTTGTAGGATATTTCCCCATGCTTAGTTTGTGCATTTTAGATTATTGTAACTTGTTGTTTTCATGTGTTCAACATGCCATGTTGCTGTTTTTGGCAGATTTCAACTCAAACTTGTTTTGTTGCTTGTGGGTGAACCGTAGCTCTGTTTTGGACATTCCATATATGAAACTTGCTTAGAATCCCATGTAGTTTCATAATAACTTGCTGAATTCATGATTTGAGATGTTTGTGATTGCATTTCCCATGCATTTGCATTTATGCCATGTGCATCTTTTGTTGCTCATATCTTTTAGACCGTAGCTCCGTTTAAGATGTTCTATATATGTAAATCGACTAAAATGACGTGTAGAATAACATGGTATGCTTTATTCTGCTGCTTAACAAATATAAAATATGATTAGTTCAGATCTGGACCAATTTCGAAATTATCATGTGAGGTCATTTCGGAAATGCTATAAGTTGTTTCCGGCCTCATTTAAGATGCCTAGATAGTTAGTTTACTTATGCTTCACCTCTTGCCATGTTTAACAACATTAAATATTGTCGTGTACCTAACGGGAGTGAACTAAATAATTCGACTGTGGAGTTTCGTCAATATGCAACTCGTTGCATATTGAGCTTCACTTTAATGTGTAGAAGTTGTGTGATGTGAATTGCCATGCATTGCATATCAACCGGACATGCATCATATTTGTTGTGCATTGTGTCATGCATATGTTGTGGTGTATCTTGTGTTGATTGTTTGTTTTGGATTGCTTCTTCTTGATAGAGTTCCGAAAGCGTTCGGAGTGTGAGGATTCGTTCGACTACGTTGGTTCGTCTTCTTCATGGACTCGATCTTCTTCCGAGCGGGATCTCAGGCAAGATGACTCATTTCCCTGGATACCATTACTATCATTGCCATGCTAGTTGTCTCGTCTTTTTATTGTTATGTCTCGCTACCTACCATCTGTTTGACAAGCCTCCCAACATTGCCATGAAAAGCCTCTAACCCCTCCACATCCTAGCAAACCTTTGTTTGGCTATGTTACCGCTTGCTCAGCCCTTCTTATAGCGTTTCTAGTTGCCGGTGCAATTGCTTCCATGTGCCAACATGGACTTTCTTTTGTTATATCACAATATTGCTGCTATTTAATTTAATGCACATATATACTTGGTAAAGGTGGAAGGCTTGGCCTTTTGCTCGGTGTTTTATTCCACTCTTGCCGCCCCTAGTTACTTGTGAACCAGTGTTATGTTCCATAAATGAGCGCTCCTAACATGCTCGGGGTTGTTATGGGGACCCCCTTGATTTTCGGGTTAGAATAAAACTTGTCAGGCAAGGCCCAACATTGGTACAACATTTGCCTAATAATTAATTAACAACCCGGGCCAGTGCTCCTCATGAGTGTTGGTCCAAACTGGGCTACCTGTGGGGCCGCCTCGAGTTAACTTGAGGATTGGTTTTCCCTGTAGCTAGTCCCATGTATCGTGTCCTGAGAACGAGATACGCGGCTCCTCTCGGGTTCGTCAACACGTCGGGTGGCCTTGCTGGATTTGTTTTACCTTTCTCGAATGTCTTGAGTGAGGAATTCGGATTATTCTTCGGGCTATCTCGAGGTGTTGAATTTCCTTTGGAATTGCCTAGGAAGATCACGAGATCCGTGGTTGAGGTTATTCCCACTGTGTGTGGTTAATTTATGATGGATGAGTTGGAGCACCCCTACAGGGTTAAATCTTTTTGAGAAGTCGTGCCCGCGGTTATGTGGCAAACTTGGATACTTTGTTTAACACCCGGTCATAGAAAACTTGAAGTAAACTCTAATAAAATACACCAACTGTGTGCATAACCGTGACTGTCTCTTCTCGTGAGTTCTTATCCGAAAGAGAACACGGTGGGGTTATGTTTGACGTAAGTAGGTGTTCAGGATCAGTTAGTGATCATTGCTAGTTCACGTCCGTTATGCGTAGACCACCATACTTTACTTTCTATACTCGTAAGTTAGCCACTCCAATATATGCTTAGTCGCTTGTTGCAGCCTCACCACTTAACCATACCTTACCCATTAAGCTTTAATAGTCTTGATACCCTTGGAAATGAGATTGATGAGTCCCTGTGGCTCACAGATTACTACAACAACAGTTGCAGGTACAGGTAATGCGATGATTTCACGTGAGCGCGTTGCTTGATTTGATTTTGAGTTCTTCTTCTTCTTCTTCAATCTAGGATGGGTTCCAAGCGGCAGCCTGGGATAGCACGGGTGGATGTCATTTATCATTTGATTTCGTCCGTAGTTGGACCCTGCTCTTCTGTATGATGTTTGAGTATGTTGTTGTATTGATGTGACTCTGATGTACCTTGTGGCGACTGTAAGCCAATTCCGTATACTCATCTCTTCTGTAATTCTTGCGAATGCATCAAGATGCGCTTCCATCCCCGTCGAGGCCCTCGTGCCAAAATAAGGATAGGACCACATCTTGGGTGTGACAATCTTCTTCAGATGTACGAGGGCTTATACATTTGTTCCGAGCAACATTAGCTCAATACTTTTGTGTTATTTTAAGTGGCTTCTAATATCTGATGATGTTATCAAAAACATAAGAAGGCTTTGAAATAATCTTATCAATTAGGTGTTGATGTTATTGTCCATCTCCAGGATGGCTCCACCAACTCGTGGGAATCCGGGTCGTGGTGAGGAGCAATCTCATGTTCGACCACCCTCGCCACTGCCTCCTCCTCCAGAAGCTTGGCAAGCTGTGATGGCTGCAACCAGTGCGAATACTCTGATATTGCTCGGGCTGTTATAAGAAAGAGATCAAGGTCAGCAAGGCTTTCAAGGGAATTTTCAGAATCAACCTCAGCTTGCGACGCTCACTCAGTTCCTTGCCAACCAGCCCAAGTCTTTCACCTATTGTGAGCAGCCGTTTGATGCTGATGGTTGGCTCCGTGACATGAGTAAGCATTTTCAGTGCAGCAATGTCAGACCAGAGGACTTTGTTAGATTCACTTCGTTCCAGCTCAAGGGTTAGGAAGTTGATTGGTTGCAGCAGTACAAGGATTCCAGGGGCGATCATGTTGTTACTTGGGACAATTTTTGTCATGACTTCAGGGCCCATTACATTCCGACAAGCTTTGTCAAGGAGATGCGTGAGAAGCTCAGGAACCTGAAGCAGGGGAGCAAGCTTGTCTATCAGTACAACATCGAGTTCCAAAATCTAGCCCGCTATGCTAAGCAAGATGTTCCACATGACAAGTCCATGATCTATCAGTTCAGAGGTGGTCTCAAGGATGAGCTTCTACCGGGTCTAGTCCTTCAAGAGCCTCGTGAGTTTGATCAGTTCTACAACATGCTTTGAAGGTCGAGGCAACTTAGCTCAAGTTGGAGAACTCAAGGAACCGTTCAAGGGATTCATATTGTTTTTCTTCCAGCTCTCAGATGGTTCCTAAGCAGCAGAAATATTGGGTGCCTAATCCTCCTCCGTTTCGTCCTCCTCAGCAGTAGAAGCAGTTTAGTGGCCGTGGTTCTTCCCACCCACCCAACCCAGGATATCAACAGAGACCCTAGGCGCTAAAGTCAGCTTTTGTTCATCCTCCAGGCAACTTTCGTCCGCTATCTGAGGTTACTTGTCACAAGTGTGGTCAGAAGGGTCACTACTCAAACAAGTGCAACCAGCGGCGTCTTCCACCTCCTCCTCTAGTCAGGCCTCTAGGCAATGCTATGGTGAAGCATAATCCCCAGACCATAAGAGTGAATACGGTGAACGCAGCAACGCAGAGGATTCTTTTCAAGTGATCATGGGTAATCTCTTAGTTAATTCTTTTCTAGCAAAAGTGTTGTTTGATACTGGTGCATCGCATTCATTCATTTCAAGGCCGTTCACTGAGTTGCATGATTTGTGTCATGTTAATTTATCCAAGCCTTTGTCAAATGTTTCTCCCGGCAAAGTGATGAATTCTTGTTTGGTAGTTCCTGTTGTTTCTATCAAGATGGGAAATTATTCCTTTCTGGCCTCTCCAATTGTTCTCGGAAATTCCGACATTAATCTCATTTTGGGCATGGACTTCCTAGCTAAGAACAAGGCTTAGGTTGATTATCAAGAAAAAGAACTCAAGCTGACTCATCCTTCAGAAGATGTGATTATTTTCGCGGCTCGCGATTACACAATCTGTCTCTTTGCTCTTAATAAGAAGGGTGAAATCTCGGCTATTTCTCAAATTCCAGTGGTTAGTAAGTATGAAGATGTATTACCAACAGAATTGCCAGGAATGCCTCCGCACCAGCCAGTCGAGTTCGTGATTGACCTCGAGCCCGAAATTTAACCGGTTTACAAGCGCACTTATAAACTTGGTCCCGAAGAGCTGAAAGAGTTGTAGAAGCAGCTAGATGAACAAGAACGTCTGGGTCTGATCAGACCAAGTTCTTCTCCATGGGGTTGTGGTGTTTTATTTGTCAAGAAGAAGGATGGCACGGACCGGCTTTGTGTCGATTATTGTCCAATGAATAAGAAGACAATCAGAAACAAGTACCCACTTCCAAACATCAATGAGTTGTTTGAACAACTGAAAGGTGCCAAGGTTTTCTCGAAGCTTGATCTTCGCATGGGCTACCGTCATATTCGCATTCGCAAATAAGATATTCCAAAGACCGCTTTCAGGACGAGTTTTGGCTCTTATGAGTACACCGTCATGTTGTTTGGTCTTGCAAATGCTCCTCCAACCGTCTCAAGAATGATGAACTTCATATTATCTCCTTTAAAGAATGAGTTCGTCTTGGTATTATTGGATGATATCCTTGTGTTCTCGGAGAAAGAAGAAAAGCATGCAGAGCATCTTCGACTTGTGCTTGACAAGTTAAGAGAACATCGATTCTATGCCAAGTTTTCCAAGTGTGAGGTTTGGCTCAATGAAGTGGTTTACCTTGGGCCTGTGATCTCTGCCGAGGGCATTAAAGTGCAGCCTGAGAAAGTTGAGGCAATCTTGAAGTGGGAGCCTCCTCAGAATGTGAAGCAGCTTCGTAGCTTCCTCGGGCTTGCTAGTTATTGTAGAAGATTCGTGCAGAAATTCTCTCAAATTGCTGAGCCTCTGTCTAATCTCCTCCAGAAGAATGTCAAGTATGTTTGTTCTCCTGAGTGTGATGTGGCATTCAGTACGCTCAAGCACAGACTGACTTCAGCTCCAGTTCTTGTTCCTCCTGAGCAATCTAAGCCTTTCCAAGTTTTCTATGATGCTTCTCTCAAAGGTCTTGGTGGTGTTCTCATGCAAGATAAGAAGATAGTTTCTTATACCTCGCGTCAGTTGAAGCCTGCAAGAATAACTACCCACTCATGATCTCGAGTTGGCGGAAGTTGTGCATGCTCTGATAACTTGGAGGCATTTGTTGTTGGGTAGACCAGTGAGGTGTACACCGATCACAAGAGCTTGAAGTACATTTTCACTCAACCCAATCTAAATCTTCGAAAGTCTCTTTGGGTGGAAATGCTTGAGGACTTCAATCCAAGCATTGAGTATACTCCTGGAAAAGCAAATGTCATTGCAAACGCGCTTCACCGAAAGGCGTACTGCAACAGTCTCATTCTGAAGCCTCTTCAACCCGAGCTTTGTGAAGCCTTCCGCAAGCTCAACCTTCAAATGATTCCGCAAGGATTTATTGCCAATCTTCAAGTCTATCCGACTCTAGAAGATCAGGTTCACCAAGCTCAACTTCCTGATGCGGTGGTGAAGAAAGTGAAGAAAGGTGTGGCTAAGGGCATTCCGAAGTATAAGTGCTTTCACGTTGATGACAAAGATACCTTGTTCTTTGAGGACCGTCTGGTGGTTCCAAAAGGTGATCTTAGGAAGGTTATCATGGACAAAGCACACAATTCTCTTCTATCCATTCATCCAGGCAGTTCTAAGATGTATCATGATCTGAAGAAAACCTTCTGGTGGACTCGCATGAAACGTGAAATTGCTCAGTTCGTGAACGAGTGTGATGTTTGTCACAGAGTGAAGGCAGAACATCAACATCCAGCAAGTCTCCTTCAACCTTTGCCTATTCCAAAGTGGAAATTCGATCATGAGGAGATGGATGTCGTCACTGGGTTTCCCAAGTCCAAGAGAGGCAACAATGTCATCTTTGTGGTTATCGACAAGCTGACCAAAGTTTCTCATTTCCTTCCGGTCAAAGAGTCTATCTCGGCAGCTCAACTAGCAGAGTTGTATACATCAAGGATAGTTTCTTTGCACGGTATTCCTCATCTCATCTCATCTGACCATGGAAGTATCTTTACTTCCAAGTTTTAGGAGTCCTTCCAGACTGCTATGGGTACCAAGATCTGTTTCAGCACTGCATTCGATCTGCAGACAAGTGGTCAAGTTGAGAGAGTCAATCAGATCCTCGAAGATATGCTCAGAGCCTGTGTGATTTCGTTCAGTATGAAGTAGGAAGACTGCCTTCCATATGCTGATTTTTCATACAACAATAGCTTTCAGGCTAGCTCAGGCAAGGCCCTTTCGAGATTCTCTATGGTAGGAAGTGTTGTACCCCGCTTAACTGGTTTGAAACCGGTGAGCGTCAAATTTTGGGCAATGACATGATCACCGAAGCAGAAGAGATGTGTCATGTCATTCGTGAGAACCTCAAAGCAGCTCAATCCTGACAGAAGAGTTATTACGATAACAAACATCGGGATATCTCCTTTCAAGTGGATGATCTAGTCTATCTCAGAGTCTCTCCCATGAAGGGCACTCAGTAGTTTGGAATTAAAGGGAAGCTAGCTCCTCGCTTTGTTGTTCCTTTCAGAGTTGTTGGCAAGAGAGGTGAACTTGCATATCAACTAGAGCTTCCTCCAAACTTCACAAATGTGCAAGATGTCTTCCATGTCTCTCAGCTCTAGAGGTGCTTCAAGACTCCCGAGCGTACCATTGACCTCCAAGACATTGATCTCCAAGAAGACCTCTCATATCGTGAGCATCCAGTAGCTATTCTCGAAGAAACTGAGTGTAAGACTCGCAAAAAGTCAATCAAGTTTCTCAAGGTAAAGTGGTCTCATCATTCTGAGAAAGAAGCTACATGGGAACGTGAGGATCTTCACTGTTCCGAACATCCAGAGTTCTTTCGTTCCTAGATCTCGGGTCGACATCCTCTTGTAGTGTCGAAGAGTTGTAACAGCCCAAGTGCTGCCCCTGCCAGTTATGGCCATGTAACCTATGTGGACCCATGTGTCATGTGATGAATGAATTGAGTTTGCTCCTTGCCATGTCACTGTCTCATGCATCCTGTATCATGTCATTCATCATCATGTCATGCATAATATACATGTGGTGTGCTTCCATGTGATCTTATTGAGAGGTGTGAGTAGCTCGTGTGTGTTTTGTGGTAGTGTGCATGTGTGGGCTTTAACACCTCTCCTTCCCTTATTTTCAATTCTTAACCTAAGCCTATAAGTCATTTTGTTTTTCTTCAATAGAATTAACTTGCTCTATAAATCTATTAAAAATGTTCATGGTGTAACCAATATTGTCTTGAGATTTTATGAGATTGCCCTCTTTGTGTTGGAGCTGTGGGCTCATGGGCTTTTGTATTAAACAAGGGTTGTTAATTTATAAAAGTATTTAATTTAAGTGCTCTAAAAATCAACTGACTAATTTTATTAAATAGTTCATATTTTCTCTTGTGACATGGTATTTTTGTTTTGTCAAAATTCTTTTCTTTCTCTCTGGAGGGTTTCACCTTGTTCATTATTTCTAATATGAAAAACATGTGTTTTACTTTCTGTAAAAGAGAGAGGCCGAGCTGGGCCTATTCTCCTCCCCATGTGGCCCAGCCTAGGTAGGCAACGCCTACCCGCTCCCGTCTGTTCTTTCCGTCAGGTTTAGAGTGAGCTGAGAGAGAGCGCTCTGTCGTGTCCTTGCGTCGTTCATCGTCGTCTGCTTTGGGGCTTTTAAACCTTCACACATGCGTGCGGCTCCGCCTAGGGCTCCTCTTTCCCCTCCTGCTGTCGCCGCTCCTATCTTCTTCTCCTTCCTCCTCTCCCGTCTCCTTTCTTCCCCTGTCAGGTAAGGTTTTAGAGAGGTAAGGTTTCAGAGAGCAGAGTTCCATCGTCTCCGTGTCGTTGCCGTCGCCTCCGGTGGCCCTCGTTGCTGGTGGAGATGGCGTGGAGCACGCGAGTGTCTTCCGTGTTCCATTCTTGGTTCTAGGGGTGAGGAGCACCTCCCCGCAGCGTTGTATCACCGTCGCCGTCATGCACAAGGCAGGAGCTTGTCGCAGGCGTCTTCTTCCTCTTCTTCTCGTCGTCGCCCGTGTCCCCACATCTCCGAGAAGCCCTCTTTGAGCGCCTTCTCCCCGCTGCCCTCTAATCTCGCCGTAGACCTCTGCATCATCGCCGTGGTGCCTTGCCGTTGTCGCCGTTCTGCCCAAGGCATGGCCTTGAGGTTCGTCGCCTCTGTCCTCCTCGTCGCGAGACGAGAAGGGGAACGGATTCCCCGTACGTCCTGCTCCCTCCGCCAGTGCTCCGCACCGCCGAAGAGGCCTCGTAGACGCCGGAGTCGTCGCCTCCGTTTCCTGTCCTGGTGCTGTCGTTTTCGTTAGTTTCATCAGAGGTAGTGCTTGATGTGTTAGTACTAGAAGCGCTCCCCCCTCCTATTGAGATCCTTGAGTGGCGCAGTGGCAACCGGCTTGGGGGATCGACCGCGAGGTCACGGGATCGAATCCCCGCTCCCCCCCTTTTTGCTCTTTTTCTGATTGGGCGCTATGGTGTTGTGTGTCCGGATCCGATGTGCAGCACCGGATCACGTGTGGTGGTGTGGCGTGTGTGCGGATCCTGTGCGGCGTGCCGGATCTGCTGTGACCATGGTGGTTGTGTGTATGTGCTTGTGTGTGGTATGTAGGTGGTGGATCTGGTGTGGCTGCCAGATCCGGAGGGGTGTGTGTGTATAGCTATGTGTGTGTGTGGTGTTGTGTGTGTGACAAGTGGACCCAGACCCCACTTGTCATCCACTAGGGGGCCCTGGTGGCTATGCTAGGTGGGCCCCCTGCTAATTGTTGTTTTTCTGTTAATGTTTTTAGTGTTTAAATTTTTATATTGGGTTATTTGTATTTCTGGTAACATTTCCAAATCTGGATATGTGCAATTATGAATATGGGCATTTCTAGTAAGTTTTCACTTATAGGAGTGATGGGCATTTTGCTAACTAGTGTTTTGCCATGTTTCTCCATGCAAACATATGAGTGTGATATATGATTTTGGGGTAGAATCACCTAGGGAATTCATTAGTGTAACTTGTTTGGTCATTTGAGCAAGTTTGACAAAATGTCATTTTGTCTCAAAGTGTCATTTTGACATTGTTGTTATATTTAATCCATGCATGATATGATACTTGTGCCAACATGATTATGGTAGCCTTTGAAGATTAGAATGCCATGGTATTTATTTTTGTCGTGTTAAACTTGCACATAAGTGGGAACCATGCTCTAATGTAGCTACTAAAATGTTGTTGCTTTCAAACATGCTAAATATTTCAAAGTCTGAGAATCCGTTAATATTTTTATGCCATGTAGAGTGGATACTACCAAGTGATATGTTATGAATTAGCTCAAGCTTAGTACTAGTGTTTTGAAGTCTATATTTCCCTCTCTCATCCTATTAATTTTCATGCCATGAGGTGGTACATATCACCATTAGTTTCTGCTGTCAACTTGCTATCAGCTTAACTCAGATTCCAGAAAACTGTTATTTTCACTAAGTCCCTAAAATCTGTTTCATCATGTCAACTTGTGAGCTTCATGCTTTCTTGATTTGTGCCTCCATTCCATATTGTGTAGTTGGATAATTTGATAAACATGCTACGCAGTTTCTGTCAATGCCTTGTTTGTGGTTGGAGACTTCCTATAGCTCTAGTTATTGGCTGTGAAAGTTGCTATTGTGTTGTTTTGTGGCAGATCGTTTGTTTTAGTGTTTTGTGACTTGTGGGAGCTATAATCCATGGAATTGCTTGATATTTGACTCCATTGTGGTTAGTTTTTCAGTGCCTAATCAGTGGATACCTTGGAATGCCAAGGAACAGCCCATGTCCTTCTTTGTCTTGTGTTTTGTCTTCATAACTTGTCGTGAGCTTAGCATGAGAACCGCAAATCCGTTTCCTATGTTCTACATATGCATTTGTATCGATTTTGCATGAAGAATCCATATTTTCCATGATCATGCATGTTTAAGTAACTTGACATGAGATTCTATCCATAATTGTAAACAACTAAACTAATGCATGTGAAACATGACTAGTTTAGGATTTCCATGTTAAATACTTCAAATGAGTCATGCATCATCTTGTTTGTGCATTCCACCTTGGGTGGATGTTTATTGTTGCTGTTTCTCTTGGGTAGACGCAAGTGTTGAAACTGAGTACGAGGATCTAGGAGAGTACCACTACGAGGACCCCGCTCTTTGTCCCTCTGAAGAACCAACAGGCAAGTTGATCATACCCGGATCGCGACTATATTTTTGCTTTGCTAGATGTCTCATTCTTATCGTTACTTATGCGTTACCTACCACTTGAATGTCAAGCCTCCTACATTTCCATGATAGCCTCTAACCCCTCCACATCCTAGCAAACCTTGTTTGGCTAAGTTACCGCTGCTCAGCCCCTCTTATAGCGTTCTTAGTTGCAGGTGCAGGTTGTTTGCATGTGATAACATCGATTTTGGCATATCACAATATTATCTGCTATTTAATTTAATGCACATATATATCTTGGTATGTTGGAAGGCTTTGCCATTTGCTCGGTGTTTTGTTCCACTTTTACCGCCATAATTTCTTGTTACCGGTGTTATGTTTCCATACTTTGCGCTCCTAACATGCTCGGGGTTGTTATGGGGACCCCCTTGATTATTCGGTTGAGAAAAACTTGTCTGGCAAGACCCAACATTGGTACTATTTTCTTTAACTTAATAAAATTGCATAGGGCTTTGCAACCCCGTGGATAATTAATCAACCCCCAGGCCAGTGCTCCGCATGCGTGTTGGTCCACCCACCTAGCAGTCAGCGGTGCCACCTCAGGGCAACTCGAGACATTTTCAGGAAACCATCCACTTCGCATAGATGGATGATGCCTGTTGATAGAGAGCACATGGCTCTAGAAGCAGATCTGGCTCACCGGGTGGTCTTGCTGGACATGTTCTACCTTTATCGAGTGGCTTGCGTGTGGAACTCTGATTTTCTTCGGGCTATCTCAAGTTGTTGGAATTCCTTTGGAGTTGCCTACGATGATCACGAGATCCGTGGTCAATGCGATTCCCGTGGAGTGTGGTTAAATTATTATGGACTAGTTGGAGCACCCCTGCAGGGTTAAAATTTTCGAGAAGCCGTGCTCGCGGTTATGTTGCAACTTGGATATTTGTTTAACACCCGGTTATAGTTAACTTGAAGTAAACTCTAATAAAACACACCAACTGTGTGAGTAACCATGATCGTCTCTGCTCGTGAACATGATCCGAGAGAGAACATGGTGGGGTTAGTTTGATGTAAGTAGGTGTTCAGGATCTCTTAGAGGTCATTCTAATTCTCGGTCGTTTATCGTAGACCACATATTTACTTTCATGTCTCGTAAGATTAGCCACCATAAATTCTTAGTGTTGCTGCATACTAAGCACATACCCCATCCAACCTATAAGCTCGAATAGTCTCGGCACCCGGGCACGAGATTGCTGAGTCCCCATGGCTCACAGATTACTACAACAATCCTGGTCCAGGTACAGATGAGATCATGCCAGGTGATGGGACGTAGCTCCAGTGGAAGTATGATGAGGAGCGTGGCAGGATGTATGTCACATATCCAGATGAGTAGAGTGGTCATGGTCGTGATCTTCGGGGCTAGCAAGCCAGTGTCATTGCATCATTTTATCATTTGTTTTCGTCCGTAGCCAGACCCTGCCTTTTGATTGATGTTTGAATAAATCGTGTGGAATTGTAATTTAGCATGTGGCAAGTGTAAGCCAACTCATATACTCTTATCTTCATAAATGTATGTAATGATATTGTACTTGCGAACAGCAAGATGCGCCTCTATCCCTGTCGGGGCCCCCGTGCCTTAACATGGATAGGCACGCATCTTGGGCGTGACAGGTGCGAGATGAGGAGTGGTGTCCGTTGTCGCCTCCATGGATATCGGCTAGCAGCTCGTGCCCCTGTTCCTTTGAGATGCACTGCAGCGAGACGTCGTTCGGACGCCTGCGGTATAGCTCACCATCCTGTTAGTGCCACCCTACTCCTTAGGGGTCATGGAGGGCTCAGGTTCCTCAAGAGTCGGTGAGGTGGTGAGGTCCTCAGGAGCATTGTCCCAAGGTGGCGAGTGGAGCGTGGCTTCTTTTGAGCCACCTACCCTTGCACATATGCTGGCGCGCTCCTCCTGGATTGCCACGAGTGCTGCGGTAGCCGAATGTGGGGTCTCCACTCACCCTAGGCATTTTGGTACCCTACCTCGTTACCTGAACCCGAACCAAACCGAATTACCTGAATTGTCGGGTAACTTGGGTATCGGGTTAGGGTTCGGTTCTCATTTCTTGGCTATTCGGTTTTCGGGTTAGGGTTTGCTTTTTTGTCTAGAAAACCCAAAATACCCATACTACCCGAATTATTCACACTATCCAAATTATTCATCATATTATTACACTGTCATGTTACCATACTAGCTAAAATAGCCATACTATCTGAAATGCCCACACTATCCAAATTATTCATAACAAAAGTTGACGTGTGCTCCAAAAATTTCGGGTTTTTTGGGTAACCGAATTACCCGAACCAAAATTTTGGGTAATTTGGGTTCAGGTACTTTTTTTAGCAAAAAAGTTTTGATTCCCAGTTTTAAATACCCAAATTACCCATAAACCGAACTACTCGAACCGAAATAACCTAAATACCCGAACGCCTAGGGTGAGTCGCCACCAAGTAGAGCACCAAGCACTCACGAGCGTGGGGCACCACCATGATAGGAGGGTTTGTGAGGTACTGCTTGAGCTCTTGGAAAGGCGCCTCCGCCTCTGGGGTCCACTCGAAAGGGGACTTCCTCTTCATGACCTTGAAGAAGGGGAGGGCGCGCTCGCCAAGCCTGGAGATGAAGCATCCCAGGGTGGTCATGCAGCCCGCCAACTTCTGCATTTCCTTGAGTGTTTCTGGCGGGCGCATCTTTTCAATTGCCTTGACCTTCTCTGGGTTTGACTTAATCCCCTGGTGCGACACCAAGAAGCCGAGTAGTTTGCCATAGGGGACCCCAAAAACGCACTTCTCAGGGTCGAGCCTCAGGTTCACCCAACGCAAGCTAGTGAATGTATCCTCTAGGTCCTCGATGAAAGTCCTTGCCTCCCTGACTTGACCATGATGTCGTCGACGTAAGCCTCGGCATAACTCCTGAGCTGTGACCCCAGGGGGATGTGCATCAACTGCTAGAAGGTCGCGCCAGTGTTCCACAAACAAAATGGCATGCATGTGTAGGAATACACGTCACCAGGGTAAGAACACCATCTTCTCGACGTATTCCACTGCCATCTTGATTTGGTGGTAACCAGATTAGGCATCCAAGAAACACAGCAGGTCGCACTCGACGATGTCGTCCACAATCTGGTCGATGCGCGGGTGAAGGAAGGGATCGTGTGGCCAGGCCTTGTTAAGGCTCATGAAGTCGACACACATACGTTCCTTCCCTCCCTTATTGCGGACAATTACGAGGTTGGCTAGCCAATCGAGGTATCGCACCTCTGAATGATGCTAGCCTCCTACAACTTGCGGACCTCCTTGACGATGGAGGCTTGCTTTTCTTCCGCCTGTCGTCTTTCCTTGTGCTTCACCGGGCACGCATGGGGGCACACCATAAGGTGTTGTTCGATTACGCTCCTTGGGACGCCCACCAGATCGTCCAGCTCCCACGCGAACAAGTTCTTGCTCGCGCGGAGGAAGTCAACCAGCGCCCTTTATTGATCTGGAGGAAGGCCCATGCTGATGGTGAAGCTAGGCCCCGAGCTCCCTCCGTTAATGAACACCTACTTCATCTCAGTTCGGTGCTGAGAAAACAACTGCTTTTTCTTCATGCGTGCGGCCTCCAGAGCCTGCATTGCTCACTTGGCACCAGGGCTCAATGCAGCATTAGGCTCGGAAGTGGAAGTTTCGCACTTAATGTCAAGGGCCGGGACCACCACAGCCCCCGAAGCCAGGGCAGCGCTCTCTATGCTGGGGCATGCGGCCGCCACCGCCTTGTAGGTGAGCATGAGGGCTCGAACCGTGTCCTTGGTGTCCCCAGCCACTAAGATGATGCCACTACTCCCCGGCATCTTGATGACGTTGGAGTCGGGGTGCGTTGCCGCCATGAACTTAGAGAGGGTCGGGTATCCCAGGATGGCGTTGTATGGGAGGCCGATGTGGGCCACGTCGAAGTATGTCATCTCGGTCCGGCAGTTGTCCCGAGTGCCAAAGGTGACCAGGAGGTGCACCTGCCCCAAAGGGGTGGTCGAGTCCGCAGCCACCCCCGAGAAGGGCCTGGTGGGCGTGAGCCGGTCGTAGGGCACTTAGAGTGGGCCGAAGGTCTCCATGGAGACGATGTTGAGGCCAGCGCCATCGTTGTTGAGTGTCTTGGTAGCCGTGACATGGCTGATGGTGGGGGCGCACATCATTGGGACTACACCAGTGGTGACCGTAGTCCTGGGATGGTCCCCGGAGTTGAAGGTGATGTCGGCCATTGGCCCTGCTTCACCCCATGCGGCCTCGGGCCATGACTGCGCTGCGCCCGCCTGGCGAAGGAGCTGCTTGATGTGACGGCCTGACACGGGCGCCCGTGACCCGTTGAGGTTGCAAGCGACTAAGCGAGCCCCCGGGGCCACGAGACGTGCGACGAGATGGCCGCAAGGCCTCTCATGCGCCCTTAGCAGCACGCCCTGCATGCTTGTTGTCCCGAGGCCAGTGTGGGGGTTGATGCCATGGCGGAAGTGGGGTCGAGGAAGCAAAGCGGCCACCGTGCTGTATGGCGAGTGGTGGCGACGAGCTCCGTTGAATTTGAGCAGATGGATCGATAGCCGCATTGGCCGCCGGGGGGATGAAGCAACACGAGGCACCACGGCCCATGGGCACCGCTTGGGCGACATAGGAGGGCTGGTGCTCACCTCGGACTCGGCGGGCCTCGGCCATGGGAGCGGCGGAGCGAGGACGGTGTTGAACTAGAGAATATCTCAACACGCCCCTACCTGTCACGACAAATGTCGGATTCAAGGCTCTGCAAAACCCTGAAGGTTCGAACACTCGGGCATGTGCGAGGATCTAAGCCGGCTCGAAGTCTCAAGCTTGTCACCCTACAGCCTAGCTACAACGAACGAGTGCGAGCAAGGGAGAAAGTAGACTCGGAGATTTACCAAGGTTCGGGCCACCTTGTGGTGTAAAACCCTACTCCTACTTTGTGGTGGATGGGCCTCATGAGGAGGCTAAGGATGAACTAGCACAGTGTGGAGTGACCTCGCGAGGGCCTTAGGTGGTGATGAACTAGCTCCACTCGATCCCTCTTCCAAGATGGGAGTGGGTGGCTATTTAGAGGGGCGACGGTCCGCTTCCCTTATTGCATAGGGAGGAAGCGATCCACAACGGCCAAATCTGAAAGGGGACATGAGGTACATCCTATCCTTACTAAAGGTGGTCTTCGCCTGCAAAGCTTCGAGGGTGACGCGGTGGTGGGCTCGGTGATGACATCCATCCTACCAAGCTCGTGGTCTCGGTCTCATTGCACTAAGAAGGAAACCTTTGGGGGATTCATTGGGAACCCGCAGATGTCCTTGTCTCCTTAGCACCAAAGAGGAAACTGTCCTCCCTCTGTGCCTGCTGGCGCCGCCCTGGCTCCATCATCAGAACCCATGTCATCCCGTCCTTGGGAGGTTGGGCACTTGCATAGGAATTTATGCTTCTCGAGGGGAAGCCTGGGGGGATGCTACTCTCCGGAGGTCTTAACGTCGTCCTCCTCGCGAGGCGGGGGGCTTCGCGAGGGTCTTGGCTGGAGGAACTTGTTGTTGGGCCATACCGCATCGTAGTGGTCATCCACATGCAAGGCCGCAGGCAGGCAGGCAAGTCTGGGTACCCCCATTCCCAGAACGCCGACAAGTATATGGAATTGGCTTACTCTCTCCACAAGCTAAATCATGATCTCATCAAATACAACAATACATTCAATCATCATAAAGAAGAGCAGGGTCTGACTATGGAAGAAATCAAACGATAAAAGTGACATCCATCCTTGCTATCCCAGGCTGCCGGCCTGGAACCCATCCTATGATTGATGATGCAAGGAAGAACTCCAAGTCAAACAAGCATCGATCTTGGGTCAAATCATCGCATTACATGTACCTACAACTGTTGTGGTGGTAATCGGTCAGACATAGGGACTCCACAATTTCATTTCCAAGGGCATCAATACTAGCAATGGTTAATGTGTGAGATACGGTTATGTGGTGAGGCTGCAGCAATCCTAATCATTTATTTGAGTGGCTAACTTACGAGTACAAGAATAAGAAGGGTGATCTACGCATAAACGGATGTGAACTAGTAATGATCACTAAGTGATCCTGAACACCTGCTTACGAGTAAAACATAACCCCACCACGTTCTCGCTTGGTTCAAAACTCAAGTGTAGAGACAATCACGGTTACGCACATGGTTGGTGTATTTTATTTGAGTTTACTAAAAGTTTTCTATGAACGGATGTTACACAAACTTCCAAGTTGCCACATAACCCCACGCACGGCTTCTCCAAAAGATTTAACCCCGTGGGGGTGCTCCAACTCATCCATCACAAACTAGCCACAGGCTGCATGGAAAACCTCAACCGTCGAATGGCTCGCGCTGTCCTCAGAATTCCAGTGGAAAACCTCAACCTCTAGATAGCTGAAACTATCTTTGGAATTTCTTGCACAAGACTTCGAGAAGGTAAAAAGATCCAGCAAGGTCGCCCAACGTGTCAACATACCCGATAAGAGCCATGTATCGCGTTCTCGGGAAAAGACCAGATGGGACTAGCCACGAGCAAAACCAATCCCCGAGCTTCCTCGAGGCGGCCTTGCAGGAAGCCTGTTTTAGACCAACACTGGTGAGGAGCACTGGCCCAGTTTGTTGATTAATTATTCACGGTGTTTGGAAAGACTCTATGCAAGTTTTATTTGTTATTAGGGAAATATAGTACCAATGTTGGGCCTCTCCAGAAGAGGTTTATCCCAAAAGAAAAATCAAGGGGGTCCCCATAACAACCCCAAGCATGTTAGGAGCGCTGAATATGGAACATAACACTGGTACACAAGTAACTAGGGTAGCAAAGGTGGAGCAAAACACCAAACAAAATTACAAGCCTTCCACCTTTTACCAAGTATATGGGTGCATTAAATTAAATACACTAATATTGTGATATCATAAAATTTCAATGTTATCACATGGAAATAACTTCCAACGCAATAAGAAGGGCTGAGCAAGCGATAACATATCTAAACAATGGTTTGCTGGGATGTGGAGGGGTTAGAGCCTTTTCATGGCAATGTTGGGAGGGGTGATATACAAGTGGTAGGTAACGAGACATAATGATAAAAGCGAGACAACTAGCATAGCAATAATAGTAGTGGTATCCAGGGAAATGTTCATCTTGCTTGAGATCCCACTTCGAAGAAGAACGAATCTGTGACGTAGACGAACGGGCGTAGTTGAACGAATCCTCACACCCTAAACGCTTTAGGAACTCTATAGAGAAGAAGAAATTTAGAAACAAACAATCATCACACGATAAACACCACAACATATGCATGGCATGATGCGCAATGCATGTC
Source organism: Hordeum marinum (assembly GCA_022496015.1). Taxonomy (NCBI): domain Eukaryota; kingdom Viridiplantae; phylum Streptophyta; class Magnoliopsida; order Poales; family Poaceae; genus Hordeum; species Hordeum marinum. The sequence continues at coordinate 267,352,538 of CM039675.1, read as the reverse complement.
CATTTAAATATGCAATGCATGGCAATCACAACAATCAAAGACTACACATTAAGTGAAGCTCAACGAAACTTCGTATTGTAACTATTTAGTTCAGTCTCGTTTAGGTACTCATCAATATTAAATGTTGTTTAACATGGGTAGTCATGGCATAAGGTGAATATGGAATTACAACAATTTTAAATGGAGAAGGCGAACATACATATAACAAATCACAACTCTCCATATTAAGTGAAATGTGGTTAATGTTGTTTAACTAAACAATCATTTTAAATGTTGTTCATCATGGCATGAGGTGAAGCATACACAACTACATCATCTAGGCATTTTAAATGAGGCCGGAAGCAACATATAGCATTTCTGATAGGACCCCATATGCAAATTATGATTTTGGTCCAGATCTGTACTAAACATATTTTATTTTTATTAATCAGTAAAATAGGGTGCACCATGCATATGTAGTTATGAAATAAAACATTTTCACATGGCATTTACGCAAATTAAAGAAAAACAACATGTTAAACATTTTTATCATGCATGAAAACTGGGATATTGTGAATCTACACGAAATCTTAAGCATTTGATATATATAAAGTATTTACATGTGATGCGCAATTAATTAATTATGAGCAATTTGGAAACATGGCATTTCGTATAAATAGTAATTCACTGTATAATATACAAAATTGCAGGACTGAAAAAAAAACAATCATGGGCCAAAACTATAAGGCGTGATAGCGCACGGCTTAGGCGAAGAGCATATACCAAAGGAGATACCAATGGGCCCTTGATGCTGGGTCGCGTAGAGGAGGTGTGCTAGGCCTGTCCTGGTTGCACTCGGAGGTTAGGAGAGCGCGAGTGGGCCGAGGGGCGCACGAGGTCCATGCGAGGCTGGGGTAGCGGGCGCTCGTCTTCCTCTCGAGGGGCGCAGGCTGCTCGTGGTCGGCGGTGGGAACTTCAAGGCAGTGCTTCGTTGCAGCAAGGATGACAAGGGAGTTTGGATCCGCGATGGGGCCTCCTGGATCTATCCATTCTCGGTGGGGAGGGACCTTGAGTGGCACAGGCGGGCCATTCCATGGCATCAGCTCCACAGTTGTTCCTGGCCATGGAGAGAGGGAGAGCAGCGGTTGAGAGGGAGATGAGAAATGGTAGGAGGAGGAGGAGGCATTGGGGTGCAGCGGGGCTAGCCTCGGTCGCCATTGATGGTCTGACCGAAGTTGGTGGATGGCGGGAGGTCGATGGGGCGAGCGTCGACACAGGGAGCTTGGGCCCTCTGGTTGCTGCAGCTGTGGGCGCCAGTGTTGCCTCGGACCACTTTGGGCCCGGGGCGGGCTCCAGATGGGCTTTGCGGGCCATGGCGGCTGGAAGTGGGAGGAGGAGTACGAAGTGGCAGCTAGGGTTTGGGGCGGCATGGAAAACAATGCAGTATTAGGGTAACATCCAAATTAGGCAGGGGGGCTGTTTAAATAGGGAAGGTGGTCTAGGGTTAGGGTTTTTTGTCCGTTCTCGGACCGTCTGATCTCGATCGGACAATCCAGAAGTGAGGGGGCTAGTTTGGATGTGTAGTGTGACTATGGGATGAGATGAGAGAAAGAATAGTCGCTCGGCTTAAGACTTTTAAGCATGGAAACGTCTGACGAATAAACCGGCTATAGCCGCTATATGTTTATCCGTTCGAGTATCAAACAACCTCCGAATGCAACAAAACTTGCAGGAGGTCCACCTATAAGATAATAATACCGCCCGCCAGGTTTCGACCCATTCCAAAAATGTTTTATGAACACTTTTAAAAACAATATTTTACGATGTCACGGGCGCGTGCGTGTCTGTTCGGCCTCGAAATAGTCATCGACAAGAACAGAGAGAACCGACAACTATGAACAGATGCAAGTTTTGAAGAAAATGACAGCGATAGAGTGCCGATGCAATGTGGATGATGCGAATGATGTGATGGTGAATGCAAAAAAAAATAAAACACACAAGGAGAACGGAAATAAATGGACTGCTTCTGGAGCGTCGTTCTCGGGATGTTACATCTAAGTAGGTACTTTTGCGGAAAGCTCATTTTGAATGCAATATAATGTCCTACCATTTTGTAAATCATACATGAATAGGTTATAGATATCCATATGAACAGGTTATAGTTTCATCATCTCATCAAGTCATGTGACTTAGCTCAAGTATTTCTTTTTCACAATCATAGACACACACACCAAGTTTTTTAAAACAATGGAGATAGCCCAAGTGCGGTCATCCAACTATCCTTGACTATGGACATAGCTATTCAAATAGTCTTACACTCTACAGAGGTTGCACACTTTACCCACAAGACTCGGGGAACTTCCATGTCAAACCATGACTCGCGATATATTACATACCCAAGGTAAGCACCCGAACAATGCCTTTGCTTTCACAACACTAAACAGATACTCCACTCGTTGGCACACAGTCCACATGATGTACATCACAAGTTCCATCCACGAGGGGTCCAACGGTGTGCCCGATGTGTGTGAAAACTGGAAACAACCATAGTCGTCCATTGAGGCACAACCCCATATCGAGAGAGTAACTCGGATCTCCCGCCACTAGTAATGTGGTCTCTCTGCTAGAATCGACCAAAGTAATCAACAAACCCATGTCCCATAAGGGGTATCATGGTCATACATGTAAGGTTGGAGTAACGGTCACAACTTAAACCAACCCATTTCTGAAAACAACACACTCACTTGCCTCTTGTACGCCACTTCTTATCAAGTTGTTAACTAGATCATTATCATCTCCCTCGGGCAGTGGCACCCGACAATTTTTTTGTAAAGTCTCTGGTAAAACACTTTGTCTCCAACACTATGCACATTCCTGTCCCACTGGCATAGCAACTACTTGTCCTAACTACTTCCCAGCCGCACGACCCTCATAGGAAGGTCGGGTCATGCACAATGCAACTGTCAATGAGAAATGCATCGAAGACAACCCAACATGGTGGTTACCATATCATCATGCCATTTCATGCAATGATCAAAATACTATAATGCGATGCATAGAAGTAGGTTCATCAACATGGTCAAAGGGTTGCTTGCCTGTCTCAGCAAAGTCTTTGAGGTATCCAAAAGCTTCTGCTCCGACTCCAAGCACTCCGTCCACTTCGTCAACTACCATTGGAAACAGCCATAGTAAGCACACAACAAGGCAGAAAATAGAAGTGTTCTAAAATAGGAATTGTTTTTCTTGGACATCTATGGTCATAAGAAAAATACCTAAAGTGGTTCTTATGGATTTGGATCTATAAGGATTTTTGAAAGGCAGAAATGGAGGGAATAATGATCCTATAGAAAGTCCATAGGAGATACTTTTGTGAAAATGAGTGGAGGCTCTCATTCAAGAGAGCACGAATTTAGAAGCATTTAGAAAGTGTTTTCACTGGATTTGGAGTTGGGATGTATTTCATATGAGTTTTCTAAGACAAAATAAATGGAAAATGGTGCCATTTATGATATCCAATAAAAATAAAGCTTGGGAAAAATATTCTCCATGGCTAGACGAATCGGGAATGACATGAGAGTCATCTAGGAATTTTAATCATCTCATTCAAGTGAATTTGAACTCTATAGGAATTTTGCAAGGTGGGCATTATAATAAGAGAAATGTCAAGAATGGTGGTGGACCAGAAACTGCTACATGGAGAAATTTGCAAAGCACATCATTGGATCGAATATGATTTTAGTAGAATCTTGGAAGAAGAATTGCTTAATTTGGAGTTTGTATGAATTTCCTATGAATTTATTTCCTCTCTCTAGAAAAAGAAAAAGGAAAGTCTTTTACTAAATGGGCCAAATTCAGTGGGTAGCAGAGGGCACCATCTCGGGAACGTTACTCAGTCGGGCTAGCAGCCCAGCTGCACGAGAGGCCAGGGTTACGTCGAAGGCCTTTCGCAGAAGGCACTACCGGCATAGGAAAGTGCAATCGGCAAGGCCCGGTCGGTGGGCCATTTAGACGCGATCTCTGCCTATCGGGTTCGTCTTCTTCCTCGCCCGCTCATTTACGTCCGAGGAGAGAAGGCGATTTTGCTGGCAACTCTAGTCACCAATCGAGACTCTCGGTCTATCGGAGTGCTGAGGGGATGAGGTGTTCCACCCCATGCCAGACGCGGTCATCAGGGGGCTCCAAGCGGAGCAAGGCGTCGGTCGTGGCTAGGATCTGAGGCAGGTGATGATGAACTCGACGTTTCGGGCATGGGAGGGAGGGGTAGATGCATGGGATAGTTCATCCGTGGGTGTGAGTGTTTTGCAAGTGTTGTTAGGGGGAGAGGAGGATTTTGGGTTAGCTCGAATTTAGGGGAGGCCGAGGCGGGCAATGCTGGACATGGGAAGAGGAGGAGGGCACGAGACAAGCCAGGGGTTGTTTGGGAGGTAGCTAGAGGAGCGTGGAGCGACCTAGCGGCGTCCTGGGGGCTCGGGGAGAGGTAGAAGTAGGCGGGCATCAGAGCATCATGGGCGGCATCCATGACCGCAATCCGCATGATGCTAGAAGCCACGGGGGTGTTCCGAGGCGTGTCTGCGGGATTTGTGGGTGAAAGTGGCCAATGCAACTTTGGCAAACCCTATAAATGGGCAGGAACTGTTTTGGGCATATCTAACTAGGATAAGATATTCTCCTTCATACACCACTTGGTGTGGATGCATGATTAGAGGATCAAAACATGCCCACGAAAATTGAGATCAATTGGATAAACTTGGCAATGTAAAGTTGATCAAATGCATGGCGTGAGCACCCTCGTGAGGCCCGCCCTCAGGACAACACCGCTTTTCCGCCGCCACCACCGCTGAGGAGGAATGACAACAACCAACATGATGAGGGGGCTGGGGGCGCCTATCAGGATCCTCGCGCCGTATATTGTATACTTGGCGGAACCTATAAGTGCATCTAGTTCCACCCTTGTTTGTTTTTGGAGTATTGAAGACAAACGGGAGTCTCCCCTGAAGACAAACGCAAGTATACATCAGGCACCTGTCACTTTCTTGGATGATCCCTTGTATGTTGGTATTCAAAGAAGTAGAAATGTGTCTCACTCTCCACTACCGAAGCCGAATACATTGTTGTTGGTGCATGCTGCACTCAGCTTCTCTAGATGAAGCAAACACTCAAGGACTACAGCATCAACCTGAAGGATGTACCTCTCTACTGCGACAATGACAGTGCAATCACCATCTCCTACAATCTAGTACAACACTCGAAGACGAAGCACATTCAGATACGACATCATTTTCTTCGAGATCATGTGATGAAGGGAGACATCATCATCAAGCATGCAGACATTGAAGATCAACTGGCAGATATCTTCACGAAGCATTTGGATGAGAAGAGGTTTTGCAAGTTGCAGTGTGAGCTAAATATCTTAGAATCCTCAAATGTCCTTTGAAATGGGAATACATCCCAACGCTTATGCATGTTGATGACTTTAATGCACAACACATGATGTAAAATATGTCTTCAACTCATGAAGACTGACAATCTGAGTGTGAATACATTAACGAAGAATATGACTTCAGAGCGCCACGAGAATTGTGCACCGTGTCTGGGTCAAACATTCTTAAACGGTGGATAACGCCACCAACCAATCTCCATGTTTTTAGAAACAACTCCCGCGCCGCCGCTTCGATTATGGTAGTGGGTTGTTAGGTGGTCTGCATGCATGCCACGTGTCCCACTTTAGCCAAAGAGTCACGGGCAAATTTGTCTTCTTTGTTCGAATTCTTCCACCCTTATAAATACGAGTTACTCCCCTTATAAATACATGCTAACGTGATGCTCAACCCATAGCTATGTCGTCGAGCGAGGACATTGAGAGGAAAACTCTTCCAGAGCTGGTTGAGTCGGCTTTACTTGTAGACCAAGTAAAGTTGTTGCATGCGTTCAAAATCCGACCGTTGTGACACGTGTCGGTTGGCCATTGTCCCAGGGTCATTTCGGTTATATCAATGCACATCCCTAGCTAGATGTCATAGGACAACATGTGTGTGCATCATGTTTCAATTTTTGCATCAACATGAAATGGGGATTAAAAGAAACCCCAAGCTCACATTGGAATCAAATTAATTAATAGTTTATGAAAACTCAACAAACTCAATATGCCAATACAAAATGTTCCCTATGTCTGATAAATATGGACATGAATATATCAGGGGCCATTTTAAATATTTGAAGAGTTATAGCAATTTAAAAATAAATAACAAAGCCTCTGAAAATGCCAAATAAAGCATTATCAATAATTTATATTTCAAAATATCCTGAAACTTTTTATTGGAGTTTGAAATATTCAAACTTGATATTATAAAATATTTGGGATATTTTATCAAAGCATTTGTACCTGAAAAATAAATAAAACAAATGTCAGAAATAGAAAAATAGAAAGAAAAGAAAATAAAGAGGGAAAAGGCCAGGGGGAACCGGCCCATCTGGCCCGTGCCAGTCATCCCTGTCCTCTCGCCAGGAGGACAGGGGCGTGCGCTCGCTGCGTGCGGGTACACGTCAGCCACCTCCTCCCTGCCTGGCTGCTGGCCTGGAGGGCTCAAAGAGTGCCAACACGAGGCCTCCTCGCCGTGGCCTCTTCTCCTCCCCTCTCTCCTCTGCTCGCTCTCTCGCGCGCTCTCTCCTCCCCCTCCTCTCCTCTGTTCTTCCCTCGCCGGACTAAAGACGCCGTCGATTCACCATCTCCCGTGCATGCCCGACCACACGAAGGTGCCAGAAGACCCTCCGGTGAGGCCCTGGATCGTTTCCCCTAGCCCCGACACCGTTACCCTCCGCTAGCCCCGCCTCTCGCTGAAGCCGAGAGGAGCTCGCCGCCGGTCATGGCGTAGCTGTGGCCACAACGGCCATAGCTCGCACCTGATCGTGGGCTCGTGCTCATGGTGCGTCTAGGGGCCTGTAGCCACCTCTAGCTCCTCCTGTCGTGCCCTTTAGTGCAGTAGCCGATCCAGCCTGAGCTGCCGCCGTCGCTGAGCTCGTCGCTAGTGTCGATCCCGACCACCCCAGCCTCTGGCTTGGGGCTAGATCGACACGCGCTCGAGCGCAGGCCCTCCCAGTGCCCTCCGCTGTCCTTTTGGTCGCTGGAGCAGGAGATCCGACCACCTCCACCGTCCCTGACGTCGCTGGCGGCTCAACGCCAGCGAGTCAACTGGCGCTAACCACGGGGTTTGACCCCAGGTCAACTGGCAAGTGCGGCCCGCCCCCTTTATAATTAGAATTAGTTTAAAAATAATTAAACTAACTTAATTAAGTTAATGGCCCACTGACCAGTGGGTCCTAACCTAATCTAATTAGTAATTAGCTAATTATTTAACCCTGGTAGTGACTGGGTCACTGACCAGTGGGTCCCACTGGTCAGGTTTGACCTAGCCTAGTCAGCTGACCTGCTCACGCCATGATGACGTCAGGCTGATGTAATAAAAGGAATTTCTAGTTTTAAAATAATTCCAGAAAATGTTTAAAACTTCAAAAATTCATATAAATTAATCTGTAACTCAGATGAAGATAATTTATATATGAAAATTTATCAAACAAATCCAATGAATCTAATGGTGCTATTATCATGCATGTTAGAGCAACCTATGTAGATGAACATTGACATGTACTAATAGGTTAATATATGGAATATTAAAAGTAGATTGATTTTGAACCTATATTCAAACTCATTTCAAATTAACTTGGAAAATAGTTGCATTAGCCCATCCTTACATGCTACCATGTCATGATCTTGCATCATATTGTTGCACTTGCATGTATTGATTGTTATTTATGTGCATTACGGTAGGCCCTGCTTCTGAGGATACCCCCGAGTATTCCAACGAAGGAGAGAACCTTCCCGCTACCCAGCAAGGCAAGCAACCCCCTTTGATCATTCTGATAACATCCCACTCTCTCGCTCCTGCTCTTGTTTATTGCATTAGGACAAACGTTCACTTGTCTGTCATACATGGTAGATGAACCTATTCTTTTGCATGACTTGTCATTGTCACAGTAAATAGCTAAACCTTGCAACCTAGCATACCTGGTAGATGCTTGTGCCATGATGTGCTTAGCTTACTTTGCCTGCTATGCTTGCTATGCTTAGAGTTGTGTTAGGTCCGTTTCATCTGGGTGATGAACTAGAGTGAAATAATGATGTTCTGATGTGATAAGCTTAAGATGAAACTGAGTTGGTAAAGCTTGCGATGATAGGCTATTTAGGAGTACATAGCGGGTTGTCTCATTGGGACCGTTCGTAGTAACTGAGTTCCGTGTTTGTGATCCAAGACTAGTTACTACCACACATTGGGTTCTGGTAACTCGACCCCTCTCGACTTTTCAATCGCTTAGTCCTTAGTCCAGGAGTTGCAAGTAGTTTCTGGTGTTTATAGCATGTTGGAGGCCGTGCGTAGCACTGACCCTAGGGGTGGGTTACGACGCGGTAGGCAGTGGCACGGTGTACCAAGGGCCACCCGAATGGTGGGCTTGGGAACCTTGCGCACATCGTTTGGGCCGTAGCGGAAACTTCGGTCGTACTTCCGTGCAGGTCCAGTCTCAAGTAGGTGATAGCCTGGACTAGATGTCTTATGTGATTGACGTTCGTGGCCGACTCCCTCGCTGGGCTTCCACTTGAAGGTTGCCGAGGTGCATGGTTTTAAGAGCACACTGCGATAAGTGGCAAGAGCGTGGGTGAAGAAGTACACCCCTGCAGGGTATGAAACTATTCGAATAGCCGCATCCTCGGATATGGACTACTTGGAAAACTTATGTTGTTCATAGATAATCAAATGGATACTCATAAAAATATCAAGACAAGTGTGAGTACCGTGGATGGCACTCTCCCAGGATAGGGAAGTGAATGCATGGTGGTGTATTGTCATGGAGTTAGTGGACTCACGTGCGATATCTAAAATTTAAACAAAGAGTTAAAATTGTGTAGTATAGGTTAGCCATGAGTCAAAGCTGGCACTGCTGCATAAACTCCACCACTCCCCTTGTTGATACATGAGCATGAAAAGACTAGGTCCATTTTAAAGACTTCCTGAGTACATTTGTACTCACGTTTTCTTAATAAATGTTGCAGATGAAACCCAGGACCCATCAGGTGGGTTCTTTCTAGATGTCGACGATGTCAAATAGTTGGTGTCTCAGCTACGACCTTATGCCATATGGCGGGCTGTAGATAGTCAGGCCATGTGCCTTTTTACCCTTTCATCTGTCTGTACTCGGTCAACTTATGCTTCCGCTTGGTTTGTATGAACTTGTTTGTATGACTTGAGTGTCAGGTCATGTGACCCCTATCTATAAGAACATGTTATGCAAGGCTCGTCTGAGCCCCTTGTATAAAAGTTGTTGTATGGTTATGTTGTGATGCCATGGTTATATCTATGCATATCGGACATGTCGTGCATACGTGTGACGTGCAACGGTATGTATGGGATCCGACACCTAGTCGTGTGCCTTTAGTAGTACTCTTTACGGGAACTTGCCTCTTTGTGCTTCCATCGGGCCTTGGTAGCTTGCTACTGCTCCAGACACATTGATTGACCGGCATGTATCATTCTTTTCTGCTGTGTCTGTCCCTTCGGGGAAATGTCTCGCAGTGTAATGGAGTCCCTGTAGCCTGCTATGACTCGTCTACGTGCGGTGATGGCATTTATGTCTCACGATGTAATGGAGTCCTTGTAGCTTGCTATGACTCGTCTACACACGCTTGAGGCCGACACCTGCATTGTTGGGTTACGTATGCCTGTTTCCGTACGGATGTGCCACTTGGGTTCTATGACTAGTCATGTCGGCCCGGGTTCTCTGTCGTTTAATTGCCAGTAACATGTTCACATATGTGAGCCAAAAGACGCAAACGGTCCCGGCTAAGGTAAGGGTGCAGCTGTGGAGCTTGTGTGCATGAGGCCGCAAAGTGATGTGATATGTTACAGTCTGGATTCATCTGACTTAGGATCGGGGTCTCGACAATCAAGTTGGGTTGCCTGCTGGCTATAAATAGCCCACCCCCTCCACCATGAGAAGGTGGCTGCTCAGAGGGAGATACGGCTGTTGTCGTTTCGGAGCAACGGACCTTGAAGACTTTGAGAGATACACATCTTGCAAGGATACACCTAGACACCAAGAGCTAGAGTGTTTGAGCATCATCAAAGAATTTCTGTTCTGAGTGAACTGAAGACTTATTACACTTGAAGACTGCGATCTTCGTGACGGTTAGCCGTTTGGGCCTAGAGCATCCAAGAGTCATTATGGACTGCCGGGTGACAAAGTTTGTACAGGTTTTGGACGTCTCCCCTGTAGACTTACCCGAGTGATTGGGCATTGTATAAGTGACTTCGGCTCAAGGGGAATAAGGTGAAGAAGAGATCTTCTGTGTTCAATCTCAGCCTCCATAACCAGACGTACAGTTGTCATAGCAACTAGAACTGGTCCAACAAATCTTGTGTCTTTATCAAGCAACTAGTTCTATCCTTCACTCTCTTACACTCCTACTCTGAACTGTGAAGTCATTGCTTGAACATTGCGTGAAGACGTTCGCCGAAGACATTCATATCAATTGTTTATCTTCATACCATCTAAGTTTGTGTTCGACTCATCTTAGTAGTCATGATGATTATGCTTGACATGCTTGAATGTCTTCTCTGCCTTGCATGCCCTGTCTAGATTCTTGATTGTATCCCTACTTGATCATGTTTATGTTTCCACATTATTCAAATACATTCATTGTTTCGAAGCCTTTCATAAAAATCGCCTATTCACGCCCCCCCCCTCTAGTCGATAACTAGCACTTTCAGAGCCCATGCCCCCACTCCGAATCGCATGTTGAAGCAGTTCTCTCGTGAGGTGAACACAGCCCTCCTGCGGTTGGATGGCGCACGACCCCTCAAATGGTTGCAGTACGCCATCACCTTCGACTACAAGGACGTCTTCAAGTCCACGTCATCGATGGCACACTTCCCATGATGTACACTCCCACCATCAGCAATGTCTCGGTTACCAAGACCCGCATCAACGGGGGCACCGGCCTCAACTTTCGAGACACTTCAGGTGCCCTACGACCAGCTGATGCCTACTAGGCTGTTCTCTGGGGTGACCGATGGCTCCATCGTTCCCCTGGGGCAGGTATGCCTACCCGTCACCTTCGGCACACACCATAACTACCACACCGAGCTCATCAACTTTGACATGGCACATATCGGCCTCCCGTATAATGCTATCCTAGGATATCCGGCGCTTCCCAAGTTCATGGCGGTGACTCATCATGGCTAGAACATCCTCAAGATGCCCGAATGCAGCGGCGTCATCACCATCGCCTACGACGAGAAAGATGCCTGTATGCTCCCTTGAGCACGCCTACAGAGCCACTGTAGTTGAGCGCTCAGATGATGAGGGAGGTACTAAGCCTCGTGAGGCTGCGTCCCCAAGGAAAAAGCAGTTGTTGCCCGTCCAAGGGCCCGATAAGGCGAAGGAAGCAGTGCCAAGCGCCAGCGCCCCGAGCCCTACAAGCACCGCGCCCGCTACCGGCGCCTGTGTCCCTCTAGCATAGGAAGGCGCTCCCGGCACCTCCCTTAGACCAGATTTGGGGGCTTCCACCTGGAAGGATCTAACCTAGCCAGTGCGACGAGGGAGGTGCTCGGGCACCACCTAGAGGCGTGCCTCAACGCGCGCCACCATAAGCAATGAGTACGGCGTAAGGCACCAGGGGAACAAGAGTTCATCACCCACGACATCACCAAGTTTCCAGAGGCTCGCTCCATGTGCGACGAGTATCGTCCAGGAGGCCCCATCAATTCAGCTGTCGCTCCCGGGGAGGACAACAAGGTGTGCATGTGTGTCAACATTATGGGCCTCAACAGGGCCGGCTCCTGGGACCTCCCGTGAACATCGTGCATTAGCCTGAGCAGGGGCATCGCCACCAGCCACGTCTGCATGCCCTTCGGCCCGGAAAACGCCGACGCCACCTTTCGAAGGTTGGCACAGCTCGCAAAGGTGCCTCACGAGGTGTCAGGCCTTCCTGGCCCCTCAACGCCTCATAGGCTGACCGGTCCCTGAGGGGTGAACTTCGGCAACGCGCTTCACCGAACAGCCCCAAGCCTCCATAGCTTGGCGATTTCCAAGTGAATTTTTAATTCGTTCAAATCAAGGGAGCCCCTCGGGCTGCACTATCCTCAAGTCGATAAGGGTCTGCCCCTGCAGTGTCTTTGCTTTTGGGTTGTGTACTGAATTTAGCCGTCCTTTATCAAGTTCATGTCATTTTCTTAAGACTTGCATTTGGTGCCTCACAACCATCTGAAATCACCATGCCCTCACAACTCTTCTCTTGGTCGTCCCATTACTGGGAGCTAGGCACGGCGTCTGCGCTCGGGTCGTCTGTGCAGTGTTGATAAACCCAAGCGAACAACCTATGTTTGTGCATGTCACCTCACAGAGGTCCTTGGTGCCTCGCCCTCTCATGGAACCATCGCGATTAAGTGAGTAGGGGCGCGAGCCAATTTATATGATTGCTAGTCTGTTGTTTTGCCACCTTGGGCGCCACGCGTCCGTCATCTTCTTAATTGATCATTCCATGAAGGAACTTGACACGACTTTTGTGCTCGGGTCCATCCCTGCAGCATCGCTAAACCCGTGTGATCGGTGTGTGTTTGATAGGCCAGACCCATACACGTTATGTCATTTGGGTCCTTGGTTTCCGATCTCTTCATGAAATGGCCTCGGGATGCCTGCCCGACGCGGGTCACCCCTATGTCATAGGTTACAGCAGCACGCAGTTATGTCATGAGCTCGGCACAAACCACCTAAGGATAGAGGAAGGAGCTCCTAAGCCCTATGCCTGGAGCATCTGACACCTCCACCAATTCTGTTGTGCCCACGAAGTGTATGAACGAAATGGGGTTGTTCACGCTCCGGAGACTCTGGAACAGAGCTCCCGCCCATGCCTGTGGAAGCCCCAGGCTCAGCGCTGGTGGAACAGACGAACCGTGGCCATGCCCACGACCCAATGTAAGCCCCATGCTCAGTGCGGGTGGAACAATCACGCTATGATCATGCCCCCGCCCAGTGGAAGCCCAATGCTCTGCGCTGGTGGATTGTCGACTAAAAGCACCCTACGGGTCTCGCCAGTTTTCCCATGATCCTCACGTGAGTGGGGGATAGACACGATGCATGTGCTCGGGTAAGTCCCAGCAGTGCTAGAAAACCAGAGGGGGGCCAGGATCTGGTTCGCGGGGCTGCTCGCCCGCATGTCACACCAGCAAGGCCCTTAGTATCTGGTCTCCTCACGTGACACCCAAGTGCAAGCTTGCAACCATGCATCATCCGAAATAAAGTTTGTGTTCGTAGTATCCATCTACAATGTTTCTGTCACGTGGGCTGCTTGCACGTCGAGGGGGGACTCCTAAGCATTGCACCTCGGGAGCCTTGTCACACCTTGAGTTTGTGTCACCTTGTTATGCTTGGATTTATAAAATTTGGAACCAATTAAAACTTTTTCAGTGCTTGTGCTTGTTTGAATTGTTGCTTGTTTGGTTGTGGTGTATGGCACTCTTAGATTCTATCCCTCTCCATTTTCATCTTCCTTGACCCAAACCTCTTGCCCAATGATCATGCCATGTGAATAGTGCCCAAAACTATTTTTATCAAATATTATGATGACCAAAAAGGATTTATTCAAATTAGATTTTTAAAACCCCTAAGTTGAGGTTTGCACTGCAAGTCCTCAAATTGGGTGGATCCTTTTTCCCCAAAGGCTTTACTTCAAACGTACTATATATATATTACTTTCCAAAACCACCAAATATTTATTTTAAAGATTATTTTAATATTTTATTTAAAGGCTTTTTCTTCAGGCCAGAAATGGTCTTTCATAGGGAAAAATTATTTAAATGCTTTAAAAATATTTGAGAAAATTTAGGGAAACTCACTTGACATATAGTTTCCATATATATGAGTTTCAACACATGGTCATGTTAAAAATAATGGGAAAACCCCCTCAAAACCCTTTCTGTCCAAATCAAGCTTTTGGAATATTTCCTTAAGAAATATTCTCAATAAATTCCAAGAAAATTCCAGCAAGTCAACACTATCATAGGTGATGATCTTGCAAAGTTTCATCTCAATCCAAGTTGATTTGATTCGTCAAACTACTCCAAACCCCTCCCTGTCCAGATTCAAATTTGAACAACTTTACATTGTGAAGTTTCTTTCCTTGAACCCAAACTTTCTAGACATGTCCTAATCACCAAATAATGGTGCTATACTAAGTGGTGCATCAAGGGGATTAGCTTAACATGACTAGATCTACAGAAACCAGATTCTGTTGATTTCTAGGGTTCCACAAAGTTACATTGTGAACTTTCACCAATCAAGCTCAAACTTGGTGATCAGGCCTATTAATAACCACCATTTGACTCTATCAATTCCTATGCCAAGCAAAGTCCTTTTGATTGCCCTAATCTCCATCAAACACCTTTTGGCCATTTTTAAAAACTACTGTTTTCACCACTTCGACTCTTTCCCTTGCTCTCAAATTTTTACCACAACCTCTCAGGATTACCAACTACTTCCAGTAAAACTTGTGAGGCCTCGGCTCAATAATGGGTGGGGTAAAACCTCCATTTTACCCTCTGTTTCACAATGGCAGGAGCATTTCTACCCTCTCCCCCACTCCATTTCTTTTCTCCCTAGCTCCCCCTAGCTCCTAGAGCATCTTCAGATCGTCCAGGAGCTAGTAGATATGCAGGGGCGCGTCCAGAGCACGCAAGCATGCCATGGCATGCCAAAGGCATGCTCTGGAGCATGCTACAGTGCATGCCCGCAGTGTAGCAGGAGCATCCCGAGGCCCCCCGACAGCCTTGGGATGGGGGAAGCTGTCCCCCGAGATGCCCTTGACGTCCACAACCCTCCGAGCTGTTGGCCCCCTCCTCCCTGGCTCTCTCTCACCCCCTAGTCGCGCGTGCCCAACACCGCTCGAGCCAGCCAATGGTTGAGCTCACATGCGCGGGTGCTAGGGCCCTCCTCCGCTCCCTCTCTCCCTGCCACCGGTCGTAGGCAACACCAAGGAGCACCCTTGACCCATCCCCGCAAGCCCCCATGGCCTATAGCCTTACCTGCATCGTCGCCGATGCCCATGCCCATGGTGGACCGGGGACTGGCTATTTAAGCCACCCCCGAGACCTCTCCTCCCCTCTACTGACCCCCTTCTCCACGAAACCATCCCTGCACCACCAGCTCATCCCCCCCCCGAGGCCCGTGCGCGAGATCAACCGAAGCTCCACCGCAGCGACACCACCGTCCATCTCCGGGTACATCCCCTCTCCGACCCCCATTTCTGTCCCATTAGGTTCCTCTCAATGCTCTGACCCTTTCCCCTCCGTTTGATGCACATGGTGACCGGCGCGTCCTCCACCCGAAGCCCCTCTGCCGCGGGTGCTCGCCACTTGCGACTTCGGACACCTCTAGCGGTCCTTCGACCTCCAGGGGATCGGCGGCTCGACCCAGAGCCCAACCACGCGCTCGCCCGTCGTTGTCATGCCCCACAGTGCCGCCGGTGAGGGCCTCTCCTCTCTATCCCGAGGTGGGAGAAGGATCCGACAGGGGGGCCCCACCTGTCGGCCTCTCACCTCCCCCCTCCTGCGCTCTCTCTCTCTCCCTGGCCACTGGGCCCCGCCCGTCAGGTTTGAATCCTAACGCGCATGGGGGCGCCAGCGCGCCTGGCCTGGTTGGCCACTGGGCCGGCCCAGTAACTAGCTGGCTCTAGCCCAGGGCACAATGCCATTTTGTTTTTTCCTTTTCCTCCCTGTTTCCAAAAATCCCACAGACCAGAAAATAAATCCTATGACAATTATTTTTCCACCTAAAATCCTAGAATATTCCATAGAATTTAATAGTACCATTTGTGAAAAATGTTGTAAAGATTTTATACACTGTTTTATTTTAAAATATATTTTTGGCATCTTTTGCCTTTGTTTATTAGTTTTCAAAAATGTTTTCACAACAGAACCTTAGACAAATATTTTTATTATAGTTTTTAGTATTTATCAGAATAGGGTAGCATTTTAATAGTAGCTTTGTGTGCTCTATTTTTGTGTGATGCTTATTTTCATCGCTATTTATAGTGACGATAGATTGTGTTGTTGACGAGGGAGTTGGACCCGAAGACTATGAAGACCCTGAAGACTTTGTTGAGCCAGGCAAGCAGGTCTTTGACCATGTTAAGAAACCATTTTTATTTGCATGGAATATAGCACTTTACTTTCATTATATTTGATCATATGGAGTAGTAACCACTTCGGTGGGTTGCTTCCAATACTTTTGCTGATGACACTTGCATCGTGCATGACCCTACCACCTTATGAGGGTTATGCGGGTGGGTGTAGATAGGATGATAGTAGATGCTACGCAAGTGGGTTCGGGATTATGCATGGTGATGGAAATAAAGACGTGATTTCAAAGACTTTTCAAAAAACCCATAGGGTGCCACTAATGCCCGAGGGAGATGATGACGAGCTGGGTGACCACTTGAGAAATAAGTGGTGTGCCGAAGCAAGTTGAGGGTGTTTTCGAAAATGGATTAGATTTAAGATTTGTCGACCATCCTAACCTTACACGTGCAACCACTATACCCCTTATGGGATGGGGCTTTGTTGAGTACCTTGGTGGGTACTAGAAAGGAGCCCGCATTACTATTGGCGGGAGTGGCGTGGTCACTCTCGGTACGGGGTTGTGCCGGTATGGACGATCATGCGCTGTCTTCATAGGCACCGGGCACACCGTTGCGTGCCCTCATGGATGATACGTGTGATGTATATCATGAGGGATGGCACTAACGAGTGGACTCTTTGTTTAGTATCGCTAGGGGAAAGGCAATGTTCGGGTGCTTACCTCGGGTATGTTAAATATCGCGAGTCGTGGATGACACGGAAGTTCCCCGAGTCTTGTGAGTAAAGTGTGCAACCTCTACAGAGTGTAAAACTATTCGAATAGCTATGTCCACGATTAAGGAGAGTTGGGTGGTGCTGCTTAGACTATGTCCAGATGTTTTCGCAAACTTCGTGTGTGTGTATGGAGGACACAGAGATGACACTTGAGATAAGTCAGATGACCTGATGTGATGGTTGAGCATGAGATGTTCAACCCCTTGATCATGAAGATATCTATAACTTGTTCATATGGATATCTACCAACTGATAATGCATGCTTATCTAGTTACTTGATCATGTCATTGCATTCAAAATTAGCTTTCTGCAAAATACCTATTAGTGTTATATCATGCATTGTTATACCTTGTTCCACAACATGGGTTGCTTGCGAGTACATTCAAAGTACTCATTGGCTTGCCACTGGTTATTTAATGGTCCAAGCATGGAAGAACAGGAGTACGGTGAAGAGTTCGTTGGTGACGAACATGCGAACTAGGACGCTTCCGAGTCAGAATTCCTGTAGGTTAAGGCAGATGGCAATGGTTTCACGCTTTCAACCAAGATTTTCGCTGTTTGTTCTATTTAAGTATTTGGCCCTTGTGGCCCTATCTATGTAAGACTAGACCTTCATGGTCTTTATTTGTGTAAGACACTAAATATGGATGTTAGACTCTTGTTATTGAGCTTCTGTGTGTTCAGTGAGCATTGATCTCTGGGATCACTGTACACGTGCATTCGGTGATCACGACTTATGAGTCGGGGTCCCCACAAGCGTTCACTAGCTCCCGGAGCCCCTCACCTCCTCGTTCTACCCAGGCATCGCGACCTGACAT
Organism: Hordeum marinum; assembly: GCA_022496015.1. Lineage (NCBI taxonomy): Eukaryota > Viridiplantae > Streptophyta > Magnoliopsida > Poales > Poaceae > Hordeum > Hordeum marinum. Next base: position 267,334,786 of record CM039675.1, on the reverse strand, counting down.
TCCAGTGACGGTTGAGGCATGCACAGCGCTAGGCCCCACTGACGTAGAGCACAAAGGCAAGAAAGGTAGAAAGAACCTCGTGAGGAGACCACAGGAATGGACGCAGGACTCAACCTGCAAAGGCATTGGATCCAAAGGGCAAAAAAAATTCCACACAACCCTCGCGGGGCTTACGTTGATCCGTCGTAGGATAGAAGATGGGATAAGGAAATGAGCTTCGAGAAGATGCGCCCTCACGCCACATGAACCTCTCGCAGGCCATGGCAGCCTCATGAGGGATTCCAAAAAGATAAGTTAAGTGTCCCACGTGGTATGGTGATCTCTTGTAGTGTTCTTTCTTCCCGTAGCCTCGCTTCAGGCAGAAGCCTTTTTCTTTCCTAGGCCGCTTGTGCATCAAAGGGGGCCTCTTGAGCACCACACCTCGAGAGATCTTAGAGGACGTTGGACTGCTCACCTCCTGGCCTTGTCCCTAACATACCAGTGGCGGTTGAGTCCTGCTCGGGGGGTGGGTCCTAGCGACGTAGAGCATTAAGGCAATCACAGAGAAGGGGGCAAGCTTAAAGAGGAGCGCTAAGAACAAAGTCATTTTCTACCAGGACAACATTTAATTTAAGGCATGAGAGTTGTAGTTCTTCTTACACGCCACCGTGGGGCTAGCATGGTGCATTGAAGAAAATAAAGGAAAAGAGAAAAGTCGAGCCCGGGCAGCGCCACCTCCAGGACTCCAACTCCGACACCGCCTGTGCCTAGCAAGAGTCTTCCTCCTTGGCGCGGACGCCCGAGGAGCCGTCAGGGTCATCGTCGCTCCCGCTTACCCCGGAGGAACAGCTGCTGCCGCCATCTTCGCTGGAGGAGCTGCCACCATCGTTGTTGTCGCTCTCCCGGTAGCAGTCCAGGCGGTCGCCAGCTTCGCGAATATCTTCATGAAGCGTGTGGCATCCCCGTTGAACTTGAAGTGGAGGACGTGACCCTCTTTCAGGCTGCGAGCGAGGCTGAACGACTCCCACCCCCACTTCAAGAGCATGAAGCTGGAGGGAGTGAACTTTGTCACCACCCATGAAGACCCATTGCAATAGCTAGCTACCTACAGCCATAGGCCTAGGGGCGCGCGCTCTGCCATCTCCTCTGTGAAGGAATTTGGTAGTTAGAGCCAGGTGTGGAGTTGGCTGTCCATCTCCATGATGAACTCGCCGGCCGCGTCGGCAGTGTGCCTATGCTGCCGGGGTGGCCGGGTAGCTGTGTTATTCTTGCTACCTCGCCTACGGCCGCTGATACTCTCCAACGTATCTATAATTTTTGATTGTTCAATGCGGATATATTATCATTCTAGGATACTTTTTGGGCATTTTTTACCAATTTATAATATTTTGGAGCACTAACCTATTGACCTAGTGCCAAGTGCCAGTTGCTTTTTTCTGCGTGTTTTTTTTGCTTTGCAGGTTTGCCTTATCAAACGGAGTCCAAATACAACGAAACTTCAATATTTTTTTCTGGACAATACGAAGCATGGCTAGCATCGGAGGAGTGCTAGGAGGTGTGCCAGGGCCCCACAAGCCATCTGGCCGCGCCCTAGGGGCGCAACCAGATAGCTTGTGGCCCCCTGGTGCCCCTCCCGATGTCATTCTATGGCCTATAAATCCTCATATATTCCAAAAACCCTAGAAGCGCTCCCAAAGCACTTCTTCCGCCACCGCAAGTCTCTGTTCCGATGGGAGGCCATCTAAACCTCCATTCCAGCGGTCTGCCGGAGGGGAGATCAATCACGGAGGGCCTCTACATCAACTTTGCTGCCCCCACCATGATGTGTGAGTAGTTCACCATAGACCTACGGGTCAATAGGCAGTACCTAGATGGAAATCTCTCTCTCTCTTATGATCTTCAATACAATGTTCATCGCATCTTCACTTTGATCTATCCAATGTAATCCCTTTCTATGGTGTGTTTGTTGGAATCCGATGAATTGTGGGTTTATGTTCAGATTATTAATGAAAAGTATTCGAGTCACCTCTGATTATTATGATTCTTAATTGCATGATCATTAGAGCTTCGTAATGCTCTCCGATCTATTGAGATAGTTTGGCCAACTAGATTAATATTTATTTAGTGGGAGTGGTGCGTTGTAGTAGGTTCAACCTGGCAAATTTCTATATCCCAGTGACAGAAAGGTACAAAATGTGTCTTTGTGTTGCTGCTACTAAGGATAAAACGATGGGGTTTATTCATATTGATTGAGTTTACTTTGTCTAAATCATGTCATTGTTCTCCAAGCATTACTCTGCTTTTACTTAATACGTAGAGAGGCAAGTATAGAAGCGCTCTTGAAGTGGTGGAGTAATAGTAATTGGTGCAGGCAGGAGTCGGCCTATTTGCTTAGGGATGTTATACCTATATACACATGATCATTGTCGTGAACATCGCATAATAAATCACTTTTCTATCAATTGCCCAACAATAATTTATTTACCCACCATATGCCTTTGCCAGGAGAGATGCCACTAAGGAACACTACGGCCCCCAGGTCTATTCACTTATATATTTACAAATACTACTACTACCTTGATGCCATTATTTGTGTTTTGTTTTATTTCACAATTTACAATTCTCTACAATTATCTACATACCTCATTTGCTTGCAAATAACGAGATTAAGGGGATTGACAACGCTCTTGCCTGCATTGGGTGCAAGTCGTTTTGTTTCTTTGCGTGCAGTTGCTTAAGACGGTTGAGGATTGGTATTCCTATTTGTTCGATAAACCTTGGTTTCATAACTGAGGGAAATACTTACCCACATTGTGCTGCTATAACCCGTTCCTCTTCACGGAAAACCCAACGCAGATCACAGTCATCAGGCAGGATTTCTAGCACCGTTGCCTGGGAATACTATCACCAACTATCAAGTAGATCCTCACAAATTTTTATTCACTTTTTATTATTTTTAATTGCTGTTATATTTAGTTTGTCACTTAAAAAATAAAAATACAAAAATATTTACCTTTGCTTGTTGCTAGTTTACTTTGTTGCTTGCTAGTTTACTTGTCTTGCTTGATGCTTTGCTTGCTTGTCACCATGTCTCAAGATGCTACTAAATTTTGTGACTTCTAAAATACTAATAATAATGATTTTATTAGTACTCCTATACCACCCGCCACTAGTGCGGAGACTTTGGATATTAATGCTGCATTGCTGAATCTTGTCATGAAAGATCAATTTTCGGGAAGTCCTAATAAGGATCCCACTGCTCATCTTAATACCTTTGTTGAATTATATGATATGAAAAATAAAAAGGATATGGATAATGATATTGTGAAATTAAATTATTTCCTTTTTCACTAAGAGATAAAGCTAAAGCTTGGTTTTCATCTTTACCTCGTAATAGTATTGGAACGTGGGATAAGTGTAAAGATGTTTTCATTGCCAAGTATTTCCCTCTTGCTAAGATAATCTCGCTTAGAAATCAAATAATGAATTTTAAACAGCAACATCATGAGCCTGTTGCACAAGCATGGGAGAGATTGAAATTAATGATAAGAAACTGCTCACTCATGGTCTAAACTTGTGGATGATTATCCAAAATTTCTATGTTGGACTAAACTTTGTGTCTAGAAATCTTCTAGATTCTGCTACGGGTGGTACCTTCATGGATGTGACCTTAGGAGATGCCACAAAACTTCTAGACAATATTATGAAAAATTATTCTCAATGGCATTCCGAAAGAGCTCCAACTAGTAAGAAGGTAAATTATGTTGAAGAAATTGCTACTTTGGGTGAAAAAGTGGATGCTCTTATGAATATGGTGGCTAATAAAAATACTCATGTTTATCCTAATGCTATGCCTTTGTATACCTTGATTGAGAAAAATAATTATGCTATTGATGTGAACTTTATCTCGTGAAATAATTTCAACAACAATGCTTATAGACGAAATTTCAATGCTAGGGCGTATCCTAGTAATTCCTGTAATAACTATGGAAATTCTTATGGAAATAATTATAAAAATTCTAATAAAGTACCTTCTGATCTTTATAACACAATTAAGTAATTTATTAATTCTAAAAAAATTCAATACTATGGTAGAAGAAAATTTGCATGTTGCTGATACTTTGGCTAGAAACATGGATATAATTGCTCTTGCTGTAGAAACTCTTAAAAACAAGGTGTTGCCACCTAAGCATGATTTTAATGAGTCTATTAAATATATCCAAATATCTATTAATGAAAGTAAGGAGAGGACCACTAAGTTGAGGCTTAAGCGAGAATTCCTAGAAAAGGCTCTTCCACTCGGTTTTTACTGGAATAATGATGAAGATCTTAAAATGATTGGTGTTTATCCTATTGAATATTTGTTTACATATCTGAATAAAAATGATAAAGGGTATGGAGATAAGTCAACTCTCATTGAGGAGCGCCCCGTTTGCTTGGAGGATTATAACCTTGATGCTAAAGTTGACAAAAGCGGGTTTGGAGATGTCAAAACGTTAGCTAGTGATGTGCCCACTATCTTGGATTATAACGACTTTAATTATGATAAATTCTCTATAGTAGAATGTATTTCCTTTCTGCAGTCCATTATTATCTCACCCAATTCTTATGAACAAAATAAAGCTTTTATCGAACATGTAGTAGAAGCTATGATGAAAGCTCATGATGAGAAACTTGAACTTGAAGTTTCCATTCCTAGAAAATTGCATGAGGAGTGGGAACCTACTATTAAAATAAAGATAAATAAATATTAATGCAATGTTTTGTGCGATCTTGGTGCTAGTCTTTCAAACATTCCTAAAACTTTATGTGACGTGCTTGGTTTCACAAATATTGAAGCGTGTTCCCTAACTTGCATCTTGTGGATTCTACCATCAAGAAACCTTTAGGTAGAATTAATGATGTTCTTATTATTGCAAATAAAAAACAATTCCTATAGATTTATTGTGCTTGATATTGATTGCAATCCTTCTTGTCCCATAATACTTGGAAGGCCATTTTTACGAACTATAGGTGCAATCATTGATATGAAGGAGGGAAACATAAGGTTCCAATTCTCATTAAAGAAGGGGATGGAACACTTACCTAGAAAGAGAATTAAACCACCTTATGAAACATCCATGAGATCCATCTATTGTTTGAGTGTCAAAGATGAAAACACTTGAAACTATGCATTATGCCTAGCTAGGGGCATAAAACAATAGCGCTTGTTGGGAGGCAACCCAATAGTTATCTTAATTTTTGTTTTTAGTTGATGTTATTTTGAGTTCACATGATTATTGCCTGAGTAATGATTATGTTTTTATGTTTAAATTAGTGTTTGTGCCAAGTCAAGCCTTGGGAATTACTTATTTGAAGAGTATGATTGATGTTGTGCAAAAACAGAAACTTTCGCCTCCAATGCAGAATTTCTAATTCTCTGCTGGAGCGTGCTAAATGCTTGAAATTTTTACACAATATTTCTTCACAAATTCTCCACGTTTTCATAATTTATCAGAAGTTTTAGAGCTACAGAAGTATGGGACCTTTACAGATTGCTACAGATTGTTCTGATTTAAACAGATTCTGATTTGCCTGCATAGTTTGCTTGTTTTGATGATGCTATGGATTATATCGGGGGGTATAACTCATGGATAAGTTAGAATAAAGTACCTATTATGAAATTAAAAATTAATAATCAATTCACAATAGTACCTAAAGTATGCAATATGTTTCTTATACTAATGGATCTCATGAAGTTTTGTTCAGTTTTGTGTAATTCAAGTTTTGAAGTTTTGAGTGTGATCGCGATGGACCATGGATTAAGGAGTAGCAAGAGCCTAAGCTTGGGGATTCCCAAGGCACCCCAAGTATTATTATAAGGAATACTCAAGCGTATAATATTGGGGATGCCCATGCATCCCCTCTTTCATCTCAAACCATCGGTATGTCACTTGGAGCTACATTTTTATTCATCACATGATATGAGTTTTGCTTGGAGCGTTGTTTGCTTTTAATTTATATTTGCCACAATCATCATTTTTTGGAAACACCTATTTGAGAGAGACTCACCTTCATTACAATTTGCTAGAATATTCTATGTGCTTCACTTATATCTTTTGAGCTTGGCAGTTGCTCTAGTACTTCACTTATATCTTTTTGAGCACGGTGGCGTGTAGATTTTGTAGAAATAATATGCTCTTGTTATTCACTTATACTTGTTTCAGAGCTGAATAAATAGTGATGGTAATTTGTATGCGTCATAAGACTAGTCCTAAAATAATAGGCATTCAATGGATGATAATCAAAACCATCATGTAGCACATATAGAGAAAATGTGAGTTAATGACATTGAAGTGGTAATATGAAAAACGTGTAAGTCCATAATTGTTCATTTGTATAAGTGTCGAAATTAAAGGGTGTCAACTTTTTTTTCATCTTAATATTAAATATGCATGGTGATGATGTGTGAGCATTCTTATTCCTCATTAGAATCCCAGTGTTGTTTCGAGTCGAGGGCACGCAACGGTTAACTCCTACCAACCTCCTCCCTCGGGGCATGCGAGTAGTGATTTGATGTGTGATAAAACTAATAAAACTTTGCAATAAGTATGTGAGTTCTTTATGACTAATGTGACACCTTGGACATACGCATCTCCACCTTTTCGTATTTGCTAGCCTCTTCGGTACGTTGCATAGCCCATTCTCACCTCGAGAATCGGTGCAACTTTCGCCGGTGCATCCACACCCCATGGCATGATACGCTCTATTGCACATAAGCCTCATTATATCTTCCTCAAAACAACAACCATACCTACCTATTATGGCATTTTCATAGCCATTCCGAGATATATTGTCGTGCAAATTCCATCGTCACTTCACATGACTAGTTCGTTCATCGTCATATCACTTTGCATGATCATATAGATATAAAATAGTATTTGTGTCAAAGCCACCTTGCATCATGTTTTTGATACATGTCACGCTAGATCATTGCACATCCTGGTAAACAGCCAGAGGCATTCACAGAGAGTCATATCTTCCTATCAGTTCTTCATATTGAGTTTTAAGTAAATAAAAGTGTGATTATCATCCTTATTAGAGCATTATCTCAGTGAGGAAAGGATGATGGAGACTATGATTCCCCCAGAATTCGGGATGAGACTTCAGACAGAAAATAAAATAAAAATGGGGGAGGCCAAATGATCCCACCATATAAAAAAATTATGGGGAGGCAAAATAAAAAAAGAGAGAAAATCCCACCATATATTAAATATGAGATAAAAAGAGAGAAGGGACTTTGCTACTAACCTTTACCACACCTGTGCCTCAAAGTGGCACCATGTTCCTCATAGCGAGAGTCTCCTATGCTATCACTTCCATATGCTAGTGGGAATTACCTTATCATAATAAACTTGGCTTGTATATTCCAATGATGGACTTCCTCAAACGCCCTAGGTTTTCATGAGCAAGCAAGTTGGATGCACACCCCACTTAGCTTCAGTTGAGCTTTCATACACCTATAGCTCTAGTGCATCATTTGCATGGCAATCCCTACTCCTCGCATTGACATAGCTCATTGATACACCTAGTTGATGTGAGACTATCTTCTCCACTTTTTACAACTGTGATACCTATCACCATATTCTATTCCACCTATATGCTATGTCCAATGGTTCATGCTCATGTATTGTCTGAAGAATAAAATGTTGATGCATATTGAAAAGGTACGATCCAATTGCCTGACTTGGACACTATGGTGCTTAACATTTGTATTTATGTGGTGAAGATGGAGTCATGCCTTTCTAAAATAATAAGATGAATGGGGGGGTAAACATTCTTTTAGGATCGTATACTTTGAAAATCAATATTTATGTTGCCTATACTTAATAAATATTATTATGTTGTTGTTTGTTAATTCTTCATTTCTTAATGATCATACATACTTGGTGTATCCCCCCCCCATGGTTGAAAACTGGAAGGAGAGATTCAAAAAAGACTTGGTGTTATTAACTTATTTCTAAGCCGACTCTAGTCCAGTTTATAGATGTTTTTTCAAACTCTGTAACTTAGAAATAGTTTTACGCCCACTCTTCCACCTACCTAACAACTTCAATTGTGGGTGTTGTAAGGGACTGGACCATTGTAACCACACCATGTAAATTTTGTATGTGATTGGTGAGTAATACAAAGTCCGTAGGAGCCTTTCCTACTATCAGCTGATATAAAAAAATGATCACACATACAATAGATTACATTATGGATAGCATGTCACATCAAATAATCTGTTTTTCTCATTTACCTACTCGAGGACGAGAAGGAATTAAGATTGGCGATGCTTGATACGTCTCCAACGTACCTATAATTTTTTATTGTTCCATGGTGATATATTATCATTCTAGGATACTTTTTGGGCATTCGTTTACCAATTTATAATGTTTTGGAGCACTAACCTATTGACCTAGTGCCAAGTGCAGTTGTTGTTTTCTACATGTTTTTTTGCTTTGCAGGTTTGACTTATCAAAAGGAGTCCAACTACAACGAAACTTTAATATATATTTTTCTAGACAATACGAAGCACGACAAGTATCGGAGGAGTGCCAGCAGGTGTGCCAGGCCCCACAAGCCATCCGGCCGCGCCCTAGGGGCGCGCTACCAGATATTCCAAAAACCCTAGAAGTTCTCCCAAAACACTTTTTCCGCCGCCGCAAGTCTCTATTCCGACGGGAGGCCATTTAAACCTCCCTTTTGGCGATCTACCGGAGAGGAGATCAATCACGGAGGGCCTCTACATCAACCTTGATGCCCTCACCATGATGTGTGAGTAGTTCACCACAGACCTATGTCTCTGTAGGCAGTACCTAGATGGCAATCTCTCTCTTATGATCTTCAATACAATGTTCATTGCATCTTCTCTTTGATCTATCCGATGTAATCCCTTTGTATGGTGTGTTTGTTGGGATCTGATGAATTGTGGGTTTATGTTCAGAATATTCATGAAAAGTATTTGATTCACCTATGATTATTATGATTCTTAATTGCATGATCATCATATCTTCGTAATGCTCTTTGATCTATTGAGATAGTTTGGACAACTAGATTAATATTTCTTCACTTGGAGTGGAGCATTGTAGTAGGTTCAACTTGGCAAATTTCTATATCCCAGTGATAGAAAGGGACAAGATGCATCTTTGTGTTGCTGCGACTAAGGATAAAAAGATGGGGTTTATTCATATTGATTGAGTTTACTTTGTCTACATCGTGTCATTGTTCTCCAAGCATTACTATGTTTTGACTTAATACGTAGAGAGGCAAGCATGAAGCGCTCTTGATGTGGAGTAATAGTAATAGGTGCAAGCAGGAGTCGTCCTATTTGCTTATGGACGTGATGCTGATCATTTCCGTGAACATCGCATAATCATTCGCTTTTCTATCAATTTCCCAACAATAAATTGTTTACCCACCATATGCCTTTGCCATGAGAGATGCCACTAGGGAACACTACGGCTCCCGGGTCTATTCACTTATATATTTACAAATGCTACTACTACCTTGGTGACATTCTTTGGGTTTTATTTTATTTTGCAATTTTCAATTATCTACAATTATCTACACACCTCATTTGCTTGCAAATAACGTGATCAAGGGGATTGACAACCCTCTTGCCCGCGTTGGGTGCAAGTTGTTTGTTTCTTTATGTGCAGTCATTGAAGACGATTGAGGATTTCTATTCCTATTGGTTCGATAAACCTTGGTTTCATAACTGAGGTAAATACTTGCCCGCATTATGCTGCGATAACCCGTTCCTCTTCACGGAAAACCGAACGCAGATCACAAACATCAACTGCCTCGCCTCCCATGTCCGCGTCCGTGGGGGGAGCTCCCTCCACGGCTTCCTGAGACGGCTTGAGTTGCTAGTGGAGGGCGCCCGCGCCCCTTGGGAAGCACCCGGGCATGACGGCAAGCGTGTGAGGGTGGCCTCGTCCCCTCGCTGGTGTCGGCATACCTGCTCCCTCCACTACTGCCCTCCCGTTCTTAGTGGGACAGAACCTCCTAACGGGGTCCATTGCCACTACAACGTTGAAGGGAATGAGAGACGAAGGCAAGGAGGATGAGTCAAGGGACCCTTTCCCTCGCCCTTATATAGCATCCGGCGAATAGATGACTTGCGCTCCGTCGCTATCGATAGACGGACGCTTGACAGAGGAGAGCAATGATGGCCTCGCTTCACATGTAGTCTTTATTTGAGCATGGGAAGTTGCCAAGGCGTTGTGGGGAAGTGGGGGCGTCTCACATTCCATCGTGCGCCACGCATCATGCCTGACCCGCAGGTGATTGGGGCCCGCACCATTTTGCCCCACTAACTAGTGGGACCGTGCATGCCGTGGGCCTAGGGGATACTGTCAGGCCCGTGGGACTGGGAGTACCCAGGACTGGGAGCACGTTAGCAAGCATTGCCAGGGGCCTCGCGAGGCCCCCTCGTGAGGTTGCCTCCTGAGGCTGCCCCCAAGGCCCTCGCGGAGCGGACGTGTCAGGGACGGCTCGGAGGAGCCACACGACCCTACATCATCACATGGGTGACGCGTGCCGTGTCGAGCAACGCCAAGGACCGTGTCGCCGATTCCCAAAGCAATCCCCAAAGGTTTCCAGTTTGGTGCAAGAGGACCGAGGCTGGGGGCTCGCCAGGACGGAGGTCATCACCGAGCCCACCAGCGCGTCATGGGCAGGAGGCTTTTGCAGGTGAAGACCGCTTTTGTCAGGTTAAGCTACAGTCATGTCACCCTTTGAATTGGTCGTTGTGGGGAGCCTTTCTGCCTTGTGTTTTGAGAGGAAGAGGATCGAGCCTCTACAGTCCTATCCCCTTTGAATTGGCCATTGTTGTGACCCTTCCCGCCTTGCAGCAAGAGTAGGGTTTTACACCGCATGGTGGCCCTTACCTTGGTAAACTACCGTGTCTGTTGTTCTTCCTCCTTAGCTTGAGCACGCCGGAGCATCGCCGTGAGGTTCCTAGATAGAGTAAGGAGAGGGAACTAGCACACCCCAGAGTTCGAACCTTCTTGGGTCGCCGGAGCCCCGATTCCGACAACGCCCTCACGTTGCGCTCGAGTTCGGGCGCAAGTGAGTAGACCACTGTGTCCACCTACCGTGGGACGGGTAGGCACATGGCCACTCTGTCATCTCGTTGCCCGCGGGTCACAACGCCCGCTCGCTTCGTGTACTGCGATGCTCATGGCCCGGAGGATGCCGCGTCGCCGCCCCGCTGAGCGCGGTCGTGGCATTTGGCCCAGATGCATCACCTAGCTTGCCACCACCACCTGCGGGGGCCAGGCGGCCCTCCCTCTACACCCACCTTCTCGTCGCATGCTAGGCGACAAGGGGGTGCCTTCTCCCCCTTTGTACCGCTTCTTGGACAGTGTGAGCGGCGGTTGCACGCCTCTGACCAAGGGCATCACCACAAATGGGAGCTCTCAGGATCCCAACTAGGTGCCCTGCATTCTCGGTGGGGCACAGGCCCCTCCGTCTCACCACCACCTCAAGTGTTCCTTGTGAGAGGCCAACGCGGCCCTGTCGGCGCCCAGGCCTGTGTGCCACCCCCGGTGGTCCGAGCCCCCATTGCTTTCAATGCCAGTGACCATCCCAAGTCTACAAGGGTGGTAGGTGATGTCCCTCTACTGTGCACTCACACCAACAGTTGTGTGGCCGATGCTAGAACGCTCATCCATGGTGTCGCGGGCATCAACCTACTCTCGATGGAGACTTCTGAGGCACTCCATGTGCCCTATGAGCGCTTGGCACTCACCAGGCCTGTCTTTGGTGTCACCAGCGGCGCTGCCCTGCCCCTGGGACAAGAATTATCGAACGGAGTTCATTGTCTTCATTGTGGCCCACATCGGCTTGCCCTACATTGCCATCTTAGGCTACCCGTTTCTCTCCAAGTTACGGGATGCGGTTCATCATGTCTACGGCCTCATCATGATGCCTGGGTGCAACGGCACCCTCATCGTCTGTTTCAACAAAAAGGAAGGAACACATGCCCTCGCGTGCGCCTACAAGGCGGCTGCGATCATATCCTTGGGCGGAGAGCATTCTCCCGAACCCGATGAGCCAAATCTAGTGAAAAAGAAGCTCTTGTTCTCCTAGGAGCGAGCCAAGACCAAGAAAGTATCATTAGACGGAAGTTCTATGGGTCCCTTCCTCACCATCGGTGGCGGCCTCACTCCCAAGCAGGAGAGTGCGCTCATCAACTTCCTCCGGGCAAACATTGATATGTCTGCACCCTTCTCGGGCTACCATCAAATAGAGACGCTAATGTTTGGCTTGGTGTTACGTCCGGCAAGCTCCTAGGTTTCTTGGTCTCCCATCGCGGAATCAAGGCTAACCCATAGAACATTAAGGACATCGAACAGATGCGGCCGCCTAGCAACCTCAAGGAGATGCAATGTCTCCTAGGTGCATGGTCTCTCTCAGTCGCTGCATTTCCAAGTTCGGTGAGTGGGCTCTCCCCTTCTTCAAGCTCATGAAGAGGTCTTTCCCCTTCAAGTGGACCCCCGAGGCCGACGTCGCCTCTGAGGACGTCAAGAGGTACCTCATGAGGCCCCCTGTCATGGTCACCCCACTCCCTTGTACTAGGCGGACACCCCTCAAACGGCTAGCGCGACCCCTTGTGGTGGAGCGGGAGCAGCATTCTTGCTTCAAGAGGAATCCCACTAAGTTCGTGCCTATAGACGTCACCCCTGCAGAGGAATCATGTGAGCCCCCTAAGGCCCTGTCGGCACCCACCGAGGGCCCCCTCCGGAGGCCCTGGCTCACCCTCAGTAGTCCACCCGGGGCCTGCCTCCGGAGGTCTAAGACCCAGCAGCCAAAGCCTCTTGATGATCACGACTCGGACACAATGGCCACACGCCTCGTTGATCACCATATCTAGTTCGTTAGTATGGTGCTTGTAACACCCCGTTACGCCTGGCACGGTCTAGATTGACCCCACTATAACAGCCCGGAACCGACGCTCCAAAAGATTCCCCTTTTATTCCATTGTCGTCATGTGATTTATTTGGCTCTCACATTCATCATCCGTTCATCTGCATAGCTTCATCACTGTTTTTTTGAAAACTTGCATCCATTCGTAGTTTCCGGTTCTCCCCATTCTTGTCGTCGACCATTTCGAGTCCAACCACACATGCACGCGCCCGCGGCATTACCAAACTATTGTTTGTAAAGTGGGTATAAAATATTCACTGATTGGGACAAAAGTTGGCATGCAATCTGATTTTATTGTAGGTAGATCGCCTGCGTAATTTCATAGAAATCGGAGATCGTTTGGTACTCCAATGAATAATAAATATCGAGACTATAGCCGGTCAAACGTTAGATGTTTTCGGTGTTTAAAAAAACTGTTGCTGGGCTGCCCGTTTTCTCTCACTGCTATGCCTAGCCCCTCTACATAGTGCACACACCCCTCGTGCGCGTCCGATAACTTCCCCGAAGCCAAAACAGACGATCGTAACCGTTGGGTCCGGATCAACCCCGTAATACCCCCAACATGTGCGCTTTTTTATTTGAACTTTCCTAGCCTTTTATTATCGACCATCCAATCAAATCGAAGGGTCCAAATACTGTCCAAGACAAACCTAGATCAAACTCTACCTATTCAATCAGTCTAACCCTATATTTTAGAAGGATATTCCCATCCCACCATTTCAACCGCCGCCACTCACACCTGGTCTCCTCCCACCTTGGGATCCTCCCTGTCCAAATTGCGCTACCACCTCCCTTGTTTTGCACACCCAGCCAACCAGCAACCTCCTTCCCTCGGATCCATCCATTCAACCACCTCACGCGACGCTCAAATTCCCTGGGAGGCTGGGATCCCAAGCTCCTTTGCCCCTCGCCCTTGGATGCGTCCGGCCAGCAGGGGAGCTCCCGAGCATGGCACCTGAGCCAACCACTGGAGCACCGTGTCCATGTACCCGACCCAGGAGCCCGAGCTCCTCTTTCCACACCTACGTGTCCGAGGCGCTCAAACCCAAGCCTTCCCTAGTGGAGCTCCATCCGCTGGTCCACCTTGTCGTCCTTGCATTGGCCAACAAACCCACTACTGCATCCGACCACATCCTCGCCCCAGCTCTGCATCGCCGGCGACCATCCCCCTGGATGTCACGACCCAATCGTGGAATGGATCGAGATCAAACAAATCACCTAAGTAACTTGGTAGTTTGGGATAACTTGAGGAGAAATAGGGTGCGGAATCAGAGAAGAGGCCGAGGAACAACAGAACGGGAGGTGAGAAATCTTTAGAGTTAATTCATCTGCAATATGAGTCCTTTGAGGGTTACAAACGTGATACATATACTCCTCCTACCAGGCCCACAGAAGGATACCCCTTGGCCCATCTTGTAGCCCACACAAAAGTTACAAACCACACAGTGACAGCCCAAACAGGGGGTGTTTCACTCTCCCTCACTTGAAATTCGGCTTGTCCCCAAGCCGATGATGATCAAGCTTGAATCCTGAATACCTCCCATCTCATTTAAGCGAAGAGTTAGTTCTCCTGGGTCATATGGTACTATCATGTGCCTGCACCCGAGCAACTCATAGGAAGATGGCATTAATTCAGTTTCAAATGGAGCTGCAGTTGAAGAGTGGGGCATCTTGGTCACCAGCAAGATAAATCTGAACCAACTAGGGGTCTCTTCCTTGATAGCAAGCAGGCAAGCAAGCTCCCCAATGCGAATGATACAAAAAAGCAGCTGGCTAGAAGAATGGTGCCACGGCATGACTGCAGTTTCTATGTTGCCTTGAGGTTGATGATTCATCTCAAAATTGAGCCCTCCTATGAACATTTGCACATGTGTATATATTGTGATCTGAGGTGTCCGCCACAAAAAAGGTGAGCAGTGAGCCCCAGAAGCATATATCTTAACTCCGTGGTGCAAAGAAATACAAGAAACTGAAGGGGCAAGTGGCTAGCTGAACGATCTTGAGAAAACTCAGGTGTTGTCATCCCAAAATTTAATTCAAACATGTCTTGAGAAATATTTTCTACAGGGAGCATCATGTAGTTCTCAGCTTGCTGCATTTTAGAGCGAGGCCCTTTTGGAAACCAGAATAAAGCCATTGGTAGTATCATAACCATGTGTTCCAAATAACCAAGTTGCATATCACGGTCCATCCAACAATAAACCACACATAAGTTAAGAATGCTTGTATGCATGATGTTGCCAATAAATAATACCCAAGTTCCTGGGATAAACTGCAAAATACCAGGGTCCCATTGCCTTCCAAAAAAATGTGCCCTCTTGTATGTGCAAGTTAGAGCACCAAAACTGTCAATCACTTCAGTCCCTTGAATCAAAATGGAATTTCCCTTGTCCTCCTCTTGTAGGTGTTCAAATCCACTTACGGCAAAGACTGTATTTCCCAGGTGCACCATTGTACCGGTGCACATAGCCGATTTTCCAAAGAACCAATAAGGTAGAAGAATGAAGTGTCGAATTCCAAGATCCCATTGTGTTGCAGTTGAAAGCTCAAGTCCATGACAAAGAGAATATTTTGAACTCGTGACCATAGGAAGCACCCCTAGTTTCATGTTTTGAATTGCCAGGATGGAACTTGAATCTCCTATCAGAGAACTCCATAGAGATAAATTGGTAACTAGAAACACTGGAACCCATATCTGCAATGGCAAGTGAAAAGGGAATAATGGGTTGAAGTACTACTATAAACAATTCTCTTACTTCAGTATACAGTGATGTTACTCTTCTTTTGTTCACAAAGGGTTCACACGATTGAAGTTGACCACTACCTCCACATGGTGGATTCTCTGGAATACGGAGATCTTCACCATGCCATACACTGTAAACATCTGCTGTAACGTCTCCTCACTGATCGGATAGTACACATGGTGCATAGTGACGCGCAGGACACCTCCGGTGAACACCTCTTGCTTGCTCGACATTTCGTCAGACACTTAGTAGACAGGAAGTGGGTGGCGACTGTTTTCTTGTCTCTGCGTTGAGGGTTTCGATATCACTGTTGCTCCACTCCAAGCCGATCCAAGCTAGCCCAGGGATTTTGTGTGATTCACGGAAGCAATTCACACCCAGGGTAGTGGATGTTATGAATCTGGCCGAGAGAATTGAGGAACACACAGTGGGAGCAAAATTTTGAGGAAATTTTGGGGCTCTAATTACCAAATGGTCACGACCCAATTGTGGAATGGATCAAGATCAGAAAAATCACCTAAGTAACTTGGTAGTTTGGGATAATTTGAGGAGAAATAGGGTGAGGAATCAAAGAAGAGGCTGAGGAACAAGAGAAAGAGAGGTGAGAAATCTTCAGAGTTAATTCATTTGCAATATGAGTCCTTTAAGGATTACAAACGTGATACATATACTCCTCCTATTAGACCCACGCAAGGATACCCCTTAGTCCATCTTGTAGCCCACAAAGAAGTTACAAACCACGTTGACAGACCAAACAGGGGGTGCTACACTGTACCAGTCCGGCCTCCTTTTTTTCCACCTCCAATCCTCCTCACACCTGCTTCCAAGAGACCAACCTTGATCCTCTCGCAGCCTATCCCGTACACGCGAAGCCCCTACACCAGACGACCTCTATGACCCCATCATGCCTCGCTGGACGAGCCGTTGCCCTTCCTTCGGTCACGGGCCACCCAGGTCACGTCGTCGCACTGGCTCTCCTTCCTCCTCTCCATTTCTTTCCTCTATTTTCTCTCAACCCCAAGGCTCTCTCTGTTTAGGAGCTCTCCGCCATGGACGCCTTGGTAGGCTTGATGTGGATCCTCCCCGGCAACGGCACCAGAAATCCTTCTTGCTACCTATTGAGCATGCGTTGGTTTTCCCTTGAAGAGGAAAGGGTGATGCAGCGAAGTAGATAAGTATTTCCCTCAGTTGTTGAGAACCAAGGTATTAATCCAGGAGGAGGAACAATCAAGTCACAAATGGTTGCACCTACACAAACAATCAAACTCTTGCACCCAACGCTATAAAGGGGTTGTCAATCCCTTAACGGTTATTTGGAAGGATCAGATCTGAAAGAGATAGATGTAAACGAGTGAGGAAATTAAAAGTTAAATAAATTGCAGCAAGGTGTAGATCTGAAATTATATGATGGAAAATAGACCCGGGGGCCATAGGTTTCATTAGAGTCTTCTCTCTTTAAGGCAAATATCATGGTGGGTAAACAAATTACTATCAACCAATTGATGGAAAAGTGAGTAAGCATGTAGTTATCCAAGGCAATGATCATGTATATAGGCATCAGGTCCGTGACAAGTAGAACGAAATGATTCTTCATCTACTACTATTACTCCACACATCGACCGACTCCTGCCTGCATCTAGAGTATTAAGTTCATGAAGAACAGAGTAACGCATTAAGAAAGATGACATGATCTAGAGGGATAAACTCAAGAAATATGATGAAAACCCGATATTTCAACCCTTGATGGCAACAATACAATACGTGCCTCGATACCCCTAGTTTGTCACTGGGTGAGGACACCGCAAGATTGAACTTAAAACTAAGCACATCTCCCAATGCAATAATTACCAATCTAGTTGGCCAAACCAAACTAATAACTCGAAGAGACTTGCAAGGATATGAAATCATGCATATAAGAATTCAGGAAAGACTCAAATAATATTCATGGATAATCTGAACATAAACCCACAATTCATCGGATCTCGACAAACACACCGCAAAATTGTATTACGTTGGATAGATCTCGATGAAGATCATGAAGTACATGGTATTGAGAAGCAAAGAGAGAGAAGAAACCATCTAGATACTAGCTATGGACCCATAGGTCTGTGGTGAACTACTCACGCATCATAGGGGCAATGGAGTTGATGTAGATTCCCTCCATGATCAAATTCCCCTTTGGTGGATTACCGGTAATGGATCCAAGATTGGATCTCTCGGGAACGGAGGCTTCTAGCGGCGCCGACGCGGCCACCCCCCTGGACGACCCCTAGGGCTTGTGGCCCCACTGTGGCTCCTCTGCCTTGGTTCTCAAGTCTTGCAGTTTCCTTTTGTTCTAGAAAAAATCATTCTAAAGGTTTCATTACGTTTGGACTTCGTTTAACATTCCTTATCTACGAAACTCAAAAACAAGGAAAAAACAGAAACTAGCACGAGGCTCTACATTAATAGGTTAGTCCCAAAAATAATATAAAATAGCATATTAATGCCTATAAAACATCCAAAACAGATAATATAATAGCATGGAACAATCAAAAATTATAGATATGTTGGAGACGCATCAGCATCCCCAAGCTAAATTCCTGCTCGTCCTCGAGTAGGTAAATGATAAAACAATTTTTTTGATGTGGAATACTACCTAACATATTTATCCATGTAATATTCTTTATTGTGGCATGAATATTAAAATCCATAAGATTCAAACCAATAATCAATATTGACATAAAAACAGTAATACTTCGAGCACACCAACAAGGTTGTCGTGTCCTTTCGAAATAACATGGCCTTGGAAAGTTATCCCTACAAAATCATATGGTTTGGCTATGCTCCATCTTCCCCACACAAGTATCTAAATCATGCACAACCCCAACAAACAATTCAAGAAATTGTTTCACACTTTGGTTGTTCTCAAACCTTTTCAACTCTCACCCAATACAAGAGCATGAGCCACGGATATAGCATTATAGGTGGAATAGAATATGGAGGAGGTGCAAGGGAAAAAGGAGAAGATAGTCTCACATCAACTAGGCATATCAACAGGTTATGGAGATGCCCGTAAATAGATATCAATGTGAGTGAGTAGGGATTTCCATTCAACAAATGCACTCAGAGCTATAAGTGTATGAAAGCTCAAAAAGAAAACTAAGTGGTCGTGCAAGATGAATATCCACTAGTTATATGAAAGTGACAAAATAGGAGACTCTCTATCATGAAGATCATGGTGCTACTTTGAAGAACAAGTGTGGAAAAAGTTAGTAGCAATTGTCCCTTCTCTCTTTCTCTCATTATATATATATATATATATATTGGTGGGCTTCTTTGGCCTCTTTTATTATTTTGTTTGGGCTTCGCTGACCTCTTTTATTTTTGTAAAGTCTGGATACTCATCCCAACTTGTGAGGGAGTCATAGCCTCCATCATCCTTTTGTCTCATGGGACAATGCTCTATTAATGAAAAATCATCACACTTTTATTTACTTATAACTGAAAGAAAAAGAAATTACAACTCGATTCCTATGACAAAATATGACTCTATATGCAATATGAAGTGATGATGCAAGTCATAGAAAACTGCATGGTAGAAGTTGCATGTGTAGGATCAAGAGAGGGGTGTCTAGATGGGGGGTGAATAGACTACTAGCTTTAAAACCTAACCTTTTTCCAAGTTAATTGGTTGGCTTATTTTAATAATTTTAGCAAGTCTAGCAAGTCTAACAGCCCTACACATGCATGTCTACAAGTATGGCAGTGGAAACTAAAGACATTGCACACGTAAGTAAAGAGATGGGGTAGGAAGATCAAACGCAATAGGAGACGCAATGATTTTTCCCGTGGTTCTCATAGGTGGTGCGATCGTACGTCCACGTTCATGGAGTCTTCAACCCATGGAGGGTAACGTCGCGAGAGTCCATGGAGGGCTCTACTCGCGGAGGGTTCCATGAAGAAACAACCTTTACTATTCCATGTGGCTTCCGTCCATGAAGGACTAGCCTCACTATGGGTAGATCTTCACGAAGTAGGAGATCTCCTTGCCCTTACAAACTTCTTGGTTCGCTCCACAACATGAAGTAGGAGGCTCAGAAGTGACACCTAATCAATCTAGGAGGCACCACCCTCCAAAAGGTAATAGGCTCGGTAATGACGATGAACTCCTTGCTCTTGTGCTTCAAGATGATAGACTCCTCAACACACAATCACTCTCTCATAGATTTGGCTTGATGGAAAGTAGCTTGGGGAGGCTAGAGATCAAGATCCATATGGTTGGAGTGGAAGATCTTGACCTCAACACAAGGGTAGGTGGTTCTCTCTCAGAAAACTGAGTAGGATAGGTATGGAATAGTTCTGAGTGCTTCTCTTTCGAGTAGGTGGTGGTGAAGGGGTATATATAGGCATCCCCAAAAATCCTACCGTTACACACAAAATGACCATCTCGGTGACACTGATGTGTAAATGTCGGTGGTACCGAAGTGACCAAAAGTGGCAACTTTTGAATCTCGGAGGGACCGATATACAATTCTCGGTTGCACCGACAAGGTGACCAACCATCAGATTTTCCAATCTCGGTGACGCCGATTCACCATTTTTGGACGGACTAAAAAAGTGAACTTGCGTAATAGAATCTTGGCTACCCAACTCGGTGGCACCGAGTGTAGTGTCGGCTGCACCGAAGTGGCTGAGTCTATCTAGGGTTTAGAATCGGTGGCACCGGAATAGGAATGTTGGTTGAACCGATTTTGCATATTTGTCTTAGGACAGACTTTGGTGGGAGAGTTTGTGGATGTTTTGGTGATTGTCACTTTTGCATGTTTGAACATATTGTTCACCATCAAAACATTACCCCCTTTTAATAGTATTGGATTTCCTATGGACTCAAAGTGATTTCTCACAAATGCAAAATGTAGAGTCCTCTTGCTTGAACCTTGGCCAACCTATTTCCTTGAATCTTGGGGTAATTCCACAATCTCCTCAATCCTTTTGCCAACTCAACTCTCCATGGATTATTATCTGAAATACACTAGATAGAGGTGTTAGTCCAAGAGACAATGTATGTTGTCATGAATTATCAAAACCACCAAGGGAGCATGTTGTGCTTTCAGTCTCCCCCTTTTTGGTAATTGATGACAACATACAACCAAAGCTTCAACTAAAGATATACATGGATGCAATGAAGACTTTGAGAAACACATGACCTAGATTTCCTCCCCCTAAATGTGTGTAGTCCTTTAAAGGATAGTTGCTTTGGAATGCATGGACACACATGTGGATGAAAGGGATGTAAGAGTAATGTGTATCTTGGCGATATGCATCAATATATGTGAAGGAAATGTATATCCTTGATCAAGACTTCACTCTTGCAAACAATATGTGCAACAAGCAAGAGATCATGTTGATCAAAGATATGATGCATATACTTACCTTGAGTTCTTGAGCATTCTATTAGTAGAGACACACTTGAGAAAACAGTGTTAGGAAACACAATAGTATTCTACCAGTCAAAAGCAATCAAACACAAAGGATACCAACATGTGGAGAACATATAAAATATGATAATCATTAAGATTGATATGTCTTCACCTTTAGCATTAATCTATTATATCTTTTCTCCCCTTTGATATGAAATGGTAGTACATCCTCTCCCCCCAAATCTCACAATGTAGATATTGGTATCGTATAGGGTGAGAAAAGTAATCCTTTGTTCACTTTAGACTTTTTCTCCAAAAGTAGTTGTCTCCCCCTACATTGTTGTTCCTCTCCTTGATTTTATAAGTGTGAACTTTTGATATTTTCCTCTCCCCCTAAATCATACCTCCCCCTTTGCATAAGCATGTAACTCTCCCTTTAACAAGAAGCTTTGATATTCTCCCCCTTTGGCATAAAATACCAAAAAGCTTAAATGTGGGAGTAGTGACAGGGATCATTGACAAGGAAGGGATCCTAGAGATCAAGGAATATTGAAAGTTGGGTCCATTTAAAAGACTAAGGGAATCATTGAATATAGCTTCTCCCCCTTTGGCAAATTGTAGTTTTCTTCTCCTTGGAGCTAGGGATCCTAGAATAAAGAATTTCTCCCCCGAAATGTTGTTTGTTCTTCTCCCCCCTGAAAAAAATATATGTATATATATATAGTTTTTCTTAATGAAGGGGTCATGAAAAGAACACGAATATCACAAGAATAGAAACAAGTAAACATTATCAAAGAAACAAATATTTTGAAAGTAAATCGCTGACTCCGGGATAAATAAATCGATGATACCGAGATTGTGTAGTGTAGCTTATCTGCAAATTCAGTAGCACCGAGTTATCTATATCGGTGACTCCGAATGATAAACCAAGTTTCTGTTTTCAGAGAGACAAACGAGATTGTTTTAAAAAATAAAAATGTGAAAGATTTACAAAGGACATCAAATAGATAAGATTTAAGTGGTTACGGGAGATCATGCAAATAGAGAGCAAGCCACACAAGATTCTTAACTAAATGATGGGCGGCGACTAGGTCACCTATATTAAAGTATATTGACTTAGGAGCCAAGCAAGAATGCTTGATCATAGGTCATACTCATCGTTTAAGCTCAAAATGGGGTTACCATTTTTTGATTAAGAATTTTGATGTCTTCATATCTCTTGAGTTGCTTTGGCCCATGACTTGGAGTAAAGCCTTTTCAAGTATATAAGTACATACCTTTGAATCATGTTGATGATGCTGCTCGTAGGTGATCTTGTTGAGGATGCTCGAGGTTGATGAAGATCATCTTGAATTTGGAGCAATCCTTCTCGTTCTAGTACACTCATCACCTACAAAGGTTAGTCATGCAAGGAAGAGCAATAGATATGTCCAATTGACATGATACTACTTCAGATTTTGCAACTAAGATCAACTATATGTGAAGGATATATTTTTATTGTCTTCTTCCTTCCATCATCAAGAGGGCTTGGATACTTGGTACTGACAAGATTGCTTATGATTGGAGTTGATGGCAATCTTGTGGAATGAGGTTATTCCAAGTTCCCACAAAAGGTTAGATGCAATACAAGGGAGCATAGAATTCCATGGCACATGATAACGAGTTACGAGAACATGGAGATAATAAGAAAGCTCATGCCCTTGCTTGCAACCAAGTGAGTCTAGCTCAAGTTTGAGGCATCAGTGATGTTCAACTCACTCCTCAAATGACAAAATGTTTTCTCATCAAGTGGCTTGGTGAAGATATCGGCCAATTGTTTGTTAGTATGAACATGCTTAAGATTGATATCTCCTTTGGCAACATGATCATGAATGAAATGATGACTTGAATATGCTTGGTTCGAGAATGTTGCATAGGATTATCACTAGTAGAAAACCGACCTTTTGTCTGCATCATTAGTCCCGGTTGGCTTTCGAGCCGGCACTAATGTGATCATTAGTGCCGGTTCCTGACGGGGATCATTAGTGTCTGTTCATTACGGACCTTTAGTTCCGGTTGGTAGCTCCAACCGGCACTAAACGTGTGGTGGCAGGCTGGCGTCAGCCTGCAGCCTCATGGGAACCTTTACTCCCAGTTGGTGGCTCCAACCGCGACTATAGGATAACCTTTAGTCGCGGTTGGAGCCACCAACCAAGACTAAAGGTTAGTCACGGTTGTGGTGGGAGTTTAGTCCCACCTTGCCAAGCAAGGGGCGCTCGCACTGGTTTATAAGACCACCCCTCTCTGCCTTGTTGAGTTCCTCTCAAATTGAAAATAGATGCCCGTATGTGGGGAAATTTGACCTCAAATCAAACTGAATTCTAGTCTGAGTTCAGGTTGAATTTTCCCTACATAAGCGCATCTATGTTCATTTTTGCTATTTATTATGTTACTTCAATTTTTAACTTATTTGAACTCCATACTTTTTGTATGTTCAAAATGCACCATCCAAAGCCACATCATCAATTTTCAACCCTTTCTAACTTCATTTGGTATTTTTCATGCACATACTGATTTTTTTTCCAGCAAAATAACCCTAAAATTGAAAAACACTTGAAATGAACTTTGAAAAGGTTGAAAGTTGGCATGGTATCATCATTTCACCCACATAGCATGTTGTAAAAAGTTGAGAGGGTTACGGCAAAAACTGGATGCACTTCGTGTACAAAATGGACAATCTCTTTCGAACTATCGGGTTTTCGGACAAAAACTCTCCTGTTACAAATGCATTTCATTTTTTAGGTTATTTGAACTCCATAATTTTTGTGCATTCAAAATACACCATTCAAAGCCACATCATCAATTTTCAACCCATTCTAACTTCATTTGGTATTTTTCGTGCACTTACTGATTTTTTCCAGCAAAATAACCCTAAAATTGAAAAGCACTTCAAATGAACTCTGAAAGGTTTAAAGTTGGCATGGTATCATAATTTCACCCACATAGCATGTTATAAAAAGTTGAGAGGGCTACAGCAAAAAACTAGATGCACTATGTGTACAAAATGGACAATCTCTTTCGAAGTATTAAGGTTTCGGACGAAAACTCGCATGTTACAAAGGCATTTCAGTTTTAACTTATTTGAACTCCACACTTTTTGCGTGTTAAAAATACACCATTCAAAGCCACTTCATCACTTTTCCACCCTTTCTGACTTCATTTGCTACTTTTCCTGTATTTACTGATTTGTTTCAGCAAAAAATAACCCTGAAATTGAAAAGAACTTCAAATGAACTCCGAAAAGGTTGAAAGTTGGCATGGTATCATCATTTCACCCACATAGCATGTTATAAAAAGTTGAGTGGGTTACGGCAAAAATAGGATGCACTTCGTGTACAAAATGGACAATCTCTTTCGAAGTATCAAGGCTTCGGACGAAAACTCGCCTGTTACAAAGGAATTTCAATTTTTTAACTTATTTGAACTCCATACTTTTTGTGTGTTCAAAATGCACCATTCAAAGCCACATCATCACTTTTCAACCCTTTCTGACTTCATTTGCTATTTTTCATGCATTTACTCATTTGTTTTAGCAAAATAACCATGAAATTGAAAAGCACTTCAAATGATCTCTGAAAAGGTTGAAAGTTGGCATGGTATCATAATTTCACCCACGTGGCATGTTATAAAAAGTTGAGATGGTTACGGCAAAAATCTGGAAGCACTTCGTGTACAAAATGGACAATCTCTTTCGAAGTATCAGGGTTTCCGACGAAAACACGCCTGTTACAAAGGAATTTCATTTTTTTAACTTATTTGAACTCCATAATTTTTGTGTTTTCAAAATGCACCATTCAAAGCCACATCATCAATTTTCAACCCTTTCTGACTTCATTTGCCATTTTTCATGCACTTACTGATTTTTTGAGCAAAATAACCCTGAAATTGAAAAGCACTTCAAATGAACTCTGAAAAGGTTGGAAGTTGGCATGGTATCATCATTTCACCCACATAGCATTTGCTACAAAGTTGAGAGGGTTACGGCAAACATTGGATGCACTTCGTGTACAAAATGGACAATCTCTTTAGAAGTATCAATATTTCAGACGAAAACTCGCCTGCTACAAAGACATTTCTTTTTTTAACTTATTTGAACTCCATACTTTTTTTGTGTTCAAAATGCACCATTCAAAGACACATCATCAGTGTTCAACCCTTTCTGACTTCATCTGCTATTTTTCATGCATTTACTGATTTTTTTTTCCAGCAAAATAACCCTGAAATTGAAAAGCACTTCAAATGAACTCTGAATAGGTTGGAAGTTGGAATGGTATCATCATTTCACCCACATAGCATTTGCTACAAAGTTGAGAGGGTTACGGCAAACATTGGATGCACTTCGTGTACCAAATGGACAGTCTCTTTAGAAGCATCAATGTTTCAGACGAAAACTCGCCTGCTACAAAGACATTTCTTTTTTTAACTTATTTGAACTCCACACTTTTTTTGTGTTCAAAATGCACCATTCAAAGACACATCATCAGTTTTCAACCCTTTCTGACTTCATCTGCTATTTTTCATGCATTTACTGATTTTTTTTCCAGCAAAATAACCCTGAAATTGAAAAGCACTTCAAATGAACTCTGAAAAGGTTGGAAGTTGGCATGGTATCATCATTTCACCCACATAGCATGTTATAAAAGGTTGGGAGGGTTGCGGCAAAAACTGGATGAACTTCATGTACAAAATGGACAATATGTTTCAAAGTATCAAGGTTTCGGACGAAAACTCGCCTGTTACAAATGCATTTCATTTTTTAACTTATTTGAGCTCCATACTTTTTGTGTGTTCAAAATACACCATTCAAAGCCACATCATCACTTTTCAACCCTTTCTGACATCATTTGCTATTTTTCATGCATTTAGTGATTTGTTTCAGCAAAAAATAACCCTGAAATTGAAAAGAACTTCAAATGAACTCCGAAAAGGTTAAAAGTTGGCATGGTATCACCATTTCACCCACATAGCATGTTATAAAAAGTTGAGTGGGTTACGGCAAAAATAGGATGCACTTCGTGTACAAAATGGACAATCTCTTTCGAAGTATTAAGGCTTCGGACGAAAACTCGCCTGTTACAAAGGAATTTCAATTTTTTAACTTATTTGAACTCCATACTTTTTGTGTGTTCCAAATGCTCCATTCAAAGCCACATCATCACTTTTCAATCCTTTCTGACTTCATTTGCTATTTTTCATGCATTTACTCATTTGTTTCAGCAAAATAACCATGAAATTGAAACGCACTTCAAATGATCTCTCAAAAGGTTGAAATTTGGCATGGTATCATAATTTCACCCACGTAGCATGTTATAAAAAGTTGAGATGGTTACGGCAAAAACTGGACGCACTTCGTGTACAAAATGGACAATCTCTTTCGAAGTATCAGGGTTTCAGACGAAAACACGCCTGTTACAAAGGAATTTCATTTCTTTAACTTATTTGAACTCCATAATTTTTGTGTGTTCAAAATGCACCATTCAAAGCCACATCATCAATTTTCAACCCTTTCTGACTTCATTTGCTATTTTTCATGCACTAACTAATTTTTTCAGCAAAATAACCCTGAAATTGAAAAGCACTTCAAATGAACTCTGAAAAGGTTGGAAGTTAGCATGGTATCATCATTTCACCCACATAGCATTTGCTACAAAGTTGAGAGGTTTACGGCAAAAATTGGATGCACTTCGTGTACAAAATGGACAATCGCTTTCGAAGTATCCAGGTTTCAGACGAAAACTCGCCTGCTACAAAGATATTTCATTCTTTAACTTATTTGAACTCCATAATTTTTTGTGTTCAAAATGCACCATTCAAAGCCACGTCATCAGTTTTCAACCCTTTCTAACTTCACCTGCTATTTTTCATGCATTTACTGATCTTTTTTCCAGCAAAACAACCCTGAAATTGAAAAGCACTTCAAATGAACTATGAAAGGTTGAAAGTTGGCATGGTATCATAATTTCACCGACATAACATGTTATAAAAAGTTGAGAGGGCTATGGCAAAAAACTAGATAAACTTCGTGTACAAAATGGACAATGTCTTTCGAAGTATCAGGGTTTCGGACGAAAACACGCCTGTTACAAAGGCATTTCATTTTTTTAACTCATTTGAACTCCATAATTTTTGTGTGTTCAAAATACACCATTCAAAGCCACATCATCAATTTTCAACCCATTCTGACTTCATTTGGTATTTGTCGTGCACTTACTAATTTTTTCTAGAAAAATAACCATCAAGTTGAAAAGCACTTCAAAAGAACTCTGAAAGGTTGAAAGTTGGCATGGTATCATAATTTCACCCACATCGCATCTTATAAAAAGGTGAGAGGGCTACGGCAAAAAACTGGATGCACTTCCTGTACAAAATGGACAATCTCTTTCGAAGTATCAGGGTTTCGGACGAAAAGTTGCCTGTTACAAAGGCACTTCATTTTTTAACTTATGTGAACTCCATAGTTTTTGTGTTAGAAAAATGCACCATTCAAAGCCACGTCATCACTTTTCAACCCTTTCTGACTTCATTTGCTATTTTCTACTGATTTGTTTCAACAAAATAACCCTGAAATTGAAAAGCACTTCAAATGAACTCTGAAAATATTGAAACTACGCATGGTATCATCATTTCACCCACATAGCATGTTATAAAAAGTTGAGTGGGTTACGGCAAAAACTGGATGCATTTCGTGCACAAAATGGAAAATCTCTTTCGAAGTATCAAGGCTTCGGACGAAAACTCGCCTGTTACAAAGGAATTTCATTTTTTTAACTTATTTGAACTCCATACTTTTTGTGTGTTGAAAATGCACCATTCAAAGCCACATCATCACTTTTCAACCCTATCTGACTTCATTTGTTATTTTTCATGCATTTACTCATTTGGTTCAGCAAAATAACCATTCAATTGAAAAGCACTTCCAATGAACTCTAAGAAGGTTGAAAGTTGGCATGGTATCATAATTTCACCCACGTAGCATGTTACAAAAGGGACAATCTCTCTTGAAGTATCAAGGCTTCGGAGAAAAACTCGCCTGTTACACAGGAAATTTCATTTTTTTAACTTATTTGAACGCCATACTTTTTGTGTGTTCAAAATGCACCCTTCAAAGCCACGTCATCACTTTTCATCCCTTTCTGTCTTCATTTGCTATTTTCCATGCATTTATTGATTTCTTTCAACAAAATAACTCTGAAAGTGAAAAGCACTTCAAATGAACTCTGAAAAGGTTGAAAGTTGGCATGGTATCATCATTTCACCCACATAGCATGTTATAAAAAGTTGAGTGGGTTACGGCAAAAACTGGACGCACTTCGTGGACAAAATGGACAATCTCTTTCGAAGTATCAAGGCTTTGGATGAAAACTCGCCTGTTACAACGGAATTTTATTTTTTTAACTTATTTGAACTCCATACTTTTTGTGTGTTCAAAATGCACCATTCAAAGCCACATCATCACTTTTCAACCCTTTCTCGCTTCATTTGCTATTTTGCATGCATTTACTCATTTGTTTTAGCACAATAACCATGAAATTGAAAGGCACTTCAAATGAACTCTAAAAAGGTTGAAATTTGGCATGGTATCATAATTTCACCCATGTAGCATGTTATAAAAGGTTGAGATGGTTACGGCAAAAATTGAAGGCACTTCGTGTACAAAACAGACAATCTGTTTCGATGTATCAGGGTTTCGGACGAAAACTCGCCTGTTACAAAGGAATTTCATTTTTTTAACTTATTTGAGATCCATAATTTTTGTGTGTTCAAAATGCACCATTCAAAGCCACATTATCAATTTTCAACCCTTTCTGACTTCATTTGCTATTTTCATGCACTTATTAATTTGTTTCAGCAAAATAACCCTAAAATTGAAAAGCACTTCAAATGAACTTTGAAAAGGTTGAAAGTTGGCATGGTATCATCATTTCACCCACATAGCATGTTATAAAAAGTTGAGTGGGTTACGGAAAAAACTGGATGCACTTCGTGTACAAAAGGGACAATCTCTCTCGAAGTATCAAGGCTTTGGAGAAAAACTCGCGTGTTACAGAGGAAATTTCATTTTTTTAACTTATTTGAACGCCATAATTTTTGTGTGTTCAAAATGCACCCTCCAAAGCCACGTCATCACTTTTCATCCCTTTCTGTCTTCATTTGCTATTTTCCATGCATTTATTGATTTCTTTCAACAAAATAACTCTGAAAGTGAAAAGCACTTCAAATGACCTCTAAAAAGGTTGAAAGTTGGCATGGTATCATCATTTCACCCACATAGCATGTTATAAAAAGTTGAGTGGGTTACGGCAAAAACTGTATGTACTTCGTGTACAAAATGGACAATCTCTTTCGAAGTATCAAGGCTTTGGATGAAAACTCGCCTGTTACAAAGGAATTTCATTTTTTTAACTTATTTGAACTCCATACTTTTTGTGTGTTCAAAATGCACCATTCAAAGCCACATCATCACTTTTTAACCCTTTCTGGCTTCATTTGCTATTTTCCATGCATTTACTCATTTGTTTTAGCACAATAACCATGAAATTGAAAGGCACTTCAAATGAACTCTAAAAAGGTTGAAATTTGGCATGGTATCATAATTTCACCCATGTAGCATGTTATAAAAAGTTGAGATGGTTACGGCAAAAATTGAAGGCACTTCGTGTACAAAACAGACAATCTGTTTCAAAGTATCACGGTTTCGGACGAAAACTCGCCTGTTACAAAGGAATTTCATTTTTTTAACTTATTTGAGATCCATAATTTTTGTTGTTCAAAATTTACCATTCAAAGCCACATCATCCATTTTCAACCCTTTCTGACTTAATTTGCTATTTTTCATGCACTTACAAATATTTTTCAGCAAAATAACCCTGAAATTGAAAACCACTTCAAATGAACTCTGAAAAGGTTGAAAGTTGGAACGGTGTCAACATTTGACCCACATAGCATGTTCTAAAAAGTTGAGAGGATTACGGCAAAAACTGGATGCACTTCGTGTACAAAATGGACAATCTCTTTCGAAGTATCAAGGTTTCGGACGAAAATTCGCCCGCTACAAAGACATTTCTTTTTTTAACTTATTTGAAATCCATACTTTTTTGTGTTCAAAATGCAACACTCAAGGCCACATCATCAGTTTTCAACCCTTTCCGACTTCATCTATTATTTTTGATGCATTTACCGATTTTTTTCTCCAGGAAAATAACCCTGAAATTTAAAAGCACTGAAAATGAACTCCGAAAAGGTTGAAAGTTGGCATGGTATCATCATTTCATCGACATGGCATGTTATAAAAGTTGAGTGGGTTACGGAAAAAAAAGGTACACTTCGCGTACAAAATGGACAATCTCTTTCAAGTATCAGTGTTTCGGACGAAAACACGCCTGTTACAAAGGCATTTCATTTTTTTAGCTTATTTGAACTCCATACTGTTTGTGTGTTCAAAATGCACCACTCAAAGCCACATCATCAATTTTCAACCCTTTCTGACTTCATTTGCTATTTTTCATGCTCTTACTGATTTTTTCAGCAAAATAACCCTAAAATTGAACAGCACTTCAAATGAACTCTGAAAAGGTTGAATGTTGGCATGGTATCATCATTTCAGCCACATAGCATGTGCTAAAAAGTTGAGAGGGTTCGGCAAAAACTCAATGCACTTCGCGTACAAAATGGACAATCTCTTTCGAAGTATCAAGGTTTTGGACGAAAACTCGCCTGCTACAAAGACATTTCTTTTTTGAACTTATTTGAACTCCATACTGTTTGTGTGTTCAAAAAGCACCACTCAAAGCCACATCATCAATTTTCAACCCTTTCTGACTT
Organism: Hordeum marinum; assembly: GCA_022496015.1. NCBI lineage: Eukaryota > Viridiplantae > Streptophyta > Magnoliopsida > Poales > Poaceae > Hordeum > Hordeum marinum. Next base: position 267,303,843 of record CM039675.1, on the reverse strand, counting down.
CATTTGCTATTTTTCATGCACTTACTAATTTTTCCAGCAAAATAACCCTAAAATTGAAAAGCACTTCAAATGAACTCTGAAAAGGTTGAAAGTTGGCATGGTATCATCATTTCACCGACATAGCATGTTATAAAAAGTTGAGTGGGTTACGACAAAAACTGCATGCACTGCGTGTACAAAATACACAATCTCTTTCAAAGTATCAGGGTTTCGGACGAAAACTCGCCTATTACAAAGACATTTCTTTTTTTAACTTATTTGAACTACATACTTTTTTATGTTCAAAATGCACCATTCAAAGCCACATCATCACTTTTTAACCCTTTCTGACTTCATCTCTTATTTTTCATGCATTTACTGATTTTTGCTCCAACAAAATAACACTAAAATTGAAAAGCACTTCAAATGAACTCTGAAAAGGTTGAAAGTTGGCATGGTATCATCATTTCACCCACATAGAATGTTCTAAAAAGTTGAGAGGGTTTAGACAAAAACTAGATGCACTTCGTGTACAAAATGGACAATCTCTTTCGAAGTATCAGGGTTTCGGACAAAAACTCGCCTATTAAAAAGACATTTCTTTTTTTAACTTATTTGAACTCCATAATTTTTTCTGTTCAAAATGCACCATTCAAAGCCACATATCACTTTTCAACCCTTTTTGACTTCATTTGCTATTTTTCATGCATTTATTGATTTGTTTCCAGCAAAATAACCCTCAAATTGAAAAGCACTTCAAAGGAACTCTGAAAAGGTTGGAAGTTGGCATGGTATCATCATTTCACCTACATAGCATGTTATAAAAAGTTGAGAGGGTTACAGCAAAAACTGGATGCTCTTCGTGTGCAAAATGGACAATCTCTTTCGAAGTTTCATGGTTTTGGACGAAAACTCACCTGTTACAAAGGCATTTCATTTTTTAAATAACCTAAGAATTACCAAATTGGATATAATGATAAAACACGATAATATTAAACAGTAGAAAAAAAGAATCACTGGAAAATCTATTTTGAAAGTAAAGTTATTCACAAACTTGTGATTCACACACATTTCAAAAAATTCAAATTTAAACTATTCGAATTTGAAAACTACTGCCACTAACAGAAAGTTTATAATATTTATGACCTAACGCAAAATATTCACTCATTAACTCTTAATAAAGCACACAAAAACTCACAAACAAAAGAAAATAAATAAAGCAAAAAAATAAAGAAATGAAAAATAATTAAAAAATAGGCCGCCTACTGGGCCGCCACGGCCTGCATACGACTAGAAACCCAACTTGCGCCAGGATGCAGGCCCGCAAGGCCTAGTAGGCCCAACAGGGCCGCACAGGTTCGATAGGCCCACATAGGCCTGCTTAGAGAGGAGCTCGAGGGAGCAGCCGCAATGTGGCTCATAAACTAGTGCGGCTGCCCCTCGCTTGATGAGGTGGGACTACACTTCCACCGCAATGCCTCGTGCCAGGAACTGGCCTTTAGTCATGGTTGGTGGCTTCAACCGCGACTAAAGACCCCCCCTTTACTCTCGATTGGAGCCACCAATCGTGACTAAAGGGTTTCGCTTACCGCCTCCCGCACCCGCTGAAATTCACCTTTAGTCATGGTTGGTGGCTACAACCGCAACTAGAGGGGGGGTCTTTAGTCGCGGTTGGAGCCACCAACTACGACTAAAGGTCCTCCTATATAAGCAGCACTTGAACTTTTTTCATTTTCCCTCTGCTTTCTTCGTCTCTTCGACCACAGAGGAGATCGCCGCCCGCGCACGCCCAACTCCGTCCCCGCCCACACCGTCGCCGCTCATGTCGTCGCCGCCCCCGACTTGCCACCCACGCAGTCGCCACCCCAGATGCGTCGACCCCCATCGCTCGCCGCCCGGCCCCACCTCCTCGAGCTCGCGCACCATCACCCTTGCCATCGCCGTCGCCCCGCTGTGAGCCCATGACTCGCCTCTGGATTTTTTTCTTAATAATTAGATGAATTTTAGATATATTAGATGTTAATTAGATGTCTATTAGTTGTTAATTAGATAAGTTTTGAATGTTAATTAGATGTTAATTAGATGTTAGACGAATTACATGTTAATTATATGTTAGATGTATATTAGATGTTAATTAGATTTATATTAGTTGTTTTTTCAATGTTAATTATATGTTAATTAATTAGATGTTAGATGAATTAGATTTATATTAGATGTTAGATATATATTAGATGTATATTAGATGAATTTTAATTGTTAATTACGTGTTAATTAGATGTTAGATGAATTTTAATTCGATGTTAATTAGATGAATTTTGAATGTTAATTAAATGTTAGAGGAATTTTTTTCATAACAATATTTTTCTCGGAGTCAACGATGCTTGGCCCCCATCCTCGTCATCGACTCGTTTGCGACGACGTCCTGCTTCAGAGGGGCAACGTTCAGGACTGGGCCCTGCCTGGTTGGCACTAGGAGGTGCTACCTTCAAGGGCGCGCAGCTTGGTGAGGAACCCGAGTCCCGTCATCGACCCGGAGCTTCTTCGGTGGCATTTGCATGGGCCACTTTCGGTGTGGAGGCAGCCGGCCCCGCCGAAGGTGGTACATCACCATGTCAAGGAGGAGGACGAGCATGTCCATTGGTACATGGATGTGTTGGACGTCAGGTTCTCCAATACCTGGCAGGTTCTTCGGGGATATCACCCGAGCTATGATCCTGTAATAGTTCCTTCTCTTTGGGTGTCCACCGCGTGCCGCGCAAGACGTCAATTGGATCTGTAGTAGTGATATTATATAGTCAATAACATTCGAGATGTATTAGTAATAATATTCGAGATGTATTCGAGATTATATTCGATAATATTGGAGACGATTTATTCGAGATTATATTCGATGATGCATATTATGTACTATGATTCAGTTTTCCTTATTGATTGCATGCATTCTAATTTGAATACCCAATTGTTTTATCTTTATTATGGGTTAGTTAAATATAAGCTATGGACAATTCCGACAGAGAAGGAGAAGGGCTCTGTTCGACATCATACGCTCCACGAGCCTAGAGCATGAACATGAAGATGATGATGGCTTGCAATATCTGAACAATTCCGGTGAGGGTTGTATGTTTGATGAAGACAAAAGAATAGATGAATTTGGCAACGATGTTGACAAAGAAAATGTTCTTCAAATAACAAAGACCGGTGAGGTTTATTTATTATATAAGCCATCCGGTGATCATTACATGTCTTAATGGAGTTGTATATGTATTAATGAATCGATCTTTCTTCTTTTAGGCCTCCGAATCGAGATAATCTTCTACAAGCGACATGCTAAAGCGAGGCCTGGACAGAAAGTTGGACGCTGGCGTAAAGTTCAGCATCGATTCCATCAATACATCAACTGGTGAACCGCTTGTACCTAAGAAAAATGCGACCAAGTTTAGGAATCAATGCGGAGTTATTGTCAAGGACCTAATCCCGATCTCCACACAAGAATGGAAAAAACCAGCAAAGTGAGATCGACAAAGAGTTACTTTTGTCAATGAAACAGCAAAAGATGTGCTTTGGACCGAGCTGCTGTCACATTTCACACTACCAGAAAACTTGACACATGCAGATCTGAATAAGGTTAGAAACTATGCTCTTAAAAAGATGGCGATCACATTCAACACCTTCGAGAAAAATGCATGGGCTACGTACATCAAAGCAAACAAGACGACTCCAAAATTCAAGGGAGCACTGGTGAAGGCAAAAGATCAATGGGACGATTTCGTGAAGTTCAAGGTATCGGAAGTAGCTAGGGAACGGTCGAGAAGGAACAAGATTAATGTTGCGAAAAAGGAGTGGCACCATACTCTAGGGCCAGGTGGCTACCAGACAGCCCTGCTTAAGTGGGATCAAGCCGAGAAAGATGTGATTAGTGCAAATGTCACTCCGGTTAAAGTGACCTGGCCCTCGAGGTGCAGGACATGGTTTTAAGCGCATGGGGGGAAGTTGGACCCAAAGACATGGGCTATTATGGTGAAGGCAAGTCTTAAAAAAGTGACAGATGAAATTCTGATGAAAATAGAAGAAGCTCGAATGGGGGTGTTCATGCGCAACAGAGAGGATGACGAGCTTACCCGCGCCCTGAAGAATCCTGAACACCCGGTAAGAACACGAGGGAAAGGCGTTGTTCCGTGGTTTGAGGGGTTTGCTGGTTCGAACGACGACTACAAAAGTCGTGTGAGAAATAAGATGCAAGAGGAGCGGAATAAGGAGGAAGCACTCCGCCCTGAAGGCCTCGATTCAAAGCACCTGGAGTTGGAATCTAGAGTCAGGCGGCAGCAGGAGCAGATCAACTCACTCAGCCAGGAAAGGGCGTCTCAGCGGCAGCATAAGCAGATCGATCCATCATTAGAAACCACCATCCCATCTATGCCGACTAGCAGCGTGGGTTCTGCCCCGGCCGATATCAATGATGATGCACTGCTAGCTAGGTACCCTATGGAAGATATCGAAGACATGACTAATAGTGAGCTACACATGAAAGTGAAGAACTTATCCATGAAGGTGGCGGACGGCTATGCTTTAGCAAATCCCCCAGAAGCAACCTTCCATTGCAATCCCATTCCAGCTAGCTATGCTTGTGTTGGGGTTGATGAAGTGATGTCAGCATATCACGAGCTACAACTTGACATTCCTGGAGGTGACGAGGAGAGAACACTGGGAGAGGCCATACATCGTATCATTCTATGGAAAAAGGATTGCATCGTCTTTCCAAGGCCACTGACTCCACCTCCTCCAAGTCCGCCGCCGCATCATTCGACTCCAACTACTCCTCCAAGTCCGCCATGACATCAGCCAACTCCTCCTCCTCCTCCAAGTCCGGCACCGCGTCAGCCGACTCCAACTCCAGGTCCATCACCGCGTCAGCCGACTCCTCCTCCTCCAAGTCTGGCACCGCGTCAGCCGACTCCTCCTCCAGGTCCGGCATGGCGTTAGCGTGCTCCGTCGACTCAGCGTGCTACATCGCCGAAGCAATAACGGAAGAGAGAGGCCACAACTACGAGGACTAGTGGTACAACAGGCAAGAAATTCAAATATGGTCAAAGCATCTTGAAGCCTCTTCCGAAGTTGCCTTACCACCCGACGAACGAGGAACTCGACAGCGTAGTGGATGCCAATTTGAAGGCCCATTTTGGACCGAAACAGCTCCAGCCGCCAAAGGAGAAAGTACCTGAGCATGTCTCACAACACTTCATTGATATGGCTCAACCGGCTCAGAAGGACAACGACTATGTGCGATCTATCAAGAAGTCATATCTTGTAGGACAAAAGGAGTTGAGCTCGAGCTCGAGCCAAGGAGTTGGCAAAAAGCGGGAAAACTATCCCCCAGCTAGGAGAAGAGGCAGTGCAATCGATCCCCCCACTCATTTTACAAACACGTGTGAGTACCGGCGGTCGGCCAGAAGTAACCGAAGAACATATTAGGATGGCTAAAGAGGTCGGTGTCACTGTTGAACAACTCCTAGGCCTTGAGGAAATGCCCGTGCTTAAAGAGTCAGAAGTTAAATATCAATATGCCCGCGGCGAACCTCTGGTGAAGCCTCAAGATGTCAAGCTTCTACCAACGAGAATGTATGAATTGAATACTTGGTACATGCAAATAACAGCAAATACCAATGAAGAGTCCCTCGTAGTGAGAGTCCAAGAGAGGCATTACTTCCATAAAAACGATGTGTGGATTCATTATGCAGAGTTGTTTCAGTTATTCAATCAAGACGCACTCGACAAATCTTTAGTCCGTTGCTGTCTGTAAGTGATTTCTTTCTATAATTTAAAGTCTCTAGCTAGTTGTGCTCTCGTTCATTACCTAGAATTATTCTCACTATATTCGTTTATGTGGTATTATGCAGAATGAAGATGCAAGAAATGAAACAAGATGGACGCTATGGCATTCGGTTGATTGACCCAAATACGACTAATCAAAAGATATCGGAAACTTCATATTTGAGAAAACACACAGAGAAAAAAATGCTAGAATTTTTGATTCATCTAAACACCCAACCAGAAATACTACTTCCTTACAACTTTGGGTGAGTGTTACTATATATATATATATATCATGTACTACAAATTCTATTTTTTTCTTACTAGATGTTAATAAGTGTTGTTGATGAGTTATGCAGTTACCACTGGATCTTGTTAATCATTGAAGTTGAGAAGGGAAAAGTTGAAGTACTCGACTCGTTATTAAAGGATGCATCCGAATACGCAATTGTGAGGGGGCTGCTTGACAGGTAATTTCAATCATTATCGCACTATGTCGGCCTCTATAATTACTTCATTTCGTAATATCAACTAGTTAATAACTCATTTATTCAAAAGTTTTGCCGACGGGCAGGGCTTGGGCCAAGTTCATCAAACAGGTCCCAGGCGACTGGGCACCATAACTAAAATGGGTGCGATCCAAGGTAATTAAGTACTACTAGCTAGCTAGCTACGTGTGTGCATCTCTTTAATAGTAGTTTCAATACCATTATCATGCTTGATTAATTATTACCTGATTGAATTTTTTCTTGTAAAGTGCATGGTGCAAGAGCAAAGGACTAGTTTATGCGGATATTATGTTTGCGAGTACATTCGCATGATCACGTCTGAAAGGAGCAGAAACGAAAGAAATCTTTGGGTATGTTTGCCATAACACTATCCATAAGTTTTTTATCATGATCTAGCAAATATATATACACTCAACTAATATATTCATCTTGATCTCCATCTTGTAGCTGACGGAGGTGCGGGGCGAGCTCATACCAGAGGCTCGGGTACGAGCAATTAAAGAGGAATTAGCTGGATTTCTGCTCGACCAAGTCATAGATCCCAAAGTAGAATACCATTACAAGACCTCCAGGGATTAGATGGATTTCTACGGGGCCTGCATATATTTATATATATATTATCGCGGTTCTACGAGAAATTCTATTTATATTTATATATATGCGCATGCACAACGTGTGTATAGTATGTACGTAGTAGCATAATATATGTTTGAAATGTAAATTAATTAAATGGAAAACACAAAATTAAACGGAAACTTAAACCATAATTAATTCATAAACCCCTAAAAAATTAAAAAGGAAAAATAAAACAAAACTAAAAAAAACTAAATACTTTTAGTCCCGGTTGGTAACACCAACCGGGACTAAAGGTCCCCCCCCCACGGCATCGTTAACGCCATGTGGCGGGCCTTTGGTGTCGGGCCATGTTGAACCGGCACTGAAGGGGGGTAGTCTTTAGTCCCCATCCTTTAGTGCCGGTTCAAGAACCGGCACTAAAGGCCCTTACGACCCGCGACAATAGGTCGGTTCTTCACTAGTGTATGTCCAATTTTAATAGCACTTTCATTGTCGCAAAGTAATGGAACATTTTTAAAAAAAATACCATAATCCTTAAGCGTTTGTGTCATCCATAGCAATCGCACACAACGACATCCAACAGCAATATACTCAGCTTTGGTAGTAGATAGAGATATCGAGTTTTGTTTCTTGGAGGACCAAGATATTAGAGATCTACCTAAAAATTGAAAAGTACCCGAGGTGGATTTTCTATCAACCTTGCCATCAGCATAGTCCGAATCATAATAGCAAACAAGATTAAAAGAAGATCCCTTGGGATACCAAATGCCAAAGTTTGGTGTTTGTATCAAGTACCTCACAATACATTTCACAGCCAAAAGATGACACTCTTTTGGTGGATCTTGATATCTAGCACACGTGCTAACACTAAGCATAATATCGGGATGATATGCACATAGATATAACAATGAACCAATCATAGATCGATAAACCTTTTGATCAACCAGTTCATCCTCCCTGGTAAAGTCAACATGTCCACTAGTGAGCATAGGAGTTTTCATACCTTTGCAATCCTGCATGTTGAACTTCTTGATGAAGTCCTTGGTATACTTAGTTTGAGAGATGAAAGTTCCTTCTCTTGATTGCTTGATTTGCAATCCAAGAATGAAGTTTAGCTCACACATCATAGACATCTCATACTTCTCGGACATCAACCTTCCATCTGTTTCACTAAATTGAGGGTTAGTGGAACCAAAGGTAATTTCATCCACATAGATTTGGCATACAAATAATTCTCTATTAACTCTCTTATTGAACAAGGTTGCATCAATTTTACCAATTTCAAAACCTTTTCCGATGAGAAACTTCGTTAAACATTTATACCAAGCACGATGGGCTTGCTTAAGACCATAAAGAGCTTTGGAAGCTTGTAAACATGATTAGGTTTCTTAGGATTCACAAAACTAGGTGGTTGCTTAATACAAACTTATTCCTCAATTTCTCCATTTAAAAATGCACTTTTGATGTCCATTTGATAAAGCATGATATCATGGTGATTAGAATAAGCAAGAAGAATACAAATAGCTTCAAGTCTAGCAATGGGGGCATAAGTCTCACCGTAGTCCATACCTTTGACTTGCGTATATCCTTGGGCTAAGAGACGAGCCTTGTTGCATACGACTTGACCATCTTCGTCTTGTTTTTTCCGAAACAGCCATTTGGTTCAGATGATGTTGTGCTCATCTTCGGGCTTCTCCACGAGTGTCCACACTTCGTTCCTGTCGAAGTTGTGTAGCTCTTCATGCATTGTGTTCACCCAATCGGCGTCTTCAAGAGGTTGTTCTACCTTTAAAGGCTCAATGCTAAAGATGAAAGAATAGTGCTCACAAAAGTTAGCTAGATGGGTTTTAGAGCGAGTGTTTCTCCCTATTTGTATATAACCAAAGATTTGATTTAGGGGATGGTCCTTGGTCACTTGAGCTCGAACTCGGGTTAGCTTCTGATTGTTGGATGGTGGATCTTGTTCTTCATCATCATAATCTCGTTCATCTTCGTTGTTGTTGAAGGTTCCGTTCCCTTGAGGTGGTGGTGAATGTGGTTGTGGTGGTTCTTCATGATGCACTTCCTCCTCCTAATCATCTCGTCATGTACCACTTGTGTATGCCTCCATGTCATGTTGAGTTTCATCTTGACGTGAAGTGGGGCCTTCCACTTGAGTTGATGATGTACTTTCCTTCACCTTCATGAGACGAATCTTGTCGATGGGTAGATCTAGAATGGCTTCTGAAGGATCCTTATCACCTGCATAATTTGGCAATTGTTCGACTTGCGAACCATTAGATTCATCAAACTTCACATCTACCGTCTCTTCAACTTTTCCGGTGAAGTTGTTGTAGACACGCTAAGTGTGAGAGTTTGATCCGTAACCAAGTAGGAATCCTTCATGAGATTTGGGAGCAAATTTAGTACGACGATGCTTATCAAGAATGTAACACTTTGAGCCAAATACCCTAAAGTATCTGACTTGGGGTTTGTTACCGGTGAGTAGCTCGTATGCCGTTTTACCGAGAAGCTTGTGCAAGTAAAGTCGGTTTGTGGCTTGACATGCTGTTTCAACGGCTTCTGCCCAAAAGTGTCTTGGCGTCTTGTATTCGTCAAGCATCATTCTTGCCATCTAAATGTGCATCCGGTTCTTCCTCTCAACAACTCCATTTTGTTGAGGTGTGTACGTAGCCGAGAACTCATGTGAGACACCTTCTTCGTCAAGAAAGGTATCCACATGGGTGTCCTTGAACTCAGATCCGTTATCGCTCGGAACCTTCTTGATCTTCACTCCAAACTGATTTTGCGCTTTGCGAGCGAAGTTCTTGAAGATCTTTTGAACCCGCGACTTGTCATCAAGAAAGAATACCCACGTAAATCTGGAAAAATCATCAACTATAACTAGACCATAGGAATTTCCACCGAGACTCTTGTAAGCATTGGGAGCAAAAATATCCATGTGAAGTAACTCGAGTGGTCTCCTAGTAGTCATGACATTCTTAACTGGATGACTTCCACCTACTTGCTTTCCATCTTGACAAGCACTACAAAGTCTATCTTTGTCAAAGATAACATCTTTAACACCAAGTATATGATCACCTTTGATTAGCTTATCTAGATTGCGCATGCCTACATGTCCAAGTTTTCTATCCCAAAGCCAACCTTTAGAAGATTTTGCAATTAAACAAGTGCGAGACTTGGATCTGTTAGTGAAGTCAACAATGCATAGATCACCTCTATAGAAACCGGTAAAGAACATTTTATGATTATCTTGACGAACACTTGGCAATCTACTTTCGTGAATAAAACATTGAAACCGAAGTCAGCAAGTCTAGATACGGAAAGAATATTGTAGCCAAGGGATTCAACAAGCATAACATTTTGAATAGAGCTATCATGGGATATAGCCACCTTACCAAGGCCAAGTACCTTACCCTTAGAGTTGTTGACGAAGGTCACGTACCGTCGAGGACCTTGATTAGGCGTGATCTCTCGGAACATGTCTTTATCACTAGTCATATGATCCGTACATCCGCTGTCAAGAATCCACTCTTTTCCTCCCGACATGTAATCCTTAAAGTTTTCCATGAGGATCAGATTCTTCATGATCTTCTCATGCTCGATGTCGAACAACTCATCTTCTTCATAATAGCCATGTTCCACATCGTCATCATCAAGTGGGAAATCCTCGTCATAAAGAACAAGAGATTCGTTAGAGTAGTGATCATGATAATGTTGAAGTTTATGATTGCGAGTGGCTTCAAAAATAATGTTGTTGATAGTGGTGACATCTCCTTTATCACGCATAACATCAAGAAGCTCAAATAGGCATTTTTCAAAGTTTGGATCACTAGGATTAATTTTGTGAAAAGCAATGGTTTTATAAAGAATTTCATCAAGATTTCCTGGGGAAAGATTTGGATATCGTTTCTCCAAATCAGTCCATAAGGTATAGGCACATGCAAAGTTCTTCAACTGAGAAAGCATGAATCTTGGTAAACCTCTAACAATAAGATTGATAGTTCTTAGGTTATCAAGCATGTTAATTTCCTCTTCGTGTGTGGGATATAATTCATCAATAGGGAGCATAGAGGGGTTTGCAATATATTTAGTCAAATGGAATCTATTAAATAGATCAATTATGGCATTCTTCCATTGGCTATAGTACTCTCCATCAAGAATGGGCACTCTATAACTCAAACTCTCCATTCTAGACACATCCATGTTCCTCCATGGTGATTAAACAGAAGCAATGGAGACCAAAGCTCTGATACCACTTGTAGGATCGAGAGAGGGCTGTCTAGAGGGGGGTGAATAGACTACTAGCGGGAATTTAAAACCTAACCTTTTCCCAAGTTAATTGGTTGGCTGATTTTAACAAATTTAGCAAGTCTAGCAAGTCTAATAACCCTACAGATGCATCTCTACAAGTATGGCGGTGGAAAGTGAAGACATTGCACATGTAAGTAAAGAGATGGCGTAGGAAAATCAAACGCAATAGGAGACACAAGGATTTTTTCCATGGTTCCGATAGGTGGTGCTATCGTACGTCCACGTTCATGGAGTCTTCAACCCACGGAGAGTAACGGTCGCGAGAGTCCACAAAGGGCTCTACCCACAGAGGGTTCCACGAAGAAGAAACCTTGACTATTCCATGTAGCTTCCGTCCACGAAGGACTAGCCTCACTATGGGTAGATCTTCACAAAGTAGGCGATCTACTTGCCCTTACAAACTTCTTGGTTCACTCCACAACATGAAGTAGGAGGCTCCCAAGCGACACCTAACCAATCTAGGAGGCACCACCCTCCAAAACGTAATATGCTCCGTAATGACGATGAACTCCTTGCTCTTGTGATTCAACATGATAGACTCCTCAACACACAATCACTCTCTCATAGATTTGGCTTGGTGGAAAGCAGCTTGGGGAGGCTAGAGATCAAGATCCATATGGTTGGAGTGGAAGATCTTGAACTCAACACAAGGGTAGGTGGTTCTCTCTCAGAAAACTGAGTAGGATAGGTATGGAATAGTTCTGAGTGCTTCTCTTTCGAGTGGGTGGTGGTGAAGGGGTATATCTAGGCATCCACAAAAATCCAACCGTTACACAAAAAATGACCATCTCAATGATACCGACGTGTAAATGTCGGTGGTACCGAAGTGACCAAAAGTGGCAAGTTTTGAATCTCGGAGGGACCTATATACAATTCTCGGTTGCACCGACAAGGCGACTAATGGTCAGATTTTCCAATCTCAGTGATGCAGATTCACCATTTTCGAACGGACCGAAAAAGTGAACTTACGTAACAGAATCTTGGCAACCCAACTAGGTGGCACCGAGTGCAGTGTCGGGTGCACCGAAGTGTTAGGGTTTGTTTGAGTCTGTCTAGGGTTTAGAATCGGTGGCACCGGAATAGGAATGTTGGTTGCACTGATTTTGCATATTTTGGTTAGGACAAACTTTGGTGGGAGAGTTTTTGGATGTTTTGGTGACTGTCAATTGTGCACATTTGAGCATATTGTTCACCATCGAAACTTTACCCCCCTTTTAATAGTATTGGCTTTCCTATGGACTCAAAGTGATTTCTCACAAATGTAAAATGTAGAGTCCTCTTGCTTGAAGCTTGGCCAACCTATTTTCTTGAATCTTGGGGTAATTCCACAATCTCATCAATCCTTTTGCCAACTCAACTCTCCATTGATTATTATCTGAAATACACTAGATAGAGTTGTTAGTCCAAGAGACAATGCATGTTGTCATGCATTATCAAAACCACCAAGGGAGCATGTTGTGCTTTAAATCTCCCCCTTTTTGGTAATTGATGACAACATACAATCAAAGCTTGAATTAAACATATGCATGGATGCAATGAAGACTTTGAGAAACAGATGACCTAGATCCCCCCCTAAATGTGTGCAGTCCTTTAAAGGATAGTCGCTTCGGAATGCATGGACACACATGTGGATGAAAGGGATGTAAGAGTCATGTGTATCTTTTCTATATGCATCAATATATGTGAAGGAAATGTATATCCTTGATCAAGACTTAACTCTTGCAAACAATATGTGCAATAAGCAAGAGATCATGTTGATCAAAGATATGATGCATATACTTACCTTGAGTTCTTGAGCATTCGAGTAGTAGAGACACACTTGAGAAAACAATGTTAGGAAACACAAGAGAATTCTACCAATCAAAAGCAATAGAAGTCAAAGAAAACCAAGATGTGGAGAACATATAAAATATGATAATCATTAAGATTTATATGTCTCACCATTTAGCATTAATCTATTACATATTTTCTCCCCTTTGATATGAAATGGTAGGACATCCTCTCCCCCTGAATCTCAGCATGTAGATATTGGGATTTGATAGGGTGAGAAAAGTAATCATTTGTTCACTTGAGACTTTTTCTCCAAAAGTAGTTTTCTCACCCTACATTGTTGTTCCTCTCCTTGATTTTATAAGTCTGAACTTTTTATATTTCCTCTCCCCCTTTGCATAAGCATGTAAATCTCCCTTTGACAAGAATCTTTGATATTCTCCCCCTTTGGCATAAAATACCAAAAAGGTTAAATGTTGGAGTAGTGACAGGGATCATAGACAAGGAAGGGATCCTGGAGATCAAGGTTCATTGAAAGTAGGTTCCATTTAAAAGACTAAGGGAATCATTGAATGTAGCTTCTCTCCCTTTGGCAAATTTTAGCTTTCTTCTCCTTGGAGCTAGGGATCCTAGAATAAAGAATTTCTCCCCCAAAGTGTTGTTTGTTCTTCTCCCCATAGAATATATATATAAAGTTTTTTTAATGAAGGGGTCATTGAAAGAACAAGAATATCACAAGAACAGAAACTAGTAAACAATATCAAAGAAACACATATTTCGAAACTAAATCGGTAACTCTGGGATAAATAAATCGATGATACCGTGTTTGTGTAGTGCAGCTTATCTGAAAATTGAGTAGCACCGAGTTATCTATATCGGTGACTCCGAATGATAAACCAAGATTCTGTTTTCAGAGAGACAAACGAAACTATTTAAAAAAATGTGAAAGATTGAGAAAGCACATCAAATAGATAAGATTTGAGTGGTTACGAGAGATCATGCAAACAGAGAGCAAGCCACGCAAGATTCTTAACTAAATGATGGGCGGTGACTAGGTCACCCATATTAGAGTATATTGACTTAGGAGCCAAGCTCAAAATGGGGTTACCATTTTTTGATTAAGCATTTTGATGTCTTCATATCTCTTGAGTTGCTTTAGCCCAGGACTTGGAGTAAAGCCTTTTCGGGGGTATGAGTACATACCTTTGAATGATGTTGATTACGCTGCTCATAGCCGATCTTGTTGAGGATGCTCGAGGTTGATGAAGATCATCTTGAATTTGGAGCAATCCTTCTCGTTCTAGTACACTCATCACCTACAAAGGTTGGTCATGCAAGGAAGAGAAATGGATATATCCAGTTGACATGATACTACTTAAGATTTTGCAACTAAGATCAAGTATATGTCAAGGATATATTTTTGTTGTCTTCTTCCTTCCATCATCAAGAGGGGTTGTAAACTTGGTACTGACAAGATTGCTTATGATTGGAGTTGATGGCAATCTTGTGGAATGAAGTTCTTCCAAGTACCCAAAAAATGTTAGATGCAATACAAGGGAGCATAGAATTCCATGGCACATGATAACGAGTTACGAGAACATGGAGATAATAAGAAAGATCATGCCCTTGCTTGCAACCGAGTGAGTCTAGCTCAAGTTTGAGGCATCAATGATGTTCAACTCACACCTCAAATGACAAAATGTTTTCTCATCAAGTGGCTTGGTGAATATATCGGCCAATTGTTTGTTAGTACAAACATGCTTAAGATTGATATCTCCTTTAGCAACATGATCACAAATGAAATGATGTCGAACTTGAATATGCTTGGTTCGAGAATGTTGCACATGATTATGTCCAATTTTAATAACACTTTCATTGTCGCAAAGTAATGGAACGTTTTTAACATAAATACCATAGTCCTTAAGCATTTGTGTCATCCATAGTAATTTCACACAACAAGATCCAATAGCAATATACTCAGCTTCGGCAGTAGATAGAGATATCAAGTTTTGTTTCTTGGAGGAGCAAGACACAAGAGATATACCGAAAAATTGGCAAGTACCCGAGGTGGATTTTCTATCAACCTTGTAGCTAGCATAGTTCGAATTGAAATAGCTAACAAGATTAAAAGAAGATCCCTTGGGATACAAAGTGCCAATGTTTGGTGTTTGTATCAAGTACCTCACAATACGTTTCACAGCCAAAAGATGACACTCTTTAGGTGCAGCTTGATATCTAGCACACATGCAAACACTAAGCATAATATCGGGATTAGATGCACATAGATATAACAATGAACCAATCATAGATCGATAAACCTTTTGATCAACCAGTTCATCCTCCCTAGTAATAGGAGTTTTCCTACCTTTGCAATCCTGCATGTTGAACTTCTTGATCAAGTCCTTGGTATACTTAGTTTGAGAGATGAAACTTGAAGTCCACCCAGAGGTAAGTTGAAAACTTGAAGTCTTGATCACTTGATCATCATGTAGGTCTTGAAATTATTAACTCACACTCTCATGAATCACACATCCAACCCCATCTACTAATAGCATAGCAAAATTAATTGAACATTTCCCGGGGCCAAAGTGACAAGGGATTGAGGGGATTCTACCACATGATACTACAACAAGTAACCAAGTTTCCAATTACCTACTTTGCATGCAATTGGGGTGATGGAAGAACTAATGCAATAAAACATAGGTATGCATGATCAAAGTGACTTGCCTGTTTGACGATCTTCATACTCGAGAGACTCTAGGTAACAAGCCTCGCACTCCGGATGATCTAATGAATCAAACGAGAGCACTCAATAAGCATACAACAAAGATTGTAACTCACAAAATCAGGAATGAACTAGAATCACTCAAGACAAAACAGGGCACAATCACAAGAAAAGAAATCAACACATAGTTTTGTTTTCTAAAAAGATGATGGGTGAACTACTACTAACAAATAGAACTATTAGTATTAACAAAACCATAGTTGACAGAAAAGAATAATAGAAATATTTTATTAATAAACAGAATTAAATCCATTGAAAGTTTTGTTAAGAAAAATCTTAGTAGGGTTTTAAAAGTTTTGATAAACACTACTACATGAAGTGGGCTAGAGTTTATTAACCATAGAGTGAAATAAACTATAATTTTATTAATAAAACAATTCTCCTAACAGAAAATAATTTACTAAAACTTTTCTTAGAAAACAGAATTTAATTATCTAAAACTTTGTTAAAGGAAACTATTACTAACTAGTTTGTTTTAATCAAATTAAACCTAGTTGAAAAAGAGTAAAGATTCCTATAACAATATAGAAATAAACTAAGAAAATTACATTTTTATTAACAGCAAGTCAATCAACTAAAGTTGAATCAACAGAACCTACTAAAACTAAATATGACTAGCTCAGATTTAAACTAACTAAAAACTAAATTATTTAAACTATACTAACCACTAGGCAGATTCTGTTTATAGCTAAAACACTAAACAAATTTATATTAAAAATCTTCAAACTACACATGACGACAGTCCTAACTAATACCAAGCAGTAGCAAAAAGATTCATACAAAAATCTATTTTTAAACTCTAGTTATTCAGATTTGAGTTGTTTGAGCAAATTTGATTAAATTCAAATTTAAAGTTCAAATTGAAAATCTAAGACTACAGGGTGAAACTACATGAAATATGTGACCTAATGCAAAAAGAATCAATTAAAAACACCAAATAGTTTAAAAGATATGATAAAAACAAAATCAGGATGCATTCTGTTTTCTAAATCAGAAAAGAAAAAGAAAAAAACTAATGATCGGACAGGGGCAACGTGTCAGGTTCCTATTGGTTGAAGGAGCGTGTGTGCAGGTGTTTGTAGGCGGTCGACCGAACGTTCGAGGATACCGGTTCGAGTTATAATTGGATCTAATCTCGTTCATAGACTACAGATCCGACGGCTACGGTGGAGACGGTGACTTACAGAGAGGGGATCGGGGTTCTCCGGCGAGTTCGACGGCGGCCGGTGGTCAAAAGTGGTCGGGAAGGATGCTGTGGTTGTCGGGGGCGGTGTCCGAGGTGCTCAGGCAATGGCGGCGAGGCTGCGGAGTAGTCTGGTGGTGTCGGAGAGGGCTGCGGGTGACGGAGACGACGGGCACGAGCTTGGGAAAGATCCGGTGGGGATCCAAACTCCGGCGAGTTCGTGTGGGGTGGTTCTGGCGAGGGCAGAGTGGGGCTCGGGGTGGAATGGAGAGAGGAGAGTGAGGGCTATTTATAGGACCAGGTGCGGGGTCGGGGGAGGGAAAAAGGAGGGATATCCGGGAGAGGAATCCCCGGCGACGGCGGCGCGCGCGCGAGGAAGAGGATGACCGCGCGGATGGCAGTATCGGACAGTGGGTCCGGCTCATCAGTGAGAGGGAGAGCGGCGTCAGTGCGTTGGTTGGCCGGTTCGTAATGAATTCGCGAGTTAATGCCCGTGGGCCGGCCCGTTTTCAAATAAATTTGTTTCCTTTTTAATATCCAGAGTAGTAAAACTCGTTTAAAAGCATTCAAAACATTTCCAATTATAGGAAATATATATATCAAAATGATCAGGAGAATTAATGCTACTCAATGAACATTTTTCCTCTGTCATTTGAATAATTTGGAAAAATAATTATTTTCAGAAATTGCCTATTTGGTTTTAAAAGCTTTTGCAAATATTTTTCAAAATAGCCCCTGGTTTTTATTGTTCATATAAATCACCAAGAAGTTCCTGGTGTGGAGTGTCATGTTCCTCCCTCTTATTTTGAACTTTTCCAAGGTTTTCAAATAGGTGAAAGTAACATATTGAAAATTGAAAGGGACTTTCAGAAAGTCAGAAGAAGCATTTCAACAAATCCATACATTCAAGCAATGATGATGATGATGCATAGCTATATTTCATAACATTCCAAAATGAAATTTTGGGATGTTACAAACCTACCCACCTTAAGATGAATCTCGCCCTCAAGATTCGGGTTGGCTAGAAAATAGGTGCGGGTGGTCTCTACGAAGATCTTCTTCGCGTTCCCAGGTGGCTTCTTCCTCGGTGTGGTGACTCCAAAAAAACTTACAGAACTTGATGCTGCTGCTGCGGGTAACTCTGTTGGCAGTCTCGAGGATCCTGACAGGCTTCTCCTCGTAAGTCAGATCACTATCAAGCTGTATGGCCTCTAGGGGCACGGTGTCTCTCAAAGGAATATCAGCCATCTTAGCATGGCATTTCTTCAGCTGGGAAACATGGAACACATCATGAACTCCGGACAATCCTTCCGGCAATTCCAGCTTGTATGCAACTTCGCCTCTATGTTCAAGAATTTTGTAGGGGCCTATGAACCTGGGTGCTAACTTTCCTTTAACACCAAACCTCTTGACTCCTCGAAGTGGGGACACACGAAGATATTCTCGGTCTCCCACTTCATACGTCACTTCCTTACGTTTGCTGTCAACATAACTCTTCTGTCGAGATTGAGCTATCTTGAGTCTATCACGAATCATCTTGACTTTCTTTTCAGAATCTTGGATAAGGTCGGGACCAAAAAAATTTCAGTCTCCTACACCATCCCACATCAATGGTGTTCTGCACCTCCTTCCGTCTAAAGCCTCAAAAGGGGCCATCTTCAGACTGGTCTGATAACTGTTCTTGTATGAGAATTCTGCGTAAGGTAAGTTGTCATCCCAACTAGATCCATAATCTAGCGCACAAGCTCTCAACATGTCCTCGATAATCTGGTTGACTCTCTCAGTCTGTCCATCGGTCTACGGATGAAAATTTGTACTGAACTCCAGCCTCGTACCCAAAGTTTCATGTAGCTGATGCCAAAACTTTGAGGTAAATTGTGTTCCTCTATCTGACACGATACTCCTCGGAACTCCATGCAGACATACGATCCTGGTCATATATATCTTAGCTAGCTTAGCACTGGTATAGGTGGTCTTCACTAGAATGAAATGAGCCACCTTGGTCAAGCGATCTTCCACTACCCAGATGGAATCATAACCTGAACGGGTCCTAGGTAATCCTATGATGAAGTCCATACCAAGCTTTTCCCATTTCCACTCGGGTATCGGCAAAGGTTGGAGTAATCCTGCCGGTTTCTGATGTTCCGCCTTTACTCGCTGACAAACATCACATACCGCCACATGTTTGGCAATATCTTTTTTCATACCTGTCCACCAGTAACTTTCCTTCAAATCCAGGTACATCTTGGTGTTGCCTGGGTGTATCGAGTAAGGGGAATCGTGGGCTTCCTGAAGTAACAACTTCCTGAGCTCTGGGTCATTGGGCACATAGATTCGATTCTCAAACCACAGAGTTCCTTGTTCATCCTCACAAAAACCTTTAGCTTTAACATCTTTCATTCTCTGCTTAATCTCAGCTATCTCCTTGTCCGACTTCTGGGCTTCACGAATTCTTTCGGTCAAGGTGGACTAGATCTCCAGTGTGGCAACATATCCTCTTGGAACTATCTCTAGCCGGAGCTCTCTGAGATCATCGGCTAACTCCTGAGATAATCCTCCCGCTGTGAGTGTGTTCACATAACTCTTCCGACTCAAAGCATCTGCCACCACATTTGCCTTTCCTGGATGGTAATGTAATCTCATGTCATAGTCCTTTATTAACTCTAACCATCTCCTCTGTTTGAGGTTCAACTCCTTGTGCGTGAAGATATACTTCAGGTTGTTTTGATCGGTGTAAACATCACAACTATTTCCGACAAGGAAATGTCTCCAGGTCTTGAGTGCGTGCACTACGGCTGCTAGTTCCAAATCATGGGTGGCATAATTCAACTCATGAGGTCGTAGTTGTCTGGATGCATAAGCTACAACCTTTCCATCTCTCATGAGTACTCCTCCAAGTCCTTGGCGTGAAACATCACAATAAACCTGGAAGTCCTTCCGAATATTGGTCAAAATCAACACTGGGGCTATGACCAAACGTTTCTTCAACTCCTAGAATCTGGCTTCACACTCCTTAGTCCAAATATACTTAGACTCTTTTTTCAACAACTCCGTCATGGGCTTGGCACTCTTTGAGAAATTCTCAATGAACCTCCGGTAATATCCAGCAAGTCCGAGGAAACTGCGGATCTCCTTAACTGAGGTGGGTGACTTCCACTTGGTAACGGCTTCAACCTTAGCGGGGTCCACTACTATTCCATCTCCAGAAATAACATGTCCAAGGAATCCGACTTTCGTCAGCCAAAATTCACATTTGCTGAACTTGGCATACAACTGATGCTCTCTCAGCTTCTCCAGAACTAAACGCAAATGTTCCTTGTGTTCTTCCTTGCTCTTGGAGAATATCAATATGTCATCGATGAACACCACGACAAACTTGTCCAGATATTCCATGAATACTTTTTTCATCAAACTCATGAAGTAAGCAGGAGCATTTGTCAAACCAAAAGACATGACGGTATACTCATACAAGCCATACCTTGTGGTGAAAGATGTTTTAGGTATATCCTGTTCACGAATTTTCAACTGGTGATGCCCTGATCGAAGATCGATCTTGGAGAATACTTTGGCTCCTACGAGCTGATCAAACAAGTCATTAATCATCGGTAGAGGGTACTTGTTCTTGATAGTCACCTCATTCAAGGCACGATAATCGACTACCATTCTCAAGGTTTTATCCTTCTTGTCCACCAAAAGAACTGGGGCTCCCCAAGGTGAAGAACTTGGACGAATATATCCCTTGTCCAATAACTCCTTAATTTGCTTCTTGATTTCTAATAGATCATTTGCGGGCATCCGATAGGGTCTCTTGGAAATTGGGGCTGTCCCTGGTATTAGCTCAATTAGAAACTCAATCTCCCTATCTGGTGGCATGCCTGGTAATTCCTCCAGGAATACATCTGGAAAGTCTCGTACAACCGGTACTTCCTCCTGAACAACTCCTGTGAGGGAATTTAACCGAGCACTCATCTGTGTGCGTCGGGATACATACTTAATCCTCTTGTTCTCCGGAGTGGTGAGTGAAATAGACTTGCTAGGGCAATCAAGGTTTCCTTCATACTTGGTCATCCAATCCATGCCTAGGATTACATCCAATCCCTGTGACTCTAAGACAATGAGGTCGGTGGGAAAACATGGTTTCTTATATTGAGCTTCAAGGCATGGCATCCTATCCCTGCCATCATCATACCTCCTGGGGAACTGACCTTAATGGGCTGACTAAGGGTTTTGGTGGGCAAACCATACTTTTCCACAACTACCCTTCATATGAATGAATGAGTTGCACCGGAATCAAAAAGTACTGTAACTGGACGTGAATGCAGTAAAAACTTACCAAACACAGTCTCGGGCTGATCATAGACTTCCTCCACATCAATGTGGTTCACCTGAGCACGGGGAAAAGGGTTGGGCTTCTTAGCTACTGAGTTGCCGTTGTTGTTGCCGTTTCCATTTCCCTGCTTGCTCTGGGGACACTCAGTAGCATAGTGCCCTATCTTCTGGCACTTGAAACAGGTGATGCGGCTCAGATCCTTCTGAGTAGGAGCATGACGGTGCTGGTTGTTGTTCCCATTCCCATTGTCAGTCTTGAAGTTGCCATGTTTGGGATGGGCATTCCCATTTCCTCCATGGTTGTGGCCTCCATGGTTGTGCATGGTATGAGTGTGCCTTCCAAACTTACCGGTCACTGATCCGGTATTCCTTGAGTACGGGGAGTTGCAGGGCTTCTGATGAGCTCCAAAGTTGAACTTCCCCTGAGTATACTTCCTCTTGCGGTTCTCAATTTGTTGTTGTTTTCCCTCCAAGATGAGGGCCTTGTCCACCAGCTCTTGGTAGTTGTTGAAAGTAGCCACTACCAGCTGCATGCTCAACTCATTGTTGAGTCCTTCCAGAAACTTCTCCTTCTTGGCCGCATCCTCGGCCACATCTCCTGGGGCATAACGGGCCAACATGTTGAATTCGTCCACGTACTGGGCCACGAAACGGTTCCCCTGGCGTAAATTGCGAAACTCACGCTTCTTCAGGCTCATAGCTCCAGCTAAGACATGTGCGGTGCGGAAAGCTTGCTTGAACTGCTCCCAAGTTACATCACTAATGGGGTATGTGGTGGTGTAGTTCTCCCACCATGAAGCTGCTGGTCCTTCAAGTTGATGTGCGGCAAAGCGCACCTTCTCAGCGTCAGTACATCCTGTAGTGGTGAGTTCCCTCTCCATCTTATGAAGCCAATCATCTGCCACAATGGGCTTTGTAATGCTGGAGAAGGTTGGGGGATTCAACCTCAGAAAACGAGTGAGGTTGTCAGCCTAAGGTGGATGGTGGTTGTTGTTGTTCTGGTTGTTGGTCTGATTCTGGATCAATAGCTGCATCAGTGCATTCTGCTGTTGGAGGAGTTGCGTGAGTTCCGACAGGAAAGTGAAATTGGACTCACGTCATGGAGGCATCTTGCTGTTTTCAGAGGAATGAGAATTAGAATAGAACAAGGGCCTAGAGAGAAAATCACTACCCATATGCAATGCACAAATATGTCACATCAAGCACTCATTCATTTATTCAACTCAAAGTCACACATCGAGATATAAATCTCCATCAAACCAAGCATCGACCTACGCTTTAACGTTGAAAAAAAAGAAAGATACATGGGGGCATAACTAAAGTTTTCTCAAAAGTACATGGTGACTGAGCCTCCTCCAGTGGTGCTCTCCTCATAGTCATCATCGTCGCTGATGAAAGGATCCAAGTCTCCCTCAGGATGAAGATTTTCACCCATGTCCATCTGTTCCTCCAGAGTTGCGATGCAAGTGTTTAGCTTGTCGATCCTCTCTAAGAAATCCTTCACTTCATACTCATGCTCGTACTCGGCTTCCCGTAAGTCAGCTTCGAGGTCAATCTCACGGTTCATCAGCCTCTTGATCGTCTTCGTGTCGGCACGTACCCAAAGCTCCAAGGTCCTAACGTGCGTCTCCAAGGTCTGGATATAGGAAATGGTGGTGTCTTAAGTGGGAGTGGTTATGACGTTTCCATGGGCATCCCTGCGACAAACCACGCTGAGTCCTGGTGAAATGGTTCCACCTCTGTATTCCTCCTGAATACGTCCAAGGGCACAATGAATGGCCATGTCTCTCCCAAGTATCCAGCTGGGTGCCACAAACTTGAAGTCGATGGGTTCCTTCTGATTCCCAAAGGTCTTCCCTGGAATGTGCACCTCGATCCTGTAGCGTCTGTCTTGTGGAAAAGACATGATAGGAGTCCTGGTAATGCTCGGCAAAGCAATCCTCATGTCCCTGACGATCCTCATCAGCTCCTTGCCAAAGGGCATCATTGCGTCAGGCTGGCAAAACTCCGTGATCAACACTGGGATGAAGGTGGCCATCTATAAATTTTGAAATAATCGGAGGGAAGTCAGAAACGAGTAGATGAGAGTATAAGAATTTTAAAGACAAAAGGGAAATAAATCCTAAGACTTTCCAATCCTAGAGGTTACATCCTACGGTCAGCGTGTGCTCTGATACCATCTCTGTAGCAACCCGACCTGAAAGGTCGAATCTCCGGTGTTTCCATACCATCCCAAGATCATGCTGGTACACACACGGTACATCAATGTATATATCAAAGGGAAATCACACAGCATTTATTAATCGTAAATCTCATATTGAGTCCTTTATTACAATAAAGATTACAATAAAGTGGCTGAAGGCCAACTCATGAGAGTATCTAAATCTTGTGGAAGCTTCAAAGGTAGTGAAGTCCATCTGACTCCAAGGGCATCTCACCGAGCGTAGAGCGTATCCTCACTCCTGGTCGGAAAAATACTTTGCAACATGATACGTTGCAGCCGTATAGGTCAGCATATGGAATATGCCGGCAAAGTCACAAAAGAGGGGTGAAAACATAATCATCTAATCTACATGCATATATGGCAGGTGGGGTAGTAAGTTTTTGCGTAAAGCTAATTTTCCTACATCAAGAGAGGTCTAAGCAAAATTATTACTAAGTTGGTTGATTAATGAGATGGTTCCACCAACCAATTCTCATACCCAAGTTATTAATACCCACATCATCATTTTAATTGTGTTGAGGGTTCCGGAAGTTTTAGTTCCTTTGGCTCAATTCGTCCATGACCATGGACACGGCTAATCGATTAGGTTTGAGTACTCTGCAGAGTTTTGCACACGTTCCCCACAAGATTTGTTCGCCTCCATTTGATTTCTCGCACTTCACGGTGTTTGAGAAACGGATGACCAAAACATGGTCTTCCAAAGGGTTTCCCTACGACTCTGTCGGTGCCCATCCTTTCCTACCGTTCTTCTACATCTCGTAGCACCGCCTGTCCAGGGTCACCACGATATCCAACCAAGCTAGAGCCCATAATGACGTGTGGCTGTGCAGGTAAGCCTTGGGTCTTGAAGCATCCATCCATCTCTTTGTGCCTGGGTGGACCTTTCCGCGTGAATACTGGCACATCTCCAGCATCACCTAGGCTAACCACTGGTTTCTCCAGGGCGCCGTTCAACCATCATCCACCCAAAGGTAAGTTGAAAACTTGAAGTCTTGATCACTTGATCATCATGTAGGTCTTGAAATTATTAACTCACACTCTCATGAATCACACATCCAACCCCATCTACTAATAGCATAGCAAAATTAATTGAACGTTTCCTGGGGCCAAAGTGACAAGGGATTGAGGGGATCCTACCACATGATACTACAACAAGTAACCAAGTTTCCAATTACATACTTTGCATGCAATTGGGGTGATGGAAGAACTAATGCAATAAAACATAGGTATGCATTATCAAAGTGACTTGCCTGATTGACGATCTTCGTACTCGAGGGACTCTAGGTAACAAGCCTCGCGCTCTGGATGATCTAACGAATTAAAAGAGATCACTCAATAAGCATACAACAAATATTGTAACTCACAAAATCAGGAATGAACTAGAATCACTCAAGACAAAACAGGGCACAATCACAAGAAAAGAAATCAACACATAGTTTTGTTTTCTAAAAAGATGATGGGTGAACTACTACTAACAAATAGAACTATTAGTATTAACAAAACCATAGTTGACAGAAAAGAACAATAGAAATATTTTATTAATAAACAGAATTAAATGCATTTAAAGTTTTGTTAAGAAAAATCTTAGTAGGGTTTTAAAAGTTTTGATAAACACTACTACATGAAGTGGGCTAGAGTTTATTAACCATAGAGTGAAATAAACTATAATTTTATTAATAAAAAAATTCTCCTAATAGAAAAGAATTTACTAAAACTTTTCTTAGAAAACAGAATTTAATTATCTAAAACTTTGTTAAAGGAAACTATTACTAACTAGTTTGTTTTAATCAAATTAAACCTAGTTGAAAAAGAGTAAAGATTCCTATAACAATATAGAAATAAACTAAGCAAATTACATTTTTATTAACAACAAGTCAATCACCTAAAGTTGAAACAACAGAACCTACTAAAACTAAATATGACTAGCTCAGATTTAAACTAACTAAAAACTAAATTATTTAAGGAGCCTGCGTGCGGGTGTTTGCGGGCGGTCGACCGAACGTTAGATACCGGTTTGAGTTATAAATGGATCTAATCTCGTGCGTAGACTACGGATCCGACGGCTACGGTGGAGACGGCGACTTACAAAGAGGGGATCGGGGTTCTCCGGCGAGTTCGACGGCGGACGGTGGTCGAAAGTGGCCGGGGAGGACGCTGTGGTGGTCAGGGGCGGTGTTCGAGGTGCTCAGGCGACGGTGACGAGGCTCCGTAGTAGTCTGGTGGTGTCGGAGAGGGCTGCGGGTGACGGAGACGACGGGCACAAGCTAGGGAAAGATCCGGTGAGGATCCGAACTCCGGCGAGTTCGTGTGGGGTGGTTCTGGCGAGGGCAGAGTGGGGCTCGGGGTGGAATGGAGAGAGGAGAGTGAGGGCTATTTATAGGACCAGGTGCGGGGTCGGGGGAGGGAAAAAGGAGGGAGATCCGGGAGAGGAATCTCCGGCGACGGCAGCGCGCGCGAGGAAGAGGATGACCGCGCGGATGGCACCATCGGATAGTGGGTCCGGCTCATCAGTGAGAGGGAGAGCGGCGTCAGCGCGTCGGTCGGCCGGTTCGTAATGAATTTGCGAGTTAATGCCCGTGGGCCGGCCCGTTTTCAAATAAATTCGTTTCCTTTTTAATATCCAGAGTAGTAAAACTCGTTTAAAAGCATTCAAAATATTTCCAATTATAGGAAACATATATATCAAAATGATCAGGAGAATTAATGCTATTCAATGAACATTTTTCCTCTGTCATTTGAATACATTGGAAAAAATAATTATTTTTAGAAATTGCCTATTTGGTTTTAAAAGGTTTTGCAAATATTTTTCAAAATAGCCCCTGGTTTTTATTGTTCAAATAAATCACCAAGAAGTCCCTGGTGTGGAGTGTCATGTTCCTCCCTGTTATTTTGAACTTTTCCAAGGTTTTCAAATAGGTGAAAGCAACATATTGAAAAATTGAAAGGGACTTTCAGAAAGTCAGAAGAAGCATTTCAACAAATCCATACATTCAAGCAATGATGATGATGATGCATAGCTATATTTCATAACATTCCAAAATGAAATTTTGGGATGTTACATATCCACAAGGGTATTCTTGAACTCCGATCCGTTATCCCTCTGAACCTTCTTGATCTTCACTTCGAACTGATTTTGCGCTTTGCGAGCGAAGTTCTTGAAGATCTTTTGAACCCATGACTTATCATCAAGAAAGAATACCCACGTAATGATGGAAAAATCATCAACTATAACTATACCATAGGAATTTCCAAAAAGATCCATGTGAAGTAACTCGAGTTGTCTCCTAGTAGTCATGACATTCTTAACTGGATGACTTCCACCTACTTGCTTTCCAGCTTGACAAGCACTACAAAGTCTATCTTTGTCAAAGTTAACATCTTTAACACGAAGTATATGATCACATTGTGTGGGTGGGAACCCCTCTGCGTCCTTAGAGGACTCCGGGCATATACAACCCACTCATTATTACGTCAGAGTGTCATGGGTCGGTAATGTCGGGCCAGCTCAGGGAGGGACACTAGGCGTAGATAGCTGGGCAAGACCCCAGGCACCAGGCCCAGGGACACTAGGCATAGATAGCTGGGCATTTCATTTTTTAAACTTATTTGAACTCCATACTTTTTGTGTGTTCAAAATGCACCATTCAAAGCCACAGTATCAATTTTCAACCCTTTCTGACTTCATTTGCTATTTTTCATGCACTTACTGATTTGTTTCAGCAAAATAACCCTGAAATTGAAAAGCACTTCAAATGAACTCTGAAAAGGTTGAAAGTTTGCATGTTATCATCATTTCACCCACATAGCATGTTATAAAAAGTTGAGAGGGCTACGGCAAAAAACTGGATGCACTTCGTGTACAAAATAGACAATCTCTTTCGAAGTATTAGGGTTTTGGACGAAAACTCGCCTGTTACAAAGGCATTTTATTTTTTAACTTATTTGAAGTCCATAATTTTTGTGTGTTAGAAATGCACCATTCAAAGCCACATCATCGCTTTTCAACCCTTTCTGACTTCATTTGCTATTTTTCATGCATTTGCTGAATTGTTTCAACAAAATAACCCTGAAATTGAAAAGCACTTCAAATGAACTCTGAAAAGCTTGAAAGTTGGCATGGTATCATCATTTCACCCACATAGCATGTTGTAAAAAGTTGAGAGGGTTACGACAAAAACTGGATGCACTTCGTGTACAAAATGGACAATCTCTTTCGAAGTATTAGGGTTTCGGACGAAAACTCGCCTATTAATAAGGCATTTCATTTTTTAACATATTTGAACTCCATACTTTTTGTGTGTTAAAAATGCACCATTAAAAGCCACATCATCACTTTTCAACCCTTTCTGACTTCATTTGTTATTTTTCATGCATTTACTGATTTGTTTCAGCAAAATAACCCTGAAATTCAAAAGCAGTTCAAATGAACTTTGAAAAGGTTGAAAGTTGGCATGGTATCATCATTTCACCCACATAGCATGTTATAAAAAGTTGAGTGGGCTATGGTAAAATTTGGATGTATTTTGTGTACAAAATGGATAATCTCCTTCGAAGTACCAAGGCTACGGACAAATACTCGCCTATTACAAAGGAATTTCATTTTTTCACTTATTTGAACTCCATACTTTTTGTGTGTTCAAAATGCACCATTCAAAGCCACATCATCACTTTTCAACCCTTTCTGACTTCATTTGTTATTTTTCATGCATTTACTCATTTGTTTTAGCAAAATAACCATGAAATTGAATAGCACTTCAAATGAACTCTAAAAAGGTTGAAAGTTGGCATGGTATCATAATTTCACCCACGTAGCATGTTATAAAAAGTTGAGATGGTTACGGCAAAAACTGGATGCTCTTCGTGTACAAAATGGACAATCTCTTTCGAAGTATGAGGGCTTCGGACGAAAACTCGCGTGTTACAAAGGCATTACCAAATTGGATATAATGATAAAACACGATAATATTAAACATTAGAAAAAAGAATCACTAGAAAATCTATTTTTGAAGTAAAGTTATTCACAAACTAGTGATTCACACAAAATTCGAAAAATTCAAATTTAAACTATTCGAATTTGAAAACTACTGCCACTATCAGAAAGTTTATAATGTTTATGACCTAACGCAAAAAGATTCACTAATTAACTCTCAGTAAAGGAAAAGAAAACTCAGAAACAAAAGAAAATAAATAAAGCAAAAAATGAAAAAATGGAAAATAATTAAAAAATGGGCCGCCTACTAGGCCGCCACGGCCTGCATACGACTAGAAACCCAACTTGCACCAGGATGCAGGCCCGCAAGGCCCAGTAGGCCCAACAAGGCCGCACATGTTCGATAGGCCCACATAGGCCTACTTAGAGAGGAGCTCGAGGGAGCAGCCGCGGCGTGGCTTATAAACCAGTGCGACTGCCCCTCGCTTGACGAGGTGGGACTAAACTTCCACCGCAGTGCCCCGTGCCAGGAACTAGCCTTTAGTCGCGGTTGGTGGCTTCAACAGCGACTAAAGAACCCCCCTTTAGTCTCGGTTCGAGCCACCAACCGCGACTAAAGGGGTTCGCTTACCGCCGCCCGCGCCTGCTGAAATTCACCTTTAGTCACGGTTGGTGGCTACAACCGTGACTAGAGGGGGGGTCTTTAGTCGCGGTTGGAGCCACCAACCACGACTAAAGGTCCTCCTATATAAGCAGCACTTGAACTTTTTTCTTTTTCCCTCTGCTTTCTTCGTCTCTTCGACCACAGAGGAGATCGCTGCCCGCGCACGCCTGACTCCGTCGCCACCCACACCCTCGCCGCCCCGACACTAGTGCCGCCCATATCGTCGCCGCCCCCGACGCGCCGCCCACGCACTCGCCACCCCAGATGTGTTGCCCCCCATCGCGCGCCGCCCGGCGCCGCCTCCTCGAGCTCGCGCACCATCACCGTCGCCGCCGCCGTCGCCGGTCGTTGCCCCGCTGTGAGCACGTGACTCGCCTCTGGATTTTTTTCTTAATAATTAGATGAATTTTAGATATATTAAATGTTAATTAGATGACTATTAGTTTTAATTATATGAATTTCGAATGTTAATTAGATGTTAGATGAATTAGGTGTTAGATGTATACTAGATGTTAATTAGATGTATATTAGTTGTTTTTTGAATGTTAATTATATGTTAATTAATTATATCTTAGATGAATTAGATTTATATTAGATGTTAGATATATATTAGATGTTAATTAGATGTATATTAGATTAATTTTGAATGTTAATTACGTGTTAATTAGATGTTAGATGAATTTTAATTCGATGTTAATTAGTTGAATTTTGAATGTTAATTTAATTTTAGAGGAATTTTTTTTCATAACAATATTTTTCTCGGAGTCAACGATGCCTGGCCCCCATCATCGTCGTCGACTCGTTTGCGATGACGTCCTACTTCAGAGGGGCAACGTTCGCGACTGGGCCCCGCCTGGTTAGCACTGGGAGGTGCTACCTTCAAGGGCGCGCGGCTTGGTGAGGAACCCGGGTCCCGTCATCGACCCAGAGCTTCTTTGATGGCATTCGCGTGGGCCACTTTAGGTGTGGAGGCAGTCGGCCCCGCCGAAGGTGGAACATCGCCATGTCAAGAAGGAGGACGAGCACGTCCGTCGGTACATGGATGCGTTGGACGTCAGGTTCTCCAATACGTGGCAGGTTCTTCAGGGATATCACCCGAGCTATGATCCTGTCATAGTTCCTTCTCTTTGGGTGTCCACCACCTGCCGCGCAAGACATCAATTGCATCTGTAGTAGTGATATTATATAATCAATAACATTCGAGATGTATTAGTAATAATATTCGAGATGTATTCGAGATTACGATATTATTCGAGACGATTTATTCGAGATTATATTCGATGATGCATATTATGTACTATGATTCAGTTTTCCTTATTGATTGCATGCATTCTAATTTGAATACCAAATTGTTTTATCTTTATTATGGGTTAGTTAAATATAAGCTACGGACAATACCAGCAGAGAAGGAGAAGAGGCTCTGTTCGACATCATATGCTCCATGAGCTCAAAGCATGAACATGAAGATGATGATGGCTCGCAATATCTGAACAATTCCGGTGAGGGTTGTATGTTTGATGAAGATGAAAGAATAGATCAATTTGGCGACGATGTTGACGAAGAAAATGTTCTTCAAATAACAAAGACCGGCGAGGTATATTTATTATATAAGCCATCCGGTGATCATTACATGTCTTAATTGAGTTGTATATGTATTAACGAATCGATCTTTCTTCTTTTAGGCCTCTGAATCGACCAAATCTTCCACAAGCAACATGGTAAAGCGAGGCATGTCCAGAAAGTTGGATGCTGGCGTAAAGTTCAGCATCGATTCCATCAATACATCAACTGGCAAACCGCTTGAACCTAAGAAAAATGCGACCAAGTTCAGGAATCAATGCGGAGTTATTGTCAGGGACCTAATCCCGATCTCCACACAAGAATCGAAAAAGGCAGCAAAGGGAGATCGACAAAGAGTTACCTTTTTCAATGAAAGAGCAAAAGATGTGCTTTGGACCGAGCTGTCGTCACATTTCACACTACCAGAAAACTTGACACATGCAGATCTGAATAAAGTCAGAAACTATGCTCTTAAAAAGATGGCGATCGCATTCAACACCTTCAAGAAAAATGCACGGGCTACGTATGTCAAAGCAAACAAGACGACTCCAAAATTCGAGGGAGCACTAGTGAAGGCAAAAGATCACTGGGACGATTTCATGAAGTTCAAGGAATCGGAAGTAGCTAAGGAACGGTCGAGAAAGAACAAGATTAATGCTGCGAAAAAGGAGTGGCACCATACTCAGGGGCCAGGTGGCTACCAGATGGCCCTGCCTAAGTGGGATCAAGCCGAGACAGATATGATTAGTGCAAATTTCACTCCAGTTACAGTGACTTGGCCCTCGAGGTGCAGGACATGGTTTTAAGAGCAGGAGGGCAAGTTGGACCCAAAGACATGGGCTATTATGGTGAAGGCAAGTCTTAAAAAAGTGACAGATGAAATTCTGATGAAAATAGAAGAAGCTCGAACGGGGGTGTTCATGCGCAATAGAGAGGATGATGAGCTTACCCGCGCCCTGAAGAATCCTGAACACCCGGGAAGAACACGAGGGAAAGGCGTTGTTCCATGGTTTGAGGGATTTGCTGGTTGGTCCGACGACCACAAAAGCCGTGTGAGAAAGAAGATGCAAGAGGAGCAGAATAAGAAGGAGGAAGCACTCTGCCTTGAAGGCCTCGATTCAAAGCACCTGGAGTTGGAATCTAGAGTCAGGCGGCAGCAGGAGCAGATCGACTCACTCAGCCAGGAAAGGGCATCTCAGCGGCAGCATAAGCAGATCGATCCATCATTGGATACCACCATCCCATCTATGCCGACAAGCAACGTGGGTTCTGCCCCGGCCGATATCGATGATGATGCATTGCTAGCTAAGTACCCTGTGGACGATATCGACGACATGACTAACTGTGAGCTACACATGAAAGTGAAGAAGTTATCCATGAAGGTGGCGGACGTCTATGCTTTAGCAAAACCCCAGAAGCAACCTTCCATTGCAATCCCATTCCAGCTAGGTATGCTCGTGTTGGGGTTGATGAAGTGATGTCAGCATATCACGAGCTGCAACTTGACATTCCTGGAGGTGACAAGGAGAGAACACCGGGAGAGGCCATACATCGTATCATTCTATGGAAAAAGGATTGCATCGTCTTTCCAAGGCCACTGACTCCTCCTCTTCCAAGTCTGTCGCCGCGTCTTTCGACTCCAACTACTCCTCCAAGTCCGGCACGACATCAGCCAACTCCTCCTCTTCCTAGTTTGGCACCACGTTAGCCGACTCCAACTCCAGGTCCGGCACCGCGTCAGCCGACTCTTCCTCCTCCAAGTCCGGCACCGCGTCAGCCGACTCCTCCTCCAGGTACAGCACGGCATTAGCATGCTCCGTCGACTCAGCATGCTATGTCGTCGAAGCAACAACAGAAGAGAGAGGCCACAACTACGAGGACTAGCGGTACAACAGGCAAGAAATTCAAATATGGTCCAAGCAGCCTGAAGCCTCTTCCGAAGTTGCCTTACCACCCGACCGATGAGGAACTCGACAGCGTAGTGGATGCCAATTTGAAGGCCCATTTTGGACCGAAAAAACTCTAGCCGCCAAAGGAGAAAGTACGTGAGCATGTCTCACAACACTTCATTGATATGGTTCAACCGGCTCAGAAGGACAACGACTATGTGCGATCTATCAAGAAGTCATATCTTGTAGGAAAAAAGGACTTGAGCTCGAGCTTGAGCCAAGGAGTTGGCAAAAAATCGGGAAAACTATCCCCTAGATGGGATAATAGGCAGTGCAATTGATCCCCCCGCTCATTGTACAAACACGTGTAAGTACCGCCGGTTGGCCAGAAGTAACTGAAGAACATATTAGGATGGCTAAAGAGGCCGGTGTCACTGTTGAACAACTCCTAGGCCTTGAGGAAATGCCCGTGCTTAAAGAGTCAGAAGTAAAATATCAATATGCCCGCGGCAAACCTCTGGTGAAGCCTGAAGATGTCAAGCCTCAACCAACGAGAATATGTATGCGCATGCACAACGTGTGTATAGTATGTACGTAGTAGCATAATACATGTTTGAAATGTAAATTAATTGAATGGAAAACACAAAATTGAAAGGAAACTTAAACCATAATTAATTCATAAACCCCTAAAGAATTAAAAGGAAAAATAAAACAAAACTAAAAAAACTAAATACTTTTAGTCCCGGTTACCAACCGGGACTAAAGGTCCCCCAGCCCACGGCATCGTTAACGCCACGTGGAGGGCCTTTGGTGCTAGGCCGTGTTGAACCGGCACTAAAGGGGGGTAGGCTTTAGTCCCCATCCTTTAGTGCCGGTTCGATAACCGGCACTAAAGGCCCTTACGACCCGCGACAATAGGTCGGTTCTTCACTAGTGTATGTCCAATTTTAATAGCACTTTCATTGTCGCAACGTAATGGAACATTTTTAAAATAAATACCATAATCCTTAAGCATTTGTGTCATCCATAGTAATAGCACACAACAACATCCAGCAGTAATATACTCAGCTTCGGTAGTAGATAGAGATATCGAGTTTTGTTTCTTGGAGGACCAAGATACAAGAGATCTACCTAAAAATTGACAAGTACCCGAGGTGGATTTTCTATCAACCTTGTCATCGGCATAGTCCAAATCATAATAGCAAACAAGATTAAAAGAAGATCCCTTGGGATACCAAATGCCAAAGTTTGGTGTTTGTATCAAGTACCTCACAATACGTTTCACAGCCAAAAGATGACACTCTTTAGGTGCAGCTTGATATCTAACGCACATGCAAACACTAAGCATAATATCAGGACGAGATGCACATAGATATAACAATGAACTAATCATAGATCGATAAACCTTTTGATCAACCAGTTCATCATCCCTGGTAAGGTCAACATGTCCACTAGTGAGCATAGGAGTTTTCATACCTTTGCAATCCTGCATGTTGAACTTCTTAATGAAGTCCTTGGTATACTTCGTTTGAGAGATGAAAGTTCCTTCTCTTGATTGCTTGATTTGCAATCCAAGTATGAATTTTAGCTCACACATCATAGACATCTCATACTTCTCGGACATCAACCTTCCATATGTTTCACTAAATTGAGGGTTAGTGGAACCAAAGATAATTTCATCCACATAGATTTGGCATACAAATAATTCTCTATTAACTCTCTTACTGAATAAGGTTGCATTAATTTTACCAATTTCAAAACCTTTTCCGATGAGAAACTTCGTTAAACATTTATACCAACCACGACGGGCTTGCTTAAGACCATAAAGAGCTTTGGAAGCTTGTAAACATGATTAGGTTTCTTAGGATTCACAAAACCAGGTGGTTGCTTAATATAAACTTCTTCCTCAATTTCTCCATTTAAAAATGCACTTTTGATGTCCATTTGATAAAGCATGATATCATGGTGATTAGCATAAGCAAGAAGAATACGAATAGCTTCAAGTCTAGCAATGGGGGCATAATTCTCACCGTAGTCCATACCTTCGACTTCCATATATCCTTGGGCTAAGAGACGAGCCTTGTTGCGTACGACTTGACCATCTTCGTCTTGTTTTTCCTGAAACAGCCATTTGGTTCTGATGATGTTGTGCTCATCTTCGGGCTTCTCCACGAGTTGTTAGGGAACGTTGCATGGGAAACAAAAAATTTCCTACGCAAACGCAGATCTATCCATGGTGATGAGCTACTAGAGGGAGAGTGGATCTACAAACCCTTGTAGATCGCTAAGCGGGAAGCGTTAAGAAACACGGCTGGTGTAGTCGAACGTGGATCCAAATCGCCGTGCGTCCCGTGATCCAATCACAATTCGTCCCGCGATCCAAGCACCATCCGTCCCGCGATCCGATCATGATCCGTCCCATGAACTTGATCACGATCCGTCCCATGAACTTGATCACGATCCTTCCGATCTAGCACCGAACGGACGACACCTCCGCGTTCAGCACACGTACAACTTGATGAAGATCTCCACCATCTTGATCCAGCAAGAAGGAGTGGAGAGGAAGAAGAGTTCTCCGGCATCCTGACGGTGCTCCGGCGATGGTGGTGGAGCAATTCCGGCAGGGCTTCGCCTAAGCACTGCAGAAATCCGTTCTAGAGGAGAAACTATGCACCGGAGGAACGGGTAGCACGTGGCTGAAATTCTAGTGCAAAAACCCTCTATACCACCAGTATATATAGGAGGAAGATATGAGAGGAGGCATCCTTGGCTTCCCAAGCCAAGGGCTTCGGCCGAAAGGTGGTGGAGGAGGTGGAGTCCACCTCCAATCCTAGTAGGACTAGGATTCACCTATTTTGCCTTTTTTCCACCTTTCTCCTGGGATTTTTTCTTCCAGCCACATGGGCCTCTTGTGGTTGTTCCACCAGACCACAAAGGGCTGGTTTCCACTCTCCCACAGCCCATGTAGCCTCTTGGGTCGAAATACCCCTCCCGGAGGTCTCAGGGTACACTACCGGCACTCCCGGTACACTACCGATGAGCCCGAAACTTTTCTGGCGACCAAAACGGGACTTCCTATATAGGAATCTTTACCTCTAGACCATTCCGGAGCTCCTCGTGACATCTGGGATCTCATCCGAGACTCTGAACAACCTTCGGTCACCACCATACATAACTCTATACTACCGAAACGTGACCAAACCTTAAGTGTGTAGACCCTGCGGGTTCGAGAACTATGTAGACATGACCGAGACACCTCTACGTCAATAACCAATGGCGGGACCTAGATGTCCACATTGTTTCCTACATATTCTACGAAGATCTTTATCGGTCGAACCTCTATGTCAAGGATTCAGATAATCCCGTATGATGTTCCCTTTGTTCTTTGGTATGTTACTTGCCCGAGATTCGATCGTAGGTATCTCCATACCTAGTTCAACCTCATTACTGGAAAGTCTCTTTACTCATTCCATAATACAAGATCTCGCAACTAACACTTAGTCACATTGCTTGCAAGGCTTATTGTGATGTTGTATTACCGAGTGGGCCCTGAGATACCTCTCCGTCACAAACAAATCCCAGTCTTGATCCATGCCAACTCAACAGACACCCTCGGAGACACCTGTAGAGCACCTTTATAGTCACCCAGTTATGTTGCGACGTTTGATACACACAAGTCACTCCTCCAATATTTGTGAGTTGCATGATCTCATGGTCATAGGAACATATACTTGACATGCAGAAAACAGTAGCAATAAACTGACACGATCATAAGCTACGTTTGTAGTTTTGGTCTTGTCCATAACATCATACTCCTAATGAGGTGATTCCGTTATCAAATGACATCTCATGTCCATGGCTAGGAAACCTTAACCATCTTTCGATCAACGAGCTAGTTCACTAGAGGCATACTAGGGACATTTGTGTTTGTCTATGTATCCACACATGTATCCATGTTTCCAATTAATACAATTATAGCATGGATAATAAACGATTATCATGAACAAGGAAATACAATAATAAACACTTTATTTATTGCCTCTAGGGCATATTTCCAGCACGAGTGTCCACACTTCGTTCCTCACGAAGTTGTGTAGCTCTTCATGCATTGTGTTCACCCAATCGGCGTCTTCAAGAGCTTGTTCTAGCTTTAAAGGCTCAATGCTAAAGATGAAAGAATAATGCTCACAAAAGTTAGCTAGACGGGTTTTAGAGTGAGTGTTTCTCCCTGTTTGTATATAACCAAAGATTTGGTTTAGGGGATGGTCCTTGGTCACTTGAGCTCGAACTCGGGTTAGCTTCCGATTGTTGGATGGTGGATCTTGTTCTTCATCATCATAATCTCGTTCATCTTCGTTGTTGTTGAAGGTGTCGTTCCCTTGAGGTGGTGGTGAATGTGGTTGTGGTGGTTCTTCATGATGCACTTCCTCCTCCTCATCATCTCGTCATGTACCACTTGTGGATGCCTCCATGTCGTGTCGAGTTTCATCTTGACGTGAAGTGGGGCCTTCCACTTGAGTTGATGATGTACTTTCCTTCACCTCCATGAGATGAATCTTGCCAATGGGTAGATCTAGAATAGCTTCTGAAGGATCCTTATCACCTGCATAATTTGGCAATTGTTTGACTTGCGAACCATTAGATTCATCAAACTTCACATCTACCGTCTCTTCATCTTTTCGGGAGAATTTGTTGTAGACACGGTAAGTGTGAGAGTTCGATCTGTAACCAAGTAGGAATCCTTCATGAGATTTGGGAGCAAATTTAGTACGACGATGCTTATCAAGAATGTACCACTTTGAGCCAAATACCCTAAAGTATCTGACTTGGGGTTTGTTACCGGTGAGTAGGTCGTATGTCGTTTTACCGAGAAGCTTGTGCAAGTAAAGTCGGTTTGTGGCATGACATGTTGTTTCAATGGATTCTGCACAAAAGTGTCTTGGCGTCTTCTATTCATCAAGCATCATTCTTGCCATCTAAATGAGCGTCTGGTTCTTCCTCTCAACAACTTCATTTTGTTGAGGTGTGTACGTAGCCGAGAACTCATGTGAGACACCTTGTTCGTCAAGAAAGGTATCCACATGATTGTCCTTGAACTCTGATCCGTTATCGCTCCGAACCTTCTTGATCTTCACTTCAAACTGATTTGGCCCTTTGCGAGCAAAGTTCTTGAAGATCTTTTGAACCCGCGACTTATCATGAAGAAAGAATACCCACGTAAATCTGGAAAAATCATCAACTATAACTAGACCATAGGAATTTCCACCGAGACTCTTGTAAGCATTGGGACCAAAAAGATCCATGTGAAGTAACTCGAGGGGTCTCCTAGTAGTCATGACATTCCTAACTGGATGACTTCCACCTACTAGCTTTCCAGCTTGACAACCACTACAAAGTCTATCTTTGTCAAAGATAACATCTTTAACACCAAGTATATGATCACCTTTGATTAGCTTATCTAGATTGAGCTTGCCTACATGTCCAAGTATTCTATGCCAAAGCCAACCTTTAGAAGATTTTGCAATTAAACAAGTACGAGGCTTGGATATTTTAGTGAAATCAACAATGTATAGATCCTCTCTACGGAAATCGGTAAAGAACATTTTATGATTATCTTGACGAACACTTGGCAATCTACTTTCATGAATAAAACATTGAAACCGAAGTCAGCAAGTCTAGAGACGGAAAGAATATTGTAGCCAAGGGATTCAACAAGCATAACATTTTGAATAGAGATATCATGGGATATAGCCACGTTACCAAGGCCAAGTACCTTACCCTTAGAGTTGTCGGCGAAGGTCACGTACCGTCGAGGACCTTGATTAGGTGTGATCTCTTGGAACATGTCTTTATCACCAGTCATATGATGCGTACGTCCGCTGTCAAGAATCCACTCTTTTCCTTCGGACATGTAATCCTTAAAGTTTTCCATGAGGCTCAGATTCTTCATGATCTTCTCATGCTCGATGTTGAACAACTCATCTTCTTCAGAATAGCCATGTTCCACATCGTCATCATCAAGTGGGAAATCCTCGTCATAAAGAACAAGAGATTTGTTAGAGTAGTGATTATGACAATGTTGAAGTTCATGATTGCGAGTGGCTTCAAAGATAATGTTGTTGATAGTGGTGACATCTCCTTTAGCACGCATAAGATCACGGAGATCAAATAGGAATTTTTCAAAGTTTGGATCAGTAGGCTTAATTTTGTGAAAAGCAAAGGTTTTATAAAGAATTTCATCAAGATTTCCTGGGGAAAGATATGGATATCGTTTCTCCAAATCAGTCCATAAGGTATAGGCACATGCAAAGTTCTTCAACTAAGAAAGCACGAATCTTGGTAAACCTCTAACAATAAGATTGACAGTTCTTAGGTTATCAAGCATGTTAGTTTCCTCTTCGTGTGTGGGATGCAATTCATCAATAGGGAGCACACAGGGGTTTTCAATATATTTAGTCAAATGGAATCTATTAAATAGATCAATCATGGCATTCTTCCTTTCACTATAGTACTCTCCACCAAGAATGGGCACTCTACAACTCAAACTCTCCATTCTAGACACATCCATCTTCCTCCATGGTGATTAAACCGAAGCAATGGAGACCAAAGCTCTGATACCACTTGTAGGATCGAGAGAGGGCTGTCTAGAGGGGGGGTGAATAGACTACTAGCAGGAATTTAAAACCTAACCTTTTCCCAAGTTAATTGGTTGCCTGATTTTAACAATTTTAGCAAGTCTAAGAAGTCAGATAACCCTACAGATGCATCTCTACAAGTATGGCAGCGGAAAGTAAAGACATTGCACATGTAAGTAAAGAGATGGGGTAGGAAGATCAAACGCAATAGGAGACGCAAGGATTTTTTCCATGGTTCCGATAGGTGGTGCTATCGTACGTACACGTTCATGGAGTCTTCAACCCATGGAGAGTAACGGTCGCGAGAGTCCACAGACGGCTCTACCCACAGAGGGTTCCACGAAGAAGAAACCTTGACTATTCCATGCGGCTTCCGTCCATGAAGGACTAGCCTCACTATGGGTAGATCTTCACAAAGTAGGCGATCTCCTTGCCCTTACAAACTTCTTGGTTCACTCCACAACACGAAGTAGGAGGCTCCCAAGCGACACCTAACCAATCTAGGAGGCACCACCCTCCAAAAGGTAATATGCTCGGTAATGACGATGAACTCCTTGCTCTTGTGCTTCAAGGGTAGGTGGTTCTCTCTCAGAAAACTGAGTAGGATAGGTATGGAATAGTTCTGAGTGCTTCTCTTTCGAGTGGGTGGTGGTGAAGGGGTATATATAGGCATCCACAAAAATCCAACCATTACACACAAAATGACCATCTCGGTGACACCGATGTGTAAATGTCGGTGGTACCGAAGTGACCAAAAGTGGCAAGTTTTGAATCTCGGAGGGACGTATATATAATTCTCGGTTGCACCAACAACATGACTAACGGTCAGATTTTCCAATCTCGGTGACGCAGATTCACCATTTTTGGATGGACCGAAAAAGTGAACTTACGTAACAGAATCTTGGCAACCCAACTAGGTGGCACCGAGTGCAGTGTCGGGTGCACCGAAGTGTTAGGGTTTCGTTGAGTCTATCTAGGGTTTAGAATCGGTGGCACCGGAATAGGAATGTTGGTTGCATCAATTTTGCATATTTTGGTTAGGACAAACTTTGGTGGGAGAGTTTTTGGATGTTTTGGTGACAGTCACTCGTGCACGTTTGAGCATATTTTTCACCATCGAAATTTTACCCCCTTTTAATAGTATTGGCTTTCCTATGGACTCAAAGTGATTTCTCACAAATGTAAAATGTAGAGTCATATTGCTTGAAGCTTGGCCAACCTATTTCCTTGAATCCTGGGGTAATTCCACAATCTCCTCAATCCTTTTGCCAACTCAACTCTCCATTGATTATTATCTGAAATACACTAGATAGAGTTGTTAGTCCAAGAGACAATGCATGTTGTCATGAATTATCAAAACCACCAAGGGAGCATGTTGTGCTTTAAATCTCCCCCTTTTTGGTAATTGATGACAACATACAATCAAAGCTTCAATTAAAGATATGCATGGATGCAATGAAGACTTTGAGAAACAGATGACCTAGATCCCCCCCCTAAATGTGTGTAGTCCTTTAAAGGATAGTTGCTTCGGAATGCATGGACACACATGTGGATGAAAGGGATGTAAGAGTCATGTGTATCTTGGCTATATGCATCAATATATGTGAAGGAAATGTATATCCTTGATCAAGACTTAACTCTTGCAAACAATATGTGCAAGAAGCAAGAGATCATGTTGATCAAAAATATGATGCATATACTTACCTTGAGTTCTTGAGCATTCTAGTAGTAGAGACACACTTGAGAAAACAATATTAGGAAACACAAGAGAATTCTACCAATCAAAAGCAATAGAACTCAAAGGATACCAAGATGTGGAGAACATATAAAATATGATAATCATTAAGATTGATATGTCTCAACCTTTAGCATTAATCTATTATATATTTTCTCCCCTTTGATACAATATGGTAGTACATCCTCTCCCCCTAAATCTCAGCATGTAGATATTTGGATCAGATAGGGTGAGAAAAGTAATCATCTGTTCACTTGAGACTTTTTCTCCAAAAGTAGTTTTCTCACCCTACATTGTTGTTCCTCTCCTTGATTTTATAAGTGTGAAATTTTTATATTTTCCTCGCCCCCTAAATCATATCTCCCCCTTTGCATAAGCATGTAACTCTCCCTTTAACAAGAAGCTTTGATATTCTCCCCCTTTGGCATAAAATACCAAAAAGGTTAAATGTTGGAGTAGTGACAGGGATCATTGACAAGGAAAGGATCCTGGAGATCAAGGGTCATTGAAAGTAGGGTCCATTTAAAAGACTAAGGGAATCATTGAATGTAGCTTCTCTCCCTTTGGAAAATTTTAGCTTTCTTCTCCTTGGAGCTAGGGATCCTAGAATAAAGAATTTCTCCCCCAAAGTGTTGTTTGTTCTTCTCCCCTGAAAATATATATATATAAAGTTTTTTTAATGAAGGGGTCATTGAAAGAAC
Organism: Hordeum marinum; assembly: GCA_022496015.1. Lineage (NCBI taxonomy): Eukaryota > Viridiplantae > Streptophyta > Magnoliopsida > Poales > Poaceae > Hordeum > Hordeum marinum. The sequence continues at coordinate 267,262,252 of CM039675.1, read as the reverse complement.
AAGAATATCACAAGAACAGAAACAAGTAAACAATATCAAAGAAACACATATTTTGAAAGTAAATCGGTAACTCCGGGATAAATAAATCGATGATACCAAGATTGTGTAGTGCAGCTTATCTGAAAATTCAGTAGCATCGAGTTATCTATGTCGGTGACTCCGAATGATAAACCAAGTTTCTGTTTTCAGACAGACAAACGAAACTGTTTAAAAAAAGAAAAATGTGAAATATTTACAAAGCACATCAAATAGATAAGATTTGAGTGGTTACGATAGATCATGCAAATAGAGAGCAAGCCATGCAAGATTCTTAACTAAATGATGGGCGGTGACTAGGTCACCTATATTAGAGTATATTGACGTAGGAGCCAAGCAAGAATGCTTGATCATAGGTCATACTCATCGTTTAAGCTCAAAATGGGGTTAAAATTTTTTGATTAAGCATTTTGATGTCTTCATATCTCTTGAGTTGCTTTAGCCCATGACCTAGAGTAAAGCCTTTTCAAGGGTATGAGTACATACCTTTGAATGATGTTGATTACGTTGCTCATAGGTGATCTTGTTGAGGATGCTCGAGGTTGATGAAGATCATCTTGAATTTGGAGCAATCCTTCTCTTTCTAGTACGCTCATCACATACAAAGGTTGCTCATGCAAGGAAGAGCAATGGATATATCCAGTTGACATGATACTAGTTAAGATTTTGCAACTAAGATCAAGTATATGTCAAGGATATATTTTTGTTGTCTTCTTCCTTCCATCATCAAGAGGGGTTGGATACTTGGTACTAACAAGATTGCTTATGATTGGAGTTTATGGCAATCTTGTGGAATGACGTTCTTCCAAGTACCCAAAAAATATTAGATGCAATACAAGGGAGCATAGAATTCCATGGCACATGATAACGAGTTACGAGAACGTGGAGATAATAAGAAAGATCATGCCCTTGCTTGCAACCGAGTGAGTCTAGCTCAAGTTTGAGGCATCAATGATGTTCAACTCACACCTCAAATGACAAAATGTTTTCTCATCAAGTGGCTTGGTGAAGATATCGGCCAATTGTTTGTTAGTACAGACATGCTTAAGATTGATATCTCCTTTAGCAACATGATCACGAATGAAATGATGTCGAATTTGAATATGCTTGGTTCGAGAATGTTGCACATGATTATGTCCAATTTTCATAACACTTTCATTGTTGCAAAGTAATGGAACATTTCTAACATAAATACCATAATCCTTAGGCGTTTGTGTCATCCATAGTAATTTCGCACAACAAGATCCAACAGCAATATACTCAGCTTCGGCAGTAGATAGAGATATCAAGTTTTGTTTCTTGGAGGACCCAGACACAAGAGATATACCTAAAAATTGACAAGTAACCGAGGTGGATTTTCTATCAACCTTGGCACCAGCATAGTCCGAATCGAAATAGCAAACAAGATTAAAAGAAGATCCCTTGGGATACCAAATGCCAAAGTTTGGTGTTTGTATCAAGTACCTCACAATACGTTTCACAGCCAAAAGATGACACTCTTTAGGTGTAGCTTGATATCTAGAACACATGCAAACACTAAGCATAATATCGGGATTAGATGCACATAGATATAACAATGAACCAATCATAGATCGATAAACCTTTTGATCAACCAATTAATCCTCCCTAGTAATAGGAGTTTTCATACCTTTGCAATCCTGCATGTTGAACTTCTTGATCAAGTCCTTGGTATACTTAGCTTGAGAGATGAAAGTTCCTTCTCTTGATTGCTTGATTTGCAATCCAAGAAAGAATTTCAGATCACACATCATAGACATCTCATACTTCTCGGACATCAACCTTCCAAATCTTTCACTAAATTGAGGGTTAGTGGAACCAAAGATAATTTTATCCACATAGATTTGGTATACAAATAATTCTCCATTAACTCTCTTAGTGAACAAGGTTACATGAATTTTACCAATTTCAAAATCATAAAGAGCTTTGGACCATTAAGAGCTTGCTTAAGACCATAAAGAGCTTTGGAAGCTGTTAAACATCATTAGGTTTCTTTGGATTCACAAAACCAGGTGGTTTCTTAACATAAAATTCTTCCTCAATTTCACCATTTAAAAATGCACTTTTGTGTCCACTTGATAAATCATGATATCATGGTGATTAGCATAAGCAAGAAGAATACGAATAGCTTCAAGTCTAGCAACGGGGGCATAAGTCTCACTGTAATACATACCTTTGACTTCCATATATCCTTTGGCTAAGAGACGAGCCTTGTTGAATATGACTTGACCATCTTCACCTTGTTTGTTCCAAAACACCCATTTCATTCCGATGAGGTTGTGCTCATCTTTGGGCTTCTCCACAAGTGTCCACACTTCATTCCTCTCAAAGTTGTGTAGCTCTTCATGCATTGTGTTCACCCAATCGGCGTCTTCAAGAGATTGTTCTACCTTTAAAGGCTCAATGCTAGATATGAAAGAATAATGCCCACAAAAGTTAGCTAGACGGGTTTTAGAGCGAGTGATTCTCCCTGTTTGTATATCACCAAAGATTTGGTTTAGGGGATGGTTCTTGGTCACTTGAGCTCGAACTCGGGTCATCTTATGATTGTTGGATGGTGTAGCTTCTTCTTCTTGATCATCATCTCGTTCATCTTCGTTGTTGTTGAATGTGTCGTTCCCTTGAGGTGGTGGTGAATGTGGTTGTGGTGGTTCTTCATGATGCACTTCCTCCTCTTCATCATTTCATCATATACCGCTTGTGGATGCCTCCATGTCGTGTTGAGGTTCATCTTGACATGAAGTTGGGTATTCCACTTGAGTTGATGATGTACTTTCCTTCACCTCCATGGGATGAATCTTGATGATGGGTAGATCTAGAATGGCTTCCGAAGGATCCTTATCACCTGCATCATTTGGCAATTGTTCGACTTGTGAATCATTAGATTCATCAAACTTCATATCTACCGTCTCTTCAACTTTTTGGGTGAAGTTGTTGTAGACACGGTATGTGTGAGAGTGTGATCCGTAACCAAGTAGGAATCCTTCATGAGATTTAGGAGCAAATTTAGTATGACGATGCTTATCAAGAATGTACCACTTTGAGCCAAATACCCTTAGGGTTTGTTACAGGTGAGTAGCTCCTATGTCGTTTTACCAAGAAGCTTGTGCAAGTAAAGTCGGTTTGTGGCATGACATGCTGTTTCAACGGCTTCTACCCAAAAGTGTCTTGGCATCTTGTATTCGTCAAGCATCGTTCTTCCATCTCAATGAGCGTCTGGTTCTTCCTCTAAACAACTCCATTTTGTTGAGGTGTGTACGTAGCCGAGAACTCATGGGAGACACCTTCTTTGTCAAGAAAGGTATCCACAAGGGTATTCTGAACTCCGATCAGTTATCCCTCCGAACCTTCTTGATCTTCACTTCAAACTGATTTTGCGCTTTGCGAGCGAATTTCTTGAAGATCTTTTGAACCCGTGACTTATCATCAAGAAAGAATACCCACGTAAAGATGGAAAAATCATCAACTATAACTATACCATAGGAATTTCCAAAAAGATCCATGTGAAGTAACTCGAGTGGTCTCCTAGTAGTCATGACATTCTTAACTGGATGACTTCCACCTACTTGCTTTCCAGCTTGACAAGCACTACAAAGTCTATCTTTGTCAAAGATAACATCTTTAACACGAAGTATATGATCACATTGTGTGGGTGGGAACCCCTCTGCGTCCTCAAAGGACTCCGAGCATATACAACCCGCTCATTATTACATGAGAGTGTCACGGGTCGGTGAAGTCGGGCCATCTCAGGGAGGGACACTAGGCGTAAATAGTTGGGCAAGCCCCCAGGCACCAGGCCCGAGAGCTTCCAACTCCGTCAAGAGTCACCCCGTGCATTTCTGCTCGGTTGCGCACCCTTACGAGCCAAACCCTGATGCATTGTTCCCCGTGTAGCCACGGGATTGCGCTCCCGCAACCCAAACATGAGTACAACGCATCCGGCGCATCCATAAGAGTGTTTTGTTGTTGAAGCCGCCTCATGAGGCGTTTGGGTGGTGACCGTGTGCTCCCTCGGGAGCCTCATGAGGTCTGGCCTATCGAGGTTGCGTTGATGCTCCAGTTGCCGCGGCTGGCCCGCATTAGTTGTTTCTTGCTGCCCTTCCCCGGGCCATTACGCCCAACACCCTGGGGTCCGGCTCTGAAATGTAAACGTGTGCAGAAAGTAAAAGATAAATAAATTGCATTAAGGTGTAGATCTGAAATTATATGATTGAAAATAGACCCCAGGGCCATAGGTTTCACTAGAGTCTTCTCTCTTGAAGGCAAATATCATGGTGGGTAAACAAATTACTGTCAAGCAATGGATAGAAAAGCGAATAATCATGTAGTTATCCAAGGCAATGATCATGCATATTGGCATCACGTCCGTGACCAGTAGACCGAAACGATTCTGCATCTACTACTATTACTCCACACATCGACCGATTCCTGCCTGCATCTAGAGTATTAAGTTCATGAACAACAGAGTAATGCATTAAGAAAGTTGACATGATGTAGAGGGATAAACTCAAGCAATATGATGAAAAGCCCATCTTGTTACCCTTGATGGCAACAATACAATATGTGCCTTGCTACCCCTACTTGTCACTAGGTGAGGACACTGCAAGATTGAACCCAAAACCAAGCACTTCTCCCATTGCAATAATTACCAATCTAGTTGGCCAAACCAAACCAATAACTTGAAGAGACTTGCAAGGATATGAAATCATGCATATAAGAAACCAGAGGTGATTCAAATAATATTCATGGATAATCTGAACATAAACTCACAATTCATCGGATCTTGACAAACACACCACAAAACGGGATTGCATCGGATAGATCTCCATGTAGATCATGAAGAACAAGGTATTGAAGATCAAAGAGAGATAAGTAGCCATCTAGCTACTAGCTATGGACCCGTAGGTCTATGGTGGACTACTCATGCATCATTGGAGGGGCAATGGAGTTGATGTAGATGCCCTCCGTGATCGAAACCCCCTCCGGCAGATTACCTGAAAAGGCTCCAAGACCGGATCTCTCAGGAACGGAGGCTTCCGGCGGCGGTAAAGTATTTACGTGGATCTTTTTGATGTTGGGGGAATATTTGGGTATTTATAGGCTAAGAATTAGGGTTAGGAGTCCTGCCAGGAGGCGACAAGCCTACTAGTTGCGGCTAGGGGGCGCTCCTAGCAGGCTTGTGGTGCCATGGCTCGTCCCTTGACATGCACTCCAAGCTTGGATGACTTGTTTCCTTCCAGAAAAATTCCTTCCGCAGGTTTTATTCCATTTGGACTCCGTTTAATATTCCATATCTGCAAAACTCAAAAACAAGGAAAAACATAAACTGGCACTTGGCTCTAAATTAATAGGTTAGTGCAAAAAATAATATAAAATAGCATACTAATGCATATAAAACATACAAAATAGATAATATAATAGAATGTCATCATAAAAAATTATAGATACGTTGGAGACGTATCAGCATCCCCAAGCTTAATTCCTACTCATCCTCAAGTAGGTAAATGATAAAAACAGAATTTTTGATGTGGAGTGCTACCTAACATATTTATCAAAGTAACATTCTTTATTATGGCATGAATATTCAGATCCTGAGACTCAAAACAAAAGCTTAGTATTGATATAGAGACAATAACATTTCAAGCATACTAGCAAATAAATTGTATCTCTTCATCAAAATATAATGGCGAAAGAAAGTTATACCTACAATATCATATGGTCTATCTATGCTCCATCTTCCCCACACAAAGTATTTATATCATGCACAACCTCAATGAAAAGTCAAGTAATTGTTTTCACACCTTTATTTTCTCAAACTTTCCAACTCTCATGCAATACACGAGCGCGAGCCTTGGATATAGCTCTATAGGTGGAATAGAATGTTGTGGAGGTTGTCAAGGAAAGGGAGAAGATAGTCTCACATCAACTATGCGTATCAACAGGCTATGGAGATGACAATCAATAGATATCAATGTGAGTGAGTAGGGATTGCCATGCAACGAATGCACTAGAGCTATAAGTGTATGAAAGCTCAAAAGGAAACTAAGTGGACATGCATCATGAAAAAAAATCCACTAGCTATATGAAAGTGACAAAATAGGATACTCTCTATCATGAAAATCATGGTGCTACTTTGAAGCACAAGTGTGGAAAAAGGTAGTAGCAATGTCCCTTGTCTCTTTTCTCTCATTTTTTATGTGGGCATCTAACGCCGCTTTTATTTATTTTTTATTTGGGCTTCGCTAGCCTCTTTTATTTTTCCTCACATGGGACATGCTCTAATAATGATAACCATCACACTTTTATTTACTTACAACTCAAAAGAAAGTTACAACTATATACCTATGACAAAATATGACTCTATATGCAATATGGAAGTGACGGTGCAAGTCATAAAAGGGAACAGTGGAAGTTGCATGGCAATATATCTTGGAATGGCCATGGAAATGCCATAATAGGTAGGTATGGTGGCTGTTTTAAGGAAAGATATATGGTGGATGTTTTGAGGAAGGTATATGGTGGATGTTTTGAGGAAGGTGTTTGTTGCACCGACGAAAGTTGTGCGGTACTAGAAAGGCTATCAAAAGTGGAACGGTGAGAGTCCGTATAATCCATGGACTCAACATTAGTCATAAAGAACTCATATACTTATTGCAGAAGTCTAATAGTCATTGAAGAAAAGCATTAAACTCATGATCCTAGAGGGGAGGTTGGTAGGAGTTAACCATCGCGTGCCCCCGACCCTCACACAAAGGTCGACAATCTATAAACAAGTCATGCTCCAACTTCCTTACATAACGGTTCACCATATGTGCATGCTACGGGAATCACAAACCTTTACACAAGTATTTTTACCAAACCACAATTTACTTCCTAACATGTCTCTTAACATTGCCATCTTTATATCTCAAAACTTTATGCACGGAATCAAACTTCTCATAAATAATCAATGCACTTAATATTGAAGTTTTTATTATATCACTTTTGGATGCCTATCATATTAGGACTAAATTAATAACCTACACCAATTACCATGCTGTTTTAGAAACTCCAAAAATAATATAAGTGAGGTACGAGAGTTCAAGTATTTATATAAAAATGCAAACACCACCGTGCTCTAAAAGATATAAGTGAAGCACATAGAGCAAAATTTCCCAACTCAAAAGATATAAGTGAAGCACATAGAGTATTCTAATAAATTCACGATTTAGTGTGTATCTCTCAAAATATGTGTGCAGAAAGGATAATTGTGGAAAACTAACAAGCAAAGAAGCATATAATACAAGACGCTCCAAGCAAAACACATATCATGTGGTGAATAAAAATATAGCCTCAAGTAAATTTACCGATGGATTGAAGACAAAAGAGGGGATGCCTTCCGGGGCATCCCCAAGCTTAGGCTCTTTGGCATCCTTGAATGTGACTTGGGGTGCCTTGGGCATCCCCAAGATTACGCTCTTGCCACTCCTTATTCCATAGTCCATCAAATCTTTACCCAAACTTGAAAACTTCACAACACAAAACTTGACAGAAAACTCGTGAGATCCGTTAGTATAAGAAAATAAATCACCACTTTAGGTACTGTTCTGAACTCATTATTTATTTATATTGCTATTATAACTACTATAATCTAACTTCTCCATGGCTCATACCACATGATACGACCCATAGATTCATCAAAATAGGAAAATAACTCTAAGAAAATAGAATCTGTAAAAAACAGAACAATCTGTAGCAATCTGGATACTTCGTATACTTATGTAACTAAAATAATTCTGAAAAATTAGGACAACCTGAGAAATATATATATTAATATTTTGTAAAAATTTCAGATCAATTCGACGCTCTAGAAAAAATAGAAAATTCCTGGACTCAGCGCAAAAGTTTCTATTTTTCAACAAGATCAAATCAACAACTACCATAGTTCACCCCAAAGGGTTTACTTGGCTCAAACACTAATAAAAACACCAAAATAGAATTACTACAGAAGTAATAATGTGGTAAACACTCAAAAACAGAAGCAATAACAGAATACAAAAATAAAATTGGGTTGCCTCCCAACAAAGGTTATTGTTTAACGCCCCTAGCTATGCAAAACGCAATAGATCTAGGTATTGTGATAATAATAATAAGGGAGATCATTCATGATAATCACATACTACCTTCTTTGATGTCAATAATTGCACCAATAGTTCTAAGGAAATGTCTACCAATAATAATAGGACATGTAGGATTGCAATCTATATCAAGAACAATGAGAATCTATGGGCACATAATTCCTATTTGCAACAATAAGAACATCATTAATCCTTCCCATAGGTTTCTTAATAGTGGAATCCGCAAGATGCAAATTTAGAGAGAAATAATCAAGATAATGGTAACCTAGAACATCACATAAAGTTTTTGGAATTGTGGAAACACTAGCACCCAAATCGCACAAAGCATGGCACTCATAATCTTTGATTTTAATATTAATAGTAGGTTCCCACTCATCATGAAGCTTTCTAGGGATAGAAACTTCTAACTCAAGTTTTCTTCAAAAGATTTCATCATAGCATCAACTATATGTTTAGTAAAATCCTTATTTTGACTATAAGCATGAGGAGAATTCAACATGGATTGCAGCAAGGAAATACAATCAATCAAAGAGCAACTATCATAATTAAAGTCCCTGAAATCCAAAAGAGTGGGTTCATTGCTATTTAAAGTTTTGACCTCTTCAATCCCACTTTTATCAATCTTAACATTAAGATCTATAGACTCCGAATCATTGGGACGCCTTTTAACTAAAGTTGACTTATCTCCAGTCCCATCATTATCAAGATTTATATTGAAAAACAAAGATTCAATAGGAGTCACGTGAATGACTTTAAGATCTTCATCATTATTATCGCGAGAAAGCACTTTTTCAAGCCATTCATGCTTAGCACGAATCCTAACGGTTATTTCCTTACTTTCATCAATAAAAATTCTCATATATTTCAAAGACTCATTAATATAATGCTTGGGTGGAGTATATCTAACTTTCAAAGAATCAATCTCAAGAGAAATTCTATCAACGCTCCTAGCCAAATTATCAATCTTAAGAACTTTTTCTTCAAAAGATGCATTAATTTTTTTGCGAACCAATAAAATCTTTAACAATATTCTCAAGATCAAAGGGCATATTATTATAATTTCCATAATAATTTTTCTAGGAATTACCATAATTATTAGAGGAATTACTAGGAAACGGCCTAGGGTTGAAATTTCCCCGATACGCATTGTTACCAAAATTGCTCCTACCAACAAATTCACATCCATAGATTCATTATTATTTCCAATCAAATAATACAAAGGCATATCATTAGGATCAATAGGAGCACTCTTACTAGCAAACAATTTCATCAATTCATCCATCTTTTCACTCAAAGTATTTATTTCTTCAATAGCATGCACCTTTTTACTAGTAGGAGATCTTTCGGCATGCCATTGAGAGTAGTTTTTCATGATATTATCTAGTAGTTTGGTAGCTTCTCCTAACGTTATTTCCATAAAAGTACCACCCGCGACTGAATCCAAAAGATTTCTATATGCAAAATTCAATCCCGCATACAAATTTGTATAATCATCCATAAACTCAAACCATGTGTGCGACAATTCCTAATCATTAATTTCATCCTTTCCCAAGATTTTGCTACATGCTCATGATCAAGTTGTTTAAAATTCATTATATCGTTCCTAAGGGAGATGATCTTAGCGGGCGGAAATTACATGGAATAAAAGCATCTTTACACTTATTCCATGAATCAATACTATTTTTAGGCAAAGATGAAAACCAAGTTTTAGAACGGTCTCGTAGCGAGAACGGAAATAGCTTCATTTGAAAAATATCATTATCCACATCTTTCTCCTTTTGCATATCACACAACTCAATGAAAGTATTTAGATGGGATGCGGCATCTTCACTAGGAAGGCCAGATCATTGTTCTTTCATAACAAGACTTAGCAAGGCAACATTGATTTCATAGGATTCCGCACTAGTGGTGGGAGCAGTAGGAGCACTAATAAAATCATTATTATTAGTATTGGAAAATTCACACAACTTGGTATTCATAGACATCGTTACAAAGCAAGAGTCAAGCAAAGGAGCAAAAGAAAGGCAAACAAAAGAAGGGCGAATAAAAAGGCAAATCTTTTTGGTATTTTCTGAAAATTGTTTTAGAAGTGGGGGAGAGGAAAACGAGAGGAAAATGGAAAATAAAGTAAACGCAAGAGATGAGTTTGTGATGGGTACTTGGTAGGCTTGATGTGTATCCTCCCCAGCAACGTCGCCAGAAATCCTTCTTGCTACCTATTGAGCATGCATTGGTTTTCCCTTGAAGAGGAAAGGGTGATGCAGCGAAGTAGATAAGTATTTTCCTCACTTGTTGAGAAACAAGGTATTAATCCAGTAGGAGGAATGATCAAGTCACCAATGGTTGCACATACACAAACAATCAAAGTCTTGCACCCAACGCTATAAAGGGGTTGTCAACCCCTTCACGGTTATTTGCAAGGATGAGATCTGAAAGAGATAGATGTACACGAGTGTGGAAAGTGAAAGATAAATAAATTGCAGAAAGGTGTAGATCTGAAATTATATGATGGAAAATAGAACCGGGGGCCATAGGTTTCATTAGAGTCTTCTCTCTTGAAGGCAAATATCATGGTGGGTAAACAAATTACTGTCAAGCAATTGATAGAAAAGTGAATAATCATGTACTTATCCAAGGCCATGATCATGCATATAGGCATCATGTCCGTGACAAGTAGACCAAAACGATTCTGCATCTACTACTATTACTCCACACATCAACTGACTCCTGCCTGCATCGAGAGTATTAAGTTCATGAAGAACAGAGTAACGCATTAAGAAAGATGACATGATGTAGAGGGATACACTCAAGAAATATGATGAAAACCCGATCTTTTACCCTTGATGTCAACAATACAATACGTGCCTCGATACCCCTACTTTGTCACTAGGTGAGGACACTGCAATATTCAACCCAAAACTAAGCACTTCTCCCATTGCAATAATTACCAATCTAGTTGGCCAAAGCAAACCAATATCTCGAAGGGACTTGCAAAGATATGAAATCATGCATAAAAGAATTCAGGAAAGACTCAAATAATATTCATGGATAATCTGAATATAAACCCCCAATTCATCGGATCTCGACAAACACACCGCAAAAGAGTATTACATCGGATAGATCTCCATGAAGATCATGAAGGACATGGTATTGACAAGCAAAGAGAGACAAGAAACCATCTAGATACTAGCTATGGACCCGTAGGTCTGTGGTGAACTACTCACGCATCATCGGATAGGCAATGGAGTTGATGTAGATGCCTTACGTGATCAAATCCCCCTTTGACAGATTACCGGGAAAGGCTCCAAGATTGGATCTCTCGGGAACAGAGGCTTCTGGAGACAGAAAAGTGTTTTCGTGGCTCGTTCTGATAAGGTTGGAATATTTGGGAATTTATAGGCCGAAGATTAGGGTTAGGGGAGCAGCCGTGGGCCCACAAGCCTTCCCGGCACGGCCACCCCCCATGCCGAGCTCCTAGGTCTTGTGGCCCCACGGTGGCTCCTCTGCCTTGGTTCTCAAGTCTCATAGTTTCCTTTTGTTCCAGAAAAAATCATTCCGAAGGTTTTATTATGTTTGGACTCCGTTTAATATTCCTTATCTGCAAAACTCAAAAACAAGAAAAAAATAGAAACTGATACTAGGCTCTAGATTAATAGGTTAGTCCAAAACATAATATAAAATAGCATATTAATGCATATAAAACATCCAAAACAGATAATATAATAGCATGGAACAATCACAAATTACAGATACGTTGGAGACGTATCAGCATCCCCAAGCTTAATTCCTGCTCGTCCTCGAGTAGGTAAATGAAAATATAGAATTTTTGATGTGGAATGCTACCTAACATATTTATCCATGTAATATTCTTTATTGTGGCATGAATATTTAGATCCGTAAGATTCAAAACAATAGTCAATATTGGCGTAAAAACAGTAATACTTCAAGCACACCAACAAGGTTGTCGTGTCCTTTCAAAATAACATGGCCTTGGAAATTTATCCCTACAAAATCATATGGTCTGGCTATGCTCCATCTTACCCACACAATGTATCTAAATCATGCACAACCCCGATGAACATGTCTAGCAATTGTTTCACACTTTTGTTGTTCTCAAACCTTTTCAACTCTCATGCAATACAGGAGCGTGAGCCATGGATATAGCATTATAGTTGGAATAGAATATGGAGGAGGTGCAAGGGAAAAAGGAGAAGATAGTCTCACATCAACTAGGTGTATCAACGGGTTATGGAGATGCCCATAAATAGATATCAATGTGAGTAAGTAGGGATTGCCATGCAACAAATTTTTTCAGAGCTATAAGTGTATGAAAGCTCAAAAATAAAACAAAGTGGTCGTGCAAGATGTATATCCACTAGTTATATGAAAGTGACAAAATAGGACACTCTCTATCATGAAGATCATGGTGCAACTTCGAGGCACAAGTGTGGAAAAAGGTAGTAGCAAATGTCCCTTCTCTCTTTCTCTCATTATATATATATATATATATTGCTGGTGGGCTTCTTTGGCCTCTGTTTTTTTTGTTTGGGCTTCGCAGGCCTCCTTTATTTTTGTAAAGTCCAGATACTCATCCCAACTTGTGAGGGAGTCATAGCCTCCATCATCCTTTTGTCTCATGGGACAATGCTCTATTAATGAAAAATCATCACACTTTTATTTACCTCTAACTCAAATAAAAAGAAATTACAACTCGATTCCTCTGACAAAATATGATTCTATATGCAATATGAAGTGATGATGCAAGTCATCAAAAAACTACATGGTAGAAGTTGCATGTGTAGGATCGAGAGAGGGATGTCTAGAGGGGATGAATGGACTATTAGCAGGAATTTAAAACCTAACCTTTTCCCAAGTTAATTGGTTGGCTGATTTTAACAATTTTAGCAAGTCTAGCAAGTCTATCAGCCCTACACATGCATGTCTACAAGTATGGAAGCGGAAACTAAAGACATTGCACATGTAAGTAAAGAGATGGGGTAGGAAGATAAAACGCAATAGGAGACCCAAGGATTTTTCCTGTGGCTATGATAGGTGGTGCTATCGTAAGTCGACTTTCATGGAGTCTTTAACCCTCAGAGGGTAACGATCGCGAGATTTCACGGAGGGCTCTACCCATGGAGGGTTCCACGAAGAAGCAACCTTGACTATTCCATGCGGCTTCCCTCCACGAAGGACTAGCCTCACTATGGGTAGATCATGAAGTAGGTGATCTCCTTGCTCTTACAAACTTCTTGGTTCACTCCACAACACAAAGTAGGAGGCTCCCAAGCGACACCTAACCAATCTAGGAGGCACCACCCCTGCAAAAGGTAATAGGCTCGGTAATGACGATGAACTCCTTGCTCTTGTGCTTCAAGATGATAGACTCCTCAACACACAATCACTCTCTCATAGATTTGGCTTGGTAGAAGAGATGGGATTGGTGGAAAGCAGCTTGGGGAGGCCAGAGATCAAGATCCATATGGTTGGAGTGGAAGATCTTTACCTCAACACAAGGGTAGGTGGTTCTCTCTCAGAAAACTGAGTAGGATAGGTATGGAATAGTTCTCAGTGCTTCTCTTTCGAGTGGGTGGTGGTGAAGGGGTATACATAGGCATCCCCAAAAATCCAACCGTCACACACAAAATGACCATCTCGGTGACACTGATGTGTAAATGTCGGTGGTACCGAAGTGACCAAAAGTGGCAACTTTTGAATCTTGGAGTGACCAATATACATTTATCGGTTGCACTGGCAAGGTGACCAATAGTCAGATTTTCCAATCTCGGTCACGCCGATTCACAACTTTCGGGTTGAACAAAAAAGTGAACTTGCGTAACAGAATCTTGGCAACCCAAGTCGGTGGCACCGAGTGCATTGTCGGCTGCACCGAAGTGGCTAGGGTTTAGAATCGGTGGCACCAGAATAGGAATGTTGGTTGCACCAATTTCGCATATTTGGCTTAGGACAAACTTTGGTGGGAGAGTTTGTGGATGTTTTGGTGACTATCACTTCTGCACGTTCGAGCATATTGTTCACCATCAAAACTTTACCCCATTTTAATAGTATTGGCTTTACTATGGACTCAAAGTGATTTCTCACAAATGTAAAATGTAGAGTCCTCTTGCTTGAACCTTGACCAACCTATTTCCTTGAATCTAGGGGTAATTACACAATCTCCTCAATCCATTTGCCAACTCAACTCTCCATTGATTATTATCTGAAATACACTAGATAGAGGTGTTAGTCCAAGAGACAATGTATGTTGTTATGAATTATCAAAACCACCAAGGGAGCATGTTGTGCTTTCAATCTCCCCCTTTGTGGTAATTGATGACAACATACAATCAAATCTTGAATTAAAGATATGCATGGATGCAATGAAGACTTTGAGAAACACATGACCTAGATTTCCTCCCCCTGAATGTGTGCAGTCCTTTAAAGGATAGTTGTTTTGGAATGCATGGACACACATGTGGATGAAAGGGATGTAAGAGTCATGTCTATCTTGGCTATATGCATCAATATATGTGAAGGAAATGTATATCCTTGATCAATACTTCACTCTTGCAAAGAATATGTGCAAGAATCAAGAGATCATGTTGATCAAAGATATGACGCATATACTTACCTTGAGTTCTCGAGCATTCTAGTAGTAGAGACACACTTGAGAAAACAATTTTAGGAAACACAAGAGTATTCTACCAATCAAAAGCAATAGAACCCAAAGGATACCAAGATGTGGAGAACATATAAAATATGATAATCATTAAGATTGATATGTCTCCACCTTTAGTAATAATCTATTATATCTTTTCTCCCCATTGATTTGAAATGGTAGTACATCCTCTCCCCCTGAATCTCAACATGTAGATATTGGGATCGGATAGGGTGAGAAAAGTAATCATTTGTTCACTTGATACTTTTTCTCCCAAAGTAGTTTTCTACCCCTACATTGTTGTTCCTCTCCTTGATTTTATAAGTGTGAACTTTTGATATTTTCCTCTCCCCCTAAATCATATCTGCCCCTTTGCATAAGCATGTAACTCTTCGTTTAACAACAAGCTTTGACATTCTCCTCCTTTGGCATAAAATACCAAAAAGGTTAAATGTTGGAGTCGTGACAGGGATCGTTGACAAGGAAGGGATCCTGGAGATCAAGGGTCATTGAAAGTAGGGTCCATTTAAAAGACTAAGGGAATCATTGAATGTAGCTTCTCTCCCTTTGGCAAATTTAAGCTTCCTTCTCCTTGGAGCTAGGGATCCTAGAATAAAGAATTTCTCCCCCAAAGTGTTGTTTGTTCTTCTCCCCCTGAATATATATATGTATAGCTTTTTTAACGAAGGGGTCATCGAAAGAACAAGAATATCACAAGAACAGAAACAAGTAAACAATATCAAAGAAACACATATTTTGAAAGTAAATCGGTGACTCCGAGATAAATAAATCGATGATACCGAGATTGTGTAGTGCAGCTTATCTGCAAATTCGGTAGCACCGAGTTATCTATATCGGTGACTCCAAATGATAAACCAAGTTTCTGTTTTCAGAGAGACAAACGAAACTGTTTAAAAAAAGAAAAAATGCGAAAGATTTACAAAGGACATTAAATAGATAAGATTTGAGTGGTTACGAGTGATCATGCAAATAGAGAGCAAGCCACGCAAGGTTCTTAACTAAATGATGGGCGGTGACTAGGTCATCTATATTAGAGTATATTGACTTAGGAGCCAAGCAAGAATGCTTGATCATAGGTCATACTCATCATTTAAGCTCAAAATGGGGTTACCAGTTTTTGACTAAGCATTTTGATGTCTTCATATCTCTTGAGTTGCTTTAGCCCATGACTTGGAGTAAAGCCTTTTCAAGGACATGAGTACATACCTTTGAACGATGTTGATGACGCTGCTCGTAGGTGATCTTGTTAAGGATGCTCAAGGTTGATGAAGATAATATTGAATTTGGAGCAATCCTTCTCATTCTAGTACACTCATCACCTACAAAGGTTAGCCATGCAAGGAAGAGCAATGGATATATACAATTGACATTATACTACTTAAGTATTTTGCAACTAAGATCAAGTATATGTCAAGGATATGTTTTTGTTATCTTCTTCCTTCCATCATCAAGAGGGGTTGGATACTTGGTACTAACAAGATTGCTTATGATTGGAGTTGATGGCAATCTTGTGGAATGAAGTTCTTCCAAGTACCCACAAAAGTTTAGATGCAATACAAGGGAGCATAGAATTCCATGGCACATGATAACGAGTTACGAGAACATGGAGATAATAAGAAAGCTCATGCCCTTGCTTGCAACCGAGTGAGTCTAGCTCAAGTTTGAGGCATCAATGATGTTCAACTCACTCCTCAAATGACAAAATGTTTTCTCAAGTGGCTTGGTGAAGATATCGGCCAATTGTTTGTTAGTACGAACATGCTTAAGATTGATATCTCCTTTGGCAACATGATCATGAATGAAATGATGTCTAACTTGAATGTGCTTGGTTCGAGAATGTTGCATAGGATTATGTCCAATTATAATATCAACCTTCCAAATATTTCACTAAATTGAGGGTTAGTGGAACCAAATATAATTTCACCCACATAGATTTGGCATACAAATAATTCTCCATTAACTCTCTTAGTGAACAAGGTTGCATCAATTTTACCAATTTCAAAACCTTTTCCCATGTGAAACTTCGTTAAACATTTATACCAAGCACGAGGAGCTTGCTTAAGACCATAAAGAGCTTTGCAAAGCTTATAAACATGATTAGGTTTCTTAGGATTCACAAAACCAGGTGGTTGCTTAACATAAACTTCTTCCTCAATTTCACCATTTAAAAATGCACTTTTGATGTCCATTTGATAAAGCATGACATCATGGTGATTAGCATAAGCAAGAAGAATACAAATAGCTTCAGGTCTAGCAATGGGGGCATAAGTCTCACCGTAGTCCATACCTTCGACTTGCGTATATCCTTGGGCTAATAGACGAGCCTTGTTGCGTACAACTTAACCATCTTCGTCATGTTTGTTCCGAAACACCCATTTGGTTCCAATGATGTAGTGCTCATCTTCGGGCTTCTCCACGAGTGTCCACACTTCATTCCACTCGAATTTGTGTAGCTCTTCATGCATTGTGTTCACACAATCGGCGTCTTCAAGAGCTTGTTCTACCTTTAAAGGCTCAATGCTAGAGATGAAAGAATAATGCTCACAAAAGTTAGCTAGACGGGTTTTAGAGCGAGTGATCCTCGCTGTTTGTATATCACCAAAGATTTGGTTTAGGGGATGGTTCTTTCTCACTTTAGCTCGAACTCGGGTCAAGTTCCGATTGTTGGATAGTGGAGATTCTTCTTCATCATCATCATATCGTTCATCTTCGTTGTTGTTGAAGGTGTCGCTCCCTTGAGGTGGTGGTGAATGTGGTTGTGGTGGTTCTTCATGATGCACTTCGTCCTCTTCATCATCTCATCATGTACCGCTTGTGGATGCCTCCATGTCGTGTTGAGGTTCATCTTGACGTGAAGTGTGGGCTTGCACTTGAGTTGATGATGTACTTTCCTTCACCTCCATGGGACGAATCTTGCTGATGGGTAGATCTAGAATGGCTTCCGAAGGATCCTTATCACCTGCATCATTTGGCAATTGTTCGACTTGCGAATCATTGGATTCATCAAACTTCACATCTACCACCTCTTCAAGTTTTCGGTTGAAGTTGTTGTAGACACGGTAAGTGTGAGAGTTCGATCCGTAACCAAGTAGGAATCCTCCATGAGATTTAGGAGCAAATTTAGTACGACGATGCTTATCAAGAATGTAGCACTTTGAGCCAAATACCCTAAACTATCTCACTTGGGGTTTGTTACAAGTGAGTAGCTCGTATGCCATTTATCAAGAAGCTTGTGCAAGTAAAGTCGGTTTGTGGCATGACATGCTGTTTCAACGGCTTTTGCCCAAAACTGTCTTGGCATCTTGTATTCGTCAAGCATCGCTCAATGAGCATCCGGTTCTTCCTCTCAACAACTCCATTTTGTTGAGGTGTGTACGTAGCCGACAACTCATGTGAGACACCTTCTTCGTCAAGAAAGGTATCCACATGGGTGTTCTTGAACTCTGATCCGTTATCGCTCTGAACCTTCTGGATCTTCACTTCAAACTGATTTTGCGCTTTGCGAGAGAAGTTCTTGAAGATCTTTTGAACCCGCGACTTATCATCAAGAAAGAATACGCACGTAAATCTAGAAAAAACATCAACTATAACTATACCATAGGAATTTCCACCAAGACTCTTGTAAGCATTGGGACCAAAAAGATCCATCTGAAGTAACTTGAGTGGTCTCCTAGTAGTCATGACATTCTCAACTGGTGACTTCCACCTACTTGCTTTCCATCTTGACAAGCACTACAAAGTCTATCTTTGTCAAAGATAACATCTTTAACACCAAATATATGATCACCTTTGATTAGCTTATCTAGATTGCGCATGCCTACATGTCCAAGTCTTCTATGCCAAAGCCAACCTTTAGAAGATTTTGCAATTAAACAAGTGTGAGGCTTGGATCTTTTAGTGAAATCAACAATGTATAGATCACCTCTACGGAAACCGGTAAAGAACATTTTATGATTATCTTGAGGAACACTTGGCAATCTACTTTCGTGAATAAAACATTGAAACCGAAGTCAGCAAGTCTAGATACAGAAACAATATTGTAGCCATGGGATTCAACAAGCATAACATTTTGAATAGAGCTATCATGGTATATAGCCACCTTACCAAGGCCAAGTACCTTACCCTTAGAGTTGTCTACGAAGGTCACGTACCGTCGAGAATCTTGATTAGGCATGATCTCTTGGAACATGTATTTATCACCAGTCATATGATCCGTACATCTGCTGTCAAGAATCCACTCTTTTCCTCTAGACATGTAATCCTTAAAGTTTGCCATGAGGCTCAGATTCTTCATGATCTTCTCGTGCTCGATGTCGAACAACTCATCTTCTTCATAATAGCCATGTTCCACATTGTCATCATCAAGTGGGAAATCCTCGTCATAAAGAACAAGAGATTCATTAGTAGTGATCATGAAAATGTTCAAGTTTATGATTTCGAATGGCTTCAAAGATAATGTTGTTGATAGTGGTGACATCTCCTTTAGCATGCATAAGATCACAAAGGTCAAATAGGCATTTTTCAAAGTTTGGATCACTAGGCTTCATTTTGTGAAAAGCAATGGTTTTATAAAGAATTTCATCAAGATTTCCTAAGGAAAGATTTGGATATCGTTTCTCCAAATCAGTCCATAAGGTATAGGCACATGCAAAGTTCTTCTACTGATAAAGCACGAATCTTGGTAAACCTCTAACAATAAGATTGATAGTTTTTAGGTTACCAAGCATGTCAATTTCCTCTTAGTGTGTGGGATGCAATTCATCAATAGGGAGCACATAGGGGTTTTCAATATATTTAGTCAAATGGAATCTATTAAATAGATCAATCATGGCATTCTTCCATTGACTATAGTACTCTCCATCAAGAATGGGCACTCTACAACTCAAACTCTCCATTGTAGACACATCCATCTTCCTCCATGGTGATTAAACCAAAGCAATAGAGACCAAAGCTCTGATGCCACTTGTAGGATCGAGAGAGGGGTGTCTAAGGGGGGTGAATAGACTTCTAGCAGGAATTTAAAACATAACCTTTTCCCTAGTTAATTAGTTGGCTGATTTTAACAATTTTAGCAAGTCTACCAAGTCTAACAGCCCTACGAATGCATGTCTAAAAGTATGGCAGCGGAAAGTAAAGACATTGCACATGTAAGTAAAGAGATGGGGTAGGAAGATCAAACACAATAGGAGACGCAAGGATTTTTTCTGTGGTTCCAATAGGTGGTGCTATCGTACGTCCACGTTCATGGATTCTTCAACCCACGGAGAGTAACGGTCGCGAGAGTCCACAGAGGGCTCTACCCACGGAGTCTTCCACGAAGAAGCAACCTTGACTATTCCATGCGGCTTCCATCCACGAAGGACTAGCCTCACTATGGGAAATCTTCACAAAGTAGCCAATCTCCTTGACCTTACAAACTTCTTGGTTCACTCCACAACACGAAGTAGGAGGCTCCAAGGCGACACCTAACCAATCTAGGAGGCACCACCCTCCAAAATCTAATAGGCTCGGTAATGACGATGAACTCCTTGCTCTTGTGCTTCAAGATGACAGACTCCTCAACACACAATCACTCTCTCATATATTTGGCTTGGTAGAAGAGATGGGATTGGTGGAATGCATCTTGGGGAGGCTAGAGATCAAGATCCATATGGTTGGAGTGGAAGATCTTGACCTCAACACAAGGGTAGGTGTTCTCTCTCAGAAAACTAAGTAGGATAGGTATGGAATAGTTCTGAGTGCTTCTCTTTCGAGTGGGTGGTGGTGAAGGGGTATATATAGGCATCCCGAAAAATCCAACCGTTACACACAAAATGACCATCTCGGTGACACCGATGTGTAAATGTCGGTGGTACTGAAATGACCAAAAGTGACAACTTTTGCATCTTGGAGGGACCGATATATATCTATCGGTTGCACTAGCAAGGTGACCAATGGTCAGATTTTCCAATCTTGGTGACGCCGATTCACCATTTTCGGACGGACCGAAAAAGTGAACTTGCGTAACAGAATCTTGGCAAACCAACTCGATGGCACCGAGTGGAGTGTCGCCTGCACCGAACTGTGAGGGTTTGGATGAGTCTGTCTAGGGTTTAGAATCGGTGGCACCAGAATAGGAATGGTTGTTGCACCGATTTTGCATATTTTTCTTATGACAGACTTTGGTGGGAGAGTTTGTGGATGTTTTGGTGACTGTCACTTGTGCACGTTTGAGCATATTGTTCACCATCAAAACTTTACCCCCTTTTAATAGTATTGGCCTTCCTATGGACTCGAAGTGATTTCTCACAAATGTAAAATGTAGAGCCCTCTTGCTCGAAGTTGGGCCAACCTATTTCCTTGAATCTTGGGGTAATTCCATAATCTCCTCAATCCTTTTGCCAACTCAACTCTCCGTGAATTATCATCTGGAATATACTAGGTAGAGGTGTTGGTCCAAGAGACAATGTATGTTCTCCTGAATTATCAAAACCACCAAGGGAGCATGTTGTGATTTCAGCATGGCAATATATCTCGAAATGGTTATGGAAATCCCATAATTCCTAGTTATGGTGGCTGTTTTGTGGAATATATGGTGGCTGTTTTGAGGAAGGAAGGTTTGGTGTACCGGCGAAAGATGCGCGGTACTAGAGAGGCTAGCAAAGATGGAAGGGTGAGAGTGCGTATAATCCATGGACTCAACATTAGTCATAGAGAACTCACATATTTATTGCAAAAGTCTATTAGTTATCAAACAAAGCATTATACGCATGCTCCTAGGGGAGAGGTTTGTAGGAGTTAACCATGGCGCACTCCTGGCCCTCACACAAAGGTCGACAATCATTAGACAAATCATGCTCCGACTTTGTTACATAACAGTTCACCATACTTGAATGCTACGGGAATCACAAGCTTTAACACACGTATCTCCTCAATTCACAATTACTCGCTAGCTTGACTCTCATATTACCATCCCTATTATCTCAATACTATATACAAGGAATCCAACTTCTCATAGTTTTTAATGCACTTAATATGAAAGTTTTTATTATATCCCTCTTGTATGCCAATTATATTAGGACTAAATTCATAACCTAAACAAATTACCATGCTGTTTTAAGAAACTCTCAAAATAATATAAGTGAGGAACGAGAGTTCAATAATTTCTATAAAATATAACACCACCATGCTCTATAAAGATATAAGTGAAGCACTAGAGCAACATTGCCTAGCTCAAAAGATATAAGTGAAGCACATAGAGTATTCTAACAAATTCACAATTCAGCGCGTGTCTCTTAAAAGATGTGTGCAGAAAGGATGATTGTGGCAAACTAACAAGCAAATAATCATATCATACAAGACGCTCCAAGCAAAACACATATCATGTGGTGAATAAAAATATAGCCTCAAGTAAATTTACCAATGGATTGAAGATGAAAGAGGGGATGCCTTCCGGGGCATCCCCAAGCTTAGGATTTTTGGTATCCTTGAATATTACTTGGTGTGCCTTGGGCATCCCCAAGCTTAGGGTCTTGCACTCTTTATTCCATAGTCCATCAAGTCTTCACCCAAAACTTGAAAACTTCACAACACAAAACTCAACAAAAAACTCATGAGATCTGTTAGTATAAGAAAAATAAATCACCACATTAGGTACTGTTTTGAACTCATTATTTAGTTTTATATGTGTAATACCTAGTGTATTCTAACTTTTCCATGACTCATACCCCCTGATACGACCCATAGATACATCAAAATAAGCAAACAACACAAAGAAAACAGAATCTGTCAAAAACACATCAGTCTGTTGCAATCTGTAAACTTCGAATACTTCTGGAACTCTAAAAATTCTGAAAAATGAGTAAAATCAGATCAATTTATATATCAATCTTGTGTAGAAATTTCAAATCAATTAGACGATCTGAAAATTTTATAAAATTCCTGGACTGAGCGCAAAAGTTTATGTTTTTGAGCAAGATCAAATAAACAACTACCATAGATCACCCCAAAGGTTTTACTTGGCTCAAACACTAACGAAAACACAAAAACACAATTACTACAGAAGTAATAATGTGCCAAACAGACCAAAACAGAAGCAAAAGGCAGAAAGCAAAATAAAATTGGGTTGCCTCCCAACAAGCGCTATTGTTTAACGCCCCTAGCAAGCCAAAACGCAATAGATCTAGGTATTGTCATCTTTGGTATGTAACCCAAAAGCAGCTATCATGATAGATTACTAAGGTAATTTAATTTATTCCTAGGAAAGTGTTCCATGCCCTTCCTTAATGGAAATTGGAATCTAATATTCCCTTCCTTCATGTCAATAATTGCACCAATCGTTCTAATTAAGGAAAGGTCTAGCAAGAATAATAGGACATGTAGGATTGCAGTCTATATCAAGAACAATGAAATATACGGGCACATAATTCCTATTTACAACAATAAGAACATCATTAATTGTTCCCATAGGTTTCTTTATAGTGGAATCCGCAAGATGCAAATTTAAGGAACAATCATCAAATTCACGGAAACCTAACACATCACATAAAGTTTTTGGAATCGTGGAAACACTAGCACCCAAATCACACAAAGCATGGCACTCACAATCTTTAATCTTAATGTTAATAGTAGGTTCCCACTCATCATATAGCTTTCTAGGTATAGAAACTTCCAACTCAAGTTTTTCTTCAAAAGCTTTCATCATAGCATCAACAATATGTTTAGTAAAAGCCTTGTTTTGATTAAAAGCATGAGGAGAGTTCAACATGGATTGCAATAAGGAAATACAATCAATTAAAGAGTAGATATCATGATTATATTCGTTCAAATCCAAAAGAGTGGGTTCATTGCTATTTAAAGTTTTGACCTCTTCAATCCCATTTTTATCAATCTTAGCATCAAGATCTATAAACTTCGAATCATTGGGACGCCTTTTAACTAAAGTTGAATCATCTCCAGTCCCATCCTTATCAAGATTAACATTGGAAAACAAAGATTCAATAGGAGTCACATCAATCACTTTAAGATCTTCGTCAATATTTAGAGAGTTTGGCTTTGCGGCCATTTTGTTAACTAAAGTAGCTTGTTTATCGGAAATTTGGCCCACTAAGTTCTCAAGGTGAGTAAATTGAAATTTAAAACCATAGAACTCTTTAGACATATCATCAAGTTCCTTATTCATGTACTCCCACATAGTTTTTTGTTATTTAAGTTCATTTTTGAGAAAACTATTATGATCATATTGAAGCGACATGAAACTTTTAACGTTATCCTCAATACCTTCCAACTTTCTGAGATAAGGATCAAAGCCGTTGGGTTGAGCCATAAAGACGACCAACCAATTTAACACGCAAGCAAGTAAAGAGCAAACGAGAAGACGAACAAAAAAGGGCGAATAAAAAGGCAAATCTTTTTGGTATTTTTTGAAAATCATTTTAGAACTGGGGAGATTAAAACGAGAGACAAATGGCAAATAATGTAAATGCAAGAGATGAGTTTGTGATGGGTACTTGGTATCTTGACTTGCTATGTGTATCTCTGGTAAAGGCGCCAGAAATCCTTCTTGCTACTTCTCGAGCATGCGTTGGTCTCCAGTGAAGAGGAACGGTTTGACGCAGCAAAGTAGATAAGTATTTCCCTCAGTTTTAGAGAACCAATGTATCAATCTAGCAGGAGATACAAGTGAGTCACCAATAGATGTACCTGCACAAAGAATCAAACTCTTGTACCCAACGCTATAAAGGGGTTGTCAATCCCTTCATGGTTACTTGCAAGGATGAGATCTAATAGAGATAGATATAATAGGATGCTTGAACGGAAAGTAAAACTAAGAGTTAAATAATACAACAAGTATTTTTGGTATTTTTGGTTTTATATCTTAAAATATAATATGGAAAATAGACCTGGGGGCCATAGGTTTCACTAGATGGCTTCTCTCATGATGGCAAGTATTATGGTGAGTGAACAAATTACTGTCGAGCAATTGATAGAAAAGCGAACAATTATGAAGATATCCAAGGCACTAATTATGCATATAGGCATCACGTCCGTGAAAAATAGACCGAAACGATTCTGCATCTACTACTATTACTCCACGCATCGATCGACTCCTGCCTACATCTCGAGTATTAAGTTCATGAAGAACAAAGTAACGCATTAAGTAAGATGACATGATGTAGAGGGATAAACTCAAGAAATATGATGAAAACCGCATATTTTTAACCTTGATGGCAACAATACAATACGTGCCTCGCTACCCCTACTTTGTCACTGGGTGAGGACACCGCAAGATTGAACCCAAAACTAAGCACTTATCCCATTGCAAGAATTACCAATATAGTTGGCCAAACCAAACCAATAACTCGAAGAGACTTGCAAAGATATGAAATCATGCATATAAGAATTCAGGAAAGACTCAAATAATATTCATGGATAATCTGAACATAAACCCACAATTCATCGGATCTCGACAAACACACTACAAAAGAGTATTACATCGGATAGATCTCCATGAAGATCATGAAGAACATGGTATTGAGAAGCAGAGAGAGAGAGAAGAAGCCATCTTGCAACTAGCTATGGACCCGTAGGTCTGTGGTGAACTACTCATGCATCATCGGAGGTGCACTAGAGTTGATGTAGATGCACTCCGTTATCGAATCCCCCTTCGGCAGATTATCAGAAAAAGCTCCAAGATCGGATCTCTCGAGAATGGAGGCTTCTGGCAGTGGAAAAGTTTTTTCGTGGCTCGTTTCGATAATGATGGAATATTTGGGAATTTATAGGACGAAGATTAGGGTTAGAGGAGCAGCCGTGGGCCCACAAGCCTGCCCGACGTGGCCACCCCCCTGGCCTCACCCCTAGGGCTTGTGGCCCCACCGTGGCTCCTCTGCCTTGGTTCTCAAGTCTTGTAGTTTCCTTTTGTTCCAGAAAAAATCATTCCGAAGGTTTTATTCCGTTTGGACTCCGTTTAGTACTCCTTATCTACGAAACTCAAAAACAAGGAAAAAACAGAAACTGGCACTAGGCTCTAGATTAATAGGTTAGTGCCAAAAATAAGATAAGATAGCATATTAATGCAGATAAAACATCCAAAATAGATAATATAATATCATGGAACAATCAAAAATTATAGATACGTTGGAGACGTATCAGTGGTGACCACGCAATGGGCATGTAGAAACGACGCTCTACCGATAGGAGTTGTCCTGTACGTCGTGGCCGGCCGCGCGCTAGAGAATCCCTCATTGCCTCCCACGCCTCTCCCCGACGCCAAGAAACCTCCAGGACCCCTCTGGCACGTGTGCTCGCCGCGCCCAAAGGGCATCCGAGGCGCGCCCGGGGCCTCCCCTCGTCGCCCCCTATATCAGACCCTCCCCGAGCTCCCTCTAGCGCCCCTTGACGCTCCCCTCTCTCCTAGGGACTCCCTCGCCAAGCCCATAATATCTCGAGCTCGAGTTCCCCTCCATGGCCGCCATGTCCCCGCCACGGCCAACACTCGAATTGGAGCTCCTCCGTGCGCCTCCTCTCCTCTAAGCCTCACCAAGCGCCCCATCATAGCTGCAGACTTCCCTCCGCACTCCTCCCTCCCCTCCACGACCGTGGCACATGCCTATCGTCTTCATTGGTGCTCCTTCCCCATGGTCGAAACTGCGCTCGGGCACGACATCCCCGGGGCTAGAAGACCGCCCAGGTAGGTGTGACAGGCCTCCCCGAGCACCGCAATGGCCGGAGCGCCGTCGAAGGTGGCCGAAGCTGTCGGGTCGTGTGTCGGCGCGCGCTTTGCTAGGCTCCCCTGCCTCTCCCTTGTTCTGGCAGGAGGTGGGAGGAAGACTTGCCAGGTGGGGCCCGCCTGTAAGTGGCTAGTCGGTCGGGCCTATCATTTGAGTGCAGGCGGGTTTTCCCTGCCCTACTTTTCCACACGGGAGACATACTCCCTGGAATACACCTTTGGCGTGGCCAGTGCACGTGCACGACTGTGCTACTGGGCCGGCCTAGTAGCTATTCCTCGCCACGTGTGCCGGTTTCACCCATTAGGTATATTCTTTTTCCTTTTTTATTTTTGTCAAAGACTAGATAAATCATAATAAATTCATTTGGATTCCAAATTTTATATTTCAAATTTCTAAAGCTTTCTAAAATCTTGTACCATCCAAATATGTGCATTGCATATTTTTTTCAGAAAGTTTTCTATTAGGTTCAAATTCGAATTCAAATTTGAACCATGTAGAACCCCCATTAGAAAAATCCTTTAGCCTTCATATCAACTCCAAATGGAGTGTTTCAAGTTACTAGGTGACCAAATAAATAGCCCCCTTTTTCCATTATTCCATCTTAGGAAAATCATAGGAAATTCATCCCAACTCTAAATCAAGTGAAACCACTTTGTAAATTCTTCTAATATTATACCCTCTTTGATGAGTGCCCCCACTCATTTTCATAAATATATTTTCTGTGGACATCTTATAGGATCATCATTTCCTTCAATTCCATTGTTCAAAAATCCCCGTTGATCCACATGCAATGAAACCACCTTAGTCATTTTTTATTATAACCAAAGACATCCTAGAAAAATAAAACTCCTAATTATAGAGCACTTTCATTGTCTGCTTGTTGTGTTGCTTATTGCGGTTGTTTTTGGCGATAGTTGATGAGGTATACGAAGTGCTCACAGTGGACGAGAAGCGTGTGAAGACCTTGAAGACTTGGATAAGCCAGACAAGCAGCCCTTTGACCATGTTAAGAAACCATTTTTATGCATGTCATATAGCACTTTCTTTCGATGTGTTCATCATGTTCATGTAATGACCACTATGGTGGGATTCCTCTTATACTTTTACCATTGATACTTGCATCGTGCATGACCCTGCCTCCTTATGAGGGTTGTGCGGGTGGGAGTAGATAGGATGCTAGTAGATGCTATGCAAGTGGGATCAAGATTATGCATGGTGATGTAAACAAAGAAATGATTTCAAAGACTTCTCAAAAAACCCATCGGTTGTCACTAATTCCCAAGGGACATGATGATGAGTTGGGTGACCACTTGAGGAAAAAGTGGTGTACCGGAGCAAGTGAGTGTGTGTGTTTTCGAAAACGGATTAGATTTCATAACCACGATACCCCTTATGGGATGGGGCTTTGTTGATTACTTTGGTAGGTACTACCATGGAGCCCACATTACTACTGGCGGGAGTGGCATGGTCACTCTCGATACAGGGTCATGCTGGTAAGGACGATTATGCACTGCCTTCATAGGCACCGGGCACATCATTGGTCCCTGCATGGATGCTACTTGTGATGTACATCATGTGGGATGTGTACCAATCAAGTGGACTCTTTGTTTAGAATCGCCAAGGGAAAGACAGTGTATGGGTGCTTACCTCGGGTATGTAATATACCGCGAGTCGTGAATGACACCGAAGTTCCCCGAGTCTTGTCGGTAAAGTGTGCAACCTCTGTAGAGTGTAAAACTATTCGAATAGCCGTTTCACAGTCATGGACAGTTGGAGGTCCTTCTTAAACTACGTCCAGATGTTTTCGCAAACTGTTGTGTGTGTGTATGTTGGTGACAAAGGTGAAACTTGAGCTAAGTCCAATGACTTGGCCTGATGGTGAACATGAGATGTTCCACCCCTGCTTATGATGACGACTGTGACTTGTTCATATCAACACCTGTCTATAGTTGATGCATGCTTACTTAAGTTTTCATGATCATGTCATTGCACTCAAAATTAGCTTTCTGAAAAAATTACCTACTTAGTGCTATATCATGCATTGTTATACCTTGTTCCACAACTTGCGTTGCTTGTGAGTACATTCAAAGTACTTATTGGCTTGCCAGTGGTTATTTAATTGGCCAGGCATGAAAGAGCAAGAATATGGTGAAGAGTTCGTTGGTGATGAACATGCAAACTAGGATGCTTCCTAGTCAGAATGCATGTAGGTGTAAGGCAGATGGCATGGGCTCACGCTTTCGATCAAGATTTCCGATGCTTGTTATGTTTGTGTTTGGCCCTTGTGGCCCTATCTATGTAAGACTTGGCCTTGCTGGCCTTTATTTGTGTAAGGATGATGTAAGACTCTTGTTATTTAGCTTCTGTGTGTTCAGTGAGGATTGATCCCTGGGATCACTATACACATGCATTCGGTGATCACGACTTATGAGTCAGGGTCCCCATAGAGCTAGTATCAGGGCCAGGTTGATTGTAGGAAGCCCTTAGTTAGCATGGACTTTAGTTAGGACAAAACTATTGTTCCAGACCCTTCAAAATTACTTACAAAACCACTATAAATTCTCACCTCTCCTAAAATTTCAAAGGAAGCAAAGGTTGTGCCTTGCACTTCCACCACTATTCTCTTAGATCTCCTCGTCTACTTTTTCAAAACTTAGCAAATGGTCGCTACCAGCCTTGTGCCCCTCACCATAGGATTCCTTGTAATCCTCGTGGGTAACCTAGAAGAAAGCCACCTTGCCAAACATTCACACAATCTTGATGACCCCATGACAAGACGATCCCAACAAAAGATACCTTCTCGAGGGATGAAGGAATCAAGACTAGGGAGATAGTGACACCCTCGACACTTCCCAAGATGATGCCACCTCGGCCTATGATGACAAGGGCATAAGATATGCAAGATCATTATATGCATCGCAAATAGAACAATCCTGCATTACCATTGTTGTGTCGGTAACCACCGGTGGATGAAAACGTTGCCATTTGATCCGCCTCATTGTAGGGAGCAGGAAAACAGTTCTCATCATCCCACGCTCTTGGTGTCGATGATATCGTCAACGTGACCGGCAGGATACAACTCTACCATGCCTTGTTAATGTCATTGCATAAAGGATTGCCTCCCTGGAACCCTCTACGTCTCAGAAGACAAGGATGCATTGGCACGATTACAAAGACAACAGAAGACCCGTCAATGACAACTACGAAGAATCACCTTCGTCGTCAACTCACCAGACCCGAAGTCGTCAAGGGCTCTTTAGGCGCGACTAGGATCATTTCGACGAACAACAACCAGAGACCTAAAGAAGACCCAGAAGATTGAGCGGACTCCTCTCCAAGACATGAAACAAGCACGACTACTGAATCTGAGAACCCCTGGGGTAGGATAGGTCGTGTCTCTTCTATGCGAAGTGAAGTCCGTATGATGGTTCAAATGGAACCATGATGTTTGTTGCTTGTTTTATTTGTTGTGCTTTGGTGAAGTCACACTTTTTCCCTAGGCAACAAGAACGCGACTATATCACCCACCTTATTTTAATGCATGTGTTTGATTGTACTTGCACTATACAACCCCCTTAGGCACTCCTCTCTATGCTACTTTCCCTCTTACCCATCTCGTCAACTGAATACCAGCAATAGAAGATGCACCAAGGACCCTCCTAGATAGACGACTAGCACTAAAGACTCTGGCTACAACATACTCAACTAGACGCAACCCCGTAGAATTATGTTTCCCCTCAAGATTGGAAACCCCTACCTAGA
This sequence comes from Hordeum marinum, assembly GCA_022496015.1. Taxonomy (NCBI): domain Eukaryota; kingdom Viridiplantae; phylum Streptophyta; class Magnoliopsida; order Poales; family Poaceae; genus Hordeum; species Hordeum marinum. Next base: position 267,231,929 of record CM039675.1, on the reverse strand, counting down.
CCAACCTAGACCTCATGAGATTCCCCAGCTCAAGTTGCTGATCATGTGTTAAATACACGGATTTGCAAGAGCACTTATTGAGATCCAATAGCCCCTGCTTAGCACTAGGTTCATAATGGAGCTAGTGATCATAGTGAACAAACATCCTTCATTATGATGCTAGCACTAGAACCTTGATGCCATAGGAAGGATCATTCTAAGGATATACGATTTGTGGACAATGATTTGATTTAGCCATAATAGATGTATTGAGCAAGCAGTTGAGACCCTTTGGTGGATTACGAGGCTTAATGTTGGTAGACGAGCTTGGTGGTTCGAGATTGCTAGAGTAGCATAGCTTACTTCCCCCTTGAGCAAATTGGCTTTAGTAGGACTATTGTGATCACAATCTGAAATTATTGGTGGATAAATGATGTGAATTTGGCAAGTAAAATTGATAGTGGATTGATGATGTTACAATAGTAACTGGAGTAACTAGTAGGAAATTCTTACTAGATCTAAACCTTGCATTTAAATAGATGATTCTAATAAGTACTCAACATCAATCAAACCACATGGTTTGGAGTAATTTGTATTAAATCCGATGATCTTGATCTTGATACCATGTTTCTTGGTGGAAGACAAAACAGGAATATTGGTTTGTTGTTAGAATTGATTCAAGGATCCATGTGCACCTGACATCGGAACACACTAGATTATCTTGATGGGGATTGATGGTTATACTTTCATGAAAGGGTTCTTCCTGGAATTTTTGGATTTAGGAAATCTGGAGAGATATGGAATGACACCGTTATTGGATTTGTAGCAATAATAGGTCATGTAATAGTGGACGGTATCCGTGGATCGATTAATCCAGATTCATTAGGAAGGAAGCAAGATCTTGGATTTGTGTATTATATGTTTCCTTAGCATAGAGATGCAACACCTTAGACCTTGGATATATTAGTTGAATACTTGGATTTGTAGTATCACAATCAAGCTTAGCGGCTTGTATACTTCCTGAGGATTTTTTTACATAGGGATATATTTGAGTTGGCTACAGTATACACATGAGATTTTGGTTTGGTCCTTCTCTCAAAACCTTGGAGATGAATAGCATGAGTGATGTTGGGGTGAATTATATGAGATGATACCTTTGATGATATACGATGGTTTTGTTTGGAGCAGTAGGTAGTACTATTGGCATATAAGAACTGTGCTCAAGGATAAGATGGTAGACGTTCACTCATGTCCTATGCTCCTTGAAACCCCTAAGCTTCACCGAGCCGTAACATGGCCTGGTTATGACCATAGGCCTTGGACTATAAGTCCTTAGACCACGGTCGATACTCCACCTCGACCACCACCAATCCTGTCCCTAAGGAAGATGGACACAAAGTACTAGTCTACAAAGGACCACAAACCCCTAACAAATGACCATCCGGGGCAAATACAACCCCCAGGACCACACCGTCCACACCGTACGGTTACTGTATATACCGTCAAGTCCTTTTAAGTTTGACTTACGCTAGCTTCTCTCACATACCATGAGAAATGTGTTTATGTGATACTTGGAGAAATAGTTTGTTGTCCTTGGGATGACATACTTATTTACCCAATAAGAGAAGGAACACCTTTGTCCTGTTTGGACCATCCCAGGAACACCTTAGTCCTGTCTGGACTAGCCGCAGGAACACAAAGTACCATGCCTCTCAAGTATAAGGGTTCACCTTGAAATACTTGGACTCCTTGAAGCACCCTCCCTGCACCAGAAGACATTCTTGCTCAAGCAAGGTGAAGAACCAGTATGGTTGCGAAGAGATAACAAAAAAGAAGACGAAGCAAAGGAAGTCAACAACTACTCCTCGGATGGCTACATCAGCTAGACTATATCCAGTGGCACCGACGCTCAAGCGCAATGAAGACTTTGGACATCAAGAGGATTACAGAGCCCATTTTTTAACCATTCACCTATCGGTTCCCGACTAGGAAGGAACCGAGGAGCTGATAACACCACTCACTCGACCGCCTTGAAGGTGTACATTGAACATGACGTCCCTACTCCCTTCTGATGCCTGGAACGGAGTGAAACGACTGTCACCACTTCATTATTAGCCCTTTTTTGGTTCAACCAAGGGCATGAACCTGACTAGATAACGGTGAAACACCCATGAAGGGTAGTTCACCCCACTTGCGAAGCCTCGGACCTTGGGAAATTAGATGGTTGTTCTATACTCTGGATAGTCAGCTTATTTACAACCCCTCAGAAACCTTCCAGATGGTAGAACCCATTTTGCCGCCGAATCTCTAAGCTAGTCTTAAGGACGAGGCTCAACCAAACCTTTCCCCAAATGGCTACGAAGAGACGAGTATACCGAACACTTGAATACCGCAAGCGACATGCGTCCATGGCGACAAAGACAAACGGTCGAGGATGAATTAAGAACGTACGGGGATAACTTACTTAAGAAGAAGGTCTCGATGAGAAGCCCACGATGACGTGCTTCAACACTCTCAAGGATGAAGGCCACCTACGACTAATGATCTCCTATTTTAAGAAAGATAAGGACTTCCTCGTCAACGAGAAGCTACACCAAGACTCAACCCTCCTATTCTAACGCAAGACATCCAGATGTCACTAACCAACATGAGCAACCCCGGGACCAGCACACAAACATACTACTTGGCCACGTATTTCAACTTTGGAATACACACGCAAGCCAGGCCTTGCCAAGACCTCGTCCACCAAAGCCTTGACCATTAGGCAAGCCTAGCATATTACGAGAACCCCGTTCACCCTTAGACCAAGTTAAAGGTGCACTTGAAGACATATAATCAGGCACTTCAAGGTCCAGAAGGACAACCACGCTGGAGCATAAGCAACATGGTACGTGAAGACTACCTCACCTCTGAATTTCCACATCTTTTCCATGCCTAGCCTAGGAATCTCGAGGACGAGATTCTTGTAAGGGGATAAGGTCTGTCACACCCTATGTTTTCCCTCATGACTAAGTTATCAGGACTCAAAAATTAGGGCCAATTAAAACTTTTTGAGTGCATATGAATGCTTAACTTGTGTGCTATTTGCTTGCTTGTTTGATTGCTTGCTGGTGCTCTATATTCATAAAACTGCCTCCAACTCTCGAAACTATAATCGTTGATCTAAGATATTGTCCAATGACCATACCATGTGTATAGGACATAAAACTATTTTTATCAAATACTATTTTGGCCAAAAAGCATTTATCCAATTTACCTTTTCAAAACCCCTTGAATTGAGGTTTGTACTACAAGTCCTCAAACTGGGTGGATTATTTTGCACCAAAGTATTTAATTAAAACCTACTATATTTCTAACTTCCCAAAACGACAAAATATTATTTTTAAAGATTTTTTTTTATTTATTTAAAGGCTTTTTCTTAAGTCCATAAATGGTCTTTTATTAGGAAAAATTATTTTTATGCTTTAAAAATATTAGATGAAATTTAGGAAACCTAAGTGGACATATATTGTCCATATATAAGAGTTTAAACACATGGTCACGTTCAAAATATTGGACAAAACCCTTCAAAACCATTTCTGCCTATTTCAAGCATTTGAAATATTTCTATAAGAAATATTCTCAAATAAATCTAGGAAAATTCTATAATGTCACATATTACATATGAGATCATCTTGCCAAGTTTAATATCAATCCAAGTTGTTTTGGTTCACCAAAATATCCCAAAACCCTCTATGTCTAGAATCAAATTTGAGCAACTCTACATTGTGAAGTTTCTCCTATTGACCCCAAACTTTGTGGACATGTTCTAATCCCCAAATAATGCCACTACACCAATTGGTGCATTTGGGAGGTTAGTTTAGCATGCCTAGATCTATAGAAACCTGATTCTGTTAATTTCTAGGGTTTACGAAGTTTGTGTTATCAACTTTCTTCCTTTGGGCTCAAAACATGTGATCATGACCAAATAGACTTTTCATTTGACCATGGTAAATATCCAGGCCATAGGATTGCTCTACCTAGCCCAATCACAGCACAAACACCTTCAACCATAAGCTTGTGGTCAAGCAAAGTGGGCCCAAAAAGATTATCCTTGTCTCCAACTTCTTACCACAGTATATTATAACCCCAATTTACCTACAGTAACTTTTACATGGCCTCTTCTCAATTATTATTTGGGGGGGTAACTCCCTCATTTTCCCCCTCCTTTAACCATGGCAGCACCCCTTGTTCCTCTCTCCCATTCTTTGGATCATAAAAATGCCCCCAAATCCTTCCACATCAACTCTAGTATGCTAATTCATCTTGCCAAACCCAAATATGGAAGGCTCATGTGGAAAATATGAGAAATACCTCGAAAACTAGATTATGGCTGTAAATGTGGCTTTGTACTGCAAGTACCTTTCCCTCTTATCTTCCTGTTTGATACTTGGTGAACATATAGTCCCTCCATTCTTAGGGCCACTAGACGTAGTGTTGTGCCAAGTGGACCACAGTAAAAACTCTTTTTTTAAGCCCCAAGTTTTCTATTGCAATCTTACTCTTAGTAGAAACCAATTCTACCCGGCCCCATGTCCTTCCAAACCTCACCAGTGCTCTCCTGCATGCGTGACTCACACCCCAGACAACTTTGGCAGACCAAAAAGGCGCCTAGGAGATGCCTTAGTGTGGTGACCATGCAATGGGCATGCAGAAACGGCGCTCTACGGATAGGAGTTGTCCAGTAGCTCGTGGCTGGCTGCGATAGGGCATCCACTCGCACCAGGAAATCCCTCCTTGCCTCCCACGCCTCTCCCTGACGCCAAGAAACCTCTAGGACCCCTCTGCCACGCATGCTCGCCGCGCCCAAAGGCCATCCGAGGTGCGCCCGAGCCTTCCCTCATATCCCTCTTATATCAGACCCTCCCCCGAGCAACCTCTAGCACCCCTTGATGCTCCCCTCTCTCCCAGGGACTCTCTCACCAAGGCCCTGAGTTCCCGAGCTCGATTTCCCTCCATGGCCGCCATGTCCCTGCCACGGCCACCACTCGAATTGGAGCTCCTCCTTGCGCCTCCTCTCCTCTAAGCCTCACTAGACGCCCCATCATCGCCGCAGACTTCCCTCTGCGACCGTGGCACATGCCCATCATCGCCATTAGTGCGCCTCCGCCATGGCTGAAACAGCGCTCAGGCACGGCCTCCCCGGAGCTAGAAGACCGCCCAGGCAGGTGCGATAGGCCTCCCCGAACACCCCAGTGGCTGGAGCACCGCCGGAGGTAGCCGACGCCACCGAGGCAGGCGCCGACGCGTGCTCGGCCAGGCTCCTTTGCCTCCCCACATTTCTGATGGGAGGTGTGAGGAAGACCTGCCAGGCGGGGCCCTCCTGTAAGCGGCTAGCCAGTCGGGCATGCCATGTGAGTGCAGGCAGGTTTTCCCCGCCCTGCTTTTCCGCACGGGAAACGTACTCCCTGGAGTACGCCTTTGGCATGGCTAGTGCACGTGCACGCTATGCAACTGGGCCGGCCTAGTAGCTATTCCTCGCCACGTGCGCCGGTTTGGCCCATTAGGTATATTCCTTTTCCTTTTTTGATTTTCTTCAGAGACTAGATATATCATAATAATTTCATTTGTATTTCAAATTTCTAAAGATTTCTAAAATCTTGTACCATCCTAATATGTGCATTGCATATTTTCCCAGAAAGTTTTTTGTTAGGTTCAAATTCAAATTCAAATTTGAACCATGTAGAACCCCCATTACAAAAATCCTTGAACCTTCATATCAACTCCAAATGGAGTGGTTTAAGTACCTAGGTGTCAGTAAAGTCATAAACTATTTTTAAATATTTGGTTAACATTTATCCCATGCAATACTTTGGCTGGACCAAATAAATAGCCCTTTTTCCATCATTCCATCTTAGGAAAATCATAGGAAATTCAACCCAACTCCAAATCCAGTGAAACCAATTTGTAAATTCTTGTAATATCATTCCCTGTTTGATGAGTGCCTCCACTCATTTTTATAAATATATTTTCTGTGGACATCTTATAGGATCATCGTTTCCTTTAATTCCACCGTTCAAAAATCCCCCTTGATCCACATCTAATGAAACCTCCTTAGTCATTTTTTCTTATAACCAAAGACATCCTAGAAAAATGTAATTCCTGTTTATAGAGCACTTTCATTGTCTGCTTGTTGTGTTTCTTATTGCGGTTGTTTCTCGCGATAGTTGATGAGGTAGACGAAGTGCTCAGAGTGGATGAGAAGCGTGTGAAGACCTTGAAGACTTGGATAAGCCAGGCAAGAAGCCCTTTGACCATGTTGAGAAACCATTTTTATGCATGTCATATAGCACTTTCTTTCGATGTGTTCATCATGTTCATGTAATGACCACTATGGTGGGATTCCTCTGATACTTTTACCGTTGATACTTGCATCGTGCATGACCTTGCCTCCTTATGAGGGTTGTGCGGGTGGGAATAGATAGGATGCTAGTAGATGCTATGCAAGTGGGATCAGGATTATGCATGGTGATGGAAACAAAGAAATGATTTCAAAGACTTTTCAAAAACCCCGTCTAGTGCCACTAATGCCCGAGGGAGATGATGATGAGTTGGGTGACCACTTGAGGAAGAAGTGGTGTACCAGAGCAAGTGAGTGTGTGTGTTTTCAAAAATGGATTAGATTTAAGGTATGCTAACCGTCCCTACCTTACATGCACAACCACGATACCTCTTATGGGACAGGGCTTTGTTGATTACTTTGGTGGGTACTAGAATGGAGCCTGCATTACTAGTGGAGGGAGTGGCGTGGTCACTCTCGATATGGGGTCATGCCGGTAAGGAAGATCATGCACTGTCTTCATAGGCACCGAGCACACTGTTGGTCCCTGTATGGATGCTACTTGTGATGTACATCATGTGGGATGGGTACCAATCGAGTGGACTCCTTGTTTAGTATCGCTAGGGGAAAGACAATGTTCGGGTGCTTACCTCGGGTATGGAATATATCGCGAGTCATGGATGACACAGAAGTTCCCCGAGTCTTGTGCGTAAAGTGTGCAACCTCGGCAGAGTGTAAAACTGTTCGAATAGCCGTGTCCACGGTCATGGACAATTGGAGGTCCTTCTTAAACTACGTCCAGATGTTTTCGCAAACTAGTGTGTGTGTGTGTGTGTTGGTAACAAAGGTGATACTTGAGCTATGTCCGATGACTTGGCCTGATGGTGAACATGAGACGTTCCACCCCTGCTTATGATGACGACTATGACTTGTTCATATCAACACCTGTCTACAGTTGATGCATGCTTACTTAAGTTTTCGTGATCATGTCATTGCACTCAAAATTAGCTTTTTGCAAAACTTACCTACTTACTGCTATATCATGCATTGTTATACCTTGTTCCACAACTTGGATTGCTTGCGAGTACATTCAAAGTACTCAGTGGCTTGCCACTGGTTATTTAATGTGACACGCATGGAAAAGCGGGAATATGGTGAAGAGTTCGTTGGTGACTAACATGCGAACTAGGACGCTTCCCAATTGGAATGCCTGTAGGTTTAAGGCAGATGGCACGGGTTCACACTTTCGGTAAAGATTTCTGTTGCTTGTTATGTTTAAGTGTTTGTCCCTTGTGGACCTATCTATGTAAGACATGGCCTAGCTAGCCTTTATTTGTGTATGATGGTATCTAAGGATGTAAGACTCTTGTTATTCTGTTTCTGTGTGTTCAGTGAGCCTTGGTCCCTGGGATCACTGTACACATGCATTCGGTGATCACGACTTATGAGTCGGGGTCGCCACAATATGAAAGCACTGTTAGCTGTCTAATCATCACACAATGTCTATTTTTCCATTGTGGTTGCCCCTTGAGATATAAAAGGAGGACCAAGCCAGCCTAGCTAAGGATGCAGGCCTTTGGACACTTGTACTCACGTAGCAGCTCCCCCGAAGGCCACCCTTTGCGTGTTCTTCGTGTTCCTCTGCTCAATCCACCAAAAGCAGGAGCAGGGTTTTACGCTTCACAGCGACCCCAACCTGGGTAAAACACCCGTGTCCCGATCGTCGCGCTATATCACCATCTCCACTCTTTGTGCATCTGATCTCTCCCCTACCAAACCACAAAGGGGCTTATGGCCCCATTGGTGATCGAGTGCATCATTCACCGACACTTACCCTATGACTGAATCTCGAGTCCAGATTCTTGATTAGCGAGGGGTGAGTTGTCAGAGGCCTAGAATTTATTTGCAATTAGTTGCATCATCATTCATGCATGATGTATGATTTCCAATTAAATTTGAAATGGGGATTCCATAAACCCTAGAAGATCATCCTAATAAAAATAATTCAAATGGATTGTCTCAATGAACCCAAAATGCCTACTAAAATGTTCACATAAATATTCTAAGGTTTTTATAAAATAGTTTGATATTTATTTCAAACTAGAACAAACTGCAAAAAAAGAAAAAAAGAAAGGAAAGATGCCCATCCGAGCTTACCTGTTGCACAAACTGGCCCAACCGTCGGGCAGAGTCGTCTTCCACCTTTGGCTACCTACGCAGGAGAAGGCGAGCACGGCGACAGGCTGCGCCACCTCATGCATCACCATGTCAATGCCACCTCCATCCTAATCCGTCGCCTAGAACACGTGGACGACGCGCTAGGTCGATCCCCTCTCACTTTGCTCCCTTTCCCCTTCTCCCTCTCATCTTCTACCTCGGAACCTAGCGAGCTCGTTGCCGCTGTTTGCTGCCACCATGTCCAACACCGTCACCTTGCCTGATCATGTTGTCCTAGTGGTCTGTATCGATGCTGTAACCGTCCAAGCCGAAGATCGCCAGTGCAGAAGCACCACAACCTTGCCATCATCGTCGTTTCCCTCATTGTGGCCCTAGACACCACCTTCAAATTATCGGTGTGAGAATCGGGCCTCCATACACCCAAGAAGTTTTGCACTCTAGGGCGTGTGTAAAGATCTCAACCAACTCTAGTCTCAAGCTCGTCACCCCGTAGAGATTTACGCAAGTTCGGGCCACCTTGCGGTGTAAAACCCTACTCCTGCTTTTGGTGGATTGGCCTCACAAGGAGGATGGGGATGAACTAGTACAATGGTTGAGCGACCTCGCGAGGGCTCTAGGATGAGGATCGTTTGGTCCCTCTCTAAGGTGGAGGCTAGCCGCTATTTATAGTGGCATTGGTCCTCTTCCCTTATCGCTCAGGTGGGAATGGATCCTGCAACTGATAAATCTGGTAGGGGACAAGACGTAAATCTTATCCTGACTAAAGGTGCTCTTTGCCTGCAAAGCTTCTAGGCGTGACGCAGAGGTGGGCTCAGCAATGACTTGATTCATGGCGCACGATGGGATGGGGACACCTCCACTTCCCCATGTCGCCTCGGCAACCGTGCTAGGTGACAAGGGATGGCGCGTGCCACGAGGCCATCACTGCCTAGAATTCGGAGGGATGCCTACCTCCAATCGACTATAAGTGGGCGAGGGAGGCAAAGCCCCCAGTCCGTCTTCACCTTCTTGCCTCCTCACTCCAAGCAGCGCCCTCCATAGATATGGCACCTGTGAGGAGATTCTCTGCCGCCGAGAAAGGGGAAAACCCCTGGAGGGGCCGAGCTCACCACCATCCAAGAGGGGCCGCGACCGTCCCCGCAAGTACACCATGATGGCTGCGGTGGTCCCCCAAGGGCACGAGCGCACTCTTGTTAGGGCCGACAGTTCCTCTGGCAGCCGTGGGAAAGTTCCCCATCGCACAAGAGGATGTAGTAGCCGTGGGGCCATGGCAGAGGAGTTTGTGGTGTGGGCAGAGAGGCTGCAATCACCTGGCTCTAGCTTCCGTGGTTCTTTGCGGAGGTACTGTCGGCTGAAGGGCCTGCAGGCCTATGGCTGTAGGCCGGTGGTTGCTACAGCAAGGCCTCGTGGGTGGAGGTCGAGGTCACCCCCACGGGCTACATGTACTGAATCGCGGGTGGTAGACGTTCGCCCGCGCTCGCGGCCTGTAGGGGAGGTGAACCCTTCACTTGAAGTACGACGAGGCAGAAGCGCTCTTCGTCAAGACCTTCGGGCAAGACGGTAGGCGCTTGGGGTGCTGCCCTTAGGGCGATGACGGTGACATCGACCGCCTCCCCGATGACATTAGCCATCACGATGGCGACATCCTTAGCGGTGAATATGCCCTTGGTGATGTCCTTAGCACCTCTAGTGGTGGTGACGCCTCCGTCGGGGAAGCTCGAGCGACATTGACTAAGAGGAGCATCCATATCACCGCGGCCGGACCAAGGAGGACAGCGAGCCACTACAGCGCCATGCCCCTTCCTAGGAGGATGTCGAGCTGCCACATCGCCTCGCCCCCGTCAAGGAGGAGCAAGACTTCGATTGTGCATGGGCGGTGCCGGAGCTAGGACTCAGGAGTGGCGGTCTTCGAGAGGCCGCCTTTTTATTTCCTGTGTTGAGAACCATTGAGGGGCCCACGGGGGCATGTAATGAACTAAGGCGCTTGCACCTTGATGCTAGCATTTTTGTCTCATATTCTATCATTTATATTGGTGCTAATTGAAAAGTTCCTACCCATCTTGATTAGGATCACTTATCTTGGTGCGCTCGTGGTGGGTTCCTATATCGTGAGGGCGCGCTCCTTCAGAACTTCGATCCTATGCACGCCTCTCGTTCCGGCAGCGATGCAGCTAGGGCATCGAGGCAGCTTAGAGATCCCATCGGGGGCGGGGGGCTTCTTCCTTGCGAACCATACGGCTTTGCAGCCTTGGGAGGTGCCCGTCGCTCCTAAGGCCCCTGGGGTTTTGTGAGGGTTTAGGTCCTCTGGAGGTACCTCCACAAGGCTTCACATCTCGTGAAGGCACTAAAACGCACTTCGCGTAGGGTTCCTTGATGACGAGCCAAATCGTGGTTGCCCTTCCTTCTGTCATCCTTCTCCTGGCGATCATTTTGGGTTCAAGCTCCTAAGCGAGGGTTGATTGGTGCTGGTATGCCAGGTCATGATGCCCGACAAGGCCAGGGAATGAGCTCTCCTAAGGCTGGAGGCCGGAGGCAGTACGCGCGTGCTGACTCGCTCAACAGCGTTGTGCAAGGATTAGGACGCCGAAGATTGGGAGAGGTGTGCGCGCGGCCTGGACCCTCAGAGGGGTAAGCATGCACACCGTGTCCAGCCCCCGCTCGCGGGATGCGCGCGCGTGAGAGAGAGAGAGAAAGAGCTGACATGTGCCAAATCTCTTAAAAAGCGAGATTCAAAATACAGTAAATGCTGCAAAAAAATCCCACCTCTTTTTGCAAATAAAGACGCAAAAACTCGAAACTTCATTCCGAAAGGTGGCAAATCTGGTTACAAAAGGGAGCAAAGAACATCCGCGTCCGGCACCTAACTAGTCTTCCCAACAGCGCGGAGCATGGGGCCTCCACTAGGCGTGGGCATAGTCGTTGAAAGATCGTGTCATTCCCCAGCGCAGAGCATGGGCCTTCCACTTGGCCGTAGGTGGGAGCCCCCGCGGGGCCGAGGGGCGGCGTGCCGGGAGACTCCGGAGCGTGTATAGCACCATTCATTATTACACGAGAGTACCACGGGTAGAACTTGTGGAGATGTAGGATGTTCCAGGCATTCTAGACGGGGACCCCGTCCTGCGTATCCAGGCGTACGACGCCAGGCCTAGAGACGCGGGCGACCCTGAACAGGACCTCCCACATGGGTAAGAGCTTGTGCAAGCCCGCCCTGGAGAGGACCCGCCTCAAGAAGAGGTCTCCAACTTCGAGGGTCCTAGAGCAGATGTTGTGGCAACGGTAGTGCCATAGTGCCTACTGATACCTCGCTGCACAGAGCAAGGCTTGGTGGTGGGCCTCCTCCCCGAGCACGAGATCTATTTGCTGCAAGGCATCCTGACGCTCCTCGTCGAATGCCAAGACTCGCGGGGAACAATGCTTAACCTCGTGCGGGAGGACCATCTCAGCCTCGTAGACGAGGAAGACTGGGGTCTCGCCAATGGGCTTAGTCGCGATGGTGCAGATGGACCACAACACGGACTAAAGCTCACCGAGCCAACCCCTACCACAGGCCTCTAGCTTCTACTTGAAGCTCCCCATCTTGAGTCCCCTCAAGACCTCCGCATTGGTGCGCTCAGCCTGGCCATTGTTCCATGGGTGCACCATCGAAGCGTAACATAGTTGCGTTCCAAGGTTAGCAAAATATGTCCTAAAGATGTTGCTTATGAACAGTGAGCCATTGTCAGTAATGATACGGTTGGGGACACCAAAGTCGCTCACGAGGCACTTGATGAACTTGATGGACGAGGTGGTGGGGATGGTGTGCATGGGATCCACTTCCGCCCACTTGGTGAATCTGTCAATGGCGACATACAGGTAGCAATAACCTCTGGCCGCCCAAGGGAAAGGACCCAATATGTCCAACCCCCAGACCTCGAAAGGCTAGGAAAGCAGGATGATCTGGAGACCATGCGCGGGCTAATGAATATTCTTGGCGTGAAATTGGTAGGCCTCGCAGGATCGGACCAGCTCGGGGCGTTGTTGAGTGTCGTGGGCCAGTAGAAGCCGCCGCAGAACACCTTCCCCATTAGGATGCAAGACGTGGAGCGGTGCACGCAGTCGCCATCGTGGATGTCGACCAACAGCTCGCGCCCCTGCTCCTTGGATACGCACCACAGCGATATGTCGTTGGGGCGTCTGTGGTACAGCTCGTCATCCTACAAACAGTAAGAAGTGGCCTGGCGAGCCACGCGTTTTGTGTCCTCCTTCTTCTATGGTAAGGTGCCACAGAGTAGGTATGCCTTGAACTCCTGGGTTTAGTCACCGGCCTGAGGTTCCAGTGCGAGGAGCAGGCGGGCTCCTGAGGCTAGACCACAGGTCGGGGCGATTGAAGGCGGGGCCGGTGGTAGCTCTTCCTGAAGCAACGTCGGGCCTGCGGCAGGGGGCGCTGCCGATGGATTGAAGAGCCTCTCCTCGAAGACTCCAGGCTCCTGAGGCTTGTGATGTGACGCCCTTTTGGCAAGATCGTCTACTTCCTTGTTCGCTCTGCATGGGACGTGCTGCAATTCCAAGCCTAGGAAGCGCTTTCTGCAGCCATTTGTAGCTCGGTGTTCCACTCCGCAACCCTTCCAGGAGCATTGGGGCTACGCAGCACTTTCTGCAGAGGGTGTGAAGAGACGACCTTGAAGGGGTATTCCTGGAAGTAATGGCGCACCTTCCTTGAGGCAACGAGGAGTGCGAGCAGGAGCTTCTACTGCATAGGGTAGCGCGTGCATCCCTCAGCATGGTGCTGACGAAGTACACCGGATGCTCGACGAGATGCGAGGTGTCGTGGCCGCCCTGCTCTGCAGGGAGCACAAGGGACTCTGGTGCCCCGTGGGTTGATGAGGTAACGAGGGCCTTAGGCGCGCCATTCTATGGCGTCAAACATTGTGCGGCCCCTCGCGAGCAACCTTGCTCCACGCCTGCCCCCGGCGCGCTCCTCCCGGACCACTACGAGTGGGGGTGGCTGCCAAGTAGAGCACCAGGGGCTCGCGGGTACGAGGCACCACCATAATAGGTGGGCTCATGAGGTACCTCTTGAGGTCCTCCAAAGCCGCCTCCGCTTCGTGGTTCCACTCGAAGGGGCCCTTCCTCTTCATGAGCTTGAAGAAGGGGAGGGCGTGCTTGCCAAGCTTGGAGACGAAGTGTCCCAAGGAGGTCACGCAGCCCGCCAGTTTATGCATTTCCTGGTGGGTCTGAGTTGGGAGCATCTTTTCGATTGCCTTGATCTTCTCTAGGTTTGCCTCGATTGTTGGGTTCTACCGTAGGTACATCGCATGCAAATTAAATTTTTTCCTACGCATAGGACATCCAAGAACATGCTATGGGGATGGACCACAGATCGTTACCACCAGACGTGCAATGTCGTGCAGCTGAAGTAGAGTTGGGGCAGCGTATTTGCGTGCTCTGTCTCCTCCTCATACGATCTCCCTCGAATAGCCAATCCCATCTCCCTCGAACAACTGGTCGCTGGATCCCACGTACAGGTTCGCCAGAGCGGCGCAGGTGCACCGCCTCTAATGGTATCCGCGTGTGCAGGAGGAACACCATGCGGCAGACAGCTAGGTCCGATCACACAGTCGGTGGCGGTGAGTGGAGGTGGCTAGTTGCAACACATGCAAAGCCCTAATGAAGACTCTGAAGCGATCAACCATATGGGTGTGCCACACCTCCACTATATATATAGGCATCTGGCGCGGGCTCAACTCTTGGGCCTCGCACGGATCCAAAATCCCACGTGTTCCTTCCCTTAAGTGCGCGACCCCTTAGGTTCTCGTTCACTTGGTCGCGAGTCACATCACATCCGGCTCGACCAGTCGGTAGCGGCCTCTAGCAAGGCGTGCCGACTCCAAGTGTCTGATGAAGCTAGTTAGGCGAACTTGTACTTCACATTTCCATTCCCTTTGCCACGCGATATATGTTGTCGTGCATAGGGCGACATGGTCATTCTTGTTGCAGCACGACCTCTTTCTCATTCCGAAGAATTCAAAAAACACTTCGTATTATCTCATAATTCTCATTGCATGGTGATTCTTATCCAGGTCGGATCACCCGAGGGGCCCAGAGTACATCTCTCCTGATCGGAGGGGCAAATCCCATCTTGCTCGACCATGTCTCGCAGCATGGGTCTAGACAAGCCCGAAACCTACCTTTGTAATTACCCAGTTACGGAGTAGCGTTTGGTCAGCCCAAAGCAAGTCTATCACCATCCCGAGTACAAGCACCAGCTTAGGTCTTAGGACATAGAACGTATTTTGTAATAGAGACTCACAGATGACCTATCGTTGCGTCTCATAGTTGTGTCTGTCCAACTCAGACCTTATCTCGATTTGGATCCGACTATGCCGAATCCGACCAGTCCTTTCTGAGTCCATATTATCTGGCTAGCATCCAATGGTACATGGTCAGTGAGACCGGACCATCCACCGTGTCATATGCAAGTCTAACTGGCTGCGCGTCAACACAGCTCTTTCGACTAGGGACCATTTGGGACAGTCATCATACAATGCATAGTCTCACAAACAAGTCACATACTTGTTAATAAACATCAGTGATAATGTTCAAGGACTATCTTTATTCAAAAACACATAGGAAATATGATCATACATGATTGCCTCTAGGGCATATCTCCAACAATCTCCCACTTGCACTAGAGTCAATCAAATAGACATTGAATGCCCACAGCTCTAATGTGCCCCTCATGCTTGAGTTGTGGAGGCGGCTTAGTCAACGGATCTGCAACATTTGCATCCATATGAATCTTGCATAAATTGGTATCACCTTTCTCAACTTGCTTTCATATCAAGTGATATTTTCGGTCTATGTGCCTGGTCTGGAGGTGTTGTCTCGTCTCATTGGCCTGTGCGATGGCACCTGAATTATTGGAATAAAGGTCCAACTCTTTTGACCATCCCGAGAGCACAGCAACATCTTCCAGGAACTTCCGAATCCAAACACCTTCCTTTGCGGCTTCACAAGCTACAATGTATTCGGCCCGTGTTCTGGAGTCGGCCACCGTATCTTGCTTGGAACTCGTCCAGCTCACTGCTCCTCCATTCATGACATACATGTTGGAAATATGCCCTAGAGGCAATAAATAAAGTGTTTATTATTGTATTTCCTTGTTCATGATAATTGTTTATTATCCATGCTATAATTGTATTAATTGGAAACATGGATACATGTGTGGAAACATAGACAAACACAAATGTCCCTAGTATGCCTCTAGTGAACTAGCTCGTTGATCGAAAGATGGTTGAGGTTTCCTAGCCACGGACATGAGATGTCATTTGATAATGGAATCACATCATTAGGAGAATGATGTGATGGACAAGACCCAAACTACAAACGTAGCTTATGATCGTGTCAGTTTATTGCTACTGTTTTCTGCATGTCAAGTATATGTTCCTATGACCATGAGATCATGCAACTCACAGATATCGGAGGAGTGCCTTGTGTGTATCAAACATCGCAACATAACTGGGTGACTATAAAGGTGCTCTACAGGTGTCTCCGAGGGTGTCTGTTGAGTTGGCATGGATCAAGACTGGGATTTGTTACTCCGTGTGACGGAGAGGTATCTCAGGGCCCACTCGGTAATACAACATCACAATAAGCCTTGCAAGCAATGTGACAAAGTGTTAGTTGCGAGATCTTGTATTACGGAACGAGTAAAGAAACTTTCCAGTAACAAGGTTGAACTAGATATGGAGATACCGACGATCGAATCTCGGGCAAGTAACATACCGAAGAACAAAGGGAACATCATACGGGATTAACTGAATCCTTGACATAGAGGTTCGAACGATAAAGATCTTCGTAGAATATGTAGGAACCAATGTGGACATCCAGGTCCCGCCATTGGTTATTGACCGTAGAGGTGTCTCGGTCATGTCTACATAGTTCTCGAACCCGCAGGGTCTGCACACTTAAGGTTTGGTGACGTTTCGGTAGTATAGAGTTATGTATGGTGGTGACCGAAGGTTGTTTGTAGTCCCGGATGAGATCCGGGACATCACGGGCAGCTCCGGAATGGTCCGGAGGTAAAGATTCATATATAGGAAGTCCCGTTTTGGTCGCCGGAAAAGTTTTGGGCTCATCGGTAGTGTACCGGGAGTGCCGGTAGTGTACCGGGAGACCTTCGGGAGGGGTATTTCGACCCAAGAGGCTACATGGGCTGTGGGAGAGTGGAAACCATCCCTTTGTGGTCTGGTGGAACAACCACAAGAGGCCCATGCAGATGGAAGAAAAAAGCCCAAGAGAAAAAGGTGGAAAAAAGGCAAAATAGGTGAATCATAGTCCTACTACAATTGGAGGTGGACTCCACCTCCTCCACCTCCTTTCGGCCGAAGCCCTTGGCTTGGGAAGCCAAGGCTGCCTCCTCTCCTCTATTCCTCCTATATATACTGGTGGTATAGAGGGTTTTTTTTGCACTAGAATTTCAGCCACGTGCTACCCGTTCCTCCAGTGCATAGTTTCTCCTCTAGATCGGATTTCTGCAGTGCTTAGTCGAAGCCCTGCCGGAATTGCTCCACCACCATCGCCGGAGCGCCGTCAGGCTGCCGGATAAATCTTCTTCCTCTCCACTCCTTCTTGCTGGATCAAGACGGTGGAGATCGTCATCAAGATGTACGTGTGCTGAACACGGAGGTGTCGTCCGTTCGGTGCTAGATCGGAAGGATCGTGATCAAGTTCGTTATACGGATTGTGATCAAGTTCGTGGGATGGATCATGATTGGATCGCAGGACGGATCATGATTGGATCGCAGGACGGATCGGGATTGGATCGCGGGACGCACGGCGATTTTGATCGCAAAGACGTTCGACTACACCAACCGCGTTTCTTAACGCTTCCCGCTTAGCAATCTACAAGGGTATGTAGATCCACTCTCCCTCTCGTAGATGCTCATCACCATGGATAGATCTGCATGTTGGTAAGAAAATTTTTGTTTCCCATGCGACATTCCCCAACAATATATGAATCTAGTTTGCGACCGAGAATCATCCCAGTCGGTTTGGAAACTAGCATCAGTGTAACCCTTTATGCAAAGCTCTCGCTCACCTCAATAAACTAGGAACATCTCTTTAGTCCTTTTCAAGTACTTTCAAGATAGTTTTCACCGCTGCCTAGTGACTCTCACCTGGGTCGGCCTGGTATCTGCTTGTTAAGCTTATTGCATAGGCAACATCAGGCCATGTATATAGCATGACATACATGATGGATCCAATTGCCGAGGCATATGGAATCCTACTCGTCCAGTTTCGCTCATCAGAAGTCATAGGACTCTGAGTCTTACTTAGCCTTACACATTGTGAGATGGGCAAGAACCCTTTCTTGTCCTCACTCATGTTGAACCTCTTCCACACTTTGTCTATGTACGTGCTATGGTTTAAGCCGAGCAGCCACCTCAATCTATCTCTATAGATCTTGATGCCTAAAATGTACACTACCTCTCCAAGGTCTTTCATTGAAAACTTGTCATTCAATGATTCCTTCACTGAGTTCAGCATCGAAACATCATTTCCGATCAGCAGTATGTCATCCACATACAAGATCAAAAATACTACCCAGCTCCCACTAGACTTCTTGTATAAACAATACTCCTCTTTGTTCTTGATGAAACCAAGGTCAAACATGACTTTATCAAAACGAATGTTCCAACTCCGAGCTGCTTGCTTCAATCCATAAATGGATCTATTGAGCTTGCATATTTTACCAGCGTTAGTTGGATCGACAAAATCTTCGGGCTGTATCATGCATACATCCTCTTTTAAATTTCCATGAAGGAAAGCCATTTTGGTATCCATCTGCCATATCTCATAATCGAAATATGCAGCTATAGCTGTTATGATCCTCACCGACTTTAGCATCGCTACCAGCGAGTAGGTCTCGTCATAGTCAAGTCCTTGAACTTGTCCATAACCTTTAGCGACAAGCTGAGCTTTGTGGATCTGAAAATTTCCATCCATGTCGGTTTTCTTCTCAAAGACCCATTTGCAACAAATGGAAACTACGCCAGGTGGCGGATCAACCAAGTCCCAAACTTGATTGTCATCCATGGACTTTAACTCGGATCTCACGGCCTCCAGCCATGCCTCAGAATCTAGGCTTACCATCGCTTTCGCATACGTGGTCGGCTTGTCGCTTTCTAGCAACAAAACGTCCCGCACTCTGCGCAATCTTTCTGGCCTCCGTGGCTCCGGTGCTGACTCCACTATGGGTTCTCTGACCGACTCCGGTGTGATCTCATCACCAACCGATTGTCCCCGAGTGGCTCTCAAATTTCTTTGAGTCGCACCGTTCTCCCACTGGCCTCCCGACTGAGAAACTCTTTCTCTAGGAAAACTCCGTTTCGAGCAACAAACACTTTGTTCTCTTCTTGGTTGTAGAAGTTATATCCCAAGGTTTCCCTTAGATATCCCATGAATATGCATTTATCCGACTTGGGTGTAATCTTGTCCGACACGAGTCGCTTGACAAATCCTTAACAACCCCAAATCTTAAGAAAAGACAAACTAGGACTCTTCCCAGTCGACATGTCATGTGGTGTCTTGTCTACAGATTTCGATGGTCCCCTATTAAGTTTGAAAGCTGCAGTTTCCAGAGCGTATCCCCAGAATGACAAGGGTAAATCGGATTTACTCATCATCGACCGGACCATGTCCAACAAGGTTTGATTTATCTATTCTAACACACCGTTCCTCTGCGGCATACCCGGAGATGTGAGTTGAGGTACTATACCTCGGCTTTTCAGATGATTAACAAACTCCTGTCTCATGTACTCACCTCCATGATCTGATCGTAGAAGTTTAATCGTCTTGCTGAGCTGATTTTCAACCTGGTTCTGAAACTCTATGAACTTTTCAAAAGTTTCCGACTTGTGCCTCCTCAAATAGATATACCCATATCTACTCAAGTCTTCGATAAAATTCACGAAGTGCTGACAACCACCTCTAGCCGTTGTGCTCATTGGACCACTCACATCACTATGTATAAGCTCCAATAGCTCGGACGCCCTCTCGCAACTCTTTGCAAAAGGAGACTTAGTCATCTTGCCTAGCAAGCATGATTCGCATTTCTCGAAAGACCCGAAGTCGGACGAAGTTATGAGTCCATCATCATGGAGCTTCTTCATCTGTTTCAAACTAATGTGTCCAAGCCGACAATGCCAGAAGTATGTCGGATTTATTTCATTAGGCTTATGCCTCTCGACATTCACGTTATAGACTGGTTCCGTTTCTAGATTTAAAATAAATAGCCCATCTACTATGGGTGCATAGCCAGGGAACAATCCATTCAAATAAAATGAACAACCATTGTCCTTTATATTTAATTCATAACCTTGCCTCATCAAGCATGAGGCAGAAATAATGTTCCGACTAAGTGCGGGAATGTAATAACAATTATTCAATTCCAAGATAAATCTAGAACGAAGCTTGATCTGCATCGTGCCGACCTCCAATGCAGCAACTCTTGCTTCGTTGCCAACCCTGATGTCAATATCCCCTTGTGCCACACATCTAGTTCTTACCAGCCCCTACATCAAGTTGCAAATCTGAACAACCGATCCGGTATCAAATACCCAAGATCTACTAGGTATGTGAGCAAGGTAAATGTATATAACATATGTAGCAAGTGTACCTTTGCCTGAAGAAGCATCTCCGGCCTTCTTGCCATTCTCAACAAGCCACTTGCTACAGTTCCTCTTCTAGTGATTAGCTTCCTTGCAGTGAAAGCAAATGGTCTTTGAGTTCGGTCCAGACTTTGGCTCAGCAGCGGAGAAAGCCTTCTCTGTGCCCTTTGCCTTACCCTTTTTCTTGGACCAACTCTTCTTGAACTTAGCCGAGTTCTAGACCATGAACACTTGATGCGCGACTTTCTTAATATCTTGTTCTGCCACCTTAAGCATCCCATGCAATTCAGTGAGCTTCTTATCCATGTTGTGCATATGGTAGTTCAAGACGAATGTCCCATAGCTAGGTGGAAGAGAACCCAAAATTGCATCCATGGACAGCTCGTCCCCAAGTGGCAAGCCTCGTCGATCCAAAGCTTGCACGTAACTGATCATATTGATCACATGCAGGCTTAGTGGATCACCCTCTTTCAGGTTCCAATCCGTCAAGGATTGCCAGACGTTGAACCTGTCGGTCCTAGCCTGCACCTGAAACTTGCTCTTGAGACTCTCAATCATATCGAAAGCCTGAATGTTTTCGAAATACTGTTGCAAATCGTCCTCCATACAAGCCAACATGAGGAAGTTGATATCGTTTCATTCATCAACGAGTTTCTGGTGGGCATTCTTTGTTGTGGCATTAGCATTCTCGACAGGTTCCTCTAGAAGTGGATCCTCTAGAACATGTTCCTTTTTATCGTGCTTGAGAACAATTCTCAAATTTCAATACCAGGTGGTAAAGTTTGTTCCATTCAGTTTATCCTTTTCCAGGATTGACTTCAATACTCCGGAATTGATTTCAATGCAAAGTTGGGTTGAGCAGGTGGTGCCATCGATATACAATAGAAAATATGCAATCACTAAGTAATGTGTTTACGTAGAGTAATTCAAGCCTTAAATAGAACTACTCCCATTGAAGTCAGCATCCCTTCGCAAACTCTCAGTGATTCAGGACCCGTCTAGCGCGAGTGACTAGTGAGCATTAGCATCACTACTAGCCAACTTGCCTATTCGGCAAGCAAATCCTTGCTAATCGTATCTCTATATGACTCCTATCGGTCAGGTAGGTATCTTTTACCCCGGCTCCTAACCTTCTTTGCCACAAGGGCCAAAACCATTTTGATAGCCCTGTCAAGCTAACCTGATGCAGTGCATATCCGTGTCCAAAACGAACCCTCTAGTTCAAGGACACCTTGTAGCACCTCAATTTTATGAGCCCACTACCAGATGTACCATACGTGCGAAGGTGCAACATCCGGAATTGCAATATGCTTGTTATTAATGAGGGATGTTTCTACCATACTAACATGCATAAAAATAAGAAGAAATATCCATCACAAATAAACATAAATATGAGAAATAGTATGGCTCCTTCATGGACGTCCTTCCAGGCTGGCTCCAACTCCGACGACCAGGACGAAACTCCATCTTGTCTGTCATGCCAGGACGCCAAAGCCTCGAACTTGATCTTTGTCCTCTAACTATTACAACTAGTAATAAAATTACAAAGAATCACAAGTCGAGAAGCAGGTCATTATACAATATAATGACAACACTTTGGCTACTGTCGTCTGACAATCATGACACGCAAGTCATGTTAAATTACCCACATGCATCACATACATATGAGCCATACTATTCACATCACACCTGTAAAACAAACTTATGCATAGAATAGCATTCTATTGGTTTGTGTGATCGTGTGCGAAAAACAAGGCGCTACAAACTCGGCGGCCCCGCTCATGTCGAATTTTCTGATCTGAGTTAACCGCAATAGCGGAAACCGACCGGTAGGGGTAGGTTTTGTCACGTCCTCTTCGATTCCGATTGACAGAAAACATAGCCTCAACGATCCTGATGTGCAGTTGTTCTCATCAACCGTGCACATAGACGATCTCATTAATGACGACATATCTCATCTGTCGCCTCCACATATCTAATATGCATCTGATCTGAATCCAAATACTATAACAGAGGCTTTGATATCACTGTTGGGTTCTACCGTAGGTGCATCACATGCAAATTAAACTTTTCCTATGCGCAGAACATCGAAGAACATGCTACGGAGATGGACCACAAACCATTTCCACTAGACGCGCAGTGCCATGCAATGGAAGTAGAGTTGGGGAAGCGCGTTTGCGAGGTCCGTCTCCTCCTCGTCTGATCTCCCTCGAACAGCCGATCCGATCTTTCTTGAACAGATGGTGGCCGGATCCCACGTACATGTTCGCCGGAGTGGCGTAGGTGCACCGCCTCTAATGGTATCCGTGCATGCAGGAGGAACACCGTGCGGCAGACTTCTAGGTCCGATCACATAGTCGACAGTGGCGAGTGGAGGTGACTAGTTGCAACACATGCAAAGCTCTAATGATGACTCCAAAGCGATCAACCAGATGGGTGTGCCGCACCTCCACTCTATATATAGGCATCCGGCGTGGTCTCAACTCTTGGGCCTCACACGGATCCTAAAGCCCACGTGTTCCTTCCTTTAAGCGTGCGACCCCTTAGGTTCTCGTTCACTTGGTCGCGAGTCAGATCAAATCTGGCTCGACCAGTCGGTAGCGGCCTCTAGCAAGGCATGCTGACTCCAAGTGTTTGATGAAGCTGGTTAAGCGAACTTGTACTTCACATTTCTATTCCCTTTGCCACATGATATATGTTGTCATGCACAAGGCGACATGGTCATCCTTGTTGCAGCACGACCTCTTTCTCATTCCGGTGAATCCGATCAACACTTCATATTATCTCATAAGCTTCATCGCATGTCCATGCTTATCCAGGTCGGAACACCCAAGGGGCCGAGAGTATATCTCTCCTCACCGGAGGGGAAAAACCCATCTTGCTCGACCATGTCTCGCATCATGGGTCTGGACAAGCCCGAAACCTACCTTTGTAACTACCCAGTTACGGAGTAGCATTTGGTCAGCCCAAAGCAAGTATGTCACCATCCCGAGTACATGCGCCAACTCAGGTCTTAGGACATAGAACATATGTTGTACTAGAGACTCACTGATGACATATTGTTGCGTCTCATAGTTGGGTCTATCCAACTCAGACCTTATGTCGACTCAGATCCGACTATGTTGAATCTGACCAGACCTTTCTGAGTCCATATTATCCGGCTAGAATCCAATGCTACATGGTCAGTGAGACCGGACCATCCATCGTGTCATATGCTAGTCTAACTGGCTACGCGTCCACACAGCCCTTTCGACTAGGGACCATTTAGGACAGTCATCGTACAATGCATAGTTTCACAAACAAGTCACATACTTGTTAATACCCATCAATGATAATATCCAAGGACTATCTTTATTCATAAACAGATAGGAAATATCATCATACATGATTGCCTCTAGGGAATCTCCAATGTCGGTCCCCCGGTGCGACACCAAGAAACTAAGCAGCTTGTCGGATGGGACTCCGAAAACGCACTTTTCTGGGTTAAGCCTTAGGTTCACTCATCGCAGGCTTGTGAACGTCTCCTCTAGGTCCTCGATTAGGGTCCTCTCCTCTCGTGACTTGACCATTACGTCGTCGATGTATGCCTCCGCATTTCTCCCGAGTTTCTGGCTCAGGGCAATGTGAATCAACCGTTGGAAGGTCACACCAGCGTTCTGCGGCCCAAAGGGCATGGAAGTGTAGCAATACAAGCCACACGGGGAGAGGAAGGCCGTCTTTTCGACATCCTCCACTACCATCTTGATTTTTTGGTAACCTGAGAAAACATCCAAAAAGTACAACATATCGCACTCGACGGTGGAGTCCACGATCTAGTCGATCCGAGGGAGTGGGAAGGTGTCCAGAGGACAAGCCTCGTTGAGACCTGTGAAGTCGACGCAAATGCGCTCCTTCCCACCCTTTTGGGGGACAATCCCTGGGTTGGCTAGCCACGTAGGGTGCCACACTTACCGAATGATACTGGCTTTTTGCAACTTGCGGACCTCTTGGATGATGAGCGCCTTCTTCTGTTACGCTTAACGTCTCTCCTTTTGCTTCACTAGGCTCGCATTGGGGCACACCATCAAGTGGTGCTCGACCAACTCCCTCGGGACGCCCACCAGATCGGACGCGTCCCATGCAAATGCATCCTTGTTTGCACGGAGGAAGTCCACCAATGCCTTCACCTGCTCTGGGGGAAGGCCGGCGTCAATGGTGAAGGTGGGGCCCAGGCTTCCTTCGTCCAAAGGCACCTGCTTTGTCTTAGCCAGGTGCTAAGAGAACAACTGCTTATTTTTTGTGGGTGCAGCCTCTGGAGCCCGCGTGGTGCCCTCGGCGTTGGGGACCAACGCCGCTGCGTTCTTGTACGCAAGCTTGAGGGCTCGAACCGCATCCTTGGTGTCTCCGACTATGGTGATGATGTCGCTACTCCCAAGCATCCTGACGATGTTGTAACCTGGGTGTGTCACCACCCTGAACTTGGTGAAGGACGGATACCATAGTATGGCATTGTATGGGAGGCCAAAGTGGGCCATGTCGAAGTCGGTCAGCTCGGTGCAGTAATTGGCATGAGTGATGAAAGTGACGAGGAGGCGCATTTGCCCCAAGGAGGTGGTTGAGCCTCTGGCCACCGCCGTCAAGGACCTGTTCGGCATGAGCTGATCATAGCAGACCTGAAGCGTCTCGAATGCCTCGACAGAGAGGATGTTAAGGCCAGCGCCACCGTCGATGAGAGTCTTGGTGACCGCAACATTGTTGATGGTGGGCGTGAATAGAATGGGGAGTGCACCAACGACGACCGTAGTCCTGGGATGGTCCTTAGAGTCGAAGGTGATGTCGGTCTCCGGCCTCGCCCTGCCCTGAAGGGCCTCAGGCCGCTGCTAATCTGCGACCACCTAGCAGAGAAACTGCTTGATGTGGCGACCGGACGCGGGTGCCCATGATCTACCGAGGATATAGACGACCACGTGTGGCCCGAGGGCCGCAAAACATGCGATGAACCGACCGCAAGGCTCCTGACCTGCTATGAGCAGCGCGGCCTGCATGTTTGCCGGCCCGTGGCGAGCACGGGGGACGTCGCCGTCGTGGGAGTGAGGAACGAAGTAGAGGTACGTCCATCACGTTGCATGGAAGTGGCAGCGACAAGTCCTGTTGCTTATGAGCAGTTGGGCCAGTGGCAGCGTTAGCTGTAGGAGAGGCGTAGCGGCGCATGGCAACGCGAGCAGCCTAGCGCTCGGCAAAGACTCGACGACGTCGTCCATGGGATCACCGAAGCGGAGATGAAGCGGAGCTGGAGGGAGTATTATGACACGCCCCTACCTGGCACGCCAAATGTCGGAATCAGGGCTCACCCCAAGAAGGTTCGAACTCTGGGGCGTTTGCGAAGATCTCAACTAGTTCTAGTCTCAAGCTCATCACCCCGCAGCCAAGCCTTTCCAAATGCGTGCGAGTAGGCAAGAAGAGGAACACAGAGATTTACCTAGGTTCGGGCTAACTTGGGTGTAAAACCCTACGTCCACTTTTGGTGGATTGGCCTCACGAGGAGGATGGGGATGAACTAGTACACTGGTTGAGCGACCTCGCGAGGGCTCTGGGATGAGGATCAATCTGTGTGTGATAGCCTGGCTTATTAGGGATGATAGACTACTCATATCAATAAGGAATTCCTTCTTTTCCGGGAGCCCATTCGAACAGAACTCCAAGGTTAAGCATGCTTGGCTTGGAGTAGTTCTAGGACGGGTGACCGATCGGGAAGTTGGTCCCGGGTGCGCATGAGTGAGGACAAAGTGTGCAGAAAAGACTAGTGTTGATCTGTGAGGCCAGTCTAGATCCTACCAGGAGTAACGACTATCGGCGGGTGTGTCCGGGGCGTTACAAGTTGGTATCAGAGCCATTGGTATCAGAGCCAACCCTCGCGGTTACACGGATGTTTGCCGACAGGTGCGCGGTCATGTTGTTCATGAAGTTTGTGACCCGTCCTGACACACGGAATGACACATGTATTGGACTGGAAGCACAGACGTTTGTGCCAAGAGGGAACGTTCCTGTGACCCGACGAGGACGTCGGTTCCTCTGAGTGGTGGTGTATGTGATAGCCTAGCTTATTAGGGATGATAGACTACTGATATCAATAAGGAATTCCTTCTTTTCCGGGAGCCCATTCGAACAGAACTCCCAGGTTAAGCGTGCTTGGCTTGGATTAGTTCTAGGATGGGTGACCGACCGGGAAGTTGATCCCAGCTGCGCATGAGTGAGGACAAAGTGTGCAGAAAATACTAGTATTGATCTGTGAGGCCAGTCTAGATCCTGCCAAGAGTAACGACTACCGGCGGGTGTGTCTAGGGCATTACACTGTGCCCCTCTACGGTGGAGTATAGCCCCTATTTATAGTGGCCTTGGTCCTCTTCCCTTATCGCACAGGCGGGAAGGGATCCAACAATGGCCAAATTCGACAGGGGACAAGAGGTATATCTTATCATGATTGAAGGTAGTCTTCCCTTGCAAAGCTTCGGGACGTGACACTGGGGTGGGCTCAGCGATGACATCCGTCCTGCCCCTCGGGAGGTCAGATACCTGCATAGGAAACTCTGCCCCTCGGGAGGCAGACTGGGGACGCCACTCCTCTGAAGGTCCTGGGGTCGTTTGCCTCGCAGGGCCAGGGGCCTCACGATGGTCTTGACTTGGGGGGCTTGCCGCTAAGCCATACCGGGCCATCAAAGTGGGCCACTCATTGGGTCACAGGCATGTAGATCTAGGTACCCCTGATCCCAAAACGCCGACAGCCGGCTCCCCACTGTCCCTGAGCACGCTACTATCCCCATTCAAATCACTATGATCTATTACCCCATTTGCCCCCGCTCTCGTTGTTCCGTGTGTGCCCTAGCTAGGACCCCTGCTGTGCCTGAGCACCTCGCCAACAACGACATGGCCATGTGGCCAGAGATGCCCCAGCTAGAGTCTGAGCATGCCGACGGGCTCTGCACTCCCCCAGGAGGTTGTAGACACCTTTAGTTCCCCCTCCCGTGAGCATCGAGAGCCACCTCGATTGAACTTCGACCGCGCCTCCGTCATCGTTGCGCTCAGATCCGGCAAGCCCGCGACCTCCCGACGCCTCCCCGAGACGCGGACGAGCTCTAGCTACCTCGTGGAGGTCTTCGCTCGTCTAATGGACGCTGGTAGGGCCGCTCCTGTCAGACTCTGCTGCGATTCCGTGACGCGTTTAGCCGCAAGTGAGATGATGTGGCCGCCTAATTAGAGCACTTGATTAACCCACCTAGCCACTGGCCATGGGCCCAAGTGCCGGTTAATTAGTAGTTAGATTTATTTAACGCTGATTAATTTATAGAGTCACTCACGTGTGGGCCCCACACGTCAGGTGTGACCTGGACCGGCCCTATTGACCTATGAAGTCACCTTGATACAATGCTGACGCAATAAAGCTCTTCTTGTATTTTAAATAATCAAGAAAATTCTAGAAACTCTTTAAAACATCTATAATTCATAGAAAATAATCTATAACTCGGATGAAAATAATTTATATATGAAAAATGATCAGAAAAATCCAATGAATTTGTTTACACCATGATCATACATGTTTGAACAAGTTAACATCACCAACTAGGACAATTTATGATTAGTGCAATGTATGAAATATCATTTGGAGTTGGAATTCAAACTTGTTTGAATTCTACTTCAGTTAACTTAGTTCATTATTCCTCTAGGTCAATTCAGTACCTTAACATGTCATATCATACATCATGTTTGTTGCATTGCATTGAATGTGTTCCTTCTTGTCTATCGGTGATGTTCCTTCTTGGTAGACGATGGTTCCGATGTTGTGATCGTTGGCACTGATGAAGAGAAGTACTATCTTTAGAACTGTCTGGGTAGCAACTGAGGGTGTCCTGGATTAGGGGGTCCTCGGATAGCCAACCTATTTCTTATGGGCCGGACTGTGTGGGCGCAAAGGGAGCATCGGACAATCAAAGACCACCTACGCCAAATGGAAGCTTTAAGGAGCCATGACGTACTCTCCAAGTTATTAGTTGTAGTTAGGCATGTTTATCTCTTCGGCATGTACCGACCATGTGTAAACCAGGGCACCCTCGGCATCGATATAAGCCGGAGGGTTTAGGGGTATGGGGAAGACAACTCATCTAGGGTTAGCTATTCGATCTCGAGGTAGATCAACTCTATAACCCCCCATATCATCAATACAACCAAGCAGGACATAGTGTATTACCTCCATAGGAGGGCCGAACCTGGGTAAATCTGTGTCCCCTTCATCTCCTGTTACCATTGGTTCTAGTCTCACAGTTTGGGACCCCCTACCCGAGATCTGCCGGTTTTGACACCAACATTGGTGCTTTCATTGAGAGGTCCTCTATGAGCACCAAAGGAATCAATGGCTCACCTAGTTACGAGCAACGAGATCTGCATCCAAGGGATTCTCACCCCCGATCAAAGTCTCGCCGGTGAGGACAACTCGTCACACGCCATCATGATCAGCCGTCACGACTAGCTCAGAAATTTCTCCCCCGATCAAAGGATCAGGTTCGGGACCTTAGAGTTCGTGGCCGATTCTCGAGGAATACTCGTTCTAATGGAACGTTCGCCCCTTGAGGAAGGATCTGTAAGTATGGACGCCTTGATACCGAAGACATCGGGTCTCGTGGTTGAAGGAACACAGATCCGCTTCGGCATGGCTCTGGAACTGTCACGCCGCTCGATGAATCCACTCGTCTTAGCGACATGCATCCTACCATCGCCTTGTTCTTAAACAAGTTGTTCGATCAGATCAAAGCTATGCATACATCGGATGACCAGGTGCTGATTTATGATCTACTCGGGATCAGACCTGATGACAGGAAGATTCACGTCCCCCCGGTCACCCACCTTGTCGCTACTATCAAGTGTCCGGCTATGGATTCTACCCGACAGCAAGAATTTAAAACTGTCTAGACCCCAGTCCTCGATCACCGAGAATCCGTTAGTGAGAAAGAGGCAGGGAATGACTCTAAAGCTGGACCGTCACTGGTATGGAATCTTCGCACGATTCGAAAACTGTAATTCCGAACACTCAATGCGGTATGGAATCAAACTTTTTCTCACCCACCACCCAAGATGATCATCCTAGTATCGCACCAAAGCACGTGTCTTCGGACCTTCGGGATATCAAGCAACTACAAGGAGAAACAGTCCATCACTTTTGGGCCAGACTCCTACTCCCTAGAAGCAGAGAAAAAGGTCTTAGTGACCAATATATGATGGCAATTTTCATTCGCAATTTCCATGATGAAGGGATTCTTAATGCCTTGGCCCGCCGACACATACGTGACTTTTCGGAGTTATCCGATTTGGTACAAAAGTACTGTGCCATGGAGAGCGTCTAGAAATCCAAATAGTTGTTCTCGAAACCAATTTTCCCCAAACACCCTAGAGGAGCTCGAAAAAGGAGGATGCCTCCAAAACGGCCAGCCAAGAATGAACCCATTGAAAAAAGAAATAAGCCCCTTTCAGGGACCGGCACTGTCCTCAACGGACTATTGGAAAAGCCTTGCCCTATGCATTCTGTGATGCTAAACACAAACCCGACTCGCGACCTTAGAGCTTGCTAGCTCATCAAGCAAGTCGCAAAAAGTGGCAATGCCATCCTTGAAACACCTCCATCGAGTAGGCGCTCTCCATCATCGCCCGGGTACAATGCTGAAGTCCTCACGGTCTACGAGACCTTCCCCTCAAGGAATAGGCGTAAAAGAGCTCTTCGGGAACTCGAACAGGTCTACCATGTAGCAGCCAGCAGCCCATGGGCAGACATACCAATTACTTTCGGGGACACTAACCATCCGGCCATTCTTCTTGGTCACTCATCGGCCGCACTAGTGTTGAACCCCATCATTGATGGATACAGACTACATAAAGTGCTAATGGATGACGGTAGTGGTCTAAACCTTATATACGAAGCCACCATGGCAAAAATGCAGTTCGACCGATCCCGCATCATGTTGGGGAATGTTGCATGGGAAGCAAAAAAATTCCTATGCACACGCAAGATCTAACCATGGTGATGAGCATCTACGAGAGGGAGAGTGGATCTACATACCCTAGTAGATCGCTAAGCGGGAAGCGTTAAGAAACGCGGTTGGTGTAGTTGAACGTCCTCGCGATCCGAATCGCTGAGCGTCCCGCGATCTCATTACGATCCGTCCTGCGATCCAAAAACGATCCATCCCGCGAACTCCTCACGATCCGTCCCGTGATCTCATCACGATCCATCTCGCGATCTTGATCACGGTCCTTCCAATCTAGCGACGAACGGACGACACCTCCGCGTTTAGCACGCGTACATCTCGATGATGATCGCCACCTTCTTGATCCAGCAAGAGGGAGCGGCGAGGTAGAATAGTTCTCTGGTAGCGCGTGGCGCCGCGGTGATGGTGGTGGAGCTATTCCGGTAGGGCTTTACCTAAGCACTGCAGAAAACCGATCTAGAGGAGAAACTATGCACTAGAGGAGAGGGTAGCACGTGGCAGAAAATCTAGTGCAAAAACCCTAAAACCTCTAGTATATATAAGAGGAAGATAGGAGGTGGCTTGGCCCTCAAGGGGCTAGACCTAGGCTTCGGCCGAACCAAGGAGGAGAGGAGGAATCCTCCTCCAATCCTAGTAGGACTAGGACTCCTTCCTTTTTTGCCTTTTTTGCCTTTTTCCACCTTTTCTCTTTAGGCTTTCTCTCCCAGCTGCATGGGCCTTGTGTGGGACTTCCACCAGACCACTAAGGGCTGGTATTCACTCTCCCACAGCCCATGTAGCCTCTTGGGTCGAAATACCCCTCCCGATGGTCTCACGGTACACTACCGGCACTCCGGTACACTACCGATGAGCCCGAAACTTTTTCCGGCGACCAAAATAGGACTTCCTATATATCAATCTTTACCTTCGGACCATTCCTGAGCTCCTCATGACGTCCGGGATCTCATACGGGACTCCGAACAACCTTCAGTAACCATACATAACTCTATACTACCGAAACATCACCAAACCTTAAGTGTGCAGACCCTGCGGGTTCGAGAACTATGTAGACATGACCGAGACACCTCTACGGTCAATAACCAATAGCGGGACCTAGATGCCCATATTGGTTCCGAGATATTCTACCAAGATCTTTATCGGTCGAACCTCTATGTCAAGGATTCAGTTAATCCCGTATAATGTTCCTTTTGTTCTTCGGTATGTTACTTGCCCGAGATTCGATCGTCGATATCTCCATACCTAGTTCAACCTCGTTACCAGCAAGTCTCTTTACTCGTTCTGTAATACAAGATCCTATGACTAACACTTAGTCACATTGCTTGCAAGGCTTGTTGTGATGTTGTATTACCGAGTGGGCCCTGAGATACCTCTCCGTCACACGGAGTAACAAATCCCAGTCTTGATCCATGCCAACCCAACAGACACCCTCGGAGATACCCGTAGAGTACCTTTATAGTCACCCAGTTACGTTGCGACATTTGATACACAAGGCACTCCTCAAGTGTTAGTGAGTTGCATGATCTCATGGTCATAGAAATAGATACTTGACATGCAGAAAATAGTAGCAATAAACTGACACGATCATATGATATGTTTGTAGTTTGGGTGTTGTCCATCCCATCATTCTCCTAATGATGTGATCCCATTATCAAATGGCATCTCATGTCAATGGCTAGGAAACCTTAGCCATCTGTGATCAACGAGCTAGTCTATTAGAGGCATACTAGGGACATGGTGTTGTCTATGTCTCCACACATGTATCTGAGTTTCCGATCAATACAATTATAGCATGGATAATAAATGATTATCATGAACAAGGGAATTTGATACTATGTAATTTATTATTGCCTCTAGGGCATATTTCCAATAGTCTCCCACTTGCACTAGAGTCAATAATCTGGTTCACATCACCATGTGATTCGCATTGTTACGAATCTAACACCAAATGAGTTCTAGGGCTCGATCATGCTTTGCATGTGAGAGAGGTCTTATAGTCAACGGGTCCGCGACATTCCGATCTGTGTGTACTTTGCAAATCTCTATGTCAAATTGTAAACACTGCTACCACACTCCACTTGGTACTATTCCAAATGGCTGCTCCACTATACGTATCCGGATTGCTACTAAGAGTCAACCGGATTAGTGTTAAAGCTTGCACCAACGTAACTCTTTACGATGAACCCTTTATCACCTCCATAATCGAGAAACATTTCCTTAGTCCTTTAGTCACTAAGGATAATATTGACCGCTATCCAGTGATCCACTCCTGGATCACTCTTGTACCCCTTGACGGACTCATGGCAAGGCACACACAGGTGCGGTACACAGCATGGCATACTATATAGAGCCTATGGCTAAGGCATAGGGGACGACATTTGTCCTTTCTCTTTCTTCTGTCGTTGTTGAGCTTTTAGTCTCACTCAACTTCACACCTTACAAATTAGGCGAGAACTCTTTCTCTAACTGATCCATTTTGAACTCTTTCAAAATCTTGTCAAGGTATGTAGTCATTGAAAGTCTCATCAAGCATTTTGATCTATCTCTATAGATCTTGATGCTCAACAATTAGGTAGCTTTATCAAGGTCTTCCTTTGAAAATCACTTTTCAAATAACCGTTCATGCTTTCCAGAAATTCTACATTATTTCTGATCAACAATATGTCATCCACATATACTTATCAAAAATTCTATAGTGCTCCCACTCACTTTATTGTAAATACAAGTTTCTCGTAAACTTTATATAAACTACTAAACTTTGATCACCTCATCAAAGTGGGCATTCCACCTCCGAGGTGCTTGCTCCAGCCCTTAGATGGATTGCTAGAGCTCGCACACCTTTTAGCATCCTTAGGACTGACAAAACCTTCTGGTTGTATCACATACAACCTTTCCTCAAGTAAATTGTTAAGGAAACAATGTTTTTTCATCCATCTTCCAGATTTCATAATTGAAAAATGCAGCAACTGCTAACATAATTCCAATAGACTTTAGCATCGCTACGAGTGAGAAAGTCTCATCGTAGTCAACTCTTTGAACTTGTCGGAAACTTCTTTGTGACAAGTCGAGCTTTATAAATGGTAAAATTTACCATCAGCGTCTGTCTTCATCTCAAAGGTCCATTTGTACTCGACGACCTGCCGTCCAACGAGCAAGTCTACCAAAGTCTATACTTGGTTTTCATACATGGATCCTATCTCAGATTTCATGGCCTCTAACAAACATTAAGAAATGATAGCTTAGGTTTCTATCGAACCATATGGTGTCATCTCAACGGATTTAGATGGTGACCTATTTAAAGTGAATGTAGTTGTCTCTAATGCATAACCCCAAAATTATAGTAGCAAAACAATAAAAGACATCATAGCACGCACCATATCCAATAGAGCACGACTATGACGTTCAGACACACCATCACACTATGGTGTTCCAGGTGGCGTGAGTTGTGAAACAACTTTCACATTGTCTAAAGTTGTATGCCAAACTCATAACTCAGATATTCACCTCCATGATCATATCGCAGACATTTTTATCTTGTCATGATGATCTTTAAACTTCACTCTGAATTTGTTTGAAACTTTGAAACGATTCAGACTTGTGTTTCATTAAGTAAATATACACTATATCTACTCAAATCATCAGTGAAGGTAAGAAAATAACGATATCCACTACACGCTACAAGACTCATTGGATTGCATACATCAACATGTATCATTTCCAATAAATCACTTGCCCGCTCCATCAATCCGGAAAACGGGGTCCTTAGTCATCTTGCCTAAGAGGCATGGTTCGCATGTCTCAACCCATTCGAAATCGAATGAGTCCAAAGATCCATCAGCATGGAGTTTCTTCATGCGCTTTATACTAATATGACATTTAGCGGCAATGCCACAAGTATGTGGTACTATCATTATTAACTTTGTATCTTTTGGCATCAATGTTATGAACATGTGTATTACTACAATCAAGATTCAGCAAGCCATTCTCACGAGGTGCATGACCATTGAAGGTATTATTCATGTAAACAGAATAACCATTATTCTCTAACTTAAATGAATAACCGTGTTGCAATAAACACGATCTAATCACGTTCATGCTCAACGCAAAACATCAAATAACATTTATTTATTTTCGTCACTAATCCCGAAGGTAGAGAGAGTGTGCGATGTTGATCACATCAACCTTGGAAACATTTCCAACACACATCGTCACCTCACCCTTAGTTAGTTCTCCGTTTATTCCGTAGATTTTATTTCGAGTTACTAACATTTAGCACCCGAACCGGTATCCAATACCTAGGTGCTACTAGGAGTACTAGCAAGGTACACATCAATAACACGTATATCAAATATACTTCTGTCGACATTGCTAGCCCTCTTATCTACCAAGTATCTAGGGTTGTTCCGCTTCAGCGTCTGCTCTCCTCATAATCGAAGCACTTAGTCTCGGTTTTGGGTTCAACTTTGGGTTGCTTCACTAGAGCAGCAAATGACTTGCCATCCATGAAGTTTCCCTCCTTGCCCTTGCCCTTCTAGAATATAGTGATTTTACTAACCATCAACACTTGGCGCTCCTTCTTGATTTCTACCTTCACGGTGTCAAACATCGCGAACATCTCAGGGATAATTATTTCTATCCCTGGCATTTTATAGTTCATCACCAAGTTCTAGTATCTTAGTGACAGTGACTTGGAGAACTATATCGATCACTATCTTATCTGGAAGATCAACTCCCACTCGATTCAAGCGATTGTAGCACCCACACAATCTGAGCACATGCTCAACGATTGAGCTATTCTCTTTCATCTTGCAGGCAAAGAATCTTGTTGGAGATCTCATATCTCTCAACACGGCCATGAGCCTAAGATCCTAATTTCATCTCTTAGAACATCTCATATGTTTCGTGACATTCAAAACGTTTCGGAGCCTCAATTCTAAGTCGTAATGCATGACGCACTAAACTATCAAGTAGTCATCAAAACATGCCTGTCATATGTTCACAACATCTACAGACGATGCTAGAGGGGTTGGCGCACCGAGCTGTGCATTAAGGACATAAGCCCTCTGAGCAACAATGAGGAAAATCATTAGATCATAGACCCAGTCCGCAATATTTCTACCATCATCTTTCAACTCTATTTCTCTAGGAACATATAAAAATTCAAGGGAGCTACAACGCGAGCAAGTAATCTACAACATAATTTGCAAAGACACTACTGACTATGTTCATGATAATGAGTTCAATTAATCATATTACTGAAGAACTCCAACTCAAATTGACATCCCTCCAGTCATTTGAGTGATACATGATCCAAATTCACCAACTCAAGTCCGATCATCACGTGAGTTGAGGTGGTTTCAATGGTGAACATCATCATGTTGATCATATCTACTATATGACTCATGTTCGACCTTTTGGTCTCTTGTGTTCCAAGGCCATGTTTGTACATGCTAGGCTCATCAAGTTTAACCCGAGTGTTTTGCATGTAAAACACTGGCTTGCACCCGTTGTATGTGAACGTAGAGTCTATCACACCCGATCATCATGTGGTGTCTCGACACGACGAACTTTCGCAACGGTGCACACTCGGGGAGAACACAATTTATCTTGAAATTAAGTGAGGGATCACCTTATAATGCTACCGTCATCCTAAACAAAACAAGGTGCATAAAAGGATTAACATCACATGCAAATCATAAGTGCCATGATATGGCCATGAACTTGTGCTTTTGATCTCCATCTTGAAAGCACTGGCATGATCTCCATAGTCACCGGCACGACACCATGATCTCCATCATCTTGATCTCCATCAACGTGTCGCCATCGGGGTTGTCATGCCCATCATGCTTCTACTACTATTGCTACCGTTTAGCGATAAAGTAAAGCATTACATAGCGCTTAATGATTGACACGCAGGTCATACAATAATTAAAGACAACCCTATGGCTCCTGCCGGTTGCCGTACTCATCGACATGCAAGTCGTGATATTCTATACAACACATGATCGTCTCATACCTCACATATATCACATCATGTAATTGGCCATATCACATCACAACATACCCTGCAAAAACAAGTTAGATGTCCTATAATTGTTGTTGCATGTTTTACGTGGCAGCTACAAGTATCTAGTAAGAACAATTCTCACCTACGCATAAACCACAACGGTGATACATAAGTTGCTTTTCAACCTTCTCAAGGACCACCTTTGTCGAATCCGATCCAACTAAAGTAAGATAAACAGGCACCCGCCAGCCATCCTTGTGCAATGAGGTTACACGTCAGTTGATGGAACCGGTCTCTCGTAAGCGTACGAGTAAGGTTGGTCTGGACCGCTTCATACCACAATACCGCTGAACCAAAACACGACAAAGGGAGGAAGCAATCTAAGCATCAACGCCCACAAACTCTTGTTCCACGCGAGATCTCATCTACACATAGACCTAGCTCATGATGCCACTGTTGGGGAACGTTGCATGGGAAACAAAAATTATACTACGCACACACAAGATCTATCCATGGTGATGAGCATCTACGAGAGGGATAGTGGATCTAGATACCCTTGTAGATCGCTAAGCGGGAAGCGTTAAGAAACGCAGTCGGTGTAGTTGAACATCTTCGCGATCCAAATCACCGAGCATCCCGCAATCTCATCACGATCCATCCTGCAATCCAATCATGACCCGTCCCATGAACTCATCATGATCCATCCCGCAATCTCATCACGATCTGTCTCGCGATCTTGATCACGGTCCTTCTGATCTAGCGCCGAACGAACGACACCTCCGCGTTCAGCACACGTATAGCTCGATCACGATCTCCGCCTTCTTGATCCAGCAAGAGGGATCGGAGAGGTAGAAGAGTTCTCCGGCAGCGCAATGATGCTACGACGATGGTGGTGGACCTATTCCGGCAAGGCTTCGCCTAAGCACTGCAGAAAACCGATCTAGAGGAGAAACTATGCACTAGAGGAGAGGGTAGCACGTGGCAGAAAATCTAGTGCAAAAACCCTAAAACCTCTAGTATATATAAGAGGAAGAGAGGAGGAGGCTTGGACCTCAAGGGGACAGCCCTAGGCTTCGGCCGAACCAAGGAGGAGAGGAGGAATCCTCCTCCAATCCTAGTAGGACTAGGACTCCTTCCTTTTTTGCCTTTTTGCCTATATTGGTCCCTACATATGGGACGTGGATGCCCATATTGGTCCCTACATATTCTATGAAGATCTTTATCGATCGAACCTCTATGTCAAGGATTCAATTAATCCCGTATGATGTTCCTTTTGTTCTTCGGTATGTTACTTGCCCGAGATTCGATTGTCGGTATCTCCATACTTAGTTCAACCTCGTTACCAGCAAGTCTCTTTACTTGTTCCGTAATACAAGATCCCTTGACTAACACTTAGTCACATTGCTTGCAAGGCTTGTTGTGATGTTGTATTACCGAGTGGGCCCTGAGATACCGCCCGTCACACGGAGTAACAAATCCCAGTCCTGATCCATGCCAACCCAATAGACACCCTCGGAGATACCTGTAGAGTACCTTTATAGTCACCAGTTATGTTGCGATGTTTGATACACACAAGGCACTCCTCTGGTGTCAGTGAGTTGCATGATCTCATGGTCATAGGAACAGATACTTGACATGCAGAAAACAGTAGCAATAAACTGACACGATCATATGCTACGTTTGTAGTTTGGGTGTTGTCCATCCCATCATTCTTCTAATGATGTGATCCCATTATCAAATGACATCTCATGTCAATGTCTAGGAAACCTTAGCCATCTTTGATCAACGAGCTAGTCTATTAGAGGCATACTACGGACATGGCGTTGTCTATGTATCCACACATGTATCTGAGTTTCCGATCAATAGAATTATAGCATGGATAATAAACGATTATCATGAACAAGGAAATATGATAATAACTAATTTATTATTGCCTCTAGGGCATATTTCCAACACATCGAACATAGCAACACAACCTTCTGGGGAATTATCCCAGGGAAAGAGGTGCGTTGTTACGGATGTATCATCCTGGACGTGGTGTTCGGCACACC
This sequence comes from Hordeum marinum, assembly GCA_022496015.1. Classification (NCBI taxonomy): domain Eukaryota; kingdom Viridiplantae; phylum Streptophyta; class Magnoliopsida; order Poales; family Poaceae; genus Hordeum; species Hordeum marinum. The sequence goes on along the minus strand of CM039675.1, from coordinate 267,193,737 downwards.
GGAAAACTACCGATCCGAAGAACTTCTCTTCCACATTGTCCCCTTCCCGAGTGTCTATCACGCCCTATTGGGACGTGACACCTTTACAAAGTTCCAGGCTATACCCCATTACGGGTACATGAAACTCGAAATGCCAGGACCAAATGGAGTGATCACGATTGCCAGTGATCCGAACAGAGCACTTCGGGACGAATATAAAATGGCATCACTTGCCCTCGAGGCATGAGACTTTCGCTGCCAAAGAATTGACTGCATTATGGTCAATAGTTAATAAGGACGACGTGGTCCTTAGCAAAAGGCACAAGTCTACGTCCTTCAACCCCGTAGACGAAATCGTCAAATTTCAGGTACACCCGACAGACCCCAATAAGAGAGCATCCATCGGAGCCCATCTTGATCCCCTCGTGGATGAAGCACTGCACAAGTTCCTTCGCAAAAATTGGGACATCTTTGCCTGGCATCCGTCTGATATGCCTGGGATCCCACGATGGCTTGCCGAACATAGTCTAAACATTATCCCCGGCTTTAAGCCCGTGAAACAGACTCTGCGCCGCTTCTCTGAGCCCAAACGTCAAGCCATGGGTGAAGAATTAGCTAAACTGCTCGAGGCTAGATTTATTTGGGATATTAAACACCCCGAGTGGCTGGCAAACCTGGTGATGGTACCCAAGAAAGATAAGTCATGGCGGCTGTGTGTCAATTTCAAAGACCTTAACAAAGCCTGCCCCAAAGACCCTTTCCCTTTACCACGCATAGATCAGATCAATGATGCCACAGCCTGACACGATTCGTTGTGTTTCCTCGACACTTACTCCCGATACCACCAAATTAAAATCAAGGAAGCTGATCATGCTGCTAAAGCATTCATCACCCCTTACGAGCCATTCTGCTTCAATATGATGCCTTTAGGGCTTTAAAATGTTGGGGCCACATACCAGTGCATGATCCAGACATGTCTCGCGACACAAGTCAGTAAGACTGTCGAGTCATACGCGGATGATGTGGTAATCAAAACCAAACATGTCAGCCAGTTGATCGAAGATCTACGACAAACCTTTGCTAGTCTACGCGAATATGTTATACGACTCAATCCAGAAAAATGTGTATTCGGAGTTCCCTCTGGTAAACTTCTTGGATTCATCATCTCCCATAGAGGAATAGAGGCAAATCCAGCTGAAATCCGTGCTCCATCAGAACTTGCAATTCCCACAGAGCTGAAGCACGCCTAGAGGCTAGCTGGGTGCGTAGTGGCTTTAAGCCGCTTTATCTCCCGCCTCGATGAAAAGGCTTTGCTGCTCTATAAGCTATTGAAGCAGACCAACAAGTTTGATTGGACCGATGAGGCAGCGGCTGCGTTAGAAGAAATCAAAACACTACTGGCAACTAATCCCATACTCATGGCACCATGCGCCGGTGAGCCCATGTTATTATACATATTGACCACCAACAAAGTTGTTAGCACAGTGCTCGTCGTTGAACAAGATGAGGAGGGACAAAAATTCCGGACTCAGAAACTGGTATATTATGTGTCAGAGGTGCTAACGCAGTGCATGTCCAGATACCCATAGTACCGAAAAATAGCCTATACAGTATTCATGGCGTCGAGGAAACTCAGACACTACTTCCAGGAGTGCGGTAACAGTGGCATCTGAGGTCCCCCTGAATGATATAATAAACAATAGGGACGCCACTGACCGCATAGCCAAATGGGCCATTGAGCTCCTTCCCTTTGAAATAACCTACAAGCCATGTCGTGCCATTAATTCTCAGGTAATGGCGGACTTCTTGGCGGAATGGACAGAGGCCGAGCTCCCCAAGGAATACAGTGCATACTCCCATTGGACAATGTACTTTGGTGGATCCAATACCTTGGCCGGACTGGGTCTAGAGTTATCCTCACATCCCCCATAGGCGACAACTTGCGATACGTGTTGCAAATCATGTATGCCGACTCCAACAATGCAGCCGAATACGAGGCTCTCCTTCATGGTCTTTGGATGGAGGTATCAATGGGTATACAACGGCTAGAGGCACGGGAGACACAAACTTGGCCATATCCCAAATTAACAGCGAATTGGACGCCAAAAACCCGAAGATGGCGGCATATCGAAATGTCGTCCTCAAGATATCTTCTCGGTTCGAGGGGTTGGAATTTCACCATGTCACTCGCGACGACAACCAAGCCGCCAACATACTGGCCCGTATGGGAGCTAAGTGCGATCCCGTCCCGAGAAACATCTTCCTGGAGCAGCTTTTTAAGCCCTCTGTAGTGTGGCAAGACAACGACAATGGTGTCGGTCCGAATATGGCGGACGAAGTTGTTCCCCCCATAAACGAACCAGACGATGGCATTATTGGCGGCTCTGTAATGAATGAAACGCCCTCGGCTCCTAAGGTAATGGCAGTAATAGCACCATGGACAGAGCCCTTCCTTGCTTACCTTCATCACAAGGAACTCCCCGACGATCAAACCGAGGCACGACGCATAGTTCGGTGATCAAAGGCCTACAAAGTACACGAGGGTGAGTTATACAAGAAAAGCACAACCGGAATATTACAGTGGTATATGTCCAAGGAAGAAGGACGAGATCTCCTCGCCAAAATCCATGCAGGCATGGGTGGCCGTCACGCTGCGGCAAGAGCCCTTGTCGGCAAGGCCTTCCGAGCTGGTTTCTTTTGGCCCACAACTCGGACGGACGCCCAGTCACTTGTCCAACATTGCATAGGGTGTCAACTCCTCGCAAATCAAAGTCACATGCCCCCAACATCTCTTCGGACGATCCCGATCACCTGGCCTTTCGCGGTCTAGGGGGCGGACATGGTCAGACCACTTAAAGGGGGCCCAAGAAAAATAAATGCCGACTGGTCATGTTTGACAAGTTCACCAAATGGATAGAAACAAAGCCCGTCAAGTCGGCTAAATCCGGACCAGTGATCGACTTTATATACAGCATGGTACACCGTTACGGTGTCCCGCATAGTATAATAACGGATAATGGATCCAACTTTATGGCCCAAGTGGTCCAGGACTGGTGCGCAAAAATAGGCATAAAGCTTGATTACGCATTTGTATATCATCCGCAAACCAATGGACAGGTCGAACGAGCAAATGGTCTCATTATGAGCGGCATTAAGCCACGTTTGGTCTGGTCTCTTCAAGAGTCCGACTGTCATTGGGTGGAGGAACTCGACTCCGTTCTATGGGGCCTGCGCACCACCCCGAATAGATCAACGGGTTACACACCATTCTTTATGGTCTATGGGGCAAAGGCAGTCCTCCCTAGCGACATTATTCATGACGCACCAAGAGTGCACATGTACGAGGAAAAGGAGGCGGAGTTGGATCGGCAGGATGACATAGACGCCTTGGAGGGTGAGCGTGACATAGCCCTGGCTCGCTCCACTTTTTACGAACAGCAAGCTCGATGTTACTAAAGTAGGGAGGTCAGGGCAAAAGCATACAACGTAGGCGAACTCGTCCTACGACTCCCGAAGAAGCAGACGCATAAACTCAACCCCAAATGGGAGGGTCCTTTCATCATCGACGAAATACTCGCGGCAGGTGCCTATCGTCTTCGGAGTCCATCCGATGACCGCCTCGAAGCAAACCCATGGAACCCAGCTCGTCTTCGACGCTTCTATGGATAAACCGGTGTCGTCTAACTCCCTTATATTTTTTCCTTTTTCCTCTTGTTCTTTTTTCCTTTTTTCTTCTCCCCTTCCCATTTTGTTGTTTCACAGGGCCAATTTCTTTTCTTCCCTATATTCGGTTGAACCGATCTTGTACCAAAAGATTATCGGCATACACAATAAAGTGTTAAATACGAACACAACAGGTGGGGGCTTCTTAAAGTAGCCAACTTTTTATAGTTTTTGCTCACACTTATCATGCACACATGTTTCTTTTGTCATGTTCTAGCCATCATATGCATCGATTCGAACTAAGACTTTTCCAAGATGGGTTGCCTCGCTCATGTGATTTCCCTCTATGTTCTCGATTGTTCGGCTAGAGAGTAAAGGGAGCTCCTCTGCGATTATTATGACCGGGTCATCCCGACACGTGCCTCAGATGAGTGAAGCCTAAAGCTAGCTATCTTACGTAGACAATTTGTCAGTTGTGACGGAAACACGTTATACGGCTTCGGTCGTTATCACCGTTATTTTGGTCTTTTCTTCCCAAAGAACAATTAGCTGCATACTAAAAGTACGCGGATTTCTATCTACGATCTTCGTAGAGCCCTGATGAAAGGTATCGATAGAGGTACTATTTTCCTCGGAACATGTTTCTTATGGTAAGCATTAATATAACATATCTTTTTGTGTGCTTTCTGTCTGTTCTCACCGCATGGCCAGATTGCCTGGTTCCCCGAATACAGTTTGCTCTTTTGGAGGGACAAATAAGGAGGAACACTCCCGAGCTCTTCGCACGGGGGGCGGAGAAGCCAATGGACGGTTAAGACAAAGTTTACAACACAAATTGTTTCTACACAAGTACATATAAATTACATGTGCGCCTGCTGATTGAGATTATTGATTATGGTGTCAAGGGGGCAGTCCTCTTGTGAAAGACGGGCGGCAGGCATCACCTGGCCATACAACAGGTGGAGTGGCACTTCTTTTCCATCCGATCCCACGGGACCAACCCACGCCATATGCTCGGGATTAAGTCCGGTGAAACAGGTCTTGATCATTGCCCATGCTTCCCGTGCTCCCTCACGGCAAGCCGAAGTCTTCCATAGCTCGAACCTATTCCAAGCCCCCTTGAATCGATCCACGAGTTCTGCTAGCCCTTCAGGTGGTTGTTCGGTAGGCCATAGTGCCTTCACCATTCATTTCATTGCTTTTCGCACACGCCCATGGAGAGTGGTCAGCTCTTTTAGTGGGTCCCCCTGGTATGATCCGATCTCCTCTTTAGGATGGCCAGACAGGAGGCTTGTACATGAGGCAACCACGTGCTTACTGTTATTATCTACATCAGAAATATTTGTTGATAATAGAATCACACTTACCGAACATGCCCCTCTAAATTTTTGGATTTTCCTCTTGAGATTGCGCCAACTAAATCTTCAAATTCTTAATTTCTTCGACCTGCTTTTGCATAACAAGGCAGCCAGCCTAGTGCTGGGACTCGGCATACTGCTGAGAGTCTCGGGCTTCCTCCAACTGCCTTTCCATGTCCCCTATTGATTCGGCTGCTACATGGAATCCGTGTGTCAGGCATGATGATACGTTCATATTATAAATAAAGGTATAATCACCATGGGCCTCCCGCGTGAAGCTCTTTACTTGTGCCAGTTCGGCCTTCACGGATTGCACTTCCATGCGGCTCTCCTCGAGCTCCGTGGCCAATTGCTCAGCATGTTTCTTTGAAGCATGCGTCAGCAGTCAAACAGTGCGGAGATCCTTAATTCGTTGGTTTTAAACCGAATTAAGGCTCGGGGGCTACTGGTCTTACACGAGTGTTCGATTCTATAAAAACCGATCACTTACATGTATGTTGGTTGATATCAACTTCATAACTTCGCTGAACCCAGCTCGGGCAGCACCAAGGTGCGCATCCGCTGAGCATAGGGTGCTGAACTCCTATTCGGAGAATATTGGGTGCCGCATGGCCTCCCATCATTGCCGGTGATTCATGGCACTCTTCACCTCTGATTTGGTGATGGATACACCATCACTAGAATCGGCAGGTGCCGGATCGGCCATGGGGGCTTCTGTAGCAGAAGCCGCATGAGCTGTGGCTTGGGAATTTCGAGCATCTCCAGACACTCGAGTAACCTCTTCAGCAGGCGAGGACTCGGTGTTTCACCTAAGTATTTTAATGAAACAAACTGTCGTAAGACTCTATTGACTGCAACAATAAGCGGATAACCAAACAATGTACCTTCGGGATGAACGGGAAGGTGGATTCGTCCCCATGACCGGCTCTTTCGCAGGATCCTTGTTGGCCTCCGACTCGGCCGCGGCTTCGGATGTCGGTGTACGGCGTGTGGATCGACAGTGTATGGGACTCGGGAACGGCACGTCCGGGGCGCTGTTGGTAGCTGGCCTCTTGCGGGAAGAGCTTTTCTTCTTGCTCGTTGCAGGGATGGATAATGACCCAGGGTAATCAACTATGATATCCACTAGGGATTGGATGATTCTATCCTGGAGATAGACTCCGTCTTCGAAATCAAGTACAAGATCTCAGTCCTCGTTGAAACCCGACTCGTTGTTGCGTGAATGGTTCTCGGGCTGGGGAGCCGGACAGTTGACTGTCTCGATGAAACTCATCCATTCCTATTCACGCAAGGCTTCAGTTAAATAAAATGCGGATCGGAAACCCCGAACTATGTTCATGTTTAAGAGAAAAAGGCTTACCCATTTGATAGGATTGTGGGCTTAATATCCTTCCTTGGTTGCCCGCCGAACAAAGTCTTCTTGCTCTCCTTTGTACAGGTCGGCAAGTGCAGTGGCCAACGCCATCGGATTGTTGGGCCCTAGCTTTCGGGAGCACTTGGTGTTGCTTGTCCCGTTGTATTGCCACAAGGGGTGCACCCTCTATTGAAGGGGCTGCATGCATCAAGAGATGGCGGCGGCCACGACATCAATCATGGTCAGTTGGTCATGGGAGAGCATCCGCACGTGAGCTATTTGGCACCGCACTTTGGTGCTTTCCTCCTGGGACGAACTCCTTGGGTGCCAGTTATATCTCTTCTTCTGGAGGGCGTCGGAGTATTCGGTAAGACCTGTTCGAGTTGGCTTGAACAGGGGAACATCTTCAATATAAAAACATTCTGAAGTCCACTCCTCGGATTTCTTCGGTGTGCCCGCCGGATACCCCATCCCCGCTATGCGGCACACTTTGGCTCCGTCGACCTCCAAGATCGTCTTGTCCCGAGTTCGGGGGACGAGACAGAAGTATTTCCTCCACAAATCAAAGTGTGCCTCGCATCCCAGGAATATCTCGCAGAGAGCAACGAAGCCAGAGATGTGCAAGATGGACCCTAGAGTAAGGTGGTGGTGTTGGATCCCATAGAAGTCCAGCAACCCCCTCAGGAACGAATGGATTGGAAACCCAAGACTCTGGAGGAGAAAGGAGATGAATCATACGCGTCCCCCCTGTTAGGATTGGGGATACGTTGACGGAAACTTCGTCGCCGTAAGAGAGCAGACCTACGTGGGTCGTCGCCAGATCTAAAGAAGGAGATACCCCTAGGTCTCTAGATTGTGGAGCCGCAGGAGTGTAACAGAACAGCTAGTCCAGTCCCCTGGGCGTGAGCTATAGGGGAGCATGGAGGAGATGGGGGCATTAACCATGTTCTATGTGGAACTTTCGCTAGGAGTTTCTTTCGACGGGTAAGAAAAGGATGTGGTCTTAGCCACTGTTTTGTTTGATTAAATGAATGGTGCCTCTGTTACAGAGGGGTAAGATTGGAAACATCACCGACACTCGCCTCCCATGATGTGCGACAATCAAGGAACGTGCACAGTTATTATAATGAACCTGCGCCCGCGATATTTTGGATCTTACCGAATACTGGTCCGTTGCCGAACAAAGAGGGATGAGGGACTCACCTCGCAAGCCGAAGATGACGACATGAGGAGATTGACCGGATATATATTGGCGTTGAAGGCTAGTCTGGGCGCTACTGAGGGACTCCTGGATTAGAGGGTCCTCGAATAGCCGACCTATTGTTTATGGTCCGGACTGTGTGGACCGTAGAAGGAGCATCGGACGATCAAAGACCACCTACGCCAGATGGAAGCTTCGAGGATCCATGAGGTAATCTCGAAGTTATTAGTTGTAGTTAGGCATGTTTATCTCTTCTCCATGTAACCAACTATGTGTAAACCCATGGCACCCTCGGCGTCTATATAAGCCGGAGGGTTTAGGGGTATAGGGAAGACAACTAATCTAGGGTTAGCTATTCGATCTCGAGGTATATCTACTCTATAACCCCCCATATCATCAATACAATCAAGAAGCACGTAGGGTATTACCTCCATAGGAGGCCCCGAACCTGGGTAAATCTGTGTCCCCTTCGTCTCATGTTACCATTTATTCTAGTCTCACAGTTCGGGACCCCCTACCCGAGATCCTCCAGTTTTGACACCGACAGCAACCCCCCTTGGGTATACTGATATGAACCCACTCTCTCACTCCTGCTCTCTTTTATTACATTAGGATAGTCATGATTCAACTATTACATGTTCTCGGTAGTTGAACCCATTCCTTTGCCTGACCTGTCCTTGTCACAATAAATAGTTGAAACCACTTAGCACGAGTAGCAACTATTTGAGCCTTGTTGTGCTTACTGATCAATGCTTGCTTATTGTGCCTGCTGTGCTTAGAGTCGTGTCGGGTCTGATCCATCTGGGTGATGAATCAGAATGGATGTATTCATGACCTATTATGTGAGAGCTAAGTGTGTGAATATGATTCGATAAAGGTAGCGATGAGAGGCCATGTAGGAGTACATGGCGGGCTATCTCATTGGGACCGTCCTTAAGAACTAAATTATGTGTATGTTATCCAAGACAAGATACTACCATGCATTGGGCCCGAAACCAATGGACCCTCTCAGCTTATTAATCACCTTGATCTCTGTCTAGTAGTTGCAACTAGTTTCTATTGTTCGCATGGTGTGTTGATGGCCGTGCGTAGCGCTGCCCAGAGGGGTAGGCTATTGTGTGGTAGATGCACATGTGGCCGGGTGTACCCAGTGTAGAACCATCCATCGAGGTGGGCTAGGGAACCCTGTACACATCGTTTGGGGCCGTAATGGAAACTTCATCCAGACTTCCTTGTGTGTTTAGTCTCAAATAGGTGATAAAACTAGACTAGGGTCTTGGGTGATTAACGGTCATGGCCGACTCCCTTGCTGGGCTTCCGCTTGACGGTTGTCGAGGTACCTTTTTACGTGCACATGGCGATAAGTAGCGAGAGCCTATATGAAGAAGTATACTTCTGCAAGGTGAAATAATCTATTCGAATAGCCACGTCCTCGGATATGGACTACTTGGAAAACTTATGAGGTTCATAAACAACTTTAAATGGATACTCTAAAATACGCTATGGATGGCCTTCTCGTAGGGAGGCAGGAGTAGATTCATAGTGGTGTATTGAGTTGGTGAATATGTGGACTCGTGTGCGATATCCCACCTCAAAGAAAGTGTTTGTAGTCACTGGCGGAGCTCTCCTGTGGGCAGGGTATGGCGCTCGCCATACCTTAATTTTGAGCAAAAACATGTTTATTACTACTAATATGCATCGATGGGCTAACGCACGCAGCCAGTGCCTCATGTGCCAACCGCCACGTCACCAACGCACACATGAGAGCCAGCCAAGAACGAGTTGGCCAGGTCTGAGGTTCAAGTGTCCATGCTAGTCAAATACGCACACACACCTGATGCACTCGACATCTTGACCGGTCAACACACTCCATGTGACGCAACGCAAGGAACCCTATGCTGGCGCAGCGGCGGTGGATTGTCAGGTCTCCAACCTCCAGGACCAGGAGAAGCCACGAGGTAGCCAACATCGACGACGACTGGTTAGGTCACCAGGACTAGGCGGGGCAGCCGACTTTGGGGCAACCAATAGTGGCAGTGACTGGTCACGTCGCCGGTAGCGGTGACTGATAGCGGTTGGCAACCAATGACGGTCAGGCTGGGGGCTAGAGCACGGCGGCATCGCGACAGGCTGACAGCAAGCGGCAGCTCCAGACTGGGCCTAGCCGCCTAGCTACAGCAGTAGCAGTCCGTGCTTCCGACCATTCTGTCTAAATCTTCATTATCGGTATGTTTCAGGTTATTTTATTGCCCGGGTCTTCTAGACGTCATTAAAAGCTTCATTATCGATATGTTTTAGGTATTTCCCGATTAAAACATGTCTACATTTTTATTCCATTTGGTTATTTGTTTGTAGTGTGCATTATTAGTGTGTATTGACTCTTTTGATTCGCAAATAAAAATCTTAGCGAGATTTCAACCCACCTTAATTTTTTCGTGGTCCGCCTCTGTTTGTAGTCATAGTACATGTTTGCCAAGAGTGAAATCTGGCTTGCTGCAAGAAACTCCACAATCCCTTTTGTTGACAATGATGCATATGTAGTTAGTTCTAATGTAAGTCTTGCTGAGTACGTTTGTACTCACGGTTTCTTAATTTATATTTTTGCAGAGGATACGTCAGTATCATTAGTGATTCTTGCAACGTGAAGTTCGATGTTGACCTAATTAGCTTGGGAACCCATATAGAGGTCTAGTTCTTTTGGTAGGGTCGTTGTAACTTTTCAAGCTCCTCCAGCAACTTTAGTAGATGTATGTACTTAAACATATTTTTCTTCCACTTCCTGCCTGTATGACTTGAGTGTTGGGTCAGGTGACCCCTGTTCGTACACTATGTTGGATCTTGTGAGTCTTTAACAAATACTTGAGTCGTAGAGTTATGTTGTGATGCCATGTTGTATCTACGCATATCATGCATATTGTGGGTATTTTTGAAATGCATTGGTATGGGTGGGTTTTCACACCTAGTTGTATACCTATGGTAGCCTTCTTTATAGGGAAATGCTTGTATGTGCTTCCGTTGAGCCCTGGTGGCTTTCTACTGCTACGAACACATTGATTGACCGGCATGTATCCTTCTTTGCTGTTGTGTTTGTCCCTACGGGGAAATGTCACGCGGTGTAATGGAGTCCATGTAACTTGCTACGACTTGTCTACACATGTTGATGACGGACACCTGCAATGTTGGGTTATGTATGCATGTCCCTATATCGTTGTGCCACTTGTGTCTACAACTAGTCGTATCGACACGGGTTCTTGACATATGATTGCTAGCGACATATTCATGCGCAAACAGTCCCAGCCGAGGTAAGGTGGCATTCGTGGGGATTATCGTGAGTAAGGCCAAAAAGTGATATGATGTGTTACATGCTAGACTTGTATGGCTTAGGAACGGGGTCCCGACATGAGGACCACCCATCATTCTCGCTGGCCAGATGACAGTCGGGGCCCAATGACTGACGGGGCTGTCTTCAACCTCCCATCATAGGAGAGACAGGGGAGGTCCGGCGGTGGTTGTCGGCGCTTCTGGTTGCCGTTTTGATGATCTGGCCACGGGTGGGGCTGGGAAACGGAGACACATCCACTTGGGTGGCCCTCAGGGCTTGGGAAGGTCGTGGCCGAGTGTGGCTTTGACCATGGCGAAGGATGGAGTCGACTGAGATGGCTATAGTGACACGACAACCCAAGGGATGGAATGGCGCGCGTGAGGAGCTCGTGGCGATACTGGAGGTGCCCTCGTGTACCTTAGAGGAGGAGAGAGTTGTCGGGGAGCTCTAATTCGAGAGAGACCTGAGGCGGGCATCATTAGCCATAGGAGAATGAGGAGGGCACGGGACGAGCCGTGGGATGGTCCACGAGGTCTGAGCGAGATAGAGGGAGCGAAGGGTGATATAAGGATGATCGGGCAGGCCATAAATGGTGCGGTCGAGGCGCATCATGGATGAAGTCCATGGGTGGTGCTCGGGGGATCCCTGTCAAGGGAGAAGGAGGGCAATGGAGGATGAGCATGATAGTGTGGCGTGTTGACGACACCAAGAGGGTGTAGCGACCCGACTCAAAATGAGTCAAGCCTCTGTATGACTGTCCCATCCCTGGATCAGTATGTTGACACACATTGTACATCAATGTATATATCAAAATGCAATCACATGTAAATAACGTAAAACTTATATATGCCTCAAAATCTCAGCGGAAATAGTCAACATGAGTGGAGTCCTAGTAAACACCAACTACAGGTTGAGTGTAGACTGTAACCCTAAGTCATAGTATTATTCGTCGTAGGAAATCTACCTACAACATGACACATTGCATCCGTGTAGGCCAGTACATTGAATGTACCGGCAAGATCACAATTAGAGAAAAGAAAACATGACACTATTTTATATGTAGTAATGCTTTGTGCCTCTAGGTCTAAGTTTTTTTGCATAAAAGCTGGTTTTATTTCTTTTCCCTACATCAAAGGAATATCAAGAGTTTACACTATGGAGTTATCTATCATGACATGGTTCCTCCAACTAATGCCTTGTAGCCCAAAAATCATCATAATTTGCTCACAAATAAGTTGCACACAAATTATTTATTAGTCTAGTGTTGAGAGTTCAGATATAGATCCAATTCCAGAGGCTCAAATTGTCTGTAACCGGGGACATGTCTAATCGGTTAGGTTTAACTCTGAGAGTGTTGTGTACTTTACCCACAAGATTCGTTCCCTCCTTGTAAGTCCTCGCACTTCTAGTTGTTTGAGAACGGGACGAACAGAACATGGTCTTCCAAAGAGTTCCTCTGACCAACTGTCTGGGCCCGTCCATCCTATCGTAGTTCTACATCTGCTAGCACCATCCTGGCTAGAGTAACAACTAAGGTTAACTATGCCAGAGCCCATAATGACTTGTGGTTACACATGTAAGCTTCCAGACATGAAGTATTCTTCCGTCTCTTTGAGTCTGGGCGAGGCTTTCCTTAAGTTGTCATGGTGCTTCTCCATTCATCCCGACCATCCACTCGCTTCTCCAGGTTTCCCAATAAACCATACCTCACCCAGTAGTATGTATTGAAAAACTCTTGTCTCGAGGATCAAAGCCCTGAGGTCTTGAAGATGCAGGCCTTGAAGATGACATCATGTGGTTGTCATCATTGACTACAATCCTTCTTCTCACACCACTCCCGAACACTCATACCAACCCCGTCTATTTTAGCATAGCATAAAAACAACTAACTTTCTCGACGCTTCAGTAACAAGGAGTGGGTCCCTACCTCATGCATTCTACGCGACTAAAAGAATGCAATTACACTACTGGAGGGAGTTGTAGGTTGATGTCACTAAATGCAATAAAACATAGGTAAATGGTCAAAGTGAACTTTCCTGGTAAGGTCGATGAAGGCTTCGCACTCACAAATCCTGATAATACTACGCATCACACACTGAGCAATCTATCGTAAGCAAATAACATTCAATAAATATCCATGCCAAAATAAAAACCAAAACAACGTAAGAACAAAACATGTCTTAGTGCGACAATAATAACATACTAAGGTTTAATGAGAAAAGCATAGGTTCTCATGGTGTTGTAAAAGTGAAGGTGAAGGAATCAACTCAAAAGTGTTAATGGACGAAGAACTATTGTTGTATCAGCTCAGGTTTGACATGCTAGGGAATAGGATCAAAACTGTAGGGAGGACATAACGAATGTTCTTTGACAGATAGCATATGACATCAGAATTTGTTTGTAAAAAGAATCAATTGAAACGGAGCACTACAACACAAGTCATAGTGAGTTTGAAGCATGAATATAATTGGAATTCAGAAATATCAAAAGTATTTTAATTGAAGCATGGTTGTTATGAATAGAAGGTACAAGTGTTTAAGTACAAAAGGAATCAATCTAAAAGGTGCTACAGATTGCAAGATATGATCAAATGAAGGTCCCAAATCAAATTTGAATTCCCAAATTTGAATGGCTCAAAGGTTGAAACTAATCATTTTACTTGATATGGGAGGTCAATATGAACATGTAGGAAAACGAATCAATAGACTTGGAATCATGGATCAAAAGATACAAGTATTTCAATATGACATTGAATCAGCTTAGAACGGTGTGTGAACACTTTAGGGGACTAATAGAAAAATCTGAGTATGATGAATATTATATGTTTAAATGATAACAATAACATTATGAATGGAAATATTACTTCGATATGAATCCGACGCAATTGGATTCATCGAAAACGGATGTGCAGATAAAAAGATATGATCAAAAGAAGTTTGAATATGAATCTGAACAAATTTCGAAATTTTAAATTTGAAAAAGTTGATGCGATTGGGTCACTCGATAGGTAGGATCAATACGAAACTGTAGGCATTGAGCTAATCTAATTCTGATGAATGAGCAAAAAGTTGTGGCTATTTTAAAAATCAGAGCCAAGTTGTTTTACCGAAGAAAAAGTTCTATGTCCTAAAGAATTCTAGGACTAATGTGTAAATAAGGAGACAACTTGATAATCTAATTACTCTACCGTGTACTAATCTAGGAATACTGGTTTAGGAATAATAAACTACGGGAGTATAAAACAAATTACGAAGAGAATACCTTTAAAATGCAGAGAATAGATAATTCTACAAAGGAGACGACTTCCGGAAATCCCGCCGGAGAGAGAAAAATATTTTTATTTAATAAATATAGTCAAACCAAAAATATTTATTTAACCCGAAGTGGATGATTTTTGGGTGCTTCTATGGATCTATATTTATGGGTGGAAAAGAGGTCTAAAGGTCTAAGGATAGGCGATGTGGAAGTAAACATATAGGAAAAGAGGGGAAATGAAAAAGAAGGCATCGCATGGGCCAAATCTTGCTTCAGCCGGCCACATGGGTGTGAACGTTTGTTCTAGCTGGGCGGTTGGCCGGCTAGCGATATTTTTTTTCTTTTGTCGATTTTTTTTAAACAACGAGGAACAAGAAAACAATAAAACAAAATAAATATTGTATATAGGCATATTATATATCAAAGTTTTCAAAATACTATTTCCTACAAAGCGAACATATTTTCAAAACCAAATAAAATACTATTCAATTTTTTCGCAATAACTTTAAAGAGAAAAGGAATTTGAATTTAAAATAAATTGAAAGTAGTTTTTATTTTAAAATTTGAATCAAAACATTGTCTCTGATTTTGGAGTGTCATTTTCCTCCTCTCAATGTTTTCTTAGAGGGTTTTGAAAATATTCGAACTCAAAATTGAGTAGGGATTCAAAATAGAAATTTTTGGGAAAGACCTTTTATCCCCTCTCATTAAATTTTCAAAAAGTTCCAAATTCCACACAATTTCACATAACATTCAAGCAAACAAATCCAAATTATTTCGTTGACATAACAATCCAAAATTTATTATTTTGCGATGTTAGAAACCGCCACCCTTAAAGTGAATCTCGTCCTCGAGATTCGAAGAGGCAAGAAAGAAAAAGTTAGGCTCTAGGAGGGGGGTGTCTTCTTGAAAATCCATCTCTCATCACAAGGTCTGGGGTGCTACCACCCTTAGAAGCATGGTTATGGTTCCAACAAAACTCATGTACTCCATCCTTTTGATTGACAATGTCGGTCCTCTCACATCTTATGCATGAATCCTTCACTGATGCTCTTCTGGTATACACATACCATTTTCCTCAAAATCTTGAGTCCTCATGTCAGAATAAAGTTTTTTGGAGACTGGGCCTTCTTAGATGATAGGAGTTACGACAATTCTAAAGAACCTATCAATGATCTCATGGTGGTTATCAATTAAAGGTTCTCCTGCAGGGAATGGGTCTTGGCTTCATCCTTACCGTAAAATTCCTACGTTTGGCAACCACTCCCATGTACAATGGTTCATCATCATACCACTCTAAGGCTTACAACAAGGTTTTTCAATGATCGTTGTCACTTTACTATGAGTAAGTCACTCAAATTTACCATTCCAAATAAGAAGAGCGAATGATAAGAGTAAGTCGTCATGGTGATCAATCCATTCCACACCCAAATCATTACTCTGTACAAGGTTTAGCGAACCTCGTATTCTAACACTTGGGAATCCTCACAAGCATTGAAGAATTTCTCTTGTCCGCGAACCAAGTTTGGATAATTCCATTGATTCTACAAGCTAAATAAAACATCTATCGTTTCTTCACAACTGTCGGGTTTTCGTATCCTCCTAAGAAAATATTTGTTGAGAAAATCATAACTTATTTCTTCATGCTCTTGGGGTAACCTTCATGAAATCATGAGATATATTTTTTGTACAGGTTCTACTCATTGAACACATTTTCCTTTCCATTGATCTAATTACCAAAAAAGGTTTTGGTTCATCATATTCAAATCCAAGGTATATTATTTCAGATGATGTCCTCCACATAGTTTGATATGGTCCAACATTACCTTTATCTATATTCACTTATCCAAACTCCATGGTAGGAATGGCACTTTATGTATGCTTGGTTCCTATGGTATTACCCATTACTACAACACTTAAAATAAATTGCACACATGCTTTCATGGACCATATTTTTCTCATATCGTCGAAAAATGTTCAGACAACTCATACAGTTTAACATAGGGAAACCGTGATAAATGAATTCTTATTGTTTCATGCAGTTATTACAATCTCCAAGACCTCCATTACAAAATTCAACTCCATAGTCTCTAAGGAGTGCATTATGTCACTTTAATTGCCAATATCAACATCTCAACTACTCAGTTCCTAGTTGTCTTCTTTATATGACATTTGTTAGCATAATGTCTCGCTTCCTTGAAGTGAAAACAAATGACTTTTGATAAGTCTTGCGACTTCTTGATGATGGTGTATGCTCTTTGCTGTCTCTGCTTATTTTATGGGCATTGTTCAATGTAGTGACCTAATTTGTTGCACCTGAAACACATGATATGCCTCAGGTCCTTCTCTGCAGGAGTTGGGTCGTTCTGGGGATGCCTTCGTTTCTCTTGCTGGACTTCCTTCTTCCGATCAATTCTTCTATTTCATGTGGATCAAGTTCCACTTTTTTGTCAGGAAATATCCTAGATACTCTTGGCTTTCCTTCATGCAATCTTGTGAAGGTGTCCTTGTTCTCCACATGAGTTGCATGCATTGGAGAAGAATCTGGTGAGGCCTTGTCCATGAGGGTCGTCAGTATCTTCCTTCATCACACATTCTTCTAAAGTCCTCTTGGATGCTTATTTCTTTGCTTCTTTCTGCTTCTTGACATCTTGTAGAACCATGGGGTAAATATGGCACTGACCTGAGTAGTGGGTGGTTCCTTCACACAATAAACAAGTCACCTAACTAGTTGGACATTTCTCCGTTGGGTAATTTTCTTCACAATGAGGGCATCCATCCTTGTGTTCTTCATGGGTGTATCCAATTTCTCCACAGATCTTGGATTCACAAGGCTTCTTCATCAGGTTATCACAGTTCTTCCGGATGATATGGGATATTAACAAAGTCTTGTTGAACTCTTCCCAAGTTTCTACTCCATTACATCCTTGTATGGCTTTATGAATTTTCCACTAGGTTGCAAGACCTTGCGTAATGTACTGAAGAGCGTATTGAACCTCATACTTCGTTGTAATCAAGTACTCCTTCCATCCCAAAATAAGTGACTCAAAAATGACTCCACCTTGCACTAAAGTTAGTGCAAAATGAAGTCATTTTTAAGTCACGTATTTTGGGACGGAGGGAGTAGTTCCTAAATTGATTCTCCGTGTTCTGAATCCATACTTGTGCCTCCAGCTGGGTCATCGGTCTAGAGAATACAAGTCCATCTTCATTCATCATCTATTGGGTCCAAGGGTTTTGGGATGAGATATGGGAGAGGGATAGGCAAAGGTACACACAATACAAACAACATAGTTTTGAAAATAGAATTTGTTTGTGGTTGTCAGACAAACACACACAATTGATAGCTCACAAATCACTATGTCTAATGTGAGCATACAACAAGAGTTTGGTTTTCTAGGGGTCATATAAATCTTGGAATTTGTTCAGGGTCTCCAATTTCTTCAGGCCCTCGGAGTCTTCAAATCTTGTAGCTTCGATTATTCATGATGTATAGGGTAATCCTTCTTTTACTCTAGGTTGGTCATCAGTTGTCCGATATCTTATCCTTCTCGGAGTGACCTCGTTTCATCTTCTATGTGGTCAAAAGGGAAAGGGGTATTGTATAGCTATTTGGGGTAAGACTTAATATTTGCTAAAACTCATGCAAGATGAGGAGTAAAAGACCTTTTTTGAAAATAAAGTTTTAGAGAGATCCTTTCCTAGGGCATTCCATCTTCTAGGGTCACGTCCTACAGTCAACATGTGCTCTGATACCATTTTTGTAGTGACCCGACTCAAAACGAGTCCAATCTCTATGTGATTGTGCCATCCTTGGATAAGTATGCAAGCACACACAGTACATCAATGTATATATCAAAGTGCAATCACATGTAAATAACATAAAACTTATATATACCTCAAAATCTCTGCGGAAACAGTCAACGGGAGTGGAGTCTCAATAAACACCAACGGCAGGTTGAGTATAGACCATCACCCTAAGTCATATTCTTACTCGTCGTAAGAAATATACCTACAACAAGATACGTTAAAGCCGTGTACGTTAGTACATTGAATTCACCGACAAGATCACAATAAGAGAAAACAAATTATGAGACTATTCTATATACAATAAAGTTTTGTGGCTCTAGGTCTGAGTTTTTTTATATAAAAGCTGGTTTTATTTATTTTTCCTACATCAAAGGAAAATTAGGAGTTTGCACTATGGAGTTACCTATCATGACATGGTTCCGCTAACCAATGCCTCATAGTCCAAAAATCATTATAAGTTTCCCACAAATTATTTATCAGTCTAGTGTAGAGAGTTCAGAGATAGATCCAATTGCAAAGGCTCAAATTGTCCATAACCAAGGACATGGCTAATCAATTAGGTTTAACTCTGTAGAGTGTTGTGCACTTTACCCACAAGAGTCGTTCCCTCCTTGTAAGTCCTTGCACTGCCAGTTGTTTGAGAACAGGACGAGCGAAACATGGTCTTCCAAAGAGTTCCTCTGACCAACTGTCCAGGCCCATCCATCCTACCGTAGGTCTATATCTACTAGCACCATCCTAGCTAGAGTCACCACTAAGGTTAACCAAGCCAGATCCCATAATGACTTGTGGTTAAACAGGTAAGCTTCCAGGCATGAAGTATTCGTCCATGTCTTTGAGTCTGGGTGAGGCTTTCCGCAAGATGTCATGGAGCTTCTCCATGCATCCCGGCCATCCACTGGTTTCTCTAGGGTGCCCAATAAACCATCCCTCACCTAGTTGTGTGTATTTAAAAATTCTTATCTCGAAGTCTTCACGTCTTGAAGATGCATGCCTTGAAGATGACATCATGTTGTTGTCGTCATTGACGTACAATCCTTCTTCTCACACCACTCTCGAACACTCACACTAATCCCGTCTATTTTAGCACAACATTAAATCAAATAACGTTCCTGGGGCTTCAGTAACAGGGTGTGGGTTCCTACCTCATGCATTCTACGCAACTACAAGAATTCGATAACACTACTGGAGGGAGTTGTAGGTTGATGTCACTAGATGCAATAAACATCGGTATGAAATAAATGTTCAAAGTGAACTTGCCTGATAAGGTTGATGAAGGTTTCGCACTCATAAATCCTGATAATTCTATGTGTCACACTCCGAGCAATCTATCATTAGCAAATAACATTCAATAAACATCCATACCAAAAGAAAGTAAGAAAAAAACATGTCTTAGTGCGATAATAACAACATACTAAGGTTTAATGAGAAAAGGATAGGTTCTTATGTTGTTTAAAACTGAAGGTGAATGAATCAACTCAAAAGAGTTAATGGACTAAGAACTATTGATGTATAAGCTTAGGTTTGACATGCTAGGGGATAGGATCAAAAGTGTATGGAGAACATCATGAATTTTCTTTGGCAGATAGCATATGACATAGGAATTTGTTTGTAAAAAGAATCAATTGAAACGTAGCACTACAACACAAGTTATAGCGAGTTTGAAGCATGAATATAATTGGAATTCAGAAATATTAAAAGTATTTGAATTGGATTATGGAGGCTATGAACAGTAGGTACATGTGTTTAAGTGCAAAAGGAATCAATTGAAAAGGTGCTACGGATTGCAATATATAATCAAAATCAAGATTCCAATTTGAATTCGAATCGCTCAAATTTGAAAGTTTCAAAGGTTGAAACTAATAATGTTACTGGATATGGGGGGTCAATATGAACATGTAGGAAAAAGAATTAATAGACTTGGAATAAAGGATCAAAAGATACAAGTATTTCAACATGACGTTGAATAAGCATAGAACGGTGTGTGAACACTTTAGTGGACTAATCGAGAAATCTGAGTATGATCAAAATTATATGTTTAAATGGTAACACTAACGGTATGAATGGAGAGATTACTTTGATATTAATCTGACGCAATTGGATTCATCGAAAACGGATGCATGGATAAAAAGATGTGATCAAAAGAAGTTTGAATATGAATCTAAACAAATTTCGAAATTTGAAAATTTGAAAAAGTTCATGTGATAGGTTCACTGCATAGGTGGGATCAATACGAAACATTTGGCACTGGGTTCATCTAATCTTGATAAACGAGTAAAAAGTTATGGCTATTTTCAAATTCTGGGCCAAACTGTTTTACGGAAGAAAAAGTGCTATGTCTAAAATGATTCTAGCACTAATGTGTAAATACAGGGAATAATTGATAATCTAATTACTCTACCATATACTAGTCTAGAAATACTGGTCTGGGAATAATAAACTATGGGAGTATGAAGTAAAATACGAAGATAATACCTTTGAAATGCAAAGAAGAGATAATTCCAAAGAGGAGCCGGAGAGAGGAAAGTATTTTTATTTAATAAATCTAGTCAAAGCAAAAAAGATTGATTTAACCCGAAGAGGATTATTTTTGAGTGCTTCTATAGATCTATATTTATAGGTGGAAAAGAGGTCTAAAGGTCTAAGGATAGGCGATGTGGGAGTAAGCACATACGAAAAGAGGGGAAAGGAAAAAGAAAGCGTCCCATGGGCCAAATCTTGCTTCGGCCGGCCACATGCGTGTGAAAGTGCGTGCTGGTTGGACCGGTTGGCCGGCCAACATTTTTTTTCTTTCTTTGATTTATTTAAAAAAAGACAGCGAAGAAAAAGAAAACAATAAAATAAAAATAGTCATATTATATATGGAAAATTTCAAAATAAAATTACCTACGAAATGAACATATTTTCAAGACAAAATAAAATACTTTTTAAAATAAATTATTTTTTTGCAATAACTTTCAAATGAAAAGGAATTTGAATTTTAAATAAATTGCAAATAGTTTTTATTTTAAAATTTGAATCAAAACATCGTCTCTAATTTTGGAGTGTCATTTTCCTCCTCTAGTTTTATTTTTTTATTAGAGGGTTTTGAAAATATTCAAACTCAAAATTGAATAGGGATTCAAAATAGAAAATTTTGGAAAAGTCGTTTTATTCCCTCTCTTTGAATTTTCAAAAAGTTTGAAATTACACTCAATTTCACAAAACATTCAAGCAAACAGATCCTAATTATTTAGTTAATATAACATTCCAAAATTTAGAATTTTGGGATGTTACAAGCGACCCCGAGGGACACGATCCCTCTGCCCTAGGTCATCGCATGTCTCGGGTTGCACAAGCTACAATGTTGGGGGCACTGTAGCATGCTCCAGAGTGCGAGCTCTGCATTCCATGGCGTCATATATGGCGTTTTGGTGCACCCACTAGTGTCTAGGGGTATCTTAGGGGTGTAGACAAGGTGCATAAGGCCATGGAGACTAGGTAGGTTGTTGGTAAAAAGAGAATAAGTAAAAATGGGGTTGCCATTACTGTACAGATAAGGAAGTGGAGGGTTTTTACCCACCAATAATTGAGATATTGACTTGAAAGCTTCATTGGAGGTAAAATGGGTCTAGGGAAAGTTGTGGTAAAAATTTGAGCCCAACCAGAACTCACTTGGTGCTCCAATCATTGATCATAAAATTATTGCATAATGTGTTTGGTCATGGTTTGCTCTAGCTAGGGTATCCCATTACCCATCAAACTTCACGGGAATGATTACTAGGGTCAAATAAACTTACTTATGAATTGTGAGCTCATTTGGAAGAAGTGTCCAATGCAACTTTGGTACACCCTATATATCAAAAGGATCTTATTTCCTTATATCTATCTAGGCTAGTCTATTCTCCTTGATGTAGTTGCGTCATTAGGGGATTATATCACACCCACAAAGTTTCAGATCAAATGGAGACACTTGACAATGCAAAGTTTCTCAAATTTGAATCCGGACAAAAAGGATTTTGGGGCACTTTTGTGAAACAAAACTATTTTGATTGAGCCAAAACTTGGCAAGGTCATCACATTTGACTTATGTGACCTGTTGGAATGTTCTTGGAGTTATTTGAAAATATTTCTTATGTAACTATTTCAAGTACATGAAATATCCAGAAAGGGTCTTGGAGTGTTTCATCTAATATTTTGAACATGACCATGTGTTGAAACTCATATATATATATATATATATATGGAAAATATATGTCCACAGAGTTTCCCTATTTTTTCTCAAATATTTTAGAAGCATAAAAATATTTTCTCCTTATAGAGAAACATATTTGGCCTCAAAAAAATGCATTTAAATAAAATAACAAGCAACTCGTAAAATAATATTTTGTGGTTCTAGGAATTCTTATATATAATAGGATCCAAATAAAATATTAGAGGAAAATTACTTTCCCTAATTTGAGGA
This sequence comes from Hordeum marinum, assembly GCA_022496015.1. NCBI lineage: Eukaryota > Viridiplantae > Streptophyta > Magnoliopsida > Poales > Poaceae > Hordeum > Hordeum marinum. The sequence continues at coordinate 267,171,351 of CM039675.1, read as the reverse complement.
CTTGTAGTACACACCTCAATTCAGTGGTTTTTGAAAACCTAAATCAAATAAAGGCTTTTTGGCCAAAATAGTATTTTATAAAAATATTCGTGTGCCCTTTACACACGGCATGATCATTGGGAGGAGATTTGGATCAAGAAGATGAGTCTAGAGAGTAGTAGGGTTTTTGTTAATTAAAGCAGAACCAAGCAAACAAGCAAATAACAATCAAGTCAAGCATCACAAGCACACACAAAATTATTGTTGCCCAAAATTTTGAGCTATGTTACCTTAGTCATGTGAGGCAAAAAAACAGGGTGTGACATACCTACCCCTTACAAGAACCTCGTCCCCGAGATACCTAGGCTACGCGTTGAAGAGGTACGGAAGTTAGAGTCTGAGGTAGTCTTCACGTTCCCATGTTGCTTCTTCTTTGGTGTGGTTGCTCTACTAAATCTTGAAGTGTGTGATGATATGGCTTTGAGTGCATATCTTGGTTTCGTCCGAGACGTGATGAGGTTCTTGCGATAAGCTAGATGTGACTAAGGGCCAATGGCTCGAGAGCCAGGCTTGCGCAAGTGATACTTGTGATATGCGTTGGGTTTTTCGTGAATAGGAATGTGTAATTGCAGCACAATATGGGTAAGTATTTCCCCTAGTTATGAAACCAAGGTTTATCGAACCAATAGGAATAACAATCCACAACCGTCTTCAGCGGCTGCAGACAAAAGAGAAAACAACTTGCACCCAACGCGGGCAAGAGGGTTGTCAATCCCCTTGATCTCGTTATTTGCAAGCAAGTGAAGTGTGTAGATAATAGTTGATAATTGTAAAATTTAAATAAAAACAACAAGGTATTTAGAAGTTTGTAAATATATAGCCGAATAGACCCAGGGCCATTGTTTTCCCTAGCGGCATCTCTCATGAAAGTAGGCACACGGTGGGTAAACAAATTACTGTTGGGTAATTGATAGAAAAGCGGATAGTTATGCGATGTTCACGGCAATGATCATGTGTATATAGGCATCATGTCCAAGAAAAATAGGCCAACACCTTCCTGCACCTATTACCATTACTCCACCTCAATAGCGCTTCTATGCTTGCCTCTCTATGTACTAAGTTCATGACGAACAGAGTAATGCATGGACAACAATGACATGATGTTGACAACATAAACTCAAGCAATTTGAATAAACCCCATAGTTATATCCTTAGTGGCAAAAACACAAAGACACAACTTGTCCCCTTATGTCACTGGGATATAGAAACTCGTTAGGTTGAACCCACTACAATGCACCTCTTTCACTGAAGAACGATTAATCTACTTGGCCAAAGCAAATGAATAGATCGGAGAGCATTACAAAGTTATAATGATCATGCAATTAAGAACCATAATAATTTCAAAGAAGACTCAAATACTTTTCATGAATAATCTGAACATAAAACCACAATTCATTGGATCCCAACACACGCACCATACAAAAGAGTTAAACCGCATGGATCAAAGCAAAGAAGAGATGATCATTGTATTGAAGATCAAAAGATAGAGAGATAGACATCAAGGTACTAACTATGGACCCATAGGTCTATGGTGAACTACTCACACATTAACATGAGGAAAGCAAGTTTGATGAAGAGGCCCTCTATGATCGACGCCCCTCTAGCAGGGTGCTAGAACGGAGCTCCGGATGAGATCGCGGTGGCGGAAAAAATGTTTCGGGATGCCCCTAGGGTTTTTGGAATATATGTGAATTTATAGGACATAGAATGATGTGAGGAGGGCCGCCAGGGAGGCACAAGCGATTGATACGTCTCCAACGTATTTATAATTTTTGCTTGTTCCATGTTGTTATATTATCAATCTTGGATGTTTTACAATCATTTTATAGCAACTTTATATCATGTTTTGGGACTAACGTATTGACATAGTTCCAAAGTATTAGTTGCTATTTTTCTTGTTTATTAGTTTGCAAAAATCAGTACCAAATGAAGCCCAAACGTCCTGAATTTTATTGTAGATTTGTTTTTGGACCAGAAGACACCATATGGGCCAAACACCTGCCAAAGAGGAGGCCCAAGGTGGGGAACACGCACCAGGGCACGCTAGAGGCCCCTGGCAAGGCCTAGTGGGTGGTGGCCACCTCGGGACCCCCTTCCACCAACTATCGACCCTATAAATTCACAAATATTCAGAAAACCCTAGGGGAGTCGACGAAACACAATTTCAGCCGCCACAAGTTCCAAAACCTCGAGATCCAATCTAAGACCATCACAGAGGGGTTCATCTTCATCATAGGTGCCTCTTCGATGATGTGTGAGTACTCCACCATAGACCCACGAGACCATATGGAGTAGCTAGATGGCTTCCTCTCTCTCTATGATTCTCTATACAATGGTCTCTTCGAGATCTATTTTATGTAATGGCTTTTGCCGTGTGTTTGTTGGGATCCGATGAATTTCGAGTTCATGATCCATTCTATCCAAGAATATGATTTGAGTCTTATTCGATATCTTATTTGACTGATTACTTATAGCATCATATTTCTTCTTTGTATCTTTGGTTTAGTTAGGACAACAAGATCGATTTTTCTTGCCATGGGAAGAGGTGCTTTGTGATGGGTTCGATCTTCCGGTGTTCTTTCCCAGTCATAGAAGGGGCAGCAAGGCACACATGTATCATTGCCATTAAGGATAACAAGATGGGGTCTATTCCTACATGAATATATCTTGTTTACAACATGTCACCATTCTTATTGCATTACTATATTTCTCCATGAACTTAATACACTAGATGCATGCTTGATAGCAGCCAATGTGTGGAGTAATAGAAGTAGATGCAGAATCGTTTCGGTCTACTTGTCTTGGATGTGATGCCTAAATTATGATCATTGCATGGATATCTTCGTCATTATTTGATCTTCTATAAATTTCCCAACAGCAATTTGTTCACCCATCGTGAGCTATACTCATGAGAGAAGCCACTAGTGATACATACGACCCCTGGGTCTACTTTTCCAACATGTAGCTTTCCGATCTACTATTTTGCCTCTTTTTTCATCTCCATTAATCCAAAAAACCCAAAAATAACTTGATGTACTTTTTGTTTACTTATTTTATTTTGTGTTCTTGCGAGACCTAAACTATCTTTTTACCGTTCAAAGCTTGACAACCTCTCTTATGCGTTGGGGTGCAAGTATTTGTTATTTGTGTGCAGGTGCTATATTTGTGGGTGCGTGATCTTCCTCTATGGATTGATACCTTGGTTTCATAATTGAGGGAAATACTTACCGTGGTTGTGCTGCATCATCCCTTCCTCTTTGGGGAAATGCCAACGCAGTCTCAAGCCACATGAAAGGAATTTCTGGCGGCGTTGCCGGGGAGGAATCGATCTCATCTACCAGGTTCCTAATCAAAAATATCATCTCCTTGCAATTTACATTATTTTCCATTTGCCTCTCATTTTCCTCTCCCCAACTTCACAGATTTTCCATTTTATTCGCCCTCGCTTTTTTGTTTGCCCCTTTCTCGTCAAATCTCTTGTTCATCTACTTTTCATTGTTGCTAGTTCTTCCATTATTGTGTATACCCACGAGAATGAGGTTCTTAACTATAAAAAAAGGGGAGGAGAGAATCTTAAAGATGTGTGGTATAGGATTTGCAATGCTCATAATAGATCTATTCGTAAGGAATCTACCGTTATTCTTGTTCGCTATTTTTATGTGGGCATTGTCGGTGTCAAAACCGGTAGATCTCAAGTAGGGGGTCCCGAGCTGTGAGACTACGATCGATGGTAACAGAGGACAAAGGAGATGATGTTTACCCAGGTTTGGGCCCTCCTATTGAGGTAAAACCCTACGTCCTGCTTGATTGTATTGATGATATATAGGTTATAGAGTTGATCCACCTCAAGATCGAATAGCTAAAACCCTAGAGGAGTTTCTCCGCCCTACAATCTAAAATCCTCCGGCTTATATAGACGCCGGGGGGTACTAGGGTTTACACATGGTCGGTTGCACATCAAAATAAAAACATGGCTATCAACTGTTGAAAACTTGGAGGACACGCCATGACTCCTGGAAGCTTCCACCCTCGCGACGAGGCCTTTGATCATCCAATGCTCAGCTAGCGGCCCACATAGTCGGGCCCATGACAAATAGGTCGGCCATCCGAGGACCCCTTACACCAGGACTCCCTGAGTAGCCCCCGGACTGGCCTCCAACGCCAAGGTATATCCAGACAATCTTGCGTGTTGAAGTCTTCGGCTTGCAAGGCAAGTCCCTCTATCCCTTCTTGTTCGGCAACCATCCTGTCATCGACAAAATCTGCAACGTCTAAAACTTGGAGGATCCATTGTAATAACTGTCACTGCTTCTTGATCCTCGCGCGCCGAGGGGAGACGAGCGGTTCAGCAGCTTCTTACAAGACTGCCCCTCCAACAAAGGAGGCACCACCCATTTAAACAAACTGAATCGAGGTATAGGCCATAGCCTCTTCTTCCTCCCCATCGAAAAAACCTTCAGCGAGAGATCACCACAAGAACATGGCGAGTGCCCCAAGATCTTCCTCGCGTCCTTGCAGCTCCCGTCCCAGCAATTGGACAAGCTGCTCCATATCCCTCCTTTGACTACAAAACCTCGAGACCCAAGGGTATCTTCCTTCCTCAGATCTAGTGGTTACCCGTGCCGGTTTGACTTCATTCAACGGCAAAGCCTTTCCGAAAAACTTCCCCAATCCTCAAAAGGGAGAGCATGTATGTTTCATGTCGTTCGTCTTGTGGGGTTTCGGGTTCCCCATTCACCCATTCCTGAGGGGATTATTGGAGTTCTATGGGATCTATCTCCATCATATCACCCAGGGTCCATTCTGCATATCTCGGGCTTCGCCGCCCTTTGCGAGATCTTCTTGGGCTGCGAGGCACACTTTGAATTGTGGAGGAAGTACTTCTACCTTGTCCCTCGCACTCGGGACAAGACAATTTTAGAGGTCAGAGGAGCCAAAGTATGCCGCATAGCGGGGACGAGGTATCCAGTGGGAACACCAAAGGTGTCCAAAGAATGGTCTTAGAAATGGTTCTACATCGAGGACGTTCTCCTCTTCGATCTAGCTCAGAGGGGTTTTCCCGAATACTCAGACGCCCCCTTGAAGAAAAGGTACAACTGGCTACCGCAAAGCTCATCCTAAGAGGAAGGCGCCGAAGTGCAACGCTTGGCTGCCCACGTGAGGCTGCTAGCTCATCATAATTTGACCATGATAGATGTGATGGCCGCCACCATCACCTGATTTTTCCAGCCCCTTCAGCAAACAATACACCCTTTGTGGTGTTACAACGGGACAAGCGACTCCACTCGCTCCCAACGGCTGGGCCCCGCCAATCAAGCAGAATTAGCAGCCGCACTTGCCGACCTATACAAAGGGGAGAAACAAGACTTTTTTCGGCTACCGACAAAGGAGGGCTACTCAAGTCACAATCCCATCGAACAGGTGAGCCTTTCAACTCTATGAACCGACTTCCAATGTTACATTTATCCACTTCTGATCGAAGCCTTTAATTTGTGTATACAAGAATGGAGGAGCTTTGTCGAGACAGTTAACTGTCCCCCCCATCCCGAGAACTATTCTCGCAATGACGATCCGGGATTTCATGAAGACCCGGATTTGTCAATGGAGTTCGAAAACAGGGTCTTCTACCAAGAGAGCCTTGACCGCTCCAAGGTGGCTATCATAGCTGATTACCCCAGATCATTCCCTTCCCATACTACAGGCAAGAAGAAGAAAAATTAGTCCCAAAAAAGGCAAGTATCCTCCAACGACCCAAACGCGTCGGCTCCTTCTCCCAAGCGTCGTTGGTCCGGGCGGCATACATCGGCTACGGTAGCAATGCCTAGACCGGAAAGTAACTGGGATCCATCAAATGAGCGGGTCATGGGGATAGGCCCGACCACTCGCTCAGCTCAAAGGTACTTTGTTCGGTGCTTTATTTATCATTACAATCGATAGGACCTCACAGGAGATATCATGTCGAAATACTTAGCCAACGAGCTCAGCCATCTCATGCCGAAGACGTTGTCACGGTGTCCGGCAATGCTCACGACTCCAGATCTTTGGATCATGCTGAACCCGCTATGGAGGTCCGTGTGGTCAATCAGGCCCCTGAAGACTCCGGGGACGCAATATCATTAGTAAATCTGAGGCAGAGAGCACGAAGGGTCACCGGCGGTGACGAGAAGCCCTGTGCCACCCAGCGTTCTCCAACAACAGTTCAATGCCGTACGCTCGGCTGACGCATACATCAGAGCTTCCCGAACTGGGTTTGGGGAGGCCATGAAACTGATATCGTCCAGCCTTCACGTGAGTGATCAGTTATGAGAATCCGAACACACCTGTAAACCCAGTAGCCCCCGAGACTTGAATTGGTCGGAATGACCAATTTTAAGGGTGCGCATAATGCTTTACTGATGATGCAGGCCTCCAGGCAGTAGAATGAGCAACTGCCCAAGGAATTGGAGGCGAGCCGAACACAGGTGGAGACCGTGAAGGCCGAACTTGAGCAAGTGAAGAATTTCACCCGAGAGGCGCATGGTGAGTATATTTGTTCTGCTGATCTTAGTATATAATCCCATGCTGATGCAAGGGTACTTTGTAGCAGCTGAATCAATAGGGCAATTGCAAAAGGATTTAGATGCAGCGCGAGGTACGCTGAGTCCCAGCATGAGGTCGGCTGTCGTTCATTGCAACGAAACCTTGAGGAAAAGAACCGCCTCCAAGCGGAAGACAAACAACAGGCCGAAGAAATTGAGAGCTTAAAGAATCAATTGGCCCAGGCCCAAGAAGAGAACCAGAAATTATTGAGGGGCATGTTCGGTAAGTGTGATTCTAACATCAGATGGTACTTCTTGTATGTGAAGTATAATGGACATGCCTTGACACATGGATAGGTCTCCTATCCGGGTGGCTCGAAGAAGAGATCAGATCCTACCAGGGAAGCCTTCTGAAGGAACTCTCCGCCCTTCATGAGCGATCTCAAAAGGGCATGAAGATCATGATAAAAGCGCTATGGCCTGCCAAGCAACCTCCAGAGGAGAATCTCGAACTGGTTGATCAATTGAATGGAGCCCGAAGTCAGTTTGAGCTATGAAAGACATTGGCCTGCTGAGAAGGATCACGAGAGGCATGTGCGATGATCAAGACCCATTATACCGGCCTTAATCCTGAGCATATGGCTCGGGTTAGCTGGTAGGGTCAGATGGGCAAGAAGTGCCACTTCATTTGGTGTACGACCAAGTGATGCTTGTTGCCCGTCTCTTGCAAGAAGATTGCTCCCTGGATGCCTTAATAGACAATCTTGGCCAGCAGCTAGATGTATGATTATATGTAACTATGCACTCATAATCAAGAAATTACTCCATTTGTGTTGTAAACTTTGTCTTAACCGGCCATCGGCTTTGACCTCCCGCGCTAAGAGCTTGGGAGTGTTCCTTATAAAATATCACTCGAGAAGAGTGAATTATGTTCGGGGAACTAGGCAATCTGGCCATTTGGTGCGAATGGACAAAAAGCACATAGGTAGATATGTTATATTATTGCTTAGCATAAGAAACATCTTCCCAAGAAAATAGTACCTCTATCGATACCTTTCTTCAAGGTGCTACGTAAATCATAGATAATAAGGCTGTATACTGCTAGTACGCGACTAATTGTTCTTTTTTGGAAAAAGAAGCCTGAGGAGTGGCTATGATAACCATAATTTTTGTTGTTTCCGTCGTAGCTGACCAATTTTCTATTGAAGATACCTAGCTTTTGGCTTCACCCGTCTGAGGTACGTATGCGAATAAGCCAGTCGTAACAATCGCAGAGGTGCTCCCTTTATTCTCTAGCCGAACAATCAGGAATGTAGAGGGTAAACACAGGAGTGAGGCAACCCAGCTTGGCAAAAATCTTAGTTTGAATTGATGCATATAATGGCTTAAAATCGACAAGGGAAACATGCATAAAAAAATTTGGATAGATGCTTAGAGTATAAAAGCATTGGCTTCGGGAAGAAGCCCCCAGGTTATGTGTTCGGGTTTAACAGTTCAGGATGTATGCCGAAAATCTTAATACAAGTTCGGTTGAACTGAACATAGACTTGGGAAGAAAATTAAAAATTCAAACCTGTCAAAAATCAATTTGGGATGGAAAAGAAAAAATAAAGAAAAAGGGAAGAAAAAGGAGGTAAAGGGTAAAGAGTATGACGACACTGGTATATCCGTAGAAGCGTCGAAGATTAGCTGCGTTTCATGGGTTTGGTTCAAGGCGGTTATCCGATGGGTTTCGAAGATAATAAGCCCCTCCCATGAGGACTTCGTCGATTATGAAGGGGACCTCCCATTTGGGGTTGAGTTTATGCTTCTGCTTCTCCGGGAGTCGTAAGACAAGTTCCCCCACATTATACGCATTTGTCCCGACCTCCCTGCTCTGGTAACGTTAGACCTGCTATTGATAAAAGGTAGAGCGAACCCGAGGTATGTCGCACTCTCCTTCTAAGGCGCCCAGGACGTCCTGCCGATCTAACTTGGCCTCCTTTTCCTTGTACATGCGCACCCTTGGTGCGTCGTGAATAATTTCACAAGGGAGGACTGCTTCTGCCCCGTAGACCATGAAGAACAGTATGTATCCCGTTGATCTATTCAGGGTGGTGCGCAGGCCCCATGGAACAGAGTCAAGCTCCTCTACCCAATGACAGTCGGAGTCATGAAGTGATCGTACCAAACGTGGTTTAATGCCACTCATGATGAGGCCATTTGCTCGTTCGACTTAACCATTCGTCTGTAGGTGATACACCGATGCATAATCGAGCTTGATGTCCATTTTTGCGCACCAGTCTTTGACCTCTTGGCCTATGAAGTTGGATCCATTGTCCATTATCATACCGTGCGGGACACCGTAACGGTGTACCACGCCGGATATAAAGTCGATTACTGGACCGGACTTGGCTGATTTTATAGGTTTCCCCTCTATCCATTTGGTGAATTTGTCAACCATGACCAGTAGGTATTTATTATTCTTGGTCCCTCCTTTAAGTGGTCAAATCATATCCAGCCCCCAGACCAAAAAGGGCTAGGTAATCGAAATAGTCTGAAGAGCTGTTGGGGGCATGTGACTCTGATTTGCAAAAAGTTGACACCCCACGTAGTGTTTGACAAGTGACTGGGCGTCTGCTAGAGTAGTGGGCCAGAAGAAATCAGCCCGGAAGGCCTTGCTAACTAAGGCTCTTGCTGTGGCGTGATGGCCGCCCATCCCTACATGGACTTCGACTAAGAGTTGTCGTCCTTCTTCCTCGGATATGCACCGTTGTAGTATTCCGGTGGTGCTTTTCTTGTATAACTCACCCTTGTGGTCTTTATAGGCTTTGGATCACCGAATTATGCGTCGCGCCTCCGTCTGATCGTCGGGGAGTTCATTGCGAACAAGGTAGGCGAGGAAGGGCTTGGTCCATGGCGCGATTACTGCCATGACCTCATGAGCCGAAGGCGTTTCGTCCATTATGGGAGCCACCGATGATTTGGTCATCTAGTTCGTTTATAGGGGGAACAACCTCTTCCGTGCTGGTAAGACCGGCGCCCTTATTATCGTCCTGCCAAACCATTGACGGCTTAAAGAGCCATTCCAAGAAAGTGGTTTTTTGGATAGGGTCGCCGTTGGCCCCCATGCGGCCCACTATGTCGGAGGCTTGTTTGTTGTCTCTAGCGACATGGTGGAATTCTAGCCCCTCGAACTGTGTGGATATCTTGAGGACAGCGTTTCTGTATGTCACCCATCTTCGTGTTTTTGGCATAGAATTAGTCGTTGATTTGGGAGATGGCCAGGTTGTAGTCTCCCCGCACCTCTAGTTGTTGTATTCCCATTGATATTGCCATCCGAAGACCATGCAGGAGTGCTTCGTATTCGACTGCATTGTTGGAATCGGCATACATGATCTGCAACACGTATCGAACATTGTCGCCCGTGGGGTATGTGAGAATAACTACAGCCCCCAGTCCAGCCAAAGTTTTAGATCAATCAAAGTACATCGTCCAATGGGAGTATGTATTATATTCCCTGGGGAGCTCAGCCTCTATCCATTCGGCGAGGAAATATGCCAGCACCTGAGATCTAATAGCTCATCGTCGCTTGTATGCAATTTCAAAAGGAAGGATCTCAATATCCCATTTCTCTATGCGGCCAGTGGCATCCCTGTTGTTGATTATATCGTTCAGGGGTACTTCGGATGCCACAGTAACCGAACACTCTTTAAAGTAGTGTCTTAGTTTCCGTCATGCCATAAACACTGTATAGGCTATCTTCTGATGGTGCGGGTATCTGGACTTGCACTGCGTTAGGACTTCTAACATGTAATAGAACGGCTTCTGAATCCGGAATTTGTGTCCCTCCTCTCGTTCGACAATGAGCACCGCACTAACGACTTGGTTGGTGGCCGATATGTATAATAATATGGGTTCAATAGTGCCTGGTGCTATGAGAATGGGATTACTTGCCAGTAGTGTTCAAATTTCTTCTAACACAGCCACTGCTTCACCGGTCCATTCGAAATTGTTGGTCTGTTTCAGCAATCTGTAGAGCGGTAAAGCCTTTTCACCGAGGCTGGAGATAAAGTGGCTTAATGCCTCCATGCAACCAGCAAACCTCTGGACGTGTTTTAGCTCTGTGGAACACCATGTTCTGATAGGTCGCGGATCTTAGCTGGACTAGCTTCTATTCCTCTATGGGAAACGATGAATCCGAGTTGTTTACAAGCGGGAACTCCGAATACACATTTCTCCGGATTGAGTCGTATATCATACTCACGTAGGTTGGCAAAGGTTTGTCTTAGGTCGTCAATTAGCTGGCTAACGTGTTTGTTTTTATTACCACATCATCCACGTATGCTTCGACTGTTTTACCGACTTGTTTTGTGAGTCAAGTATGGATCATTCGCTGGCATGTAGCCCCAACTTTTTTAGCCCGAAAGGCATCGTGTGGAAACATAATGGCCCGTAAGGGGTGATGAATGCGGTTGTATCTTGATTGGATTCCTTCATTTTAATCTAATGGTTGGAATAAGCATCGAGGAAACACAATGAGTCGTGTCGGGTTGTGGCGTCAATAATCTGGTCTATACGTGGTAAGGGGAAAGGGTCCGTAGGGAATGCCTTGTTAAGGTCTTTAAAGTCGACACACAGCCGCCGGGATTTGTATTTCTTTGGTACTATCACCAGGTTTGCCAACCATTCAAGGTGCTTAATCTCCTCAATGAAACCAGCCTCTAGCAGTTTTGCTAATTCTTCACCCATAGCTTGTTGTTTGGGCTCGGAAAAGCGGCGCAAAGTGTGCTTAATGGGTGTCATAGCCCTAGATTACTACATGTAATTAGTTGCATTGGCATCCATGTCATCATATTATTTTTTCTTCTTAATTTGGAAATGGGGAGGATCAAACCCTAGCAACAAATAAAATTCAAATAGTTTTAACCAAAATTATTTTCAGTGAACCAAAGTGGCCCTACAAAATGTTGATCATTTGTGGAGAAATGTGGTAACATCAACCAGATGTGAAAAATATTTTTCCATGACACTTTTGGTTACTGAATCAACTCAACAAGTATTTTCTTTGGAGCTATTAAATACTATATATAATGCCATAGCTCCAAATAATTCGAAACTTAGTAAGGGCCTCTAAAATAATTCAGTGAGAGTCCATAAAAAGTTTCAGATTTTATAAAAATGAGTTGGTTTGTAAATAAAATCAAACAGATTAAAACATTAGAAACCTGAAACAAATTTAAAAAAACAGAGAGAGAGAAACTTACCTGCGAGGCCCAGAACCGGTCTAGCCCACCATGGCCTCCCTGGTCATCCTCTTCCTTGAGCAGTTGTGTGGCAGCAGCATGGCGACCGTGGCCACCTCCTGCTTGCCACGGACGAGGTGCCCCCAAGCCTATCTCGTCGCCCAAGAGACGCCCCATTGCCCCCTCTATTGATTCCCCTCTCTCTGCTCCCTCCCCTCGCTCTTCTCTGCCGCCCCTCCCCATGGCCGAGCCGCCATGGCCGTGCCTAGTCGCCGCCCATAGCTCCTATGGCTCTCGTGCCTCGCTTCAATGCCCATGGGGTCCGTAGTCGTTGTCTTCATCGACCTCCCCGAATCAAACAACCGAGGATGCCTGGAGAGTCGCCCTCGAGGTCGTCTTCTTCCTCGGTGTCGTGGATCACCGTCGACGAATTCACCATCTCCAATGCCTCAATGAGCCCGCTGACCAGCTCATCCGCCTACATGTGAGCTCCCGGATCTTCTCCCCCTAACCACCCCATGGATTTCGTCCCACTGTGTCGCGCTTGTGCAACCCGAGCCGCTGTCGCTGCCATAGCTCATCGCTGGCGTCACCTCCGGCCACACCACGACCTCCCGGTCGATCCATCAGATGCGCGCGAGCAAGAGCTTTTCCCTGATGCCCTCCGTGCCATGAGCTAAGCCCCGTAGCGGTCCTCCGGCAAACTTCCGCCATCGGATTGGTCACTGCCGGTGGAGTTCCGGCGCCTGCCGACGTGGCTTCGACATTAGTGTGTTAACCACTAATTAGGCCACCTGTTAGTCGCTGACTAGTGGGCCCCACATGATTAATTAACCAGAAATGTTTTAGTTAGAGAAAATAACCCATGTTTACACAATTGGTCAATGACCAGTGGGCCCCACTGGTCAGATTTGACACTAGGCAGTCAGTTGACCTGTTGACATCATTGTGACCACATGCTGACCCAGTAATGACTTTCTGGAGTTAAAATAAATTATAAATGATTTATAATATTTCAGAAAATGTTTAAAACTTACAAAAATCATAGAAATTCAACCGTAGCTCAGATGAAAATAATTTATATATGAAAATGATCAGAAAAATCCAATGAATCTGTTTACGCCATGATCATGCATGTTTGCACAAGTTAACATCAACAACTAGGACAATAGGACAATTTTCATAAATATTGTCGGAGTTGGAATATAGTATATAATTGAATTCCACTTCACTTAATATGATTATCTATTGTACTAGGTCAATTCAATGCTTTAACATACCAATATCATGCATCATGTTTGTTGCATTGCAATGAATGTGTTCATTTCTCTGTTTGCTAGTGTTGCTCCTTCTCGGTAGACGATGATTCCGATGATGTGATTGTTGACATTGATGAAGACTCATTGTTATCTTCAGAGTTGTCAGGCAAGCAAACCCCCTTGAGCATACTGTTATGAACCTACTCTCTCGCTCCTGCTCTCTTTTATTGCACTAGGACAACAGCGATTCAATTGTTATATGTTCTCGGTAGTTGAACCCATTCCTTTGCATGACCTGTCTTTGCCACAGTAAATAGCTGAAACCACTTAGCATGAGTAGCAACTGCTTGAGCCTTGTTGTGCTTACTCATCCATGCATGCTTACTTACTATGCCTGCAATGCTTAGAGTTGTGTCGTGTCGGGTCTGATCCATCCAAGTGATGAATCAGAATGCTATGGTCATGTCCTACTGTGCGAGAGCTAAGTGTGTGAACACGACTTGGTAAAGGCAGCGATGAGAGCTCATGTAGGAGTACATGGCGGGTTGTCTCATTGGGACTGTCCTTAAGAACTAAGTTTTGTGTTTGTGATCCAAGATAGTTACTACCACACGTTGGGCCCTAAAATATGACCCTGCTCGACTTATTAATCACCTAGATCTCTGTCCAGGAGTTGCAACTAGTTTCTGGTGTTTGTAGGCAAAGTGTTGGCGGCCGTGCATAGCGCTGCCCGACGGGGTGGACTGTGATGCGGTATAGGCACAGTGGAACGGTGTACCAAGTGGCACCCGAACGGCGGGCTTGGGAACCCTGCGCACATCGTTTGAGGCCGTAGCGGAAACTTCGGCCAGACTTCCGTGCGGGTTCAGTCTCAAATAGGTGATAAACCTGGACTAGGGTCTTGTGCGATTGACGGTCGTGGCCGACTCCCTCGCTTGGCTTCCGCTTGAAGGTTGCCGACGTGCCATTTATGTGTACATGGGCGATAAGTGGCGGGAGCATGTGTGAAGAAGTACACCCCTGCAGGGTTATGAATCTATTCGAATAGCCGTGTCCTCGGATATGGACTACTTGGAGAACTTATGTGGTTCATAGATAAGTTGAAGTGGATACTCTAAATTGCGCAAGATAAGCGTGAGTGCTATGGATGGCCTTCTCGTAGGGAGACGGAAGTGGATCCATAGTGGTGTATTGATTGGATAATATGTGGACTCGTGTGTGCTATCCCACCTCAAAGATACTACTTGTAGTCGTAGTATAGGTTAGCCAAGAGTCAAAGATGGCTTGTTGCAATAAATTCCATAACCCCCTTCATTGATACTAATGCATATGTAGTTAGTTCTGATGTAAGTCTTGCTGAGTACCTTTGTACTCACGTTTGCTTAATTTATGTTTTGCAAAGGAGACGTCAATCTTATTAGTGATCGTTACAACGTGAAGTTTGATGTTGACCGGATTAGCTTGGGAATCCCAGACAGAGGTCTGGTTCCTTTGGTAGGGTCGTTGTAGCTTTTCAGGCTCCTCTAGCCATTTTTGTAGAAGTCTGTACCCAGACATATTTAAACTTCCGCTTGTTTGATTGAATACTTTGGATGTTGGGTCTTGTGACCCCTGTTTGTAACATCTTATTGTATTGGCTCTTTCGAGCCTTCTAAATAAATGTTGTAATGTTGTATGGTTATGTTGTGATGCCATAGTTGTATCTATGCATATCAGGCATGTTGTGCATACGTGTGACGTGCAACGGTATGTATGGGATCCGACACCTAGTTGTGTGCCTTTAGTAGTACTCTTTACGGGGAAATGCCTCTTTGTGCTTCCACCGAGCCTTGGTAGCTTGCTACTTCTACGGACACATTGATTGACCGACATGTATCCTTCTTTGACGATGTGTCTGTCCCTTCGGGGTAATGTCTCACGGTGTAATGGAGTCCTTGTAGCTTGCTATGACTCGTCTACACACGCTAGAGATCAACACCTGCATTGCTGGGTTACGTATGCCTGTCCCTGTATGCATGTGCCATTTGGGTTCTATGACTAGTCATGCCGGCCCGGGTTCTTTGACATTTGAATGCTAGCGACACATTCACATACGTGAGTCAAAAGACGCAAACGGTCCTGGCCCAGGTAAGGTGGCAGCCGTGGAGATAACCGTGCGTGAGACCGCAAAGTGATGTGATGTGTTACAGGCTGGATTCTTATAGCTTAGGATCGGGGTCCCGACAATCGGCTTAAAGCCTCCGATGATGTCTAGACTATGTTCTGCTATCCGCCGCGGGGTTCTAGGCATATCAGAAGGATGCCAGGCGAACATATCCCAGTTTTCGCAGTGCTTCGTCAACTATGGGGTCTAGCGGAGCTCCGATGGATGCTGTCTTATTGGGGTCCGTTGGGTGTACCTGAAATTTAACGATTTCATCTCCAGGTTTAAAGGACATGGGTTTGGGACTTTTGCTAAGGACCACATCGTCCTTGTCCACTTTTGATTGAAGTGCGGTCAGTTCTTCTACAGCGAAGGTCTCAGCCAGTGCCTCGAGGGCGAGCATTGCTGTTTTGTTTTTGGCTCGAAGGGCTATATTCGGATCACTGGCGATTCTGATTACCTTATTTGGTCCTCGCATCTTGAGCTTCATATACCCGTAATGTGGTATAGCCTGGAATTTTGTTAAGCCATCACATCCCAACAGGGCATGGTAGCCGCTGGGGAAGGGCACAATATGAAAGAGAACAATGCGCCTCTTTCCCGGGAATGATCCCCCGGAATGTCGTGTTGCTATGCTCGATGCGAGATCAGTCGAACTGCCTTTTGTCCAGGGTATCTTCTTAGATAAGGTTTAAACCACTTCCGCCATCCATTAGCACTTTGTGCAACCTGAAGCCATCGACGATGGGGTTTAGGACTAGTGCGGCCGGTGTATGACATGGACAAATGGATAGTTGGTTAGTATCTCCGAAGGTGATCAGTATGTTTGCCCATGCACTTGTTATTGCCACATCATAGACCTGTTCGAATTCTCTAAGAGCTCTTTTCCTCCTATTCCTTGAGGGGAACGTTTCGTAGATCATCGGGACTTTGGCGTTGTATTCTGGTGGCGATGTGGAGCGCCTATTTGGCGGTAGTCCCACAAGAATGGCTTCACCACTTTTTGTGACCTGCCTGACGACCTAGCAAGCTCTAAGGCTGTGAGTTAGGCTTGTGTTCAGCAATACAAAATGTAAAGGGCATGGTTTATCCAATAGCCCGTCAAGGATAGTTCTGACCCCTATAAGGGGCCTATTCTCTTTTCGGCGGGTTCGAGTTTGGTTGGACGCTTCGGAGGTATCCTCTTTTTCCGATCTCCTCTAGGGTACTCGGTAAAGTTTGGTTCCGAAAATAGCCGTTCGGCTTGCCAAGCGCTTTCCATGGCACGATATTTTTGTACCAAGTCCGATTGCTCGGTGAAGTCATGAATGTGCCGACGAGTCAGGGCGTTGAGAATCCCTTCGTCATGGCAATTGCAATTGAAGGTTGTCATTATCTCCTGGTCACTAAGACCTCGTACTTTGTTTCTAGCGAGGAGGAGTCTGGCCCAAAAATGATGAACCGACTCTCCTGGTAACTGTTTAACATCCCGTAAGTTCGAAGACTAGGACTCTATAGTGATGCTTGAGTGATCGGCTTGGTGGTGGGTGGGGAAAGTTTTGACTCCATGCTAGGATGTGATTCCGGAATTACGGGCTCCGAATTGTGTGCTAGATCAGGGACCGATACCGATCTGTCTTCGGAGTGAACTCCAGGGTCTGGGTTGCAAGCGAGGTCTCGATGATCGGAGATTGGTGTATAAATCGTTTTTAATTCCGGTAACTGGGGGACAAGCCTCTAGCCGGACACTCGACGGTGGCGACTAAGTGAGTGACCGTGGGGATGAGAATCTCCCAACCGTAGAGTTTAAGCCCGAGCCGGTCATAGACTGAGGTCTGGTCGTCGGTCATACGCATGGTTTGGATCTAATCGAATAGCTCATTTGGAAACAAGGCGACCGTAAGATGCGTGTCGCTGAAGCGAGTGGGTCGATATGCGGCGTCACGATTCCAGAGTCGCATGAAAGCGGATCCTGGTCCTGTTTGGCCGTAGTGGATCCGGTCACAACGGTTGGATTAGGCATTCCAGACAACCCGAGGGTGATGGCCTCCTCAGAGGTGGGGCCCGATGTCTTCTGTGTCGAGGTGTTGGGATCTGCAGGCTCCTCCATATGACTTGAGGGTCCTATCAAGCCAAGTTCTCCCCGTGAATCAGTGACGAACTCTAGTGTTCTGAATCTGATTCCTTGATCGAGGGAGAAGCTTCCGATCTGGCCAAGGTGGCCGGTCGCGTCGGCATGTGACAAGACGTCGCCGCTTGTGAAGATCTAATCAGGGATGAGAATATCCTGGCTGCAGATCTCGTTGCTTGTGACAAGGCGAGCCATCGATTCCTTTCGCGATCACAGTGGGACTCTCAATGAAAGCACCAATGTCGGTGTCAAAACCGGTGGATCTCGAGTAGGGGGTCCCGAGCTGTGAGACTAGGATCGATGCTAACAGGGGATGAAGGAGACAATGTTTACCCAGGTTTGGGCCCTCCTATAGAGGTAAAACCCTATGTCCTGCTTGATTGTATTAATGATATGAAGGTTACAGAGTTGATCCACTTTGAGATCTAATAGCTAAACCCCTAGACGAGTTTCTCCGCCCTACAATCTAAAATCCTCCGGCTTATATAGACATCGGGGGGTACTAGGGTTTACACATGGTCGGTTGCACATCAAAGGAAAAAACATGCCTATATACTATCTAAAACTTGGAGGACACGCCACGACTCCTTGAAGCTTCCACCCTAATGACGAGGCCTTTGATCATCCAATGCTCAGCCAGCGGCCCACATAGTCCAGCCCATGAGAAACAGGGCAGCCATCTGAGGACCCCTTAAATGAGGACTCCCTCAGGCATCACCACTTGGTATAGATTCGTCCTTATACGATTACCGGTGGAAATTTCTTGATGTGCCTTACTTTGGATGCTTTTAATGAAATGGGAAATTTAGTGGGTTCACCACCTATCATTGTCAATGAAACAATTTTAACACTTGAGCATGTTATGAAAAGGTTAGATGATATTGAAAAGAAAATACTCACCGAGGAAAATATTGAAAATTTGGATAAAAGGATGCATAATTTTTCTGATAAAATTGGGTCAAAGGCGGGAGACGCTCTTAAAGTACTAAAGGAAAAACAACCCGCAGTCAATAAAAGAGTGGAAGAACGCCCCACTAGAATTGATAAGTTGGAAGAAATTTTTCGTAACTTAAGTTTGGCTCTTTCTACCATCAAGACTATTGAAAAATTCCAATTAGTAAAGATTGAAAATCTATGCATGTTTATAAGAACAAGGGTACCGCTTCTAGTAGAAACAGTGAGGAACTTAAAATGATTAGTAGTCAACCCAATTTTGTTGAAGTGGTAAACAACTTTAATGGCAAGAACAATTTTTTCAATCTTATTCCTAGAAGTATTTTCATTGAAAATATGCATGATAGATCCTTGAAAAAAATTCTCATTGTGTGGTTAAGGAGTTGGAAACTAAGGATGACAATACTTGAATCTATGCGTTATGCCTAGCTAGGGGCATAAAACGATAGCGCTTCTTGGGAGGCAACCCAATGAATAAAATATTTTTATCTTTTCCTTTATGTTTTTGAGTGTTTTCACAATTATGATTCTGTTATGATTGTGTATTTATGTTTTATTTAGTGTTTGTGCCAAGTAAAGCCTTTAGGATGATTCATAAGTTGAGTAGAAACAAGGCTGAATCTGAAACATAAACTTTGTCTCCAGTGCACGAGTTTTTAATTTTTACTGGAGCATGATAATGAGATGAAATTTTAACATAGTATTGCTATGAAAATTCTTTACATCTTCCTAATGTTTCAGAATTTTTAGAGTTACAAAAGTATGGGTAGAATACAGATTATTACACATTGCTTTATCTGAACTAGATTCTCTTTTCGTTCCGTTGTGTGCTTGTTTTGATGAATCTATGGCTTGTATTGGGGGTTATAAGTCATGGTAATGTTAGAATACAGTAGCTATAATGCAATAATAAAATATGAATGGGTTTATTACAACACTTAAAGTGGTAATTTGTTTTATTATACTAACAAAACTCACGAGAATTTTGTTAAGTTTTGTGTGAGTGAAATTTTCAAGTTTTTGGTGGGATCACGATGGATGAAGGAATAAGGAGTAAGAAGAGCCTACGCTTGGGGATTATACAACACCCCAATATATTATCCAAATAGTAACAAGCAACTAAGCTTGGGTATGCCCCGAGTGCATCCCCTCTTTGTTCTAACAACCATCTGTATTTTACTTGGAACTATATTTTTATTTGTCACATATCATGAGTTTTGCTTGGAGTGTCTTGTATATTTTATTTATTTGCTTTTTATCCTTGCTGCACACACCTATTTCATAGAGACAAAATTGTTCTATGATTTGCTAGAATTTCTCTATATGCTTCACTTAAATCTATTGAGCTATGAAATTGCTCTAGTGCTTCACTTATATCTTTTTGAGCACGACATGCTTTTACATGTTTGAAGAAATTCTCTCATGCTTCACTTATATTAATTTGAGAGTTTTTAATTTTGAAGAAATTCTCTCATGCTTCACATATATTATTTTGAGAGATGAAACTTGTATGCTCATGTTCTTCACTTATATCCATGTGAGCTTGTCAAAAGCAATTGCAATATATGAAACTAGTCCCAAAGTGATAGATATTCAAGAGAGATATAATAAAAATATTCATGAAGATCATTGGACAAATTAAACTTGATTCTTTGTAGTAGTTTTGACACACGACGATAGTAATATGTGAGTTTTGTTAGGGAGTAATTATCCTTAGTAAGAATATTGATGTTAAGGTTTGTGATTCCCTATGCTAGAACGAAAGTCAATAGTTGTGCTACGAACTTACATCCTACTTATGGTGCATTATTCGATGTTTTTTATGCTTAATGCTCGCTTATGTGATTTTTCGTTTCTTGGTTTGATGCTTCTCAATCTGTTTGCTAGCCTTCACTTGTACTAAGTAGAAATAATACTTGTGGATCCAAAATCCTTAAACCTAGTTTTGCCATATGAGTCCACCATACCTACCTATATATGGTATTTCCATGACATTCCAAGAAAATTTGTATGTGCCATCTCTAAATTTCAAAATAATTTTCCTTTTTGTGTGCGTATACCGCTCATGAAACGGTAGGGGGTGACCAATATTTTTTCATGCTAAATGTGTTAATATCAACATGAGCGTTTATTCACTTGTCATTGCATGAGAGTACGACGATAATAAGGATGCCTAGTCCCGAAATGAAAAGAAGAAGAAAAATTACTTTATGTTGTCAAATAATAAATTCCTTGGAAAGTGTTGGTATGGAAGGCAACCATGGATTCGACAGGCCATGGAAAGTGAAAGTATGGTGGAAAAAGGAATAAACTTTATTTTCTATTTGGGAACCACTTATGATGTATCTATCACGGAAAGATATTGAAATATCTCAGTTGTTTTCATTGACAGGAAAGGCATGCCACCCAAAATATTTTTCTCCATCTATTTAAACCTTGAGCTCTGGCATCTCTACCAATCCCTACTTCACTCTACGAAGTGCCTATCCGTTTATTTATGCAATTTTTATTTTTCAATATGAGTCTCCATCTTCTCTTATGAAGCACCAACTAGGAGGCACTATGATCGTACTTGAGCATTAGTTGTAGCTAATATTTGAGTGGGTATCATGAATGGATCAATGATTGAGCGTGATGGGATAGGGATAACTTGCTTTAGTGTTGATATTTTGAAAGACATGGTGCCTTGTTTATATGCTTGAGTATTAAAGTTTTCATGTGAAAACTAGACTATTTCTTTGAACCATCTAAAAGTCCAAATGTCCATGCTACAAAGAAAAGAATATGTGATGAACATGCTAGGAAGAATTCCACATATTTTTTTTGTTTTTATCATTTACCTACTCAAGGAGGAGGAGGAATTAAGCTTGGGGATTGTTGGGGTACACAAACAGGGGTGCTTATTTCCCCCTGATTTGTGCACGGACAATAAGCCTTTGGCCTAATGGCCTGAGTCTACCGGGGAATGCTACTACCACGACAAACCAGCATTCAAGACCAAGACTCTAACGAAAGAGACCCACGCTTTCTAAGCAATGCCGGCAAGGTTGATGCAACAGCCCAGAACGGGCCCGGACCGCGCTAGTCACGTCCCCGCTGCCTACCGGGGACCGTGGTGCACACATCTTCAGGAAGACCCAACAAAGCCACCCCCTGTAGGCAAGAGCCAATCGGCAGCGCTCCATCGCATCGCAAAGCTAGTCACTTGTCGATGCAATGTTGAGCCCCCAGGTGGCTAAGTCGCTCTCGCTAAGCACATACCGACTCGCTGGAAGAAAGATTATGCCCCCTTGACACCCATCCAGAGGCGTGTCAAGATGTGGTGCAATAGTTAGCTAAAGCGGTGGTAGAATCCTACCGGGAATGCACACCCACACACCACATAGACTAGCATTTATGGCATTCTATCATGACTGCTAGAGTTAGTTATGATAGCATTGTTAGCTATATAATCACTATGTAATGTATGTTTTGCCACTATGGTTGCCCCTTGAGCTATAAAAGGAGGCCCAAGGCAACCTAGCTAAAGATTCGGACCTTCGGACACTTGCACTCACGTAGCAGCTCTCCCAAAGGAAACCCTTGTCAGTTTTGAGTGTTGCATGTCGTTCGTGCTCCTCTGATCAATCCACCATAGTAGGAGTAGGGTTTTACGCTTCTCAATGGCCCGAACCTGCATAAAACACCAGCGTCTCATCGTCATGCAGCCTCACTACCTCCGCTCTTTGTACAACGTGACCTCACCCCGGCCGAACCACAAAGGGGCCCTTAGGACCATAGGTGATCAAGTGCATCGATGCCCGACATCTTTGGCGCGCCAAAGTAATCACGGCATGTAGAATGCTAAGGACCCATTCCTCAAAGCAATCACGACAACACATTGTTGGCGGGAAACCAGAGCGTGCAAAGGAAGTAACCATACGAATGCCAGTAGGGAAGCAAGGGGGATAACATGTGTTTACATGAAGACATCAGTTCAAAAAGATTAAAGCAAAGATAGTGCATAGTCTAATACAGAATACATATTGTGTATTAAGTACATGACAACACAAAAGCAAGGGTGACTCGAGGCTAACCCTAGCAATTTCCCTGGGTCCTTGGGACTGAGAGGACCCTGTTAGCAAGGGGATTGGCCTTCGCCGCAACAGCACAGGTGTCGACGCCTAGAGGAAGCTTCTCGAAACCATCGGAGAAGTCGAGGTCAGGGTGGAAGAAGGCGAGGTTACTCAGGACTAGGAAGAGAGCATTACGATCAAGCTTCCGGAATTCGTTGGGAAAGCAGGCGGCCATGTCATCCTCGTACATCTTTAGCCCCTCGATCAGGCCTTCAAATAAGAGTGTCAGCTTGACGCTTGGGATTTCGTGCTTGGCGATGGAGAAGGCCCAGCTCTTCATGTCCATGCATGTAGTCTATGTAGTGAGGCACTCGACGATGTCACTCATGCTCTTGATTCAGAGGTCTGAAAGGACATTTGCTCCCTCGGTGGTTTTGGTAATTAATAACAACATATATATCATTGAACTAATATTTCCACTAAGCATATTTCAGGAAAAGTTCAGTGATGGGTTGTCAAAAAGATTGTGGAGAAACCCCTAGATGCAAGGATTTGGATTGGAAAAAGCTTCAAGCAAATAGGACTCTACATTTTACTTTGTGAGAAATCACTTTGAGTCCATAGGAAAAGCCAATACTATTAAAAGGGGGTAAGGTAGTGTTGGTGAAGAAGATGTCCCATGTGCACAAGTGATAGTCACCAAAAATGCCCACACACTCTCCCACAAATTCTGTCCAAGTCATTCATGAAAATTGATGCAACCAATATTATCCACTCGGTCCCGCCGCCGATTCCTAGCCTCATACAGAACCCTACCAAACCTAGCACATCAGTGCAACTGATCCCACTTTGGTGCCACCAAGTTCTGCTTGCCAACTTTCTGTTACCTCGATTCACAAAATCAGAAGCTCCGAGTTTTTGGATCGGCGTGACCGAGATTTGGATTCTGACCATTGGACACCTGATCGGTACCGCCGAATTTTTTATATCGGTCTCACCGAGATTCAAAAGTTGCTACCTTTGGAGAAACTCGGTACCATCGATATTCACACATCAGTGTCACCGAGCTGGTCACTTTAGGTGTAACGGTTGGATTTTTGGAAGCGTTGTTGTACTATGTCCATTAAAATGTTTGCATGGCTAGTGATTATGGACAGAGTGAACACAAAGGACATGATTCAGAGAAGGCACTAGAAAATTGAGGATGGTCCTGAGTGTGTGTAATGCAAAGCTAGCTCCCTTGAGGACAGAAATCATATGTTCTTCTAGTGTAATTTCAATGCCAGAGTTTGGAACTACTTGCAGATAGCCTGGCCTGCCAACAATGACATGGTGGATATTGCATCTCAAGCGAGGAAAGAGTTTGATAAGCCTTTCTTTGCAGAGGTGTTTTTTTTATCATGGTGGAGTATCTGGATGGTTAGAAATGATAAGATCTTTAGGAAGATAAGACCATCTTTTGGTAAATGGAAGGCTGGATTCATACATGACATCTCCCTGATGGCTCATAGGATTAAATCAACACACAAGGAGGAACTTTTACACTAGATTGCTTTCCTGCCTCCTTGAAGATGTCTTCCTTTACTTTCCTATGTTACATAGCCTAATTTTATTTAATTTTAATTCATGTCCACTGCTTGTGGATCTGTACATAAGACATTCTTTTGCCATTTTATAATATAATGTTGTGGGGCCAAGCCCTGCAGTTTCCGTTCAAAAAAAACGGTTGGACTTTTGGAGATGCCTATATATACCCCTCCACCACCACTCACTCGTAAGAGAAGCACTTAGAACAGATCCACACTAATCCCATCAAATTTTCTGAGAGAGAGCCACCTACTCATGTGTTGAGATCGTGCCATTCCATTCCAACCATATGAATCTTGATCTCTAGCCTCCCCAAGTTGCTTTCCACCCAATAAATCTCTTCCACAAAAGCCAAATCTGTGAGAGAGTGATTTGAGTGTTGCGGAGTCTATCATCTTCAAGCACAAGAGCAAGGAGTTCATCGACATTATCGAGCTATTACCTTTTGAAGGGTGGTGCCTCCTAGATTGGTTAGGTGTCGCTTGGGAGCCTCCTACTTCGTGTTGTGGAGTGAACC
Organism: Hordeum marinum; assembly: GCA_022496015.1. Classification (NCBI taxonomy): domain Eukaryota; kingdom Viridiplantae; phylum Streptophyta; class Magnoliopsida; order Poales; family Poaceae; genus Hordeum; species Hordeum marinum. Next base: position 267,146,944 of record CM039675.1, on the reverse strand, counting down.
AAGAAGTTTGTAAGGGCAAGGAGATCGCCTAGTTCGTGAAGATCTACCCTGAGTTAGACTAGTCCTCCGTGGACGTAGGCCATCATGGTATAGACAAGGTTGATTCTTCGTGGAACCCTCCATGGGTGGATCCCTCCATGGACTCTCGCGATCGTTACCCACCATGGGTTGAAGTCTCCATAAACGTGGACGTACAAGAGCACCACCTATCGGAACCACGGGAAAAATATTCGTGTCTCCAAATTGCGTTTGATCTTCCTACCCTTCCTTTACTATTCATGCTTGTCTTTACTTTCCATTGTTGTACTCATAGACATGCATGTGTAGGGCGTGCTTGACTTGCTATCATTGCTAAAATCTGTCAACACTTAAAATTGGGAAAAGGTTGAATTTTTACTTGGTCAAGTAGTCTAATCACCCCCTCTAGACATACCTTTCGATCCTACAAGTGGTATCCGAGCTTTGGTCTCCATTGCATTGGCTTCACAACCTAGGAGAGTATGGCGTCTAGCAAGGGAAATTATCACCGTAAATGTCTTTACTTTGATGGCACAATTTTTGCTAGTTGGAAGCACAAAATGAAAATTCATATTCTTGGTCATAACCCTGTAGTTTGGGTTGTTGTTCATGCTGGATTGCAAGGTGAATTCTTTGTAGAGGGAAGGGAATCGGATCGTAGAGCGACCGTAGATGAATATAAGATGTTGCAATACAATGCTCAAGCATGTGATATTCTATTCAACTGCATATGCCCCAGAGAATTCAACAAAATCAGTCGTCTTGAGAATGCAAAAGAGATTTGGAATACTTTGGTTGATATGCACGAAGGTACCGAATCCGTGAGAGAATCCAAGTTGGATGTTCTTCACAGTCGTCTTGACAAGTTCAAGATGGAGGATGGTGAAGGAGTCGTAGAGATGTACCTTAGGCTAGCTCTCATCACCAATGAGATTTCCGTCTTAGGAAGCGAAGAAATGATTGACAAATTCATCATCAAGAAGATACTCTGAGATTTTTATGAGAGATATGACACCATGTGCACATTGATCCAAATGATTCCCAACTACAAACATCTCAAGCCTACAGAAGTGATTGGACGGATTGTTGCTCATGATATGACACTCAAGGACAACGAAGAGCTTCACAACAAGTCTAGCGGTGCTTACAAAGCCACAAGTCATGCTCCCGCAACTTCAAGTGCCAACATTGTCACCAATGAAGAGAGAAGCCTCATGGTCAAGAAATTCAACAAATTCTACAAGAATAGAGACAAAGATCGGATCTCCAACTCAAGATATGAAGATAAGCGTTCGTCAAGTCGCGACGGAAACTGCTATAAAATTGTGGAAGCCCGGACACTACTCCAATGAGTGCATGGCTACCTACAAAAGGAAAGAAGAGTCACCAAGAAGACGAAGCTCAAGTGACGAGTCACCTCGAAGAGAGAGAAGGATTAGAGATGATCGTTACGAACGAAGTCCCTCAAGGAGAAGTAGGGACTCAGACAAGAAGGGCAAGTACACCAAGAGCTACTCAAGAAGAAGACATCAAGCTCATATTGGTCAATGGGTTTCAGGCTCTGATTCCGACAACCACTTGATAGAAGCTATCACTCTGACTCCGACTATAGTCAAGATGAAGATGTTGCGGACTTGCACTAGTGACGACCGACTCCTACGGCATATTTGATTCACCAAATGAAGGGAGAGGAAGTTGCTTCGTCGCTAAAGGCCCCAAGGTATCAGAACCCGAGTATCTTGATTTCAGTAATGATGAGGATAACTTGTTAGGAGATGATGACTTGCTATTTGACAAATCTACTAATGTTAGTCAAGATGAACTTGTTAGTAATCAATCTAGCCAAGATAAGTCATGTGATGATGATAAGTTGGAAATAGAACGACTAACTCAATAACTAAACACTCTTAAGTCATCTCACAAGTCTACTATACAAGATCATATAGAGCTTGAAAGGACACATGAGAAGCTCCGCTTCGAGAATCTCAATTTGGAGCAAGAGCGTGAATTCCTTAAAGCTATCAATGCCGATCTTCAAAAGAAGACTCCCTCTTATCTATCCAAATGACTTATTTGGTCTACATTCATTCCACAAGTTAAGGCTAAGCAAACGAGTAACAAAGGCAAGAAAGTTTCTTCAACTAGTAGCAATAAAAATGATAAATCCAATGATATTGTTTCTAGTAGTTCTATTAATCCAACTAACACTTCTCTTAGACAAGTTACACTTGAGCAATAAAATGAAATTTTGAATGGGGTTATAGAGAAATGTATCTACAAGAGTCTTGTCGCGTGTAAGAAATTTGAGGAAATTGTATGCAAGCATGAAGGATACCGGAAGAAACATGGCATTGGCTAATTCAACTCTAATGGATTTTAATGGGAAGAAGGTCAATACCCCAAGCCCAAGTTTGTTCCTCAAAGGGAGAAGTATGAAAATACTCTTCCCAAGGGAACAAAATCTCAAGATGACCTTCCACCACAAGACCACAAGCTCAAGGGCAAGAACAATCTTCAAGGGGACATTGACTCATATGGAGATGAATCCCAAGCTTTGGCAAAGTGGGTTCCCAAGGCTACTTCAAGGACAACTTCTACAAGTTCCACTTAAACACCAAGGATCCCCATCAACTTGATGTGTGATACGTCTCCAACATATCCATAATTTATGAAGTATTCATGCTATGTTTACAATAATTCTATATGATTTGGTATGATTTTATTAGAACTTACCCGGACTGACGCTGTTTTCAGCATAACTACCGTGGTGGTGTTTTTTGTGCCCAAATAAAAGTCCTCAGAGTGGGCTGAAAATTTACGAAGAATATTTTTGGAAAATATAAAAAATATTGGAGCGAAGAGCCGGGCCAGGTAGTGCACGAGGAGGCCACAAGCCTCCTAGGCGCGGCCACCCCCTAGGCCGCGCTCTTGTTGCTTGTGGACTACTCAAGCACCCCCTTGACGTGAGACCAACGCCAAAAATTCGTATAAATACAAAAAAAACCTAGAAAGAAACCTAGATCGGGAGTTTCGCCGCCACAAGCCTCTATAGCCACGAAAAATCAATCGGGGGCCCATTCCACCACCCTATTGGATCGAGGAAACCATCACCGGAGGCCACCTTCATCATCTCGACGGTCTCCATGACGAGGAGGGAGTAGTTCACCCTCGGGGATGAGGGTATGTACCAGTAGCAATGTGTTGGATCTCTCTCTTGTGTTTTTGAGATGGAACGACATTGATGTACCGCGAGCTTTATTGATATAGATAAATCATATGGAGTTTTCCCCTCTCTATCTTCTTGTGATGAATTGATTTTTCCCTTTGAATTTTTCTTATCGGATTGAGTCTTTAAGGATTTGAGAACACTTGATGTATGTCTTGTGATGGGATATCCATGGTGACCATGGGAAGTTATATTGATCCACTTGATGTACGTTTTGTTGATCAACTTGCGGGTTCTGTGACCTTGGGTATATATGTGTAGGGGTTAGCACAAGTTTTCATCTTGAATCTCCGGTAGAAACTATGGGGCACTCTTTGAAGTTCTTTGTGTTGGATTGAACATGATGAATCCGAAATTGTGTGATGCATATCGTATAATCAAGCCCATGGGTAGTCGTGGTGACATTGGAGTATCTAGGTGACATTAGGGTTTTGGTTGATGTGTATATTAAGGTGTTATTTTAGTACGAACTCTAGGGATGTTCATGACACTTATAGGGATAGGTCATAACATTGATTAGAAAAGATAACTTTGAGGTGGTTTCGTACCCTACAATAATTTCTTTGTTTATTCTACGCTATTTGTGACTTTGGAGTGAACTTTTTGTTGGAAATATGCCCTAGAGGCAATAATAAATTAGTTATTATCATATTTCCTTGTTCATGATAATCGTTTATTATCCATGCTATAATTGTATTGATCGGAGACTTAAATGCATGTGTGGATACATAGACAAAACCATGTCCCTAGTATGCCTCTAATGGACTAGCTCGTTGATCAAAGGATGGTTAAGGTTTCCTAGCCATGGACATGAGATGTCATTTGATAACGGGATCACATCATTAGGAGAATGATGTGATGGATAAGACCCAAACTACAAACATAGCATATGATCGTGTCAGTTTATTGCTACTGTTTTCTGCATGTCAAGTATATGTTCCTATGACCATGAGATCATGCAACTCACCAATATCGGAGGAGTGCCTTGTGTGTATCAAACATCGCAACGTAACTGGGTGACGATAAAGGTGCTCTACAGGTATCTTCGATGGTGTCTGTTGAGTTGGCATGGATCGAGACTGGGGTTTGTTACTCCGTGTGACGGAGAGGTATCTCAGGGCCCACTCGGTAATACAACATCACAACAAGCCTTGCAAGCAATGTGGCTAAGTGTTAGTAACGGGATCTTGTATTACAGAACGAGTAAAGAGACTTGCCAGTAACGAGGTTGAACTAGGTATGGAGATACCGACGATCGAATCTCGGGCAAGTAACATACCGAAGAACAAAGGGAACGTTATACGGGATTAACTGAATCCTTGACATAGAGGTTCGACCGATAAAGATCTTCGTAGAATATGTAGGAACCAATGTGGACGTCCAGGTCCCGCCATTGGTTATTGACCGTAGAGGTGTCTCGGTCATGTCTACATAGTTCTCGAACCCGCAGGGTCTGCACACTTAAGGTTCGGTGACGTTTCGGTAGTGTAGAGTTATGTATGGTGGTGACCGAAGTTTGTTCGGAGTCCTGGATGAGATCCCGGACGTCACGAGGAGCTCCGAAATGGTCCGGAGGTAAAGATTCATATATAGGAAGTCCCATTTGGTTTTTGGAAAAGTTTCGGGCTCATCGGTAGTGTACCGGGAGTGCCGGTAGTGTACCGGGAGTGCCGGTAGTGTACCGGGAGGCCTCCGGGAGGGGTATTTCGACCCCAAGAGGTCCATGGGCTGTGCGAGAATAATAACCAGCCCTTATTGGGCTGGGAAAACAGCCACAAAGGCCCATGGCGCAGGAGAGAAAGTCCTAAAGCAAAAAGTGGAAAATCAGCCAATAGGAGGCAATCCTACTCCAACTAGGATTGGAGGTGAAGTAGGATTGCTTCCCACCTCCTATTTCGGCCGACCAAAGGCCTTGGCTGCCTCTCCTCTCCTCTACTCCTATATATACTAGTGGATTGGGTGGTTTTTAGACAGAATTTCCGGCCACGTGCTACCCGTTACACCGGTGCATAGTTTCTCCTCTAGATCGGTTTTCTGCAGCGCTTAGGCGAAGCCCTGCCAGAATTGCTCCACCACCATCACCGGAGCGCCGTCACGCTGCCGGTGAACCCTCTCTCCTCTCCACCTCCTCTCGCTGGATCGAGACAGTGGAGATCATCATCAAGTTGCACGTGTGCTGAACGCGGAGGTGTCGTCCGTTCGGCGCTAGATCGGAAGGACCGTGATCGAGATCACGAGACGGTTCGTGATGTGATCACGGAACGGATCGTGATGAGTTCGCGGGACAGATCGTGATCAAGATCGTGAGATGGATCGTGATGAGTTCGCGGGACGGATCATGATGTGTTTGCGGGACGGTTCGTGATTGGATCGCGGGACGCTCGGCGATTTGGATCGCGAAGAAGTTCAACTACACCAACCGCGTTTCTTAATGCTTCCCGCTTAGCGATCTACAAGGGTACGTAGATCCACTCTCCCTCTCGTAGATGCTCATCACCATGGATAGGTTTGCGTGTGCGTAGCAATTTTTTTGTTTCCCATGCGACGTTCCCCAACAGTGGCATCATGAGCTAGGTTGACGGTTCGATGAGATCTCGAGTAGAACACAAAAGGTTTGTGGGTGTTGATGCTTAGATTGCTTCCTCCCTTGGTCGGATTTTGGTTCAGCGGGATTGTGAGATGAAGCGGCCCGGACCAACATTACTCGTACGCTTACGAGAGACCGGTTCCCTCGACGCAACTTGTTGCTTAGATGGCTTGCGGGTGACAGTTTCTCTCACTTTAGTTGGATCGGATCCGACAAAGGCGGTCCTTGAGAAGGTTGAAAAGCAATCTATGTATCACCATTGTGGTTTATGCGTAGGTGAGAATCGTTCTTGCTAGATACCCGTAGCAGCCACGTAAAACATGCAACAACAATTAGAGGACGTCTAACTTGTTTTTGCAGGGTATGTTGTGATGTGATATGGCCAATTACATGATTAGATATATGTGATGTATGAGATGATCATGTGATGTATAGAATTTCACGACTTGCATGTCGTTGAGTACGACAACTGGCAGGAGCCATAGGGTTGTCTTTAATTACTGTATGACCTGCGTGTCAATCATTAAGCGCTATGTAATGCTTTACTTTATCGCTAAGCGGTAGCAATAGAAGTAGAAGCAGGGCTGGCGCCACAACCCCAATGGCAACACATTGATGGAGATCAAGATGATGGAGATCATGGTGTTGTGCCGGTGACGATGGAGATCATGCCGGTGTTTCGAAGATGGAGATCTTAAACACAAGTTCATGGCCATATCATGTCAGTTATGAATTGCATGAGATGTTAATCCTTTTATGCACCTTGTTTTGCTTAGTACGACGGTAGCATTATAAGGTGATCCCTCACTTGAATTTCAAGATGAACTATGTTCTCCCCGAGTGTGCACCGTTGCGAAAGTTCGTCGTGTTGAGACACCACGTGATGATCGGGTGTGATAGACTCTACGTTCACATACAATGGGTGCAAGCCAGATTTGCACGCGCAGAACACTCGGGTTAAACTTGACGAGCCTAGCATGTACAGACATGGCCTCGGAACACAAGAGACCGAAAGGTCGAGCATGAGTCATATAGTGGATATGATCAACATAATGATGTTCACCATTGAAGCCACCTTAACTCACGTGATGATCGGACTTGAGTTGGTGAATTTGGATCATGTATCACTCGAATGACCCGAGGGATGTCAATTTGAGTGGGAGTTCTTAAGTAATATGATTAAACTCATTATCATGAACATTGTCAAAGTGTCTTTGCAAATTATGTTGTAGATTACTAGCTCGCGTTGTAGCTCCCTTGTATTTTTATATGTTCCTAGAGAAATAGAATTGAAAGATGTTGGTAGCAAAATTGCGGACTGGGTCCGTGATCTGAGGATTGTCCTCATTGCTGCACAGAAGGCTTATGTCCTTAATGCACCACTCGGTGTGCCACCCCATCTAGCGTCGTCTGTAGATGTTGTGAACATCTGACACGCACGTTTCGATGAGTACTTGATAGTTTAGTGCGTCATGCATTACGGCTTAGAATTGAGGCTCCGAAACGCTTTGAACGTCATGGAACATATGAGATGTTCTAAGAGCTGAGATTGTGATCTCAGGCTCGTGCCCGAGTTGCGAGATATAGGATCTCCAACGAGATTCTTTGCCTGCAAGATGAAAGAGAATAGCTCAATCGTTGAGCATGTGCTCAGACTGTCTGGGTACTACAATCGCTTGAATCTAGTGGGAGTTGATCTTCCAGATAAGATAGTGATTGATGTAGTTCTCCAAGTCACTGTCACTGAGCTACTAGAACTTGGTGATGAACTATAAAATGCCAGGGAAAGAAACGTTGATCCCTGAGCTGTTCGCGATGTTTGACACCGTGAAGGTAGAAATCAAGAAGGAGCGTCAAGTGTTGATGGTTAATCAAACCACTAGTTTCGAGAAGGGCAAGAGCAAGGAGGGAAACTTCATGGATAGCAAGTCAGTTGCTGCTCCAGTGAAGCAACCCAAAGTTGAACTCAAACCCGAGACTAAGTGCTTCTGTTATGAGGTGAGCGGTCGCTGAAGCAGAACAACCCTAGATACTTGGTAGATAAGAAGGCTGGCAACATTGATAGAAGTATATTTGATATACGAGTTACTAATGTGTACCTTGCTAGTACTCTTAGTAGCACCTGGGTATTGGATACCGGTTCAGTTGCTAAATGTTAGTAACTCGAAATAAAATCTACGGAATAAACGGAGAACTAGCTAAGGGTGAGGTGACGATATGTGTTGGAAGTGTTTCCAAGGTTGATGTGATCAACATCGCACGCTCTCTCTACCTTCAGGATTAGTGACGAACCTAAATAAATGTTTTTTCGTGTTTTGCGTTGAGCATGAACATGATTAGATCATGTTTATTGCAATACGGTTATTCATTTAAGTTAGAGAATATGGTTATTCTGTTTACATGAATAATACCTTCAATGGTCATGCACCCAGTGAGAATGGTTTGTTGAAATCTTGATCGTAGTATTACACATGTTCATAACATTGATTTCAAAAGATACAAAGTTAATAATGATAGTACCACATACTTGTGGCACTGCCGCTAAATGTCATATTGGTATAAAGCGCATGTAGAAACTCCATGCTGATGGATATTTGGACTCATTCGATTTCGAATCGGTTGAGACATGCGAACCATGCCTCTTGGGCAAGATGACTAAAGGACCCCGTTGGATGGAGCGGGCAAGTGATTCATTGGAAATGATACATGTTGATGTATGCAATCTAGTGAGTCTTGTAGCGTGCAGTGGATATCGTTATTTTCTTACCTTCACTGATGATTTGAGTAGATATAGTGTATATTTACTTTATGAAACACAAGTCTGAATCGTTTGAAAGGTTCAAGCAAATTCAGAGTGAAGTTTAAAGATCATCGTGACAAGAAGATAAAAATGACTGCGATATGATCGTGGAGGTGAATATCTGAGTCACGAGTTTGGCATACAACTTAAGACAATGTGAAAGTTGTTTCACAACTAAACGCCACCTGGAACACCATAGTGTGATGGTGTGTCCGAACATCATAGTTATGCTCTATTGGACATGGTGCGTGCTATGATGTCTCTTGTCGTTTTACTACTATAATTTTGGGGTTATGCATTAGAGACGACTACATTCACTTTAAATAGGGCACCATCTAAATCCGTTGAGATGACACCATGTGAATTATGGTTTGATAGAAACCTAAGCTGTCATTTCTTAATATTTGGGGATGTGACACTTGTGTGGAAAATGTTTTCACCTAATGAGGTCGAACCCAAGGCGGACAAATTGCATCTTCATAGAATACCCTAAGATCAGTTGGGTGAACCTTCAATCTCAGATCATAGTGCAAAGTGTTTGTTGCTTAAACGGATCCTTTCTCGAGGAGATGTTTCTCTCGAAAGAATTGAGTGGGAGGAAGATAGAACTTGATGAGGTTGTTAAACCTTTGTTCAACCAGAGAGTAGCGCAGCGCAGAAAGATGTTTCTATGAAGCCTACGTTAGTTGAAGAGGAAGTTAATGATGATGATCATGAAGCTTCAGGATCAAGTTACTATCGAACTTCGTAGGTCGACAAGGATGTGTACTGCTCCTAAGTGGTACGACAACTCTATCTTGGAGATCATGTTGTTGGACAACGATGAACCTACGAGCTATGGAGAAGCGATGATGGGCCCGGATTCCGACAAATGGTTAGAGGCCATGAAATCCGAGATAGGATCCATGTATGAAAACCAAGTGTAGACTTTGGTAGACTTGCTAGTTGGACGGTAGGTCGTTGAGTACAAATGGATCTTTAAAATGAAGACTGACACTGATGGTGAATGTCACTATTTGTAAAGCTCGACTTGTTACAAAGATGTTTGTGACAAGTTCAAGGAGTTGACTACGATGAGACTTTCTCACTCGTAGTGGTGCTAAAGTCTGTTGGAATTATGTTAGCAGTTGCTATGTTTTCAATTATGAAATCTGGCAGATGGATGTCAAAACATCGTTTCCTTAACGGTTTACTTGAGGAAAGGTTGTATGTGATACAACCAGAAGGTTTTGTCAGGCCTAAGGATGCTAAAAGGTGTGCAAGCTTCGGTGATCCTTCCATGGACTGAAGCAAGCATCTCGGAGTTGGAATATACGCTTTGATGAGGTGATCAATGTTTTGATGTTTATAAAAAGTTTACGAGAAACTTGTATTTGCAATAAAGTGAGTGGGAGCACTATAGAATTTCTGATAAGTATATGTGGATGACATGTTGTTGATCAGAAATAATGTAGAGTTTCTGGAAAGCATAAAACGGTCATTTGGAAAGTGATTTTCGAAGGAAGACCTGGATGAAGCTACCTAATTGTTGAGCATCAAAATCTATGGAGATAGATCAAGATGCTCGATGAGACTTTCAATGAGTACATACCTTGACAAGATTTTGAAAGAGTTCAAAATGGATCAGTCAGAGAAAGAGTTCTCGCCTGATTTGTAAGGTGTGAAAGTTGAGTGAGACTCAAAGCTCGACAACGGCAGAAGAAAGAGAAAGGGCGAACATCGTCCCCTATGCCTTAGCCATAGGCTCTATATTATGCCATGCTGTGTACCGCACCTGTGTGTGCCTTGCCATGAGTCCGTCAGGGGGTACAAGAGTGAACCAGGAGTGGATCACTGGACAGCGGTCAAGATTATCCTCAGTAACTAAGAGACTGAGGAGATGTTTCTCGATTATGGAGGTGATAAAGAGTTCGCCGTAAGGAGTTATGTCGATACAAGCTTTAACACTAATTCGGATGACTCGTAGTAGCAATCTGGATACGTATAGTGGAGCAGCCATTTGGAAATAGTACAAAGTGGAGTGTGGTAGCAGTGTTTACGGTTTGACATAGAGATTTGCAAAGTACACACGGATCTGAATATCGCAGACCCATTGACTATAAGACCTCTCTCACATGCAAAGCATGATCAAGCCCCAGAACTCATTGGGTGTTAGATTCATAACAATGCGAATCACATGGTGATGTGAACTAGATTATTGACTCTAGTGCAAGTGGGAGACTGTTGGAAATATGCCCTAGAGGCAATAATAAATTAGTTATTATCATATTTCCTTGTTCATGATAATCGTTTATTATCCATGCTATAATTGTATTGATCGGAGACTTAAATGCATGTGTGGATACATAGACAAAACCATGTCCCTAGTATGCCTCTAATGGACTAGCTCGTTGATCAAAGGATGGTTAAGGTTTCCTAGCCATGGACATGAGATGTCATTTGATAACGGGATCACATCATTAGGAGAATGATGTGATGGATAAGACCCAAACTACAAACATAGCATATGATCGTGTCAGTTTATTGCTATTGTTTTCTGCATGTCAAGTGTATGTTCCTATGACCATGAGATCATGCAACTCACGAATATCGGAGGAGTGCCTTGTGTGTATCAAACGTCGCAACGTAACTGGGTGACTATAAAGGTGATCTACAGGTATCTCCGATGGTGTCTGTTGAGTTGGCATGGATCGAGACTGGGATTTGTTACTCTGTGTGACAGAGAGGTATCTCAGGGCCCACTCGGTAATACAACATCACAAAAAGCCTTGCAAGCAATGTGGCTAAGTGTTAGTCACGGGATCTTGTATTACGGAACGAGTAAAGAGACTTGCCAGTAACAAGGTTGAACTAGGTATGGAGATACCGACGATCGAATCTCGGGCAAGTAACATACCGAAGAACAAAGGGAACGTTATACGGGATTAACTGAATCCTTGACATAGAGGTTCGACCGATAAAGATCTTCGTAGAATATGTAGGAACCAATGTGGATGTCCAGGTCCCGCCATTGGTTATTGACCGTAGAGGTGTCTCGGTCATGTCTACATAGTTCTCGAACCCGCAGGGTCTGCACACTTAAGGTTGGGTGACGTTTCGGTAGTGTAGAGTTATGTATGGTGGTGACCGAAGTTTTTTCGGAGTCCTGGATGAGATCCTGGACGTCACGAGGAGCTCCAGAATGGTCCGGAGGTAAAGATTCATATATAGGAAGTCCCAGTTTGGTTTCTGGAAAAGTTTCGGGCTCATCGGTAGTGTACCGGGAGTGCCGGTAGTGTACCGGGAGGCCTCCGGGAGGGGTATTTCGACCCCAAGAGGTCCATGGGCTGTGGGAGAATAATAACCAGCCCTTATTGGGCTGGGAAAACAGCCACAAAGGCCCATGGCACAGGAGAGAAAGTCCTAAAGCAAAAAGTGGAAAATCAGCCAATAGGAGGCAATCCTACTCCAACTAGGATTGGAGGTGAAGTAGGATTGCTTCCCACCTCCTATTTCGGCCGACCCAAAGGCCTTGGCTGCCTCTCCTCTCCTCTCCTCCTATATATACTAGTGGATTGGGTGGTTTTTAGACAGAATTTCCGGCCACGTGCTACCCGTTACACCGGTGCATAGTTTCTCCTCTAGATCGGTTTTCTGCAGCGCTTAGGCGAAGCCCTGCCGGAATTGCTCCACCACCATCACCGGAGCGCCGTCACGCTGCCGGTGAACTCTCTCTCCTCTCCACCTCCTCTCGCTGGAGCGAGACGGTGGAGATCGTCATCAAGCTGCACGTGTGCTGAACGCGGAGGTGTCGTCGTTCGGCGCTAGATCGGAAGGACCGTGATCGAGATCGCGAGACGGTTCGTGATGTGATCACGGAACGGATCGTGATGAGTTCACGGGACAGATCGTGATCAAGATCGTGAGACGGATCGTGACGAGTTCGCGGGACGGATCATGATGTGTTCGCGGGACGGTTCGTGATTGGATCGCGGGACGCTCGGCGATTTGGATCGTGAAGAAGTTCGACTACACCAACCGCGTTTCTTAACGCTTCCCGCTTAGCGATCTACAAGGGTACGTAGATCCACTCTCCCTCTCGTAGATGCTCATCACCATGGATAGGTTTGCATGTGCGTAGGAAATTTTTTGTTTCCCATGCGACGTTCCCCAACACTTTTCTCGCACGTGAGGGATTTACATATGATTTAACTATGTCAGTATTGTTGAGAGAATTTGCACTAGCGAAAGTATGAACCCTAGGCCTTGTTTCTAAGCATAGCAATACCATTTGTGCTAACTTTTATCATTAGTTACCTTGCAGTTTTTATATTTTCAGATTACAAAAACCTTTATCTACCATCCATATTACACTTGTATCACCATCTCTTCACCGAACTAGTGCACCATACAATTTGCCATTGTATTGGGTGTGTTGGGGACACAAGAGATTTCTTGTATTTGATTACAGGGTTGTTTGAGAGAGACCATCCTCATCCTACACCTCCCATGTATTGGTAAACCTTAGGTCATCACTTGAGGGAAATTTGCTACTGTCCTAAAAAACTCTACGCTTGGAGGCCCAACATGAGTCTATAAGAAGAAGGTTGTGTGGTAGACATCAGGCTCTTTTCTGGCGCCGTTGCCGGGGAGGAGAGTGCTTGAAGGTATATCTGTAGATCTTGCAATTAAATCTATTAGTTTCTTGTTTTTCACTAGTTTGGCTTTATAATAGAAAACTACAAAAAATGGAGTTTAGGTTGCATCATTTGTATCGTCTTTATAATGTCTTTCGTGAAAATGATGGTTCGGAAAATTGTGCTCAATTGGTAGAGGAAGAATTTATGAAAATACTTAATGAGAATTCCTTGAATTATGAGCATGATTTCAGAGTTGTTAGTATGAATTACCCGAATATCTATGATGCTAATGATATGCAAAGCCACAAGCTTGTGGATGCTATGTTTGATGAAGATGATATTTTTAGTCCCCCAAGTTTTCATGAGCAAAACTATTATGATGATGGCATGCCTCCTATATATGATGATTATGATGATGACATGTATGCTATAAAGATTAATGAAAACCATGAAACTTGTCATCATGATTTTAATATTCAAAGTGTTTATGTCAATCAAGTACCTCATGATAGTTATTTTGTTGAGTTTACTCCCACTATTAATCATGAGAAGAAATTTTCTTGTGTGGAGAGTAGTAAACTTTCTATGCTTGTAGATCAGGAAAATAATGTTTTATGTGCTGGTTATATTGTGGAATTCCTTCATTATGCTACTGAAAATTATTACGAGGGAGGAACATATGCTTGTAGCAATTGCAATAATATCAAGTTTCCTCTCTGTTCAAAGTTTTGAAGTTTTGCTTATTTTAGCTTCCTATGGTAGTTGATTCTTGCTCCCATAAATTGTTTGCTCACAAAATACCTATGCATAGGAAGTGGGTTAGACTTAAATGTGCTTGTGATGACATTCATGATACTCTTTTGCATGTTTCAAATATTATTCCTATACGAGCATCATTGAAATCATCATGCCTAGCTAAAAGGCATTAAAGAAAAGCGCTTGTTCGGTGACAACCCAACACTTTTACCTTCTGTTTTTATGTGTTCACATTATGAATCTACTGTAGTCATCATGTTTTGTGTCTTTTATTTCAGTAAAGTGCCAAGTAAACCCTATGGCATAGTGTGGATACTTGCTTGTTTGGTTCCGTGCAAAAACAGAAAGTTTTGTGTCCAGTATATGAATTATAGGATTTTACTGGAGAGTCAAAATTTTCTGAAATTATTACACAACATTTCTATCAAAATTATGTGATATTTACTAATTTTGCAGAATTGTTAGAGTCAGGTAAGTTTGGTGATCATTCAGATCTTTACAGACTGTTCTGTTTTTGACAGATTTTGTTTTGCATGCATAGTTTGCTTGTTTCAAGTGTTCCTATAGCGTATATTGAGTAATATAGATAGTGAGAATGATTGAATACTGTATGTATTATGTTATAACAATTATGAATCTTGTCTTGACAGTACCTAAGTGAATGATTTATCTTTATTACACTAACCCTTCTCATGAAGTTCCGTTAAGTTTTGTGTGATTGAAGTTTTCAATTTTTGGGTGAGACACCGATATGAGGAGAATAAGAAGTGACAATAATCTAAGCTTGGGGATTCCCAAGGCACCCCAAGGTAATATTCAAGGAAGACTCAAGCGTCTAAGCTTGGGTTTGCCCTGGAAGGCATCCCCTCTTTCGTCTTCAACACTATCGGTATATCTTACTTGGAGCTATATTTTTATTCGTCACACAATATGAGTTTAGCTTGGAGAGTCATTTTTTTCTCTCAAGTTTTATTTATAATCTTGTTTTTCAATACAAAGTTTCAAGAATTGCCTTAGGATGCTTGCATTGCATGTTTTGATATGTGCTGGGTAAAAACAGAAACTTCTGCTGTAGTGTTTGAATTTTCATATTTTACTAGAACGTGGAAAGTTTCTGAAATTTTTACACAGTATTTTCATACAAATTATATAGCATTTCCTAAATGATCATAATTGTTTGAGTTACATAAGTACATTGGTTTAATTAATTGATACAGACTGTTCTGCTTAGACAAATTGCAGTCGTAGTTTTGTTATCTACTTATCCTATAGTTTCCATAGCCTATATTGATAGATATAAATTGTGGAAATGATAGTATACAGTACCTAATATTTAAAAATTATTGTGCAACTTGTCTTTGCAGTACATGAAGTGTTGATTTGTTCTTATGTGTACTAACTTATCTCATGAGTTTCTTTGAGTTTTGTATGGATGAAGTTTTTGAGAATACGTGAAACCGGGATATGAGAGGTTTGAACAAGATACAAAAACTCAAGCTTGGAGATGACCAAGGCACCCAAGTAAATATTTCAAGAACTCTCAAGCATCTAAGCCTAGGGATCCTACACATCCCACCTCTCTTTGTCAACTATCAGTTAGCCTATGTTGAGCCTAAAATTTTATTCGTTCACATGATGCGTCCTATTCTTGGAGTGCTATTTTTCTTTTGCTTGTTGTTCAAATAAAATAATCAAATTTGAAAAAATTTATTGAGAGAGAGAGAAAGTCCTCACATAACTACTTAATTGTTTGACTACTCATTGATCTTTACTTATATGTTTTGGAGTAGTTTTGTCATTTACTCTCGTGCTTCACTTATATACTATGAGTAAATGGTTGAATGAATTGAATATCATAAATATGAAATTATATATGTTTTATATGCTTATACCATGGGGAGTAATGACTTCACATATAAGAAGTATAGGTGGTAAAATTTATTGAAAATTAGCAAACACCATATTGGTCACTTAAACAATTTATGAAAAAATATTGAAGGAAGAGAGATTTCACACATAAATATACTATCTTGGCTATCTTATATGATTGTGAATACCCATTAATTGTTTTCAAACTTGATCAAATTAATTGAAGTTGAACAAGGAAGACAACGTAATGAGTTATTCTTTCGTATATTTGTATAGGAGTTATATTGCTATGGATCCTACAACATGTGGTGTTGGTTTCCACCTCATACTAGTCAAAACTTTTGTGTCAAGTAGAAATACTACTTATGCATCCAAACACCCATGAACCCAAAGTTGTTTCATATGAGTCCGCCATACCTACCTATATGCGGTATTTACCTGCCGTTCCAAGTAAATTTGCATGTGCCAAATTCTAAACCTTTAAATAATCAATACACCACAACACTGCATTGGGGGCAATTAACTGCTAGAAGAAATACGAGAATAAGGGCAAAACATATGCCGGGATCATGTTACTGCCGGTACAAGTACATAAATACGGAAAAACTGCTGGTAGAAGCTGAGTAACAAGGGCATGAGCACTGCCAGCAATAATGTCGACATTTCAGGTCATAAAATCTGCCTGGAGAACTGAACTACGGCTCGTTATCTGTCGGGCCAGTCCGTGGCGCGAGCCCCAGATAATTTGGCCCAAACACGCGCTTTGGCGCGGGAGAGCACGCGAGAGACAAAAAAGTTTCATCCAGAATAAAAAGGAATTACAGCTGCAGGCCGCCACCCGACCTGTTCTGCCCCTAATCGAACCCTTCCCCCAATTCTCCCTCCTCCTCTTCCACCGCCGGCGCCGCCCCCGCCCCTTCTGCCATTGACCACGCCTTACACCACCACCCCGTTGGCGGACCTGTGCAACCCCGTCGAGATCTATGGCGGCAGTGCTTGTAGCTCGATGTCGCCTCCCTCTAGACGCCTCTGGTGTGCGAGATCGGAGTCGCCTTCCTCCCTTCAACAGCACCACCAGAACTGGTCAACGACGCTGGTCAGCTCCCTCTCTTCTCCACGACGACGAGCATGACCGGTCTCCCCACCATGGCTTCCTCCTCGCCAACGGCGAGCACGGTGCCCCCTCTCCATTTTGCTGGAACAACACATTCCTTAGATCCGTCCCGGTGCAAATCCGATCAGGTGTGATTTTCCTTGCAGGTTGTGAACCTCTCCCTCGCCCGTACCAGACCCTAGAGAAAACAGAGCCTCCTCCATTGTGCCGCGAGCGTGGCGACGACCAGCGCTAGAGGAACTCTTGGCTCCTCCGGCGTCTCAGGGTCGTCAGGACACAACCATGCTATCGCGCTTCTATTCTTCGTGGCCCTCCGCGGCTCGACGTCGAGGAGGGACAGGATCCCCGCCACTACTTGCTCCAGCCAGTGGCGAGAGCGGTGCCCGCTCTTCGCTACGCCCGCTCACCACGCTGCTCAGATCCTTCATGGTGGAAACCGGATACAGGTGGCCTTCCTCCAGATCTTTTTTGTTTTGTATCAAATTTGTTGGTTGCTCAGAGGAGGCGAGGCTGTTAGACTTTTTTGTTTGATGAGAGTTATTTCCTATGTTATTGTTTTGTCGATTTTGTTCCTTCTACCATGGACAGCCAGCCACCATGGCCGCTGAACCTTGTCTATTCGTCAGCTTGGAGAGCTGACACAGTGATTTTTTGTGCTTACCTTTGGCCACATTCTTTATTAGCAAATATTCGTCATCTAACATTATATATATATGATTCTCTGTTTTGCCACTATAAAGCAAGAAGGGAGTATAGAATACCTAGAAAAGAAGATTGAGGCTGCACTCCTTGAAAGTTGGAGTCCGATGTCCTAACAAATAACATGGAAAGAGCACACGTGGGAAAAATAAGAAGGAAACAACAATCTTGAAGTGAATAAAGAAACAATAGCTTGCTCACAAAATTTTCCATGAGTGGTAACGCTTCTCTTCACACATATAATCTGATTTTCATCACTATTAATTAGAAACTACAGGATTGTGTACATTGAGTCATCACATTGGTTAACACAAGTGATTTATTTGAGATGAACACAAGTGAATTTTACCTTAGTTATGCATGCCAGTTCTAATTTCTTTCATAATTTTTTTATGGATTGATGGTGTGACTTGAGAGCAAACATATCTATGTATGGAAGCTTCTCTTTGCGTAATTTTGTTACTGGTGCATCTATATTTTCCCTCTTAACTTGGGGCTCTTTCAAAAAGGAAGCACTTCATGTGTAAAAAATCGTTGACCATGCACTTTAATATTTACTATTTTCTGTACAACCTGAATGTACTGGAAGGATCAACATTCGTGAAACAATAACCAGCTGTACCAATCTTGCTATAGATGTACACACACTGAAACTCTGAAGACATGCTATAGATAACCTAGATGTGTCCATGCCACACGAAATTAGTAGACAGAAGTATTTGATTCCCTCTACAGTAACGGGATTACAAGCCGCGCACATATTCAGCACATTCTTATTGCTATCTTTGATTGATTATTGGCATATTATATTCTGCTGGCAGATGCACAAGAATATTCAGGCCATCCGCTAGTGGAGAACCGGCCTATTGTCGTTGGTCGTAAGGGCCTTCGGTGTCGGAACCAGCATTAAAGGGTAGGGAATAAAGGGTTGTGCATGCGCATATATATAAATATAAATAGAATTTTTCGTAGAACCGTGATCATACATATATACATATATCATCGAATTGGCAGTACGACGATCATTCACATGCATATATATGTATGTATATATATTTATTTATATTTATATTTATATATATACAATTTCTCTTACAATTTGAGGATCTACATATATATGTGCAAGCCCTACAGAAATTTAGCTAATCGTCGTCCCTGTAGATGTTGTAATGGTATTCTCCTTTGGGATCTATGACCTGATCGAGCAGAAATTCAGATAATTCCTCTTCAATAGCTCGTACCCGAGCCTCTGGTATAGGCGGGCCCCGTACCTTCGTGAGCTACAAGATGGAGATCAAGATGAATATATTAGTTGTGTGTATATATATTAGCTAGATCATGATAAAAAAATTATGGATAGTGTTTTGGCAAACGTACCTAAAGATTTCTTTCGTTTCTGCTCCTTTCGGACGTGATCATACGAATGTACTCGCAAATGTAGTATCCACATAAACTAGTCCTTACTTTTGTAGCATGCACTTTACGAGAATAAAATTCAATCAGGTAATAATTAATTAAGTCTAATAATGATATTGAAACTACAATTAAAGAGATGCATGAACATAGCTAGCTAGCTAGTAGTACTTAATTACCTTGGATCGCGTCCATTTCAGTTGTGGTGCCCAGTCGCTTGAAACCTGTTTGATGAACTTAGCCCAAGCCCTGCTCGCCAGCAAAGAAAATGAATAAATGAGTTATTAACTAGTTGATATCAGGAATTGAAGTAATTATAGAGGCCGACATAGTGCGATAACGATTGAAATTACCTGTCA
This sequence comes from Hordeum marinum, assembly GCA_022496015.1. Classification (NCBI taxonomy): domain Eukaryota; kingdom Viridiplantae; phylum Streptophyta; class Magnoliopsida; order Poales; family Poaceae; genus Hordeum; species Hordeum marinum. The sequence continues at coordinate 267,127,484 of CM039675.1, read as the reverse complement.
AGCAGCCCTTCCACGATTGCGTATTCGGATGCATCCTTTAATAGCGAGTCGAATACTTCCACTTGTTCCTTGTCAACTTCAATGATTAACAAGATCCAGTGGTAACTACATAAGTCATCAACAACACTTATTAACATCTAGTAAGCACAAAATAGAATTTGTAGTACAATACACACACACACATACACACACACACATACACACTAACACTCACCCGAAGTTGTAAGGAAATAGTATTTCTGGTTGGGTGTGTAGATGGATAAAAAATTCTAGCATTTTTTCGTGTGTCTTTTCTCGTACATGAAGTTTCCCATATCTTTTGATTAATCGTATTTGGGTCAACGAACCCAACGCCATAGCGTCCAGCTTGTTTCATTTCTTGCATCTTCATTCTGAACAATACCACAAAAACGAATGTAGTGAGAATAACTCTAGGTAATGAATGAGAGCACAACTAGCTAGAGACTTTAAATTATAAAAAGAAATCACTTACAAACAATAGCAACTGACTAAAGATTTGTCGAGTGCGTCTTGATTGAATAACTGGAACAACTCTGCATAATGAATCCACACATCCATTTTATGGAAGTAATGCCTCTCTTGGACTCTCACCATGAGGGACCCTTCATTGGTATTTGCTGTTATTTGCATGTACCACGTATTCAATTCATACATTCTCGTTGGTAGAAGCCTGACATCTTCAGGCTTGACTAGAGGTTTGCCGCGAGCATGTTGATATTTTACTTCTGTCTCTTTAAGCACGAGCATTTCCTCAAGGCCTAGGAGTTGTTCAACAGTGACACCGGCCTCTTTAGCCATCCTAATATGGTATTCGGTTACTTCTTCTGGCTGACCGGCGGTACTCACAGGTGTTTGTACAATGAGCGGGGGGGGGGGGTCGATTGCACTGCCTGTTCTCCTAGCCGGGGGATAGTTTTCCTGCTTTTTTGCCAACTCCTTGGCTTGAGCTCGAGCTCGACTGCTTTTTTCCTGCAAGATATGACTTCTTGATAGACCGCACATAGTCGCTGTCCTTCTGAGCCGGTTGAGCCATATCAATGAAGTGTTGTGAGCCATGCTCGGGTACTTTCTCCTTTGGCGGCTGGGGATGTTTCGGTCCAAAATGGGCCTTCAAATGGGCATCCACTGCGTTGTCGAGTTCTTCGTCGGTCAGGTGGTAAGGCAACTTCGGAAGAGGCTTCAGGCTGCTTGGACCATATTTGAATTTCTTGCCTGTTGTACCGCTAGTCCTCGTAGTTGCGCCCTCTCTCTTTCGTTGTTGCTTCGGCGACGTAGCACGCTGAGTCGACGGAGCACGCTGGCACCGTGCCGGACCTGGAGGAGTCGGTTGACACGGTGTCGGACTTGGAGGACGAGGAGTCGGCTGACGCGGTGCCGGACCTAGAGGAGGAGTCTACTGACACAAGGCCGGACTTGGAGGAGGAGCAGTTGGCTGACGTCGTGTCTGACTTGGAGGAGGTGTCGGAGTCGACTGACGCAGCGGCAGACTTGGAGGAGGAGGAGGCGGTGGCCTTGGAAAGACGATGCAATCCTTTTTCCATAGAATGATACGATGTATGGCCTCTCCCGGTGTTCTCTCCTCGTCACCTCCAGGAATGTCAAGTTGTAGCTCGTGATATGCCGACATCACTTCATCAACCCCAACACGAGCATAGCCAGCTAGAAAGGGATTGCAATGGAAGGTTGCTTCTAGGGTATTTGCTAAAGCATAGACGTCCGCCACCTTCATGGATAAGTTCTTCACTTTCATGTCTAGCTCATAGTTCGTCCTGTCTTTGTATCATCCACAGGGTACCTAGATAGCAGTGCATCGTCATCGATATCGGCCGGGCGGAACCCACGCTGCTTCTCGGCACAGATGGCATGGTGGTATCCAATGCTGGATCGATCTGCTCATGCTGCCGCTAAGACAACCTTTCATGGCTGAGTGAGTTGATCTGCTCCTGCTGCCGCCTGACTCTAGATTCCAACTCCAGGTGCTTTGATTCGAGGCTGTTAAGGCGGAGTGCTTCCTCCTCCTTCTTCCTCTCCTCCCGCATCTTCTTTCTCGCAAGGCTTTTGTAGTCGTCGTTCCAACCCGCAAACCCCTCAAATCATGGAACAACGCCCATGCCTCGTATTCTTCCCGGGTGTTCATGATTCTTTAGGGAGCGCATAAGCTCGTCGTCCTCTCTGTTGGGCGTGAACACCCCCATTTGAGCTTCTTCTATTTTCATCAGAATTTCATCTATCACTTTTTGAAGACTTGCCTTGACCATAATATCCCTTGTCTTTGGGTCCAACTTCCCCCCATGCGCGTAAAACCATGTCCTGCACCTCGGGGGCCAGGTCACTGTAACTGGAGTGACCTCTGCACTAATCATATCTTTTTCGGATTTATCCCACTTAGATAGGGCCGTCCGATAGCCACCTGCCCCCAGAGTATGGTGCCACTCCTTTTTCGCAGCATTAATCTTGTTCTTTCTCGATCGTTCCTTAGGTACTTCTGATTCCTTGAACTTCACGAAATTGTCCCAGTGATCTTTTGCTTTCGCCAGTGCTACCTCGAATTTTGGAGTCGTCTTGTTTGCTTTGACGTACGCAACCCATGCATTTTTCTTGAAGGTGTTGAATGCGACCGCCATCTTTTTAAGAGCATAGTTTCTGACTTTATTCAGATCTGCATCTGTCAAGTTTTCTGGTAGTGTGAAATGTGATAGCAGCTTGGTCCAAAGCACATATTTTGCTCTTTCATCGACAAAAGTAACTCCTTGTCGATCTCCCTTTGATGCCTTTTTCCATTATTGTGTGGAGATCGGGATTAGGTCCTTGACAATAACTCCGCATTGATTCTTGAACTTGGTCGCATTTTTCTTAGGTTCAAGCGGTTCGCCAGTTGATGTATTGATGGAATCGATATTGAACTTTACGCCAGCGTCCAACTATCTGGCCGGGCCTCGCTTTACCCTGTCGCTTGTAGAAGATTTGCTCGATCCGAAGGCCTAAAAGAAGAAAGATCGATTCGTTAATACATATACAACTCAATTAAGACATGTAATGATCACCGGATGGCTTATATAATAAATATACCTCGCCAGTCTTTGTTATTTGAAGAACATTTTCTTCGTCAACATCATTGTCGAATTCATCTATTCTTTCGTCTACATCAAACATACAATCCTCACCGGAATTGTTCAGATATTGCGAGCCGTCATCATATTCATGCTTTGGGCTCGTGGAGCGTATGATGTTGAACAGAGCCTCTTCTCCTTCTCTACCGGTATTGTCCATAGCTTATATTTAACTAACCCGGAAGAAAGATAAAACAATTTAGTATTCAAATTAGAATGCATGCAATCAATAAGGAAAACTGAATCATAGTACATAATATGCATCATCGAATATAATCTCGAGTAAATCATCTCGAATATTAACGAATATAATCTCGAATACATCTCGAATATTATTACTAATACATCTCGAAGATTATTGATTATATAATATCAATACTACAGATCCAGTTGACGTCTCGCGCGATAGACAGTGGACACCCAAAGAGAAGGAACTATGACAGGATCATAGCTTGGGTGAGATCCCTGAAGAACCTGCCAGGTATTGGAGAACTTGACGTCCAACGCATCCATGTATCGACGGATGTGCTTGTCCTCCTCCCTGACACGGCGATGTACCACCTCCGGCGGGGCCGGCTGCCTCCGCACCGAAAGTGGCCCATGCGAATGTCACCAAAGAAGCTCCGGGTCGACGAGGGGACCCGGGTTCCTCACCAAGCTACGCGCCCCTAAAGGTAGCACCTCCCAGTGCCAGCCAGGCGGGGCCTAGTCCCGAACATTGCCCCTCTAAAGCAGGACGTCGTCGCGAACGAGTTGACAACGAGGATGGGGGCCAGACATCGTTGACTCCGAGAAAAAAATTCTTATGAAAAATTCCTCTAACAATTAATTAACATTCAAAATTCATCTAATTAACATCTAATTAAAATTCATCTAACATCTAATTAACATCTAATTAACATTCAAAATTCATCTAATATACATCTAATTAACATCTAATATACATCTAATATAAATCTAATTCATGTAAAATCTAATTAATTAACATATAATTAACATTAAAAAATCAACTAATATACATCTAATTAACATCCAATATACATCTAACATCTAATTCATCTAACATCTAATCCACATCTAATTAATGTTCAAAATGCATCTAATTAACATATAATTAACAACTAATATACATCTAATTAACATCTAATATATCTAAAATTCATCTAATTATTAAGAAAAAAAAATCCAGAGACGAGTCAGGGGCTCACAGCGGGGCGAGGCCGGCGAGGCGACGACGACGACGACTGTGACGGTGACGGCGTGCGAGCTCGAGGAGGCGGGGCCGGGCGGTGCGTGACGGGGGTCGGCATGTCTGGGGTGGCGATGGCGTGGGCGGCACGTCGGAGGCGGTGACGGCGTGGGTGGCGACGGCGTCGGGGTTGCGCGTGTGGCAATCTCTGTGGTCGAAGAGACGAAGAAAACAGAGGGAAAATGAAAAAAAAGTTAAACTCCTGCTTATATAGGAGGACCTTTAGTCGCGGTTGGTGGCTCCAACCACGACTAAAGACCCCCCTTTAGTCGCGGTTGGAGCCACCAACCGCGACTAAAGGTGAATTTCACCAGCCGAAGCGGCTGGAAGCGAAACCCTTTCGTCGCGGGTGGTGACTCCAATCGCGACTAAGGGAGGGGGTCTTTAGTCGAGGTTGGAGACACCAACCGCGACTAAAGGTGGTGCCCGCGCACGTGCGGTGCATCGGAAGTTTAGTCCCACCTCACCAAGCGAGAGGCAGCCGCACTGGTTTATAAGCCACGCTGCGGCTGCTCCCTCAAGCTCCTCTCTAAGCAGGCCTATCTGGGCCTATCGAACCTATGCGGCCCTATTGGGCCTACTGGGCCTTGCGGGCCTGCATCCTGGCCCAGGTTGGGTTTCTAGTCGTATGCAGGCCGTGGCGGCGCGGTAGGCGGCTTATTATTTATTTATTTTTCATTTTTTTTGTTTATTGCTTTATTTATTTTCTTTTGTTTCTGAGTTTTTTTGTGATTTATTGAGAGTTAATGAGTGAATATTTTTGCGTTAGGTCATAAAAATTATAAACTTTCTCTTAGTGGTAGTAGTTTTCCAATTCAAAAAGTTTAAATTTGAATTATTTGAAATTTGTGTGAATCACTAGTTTGTGAATAACTTTACTTTAAAAATAGATTTTCTAGTGATTCCTTTTTCTTCTGTTTAATATTATCGTGTTTTATCATTATATCCAACTTGGTAATTCTTAGGTTATTTAAAAAATGAAATGCTTTTGTAACAGGCGAGTTTTCGTCCGAAACCCTGATACTTCAAAAGAGATTGTCCATTTTGTACACGAAGTGCATCCAGTTTTTGCCGTAACCCTATCAACTTTTTAGCACATGCTATGTGGGTGAAATGATGATACCATGCCAACTTTCAACCTTTTTAGAGTTTATTTGAAGTACTTTTCAATTTCAGGGTTATTTTGCTGGAAAAAATCAGTAAGTGCATGAAAAATAGCAAATAAAGTTAGAAAGGGTTGAAAAGTGAGGATGTGGCTTTGAATGCTGCATTTAGAACACACAAAAAGTATGGAGTTCAAATAAGTTAAAAAATGAAATGCCTTTGTTACATGCGAGTTTTCGTCCGAAACCCTGATATACTTCGAAAGAGCTTGTCCATTTTGTACAGGAAGTGCATCCGGTTTTTTTCGTAACCCTCTCAACTATGACCACATGCTATGTGGGTGAAATGATGATACCGTGCCAAATTTCAACCTTTTGAGAGTTCATTTTAAGTTCTTTTCAATTTCAGGGTTATTTTGCTGAAAAAATCAATAAGTGCATGAAAAATAGCAAATCAAGTCACAAAGGGTTGAAAAATGATGATGTGGCTTTGAATGCTGCATTTTGAACACAAAAAAAGGATGGAGTTCAAATAAGTTAACAAAAATGAAATGCCATTGTAACAGGCTAGTTTTTGTCTGAAACCCTGATATACTTCGATAGAGATTGTCCATTTTGTACACAAAGTGCATCCAGCTTTTGTCGTAACCCTCTCAACTATGAGCACATGCTATGTGGGTGAAATGATGATACCATGCAAACTTTCAACCTTTTCAGAGTTCATTTGAAGTGCTTTTCAATTTTAGGGTTATTTTGCTGAAATAAAATGAGTAAGTGCATGAAAAATAGCAAATGAAGTCAGAAAGGATTGAAAATTGATGATGTGGCTTTGAAAGCTGCATTTTTAACACACAAAAAGTATGGAGTTCAAATAAGTTTTAAAAAATGAAATGTCTTTGTAACAGGCGAGTTTTCGTCCGAAATCTTGATACTTCGAAAGAGATTGTCCATTTTGTACACGAAGGGCATCCAGCTTTTGTCGTAACCCTCTCAACTTTTTATAACATGCTATGTGGGTGAAATGATGATACCATGCCAACTTTTAACCTTTTCGGAGTTCATTTGAAGTGCTTTTCAATTTCAGGGTTATTTTGCTGAAATAAAATAAGTAAGTGCATGAAAAATAGCAAATGAAGTCAGAAACAGTTGAAAATTGATGGTGTGGCTTTGAATGCTTCATTTTGAACACACAAAAAGTACGGAGTTCAAATAAGTTATAAACTATGAAATGCTTTTGTAACAGGCGAGTTTTCGTGCGAAACCCTGATCATTCGGAAGAGATTGTCCATTTTGTACACAAAGTGCATCAAGTTTTTGCCATAACCCTCTCAACTTTTTATAAAATTCTATGTGGGTGAAATGATGATACCATGCCAAATTTCAACCTTTTCAGAGTTCATTTGAAGTGTTTTTCAATTTCAGGGTTATTTTGTTGAAATAAAATCAGTAAGTGCATGAAAAATAGCAAATGAAGTCAGAAAGGGTTGAAAATTCATGATGTGACTTTGAATGCTGCATTTTGAACACACACAAAATATGGATTTCAAATAAGTTAAAAAAATGAAATGCCTTTATTAGTAGCAAGTTTTCGTCCGAAACCGTGATACTTCGAAAGAGATTGTCCATTTCGTACACGAAGTGCATCCAGTTTTTGTCGTAACCCTCTCAACTTTTTATAACATGCTATGTGGTTGAAATGATGATACCATGCCAACTTTCAACCTTTTCAGAGTTAATTTGAAGTGTTTTCCAATTTTAGGGTTATTTTGCTGAAATAAAATCAGTAAGTGCATGAAAAATAGCAAATGAAGTCAGAAAGGGTTGAAATTTGATGATGTGGCTTTGAATGCTTCATTTTTAACACACAAAAAGTACAGAGTTCAAATAAGTTAAAAAATATGAAATGCCTTTGTAACAGGCGAGTTTTTGTCCGGAACCCTCGTACTTTGAAAGAGATAGTCCATTTTGTAAACGAAGTGCATCGAGTTTTTGCCATAACCCTCTCAACTTTTTATAACATGCTATGTGGGTGAAATTATGATACCATGCCAACTTTCAACCTTTTTAGATTTCCTTTGAAGTAGTTTTCAATTTCACGGTTATTTTGCTAAAATAAAATCTATAAGTGCATGAAAAATAGCAAATGAAGTCAGAAAGGGTTGAAAATTGATGATCTGGCTTTGAATGCTGCATTTTGAACACACAAAAAGTATGGAGTTCAAATAAGTTAAAAAATGTAATGCCTTTGTAACAGACGAGTTTTCGTTCGAAACTCTAATACTTCGAATGAGATTGTCCATTTTGTACATGAAGTGCATCCAGTTTTTGCCGTAACCCTCTCAACTTTTTATAACATGCTATGTGGGTGAAATGATGATACTATGCCAACTTTTAACCTTTTTAGAGTTCATTTTATGTGCTTTTCAACATCAGGGTCATTTTGCTGAAAAAAAATCAATAAATGCATGAAAAATAGCAAATGATGTCAGAAAGGGTTGAAAAGTGATGATGTGGCTTTGAATGCTGCATTTTGAACACACATAGAATATGGAGTTCAAATAAGTTAACAAATGAAATGCCTTTGTAACAGGCAAGTTTTCGTGCGAAACACTGATACTTCGAAAGAGATTGTCCATTTTGTATATCAAGTGCATCCAGTTTTTGCCGTAACCCTCTGAACTTTTTATAACATGCTATGTGGGTGAAATGATGATACCATGCCAACTTTCAACCTTTTTAAAGTTCATTTGAAGTGCTTTTCAATTTCAGGGTTATTTTGGTGAAATAAAATCAGTAAGTGCATGAAAAATAATAAATGAAGTCAGAAAGGGCTGAAAATTGATGATATGGATTTGAATGCTGCATTTTGAACACACAAAAAGTATGGAGTTCAAATAAGTTAAAAAATGAAATGTCTTTGTAACAGGCGAGGTTTCATCCGAAACCGTGATACTTCGAAAGAGAATGTCCGTTTTGTACACGAAGAGCATCCAGTTTTTGCCGTAACCCTGTCAACTTTTTATAACATACTATGTGGGTGAAATGATGATACCATGCCAACTTTCAACCTTTTTTGAGTTCATTTGAAGTGCTTTCAATTTCAGGGTCATTTTGCTGAAATAAAATCACTAAGTGCATGAAAAATAGCAAATGAAGTCAGAAAGGGTTGAAAATTGATGATGTGGTTTTGAATGCTGAATTTTCAACACACAAAAAGTATGGAGTTCAAATAAGTTAAAAAAATGAATTGCCTTTGTAAGAGGCAAGTTTTCGTCCGGAACCCTGATACTTCGAAAGAGGTTGTCTATTTTGTACACGAAGTGCATCCAGTTTTTGCCGTAACCCTCTCAAATTTTTATAACATGCTATGTGGATTAAATGTTGATACCATGCCAACTTTCAACCTTTTCAGAGTTCATTTCAAGTGCTTTTCAATTTCAAGGTTATTTTGCTGAAATAAAATTAGTAAGTGCATGAAAAATAGCAAAGGAAATCAGAAAAGGTTGAAAATTGATGATGTGGCTTTGAATGCTGCATTTTGAACACACAATAAGTATGGAGTTCAAATAAGTTAAAAAATGAAATGCCTTTGTAACAGGCGAGTTTTCGTCTGAAACTCTAATACTTCGAATGAGATTGTCCATTTTGTACATGAAGTGCATCCAGTTTTTGCCGTAACCCTCTCAACATTTTATAAGATGCTATGTGGGTGAAATGATGATACCATGCCAACTTTTAACCTTTTCAGAGTTCATTTTAAGTGCTTTTCAATATCAGTGTCATTTTGCTGAAAAAATCAATAAATGCATGAAAAATAGTAAATGATGTCAGAAAGGGTTGAAAAGTGATGATGTGGCTTTGAATGATGCATTTTGAACACACACAAAATATGGAGTTCAAATAAGTTAAAAAAATGAAATGCCTTTGTAACACGCGAGTTTTCGTCCGAAACCCTGATACTTCGAAAGAGATTGTCCATTTTGTACACGAAGTGCATCCAGTTTTTGCCGTAACCCTCTCAACTTTTTATAACATGCTATGTGGGTGAAATGATGATACCAGGCAAACTTTTCAGCCGTTTTAGAGTTCATTTGAAGTGCTTTTCAATTTCAGGGTTATTTTGCTGAAGTAAAATCTATAAGTGCCTGAAAAATAGCAAATGAAGTCAGAAAGGGTTGAAAATTGATGATGTAGCTTTGAATGCTGCATTTTGAACACACAAAAAGTATGGAGTTCAAATAAGTTAAAAAAATGAAATGCCTTTATACAAGCGAGTTTTTGTCCGAAACCCTGATACTTCGAGGGAGATTGTCCATTTGGTACACGAAGTGCATCTAGTTTTTGCCGTAACCCTCTCAACTTTTTATAACATGCTATGTGGTGGAAATGATGATACCATGCCAACTTTCAACCTTTTCAGAGTTCATTTGAAGTGTTTTCCAATTTCAGGGTTATTTTGCTGAAATAAAATCAGTAAGTGCCTGAAAAATAGCAAATGAAGTCAGAAAGGGTTGAAATTTGATGATGTGGCTTTGAATGCTTCATTTTTAACACACAAAGAGTACGGAGTTCAAATAAGTTAAAAAAATATGAAATGCCTTTGTAACAGGCGAGTTTTCGTCCGAAACCCTGATACTTCGAAAGAGATTGTCCATTTTGTACATGAAGTGCATCCAGTTTTTGCCATAACCCTCTCAACTTTTTATAACATGCTATGTGGGTGAAATTATGATACCATGACAACTTTCAACCTTTTCAGAGTTCATTTGAAGTGCTTTTCAATTTCACAGTTATTTTGCTGGAAAAAAAAATCATTAAGTGCATTAAAAATAGCAAATGAAGTCAGAAAGGGTTGAAAACTGATGATGTGGCTTTGAATGCTGCATTTTGAACACACACAAAATATATAGTTCAAATAAGTTTAAAAAAATGAAATGCCTTTGTAATAGGCGATATTTCGTCCGAAACCCAAAACTTCGAAAGAGATTGTCCATTTTGTACACGAAGTGCATCATGTTTTTCCCGTAACCCGCTCAACTTTTTATAACACGCTATGTGGTTGAAATGATGACACCATGCCAACTTTCAACCTTTTCAGAGTTCATTTGAAGTGCTTTTCAATTTCTGTGTTATTTTGCTGAAATAAAATAAGTAAGTGCGTGAAAAATAGCAAATGAAGTCAAAAAGGGTTGAAAATTGATGATGTTGCTTTGAATGCTACATTTTGAACAGACAAAAAGTATGGAGTTAAAATAATTTAAAAAATGAAATGCCTTTGTAATAGGCGAGTTTTTGTCCGAAACCCTGATACTTCGAAAGAGATTGTCCATTTTGTACATGAAGTGCATCCAGTTTTTGCCGTAATCCTCTCAAATTTTTATAACATGCTATGTGGGTGAAATGATGATACCATGCCAACTTTTAACATTTTCAGAGTTCATTTTAAGTGATTTTCAATATCAGGGTCATTTTGCTGAAAAAATCAATAAATGCATGAAAAATAGCAAATGATGTCAGAAAGGGTTGAAATGTGATGTTCTGGCTTTGAATGCTGCATTTTGAACACACACAAAATATGGATTTCAAATAATTTAAGAAAATTAAATGCCTTTGTAACAGGCGAGTTTTCATCCGAAACCATGATACTTCGAAAGAGATTGTCCATTTTGTACACGAAGTGCATCCAGTTTTTGTCGTAACCCTCTCAAATTTTTATAACATGCTATGTGGGTGAAATGATGATACCATGCCAACTTTCAACCTTTTTAGAGTTCATTTGAAGTGCTTTTGAATTTCAGGGTTATTTTGCTAAAATAAAATCTATAAGTGCATGAAAAATAGCAAATGAAGTCAGAAAGGGTTGAAATTTGATTATGTGGCTTTGAATGCTGCATTTTGAACACACAAAAAGTATGGAGTTCAAATAAGTTAAAAATGAAATAACATAATAATTAGCAAAAATGAACATAGATGCACTTATGTAGGGAAAATTCTACCTGAAATTAGACTGGAATTCAGTTTGATTTGAGGTCAAATTTCCCCATATAAGGGCATCTATTTTTAATTTGGGAGGAACACAAGAAGGCAGAGAGGGGTGGGCTTATAAACCGGTTCGAGCGCCCCTCGCTTGGCGAGGTGGGACTAAACTCCCACCACAGCCATAACCAACCTTTAGTCCCGGTTGGTCGCTCCAACCATGACTAAAGGCTGTCATATAGTCGTGGTTGGAGCCACCAACCGGGACTAAAGGTTCCTGTGGGGCCATAGGCTGACGCCAGCCTGCCACCACACCTTTAGTGCCGGTTGGTGCTACCAACTGGGACTAAAGGTCCGTAACGAACCGGCACTAATGATCCTTGTCACGAACTGGCACTAATGATCACATTAGTGCCAGCTCAAAAGCCAACTGGAACTAATGATGCAAACAAAAGGTCGGTTTTCTACTAGTGATCTAATGCCGGATAGAGGAGACAGCTACATGAGCATTCCAGTCGATAACATCCTTCTATGGTTTTTCCAACCAACATTACTAAGCTTATACCATTCAATACATGCATCACCTTTATATATGCGTGCATATGCAGGATTATAGGTTTAGTCATTCAAGCATTGATCGATTTCTTTTATTGTATAGTACATCTATCCAGTGTCGATTACTGGTGTGGATTTTCAGGATCTCTTTATTTATGTCTCCTTTTATTCTTTCATATGATAAATTGCAGTAGTTTTTTTAAACAGTTGTTGTATATATATATATATTCAAATTACTCATCTCTGACATCAGTCAAACAAAAATGTCAAATCCTTAGTTTCAGAGTAAACAGTGGTCATCATAAACATGTGGCTATTTGGTGATTTGATGAAATAGTACTACTACTCGAATTTTTTACTATTGCAGCTGCAAAATAATCCTAACACTCCAATTTCCAAGTGCCGATTTCATGTATACGTGCAAAAGGACATCTTAGTTGGATATATTATGTTTCAGGTTCAAAGTAAGGTTAGATTAAATACCATGTAGTTTTCTTCACACAAATTATTGCGTACTCAACATCATCCTGTGTACATATGTTAGGCTGAAGTTGTCCTCAGTAATGCTTTTGCTCTATAAGAGCTAATAATTGTTGTTAGCAAAACAAATCATAGACTATTGCTTTTTTTTACATAGAAGGTGCATTTATTACGCTTTAAGACTGTTAATCATATATACGTAGTCAGTTTGGCCTTTTTCCAAATGACAGTTTCTACTCTAGTCGATATCCAACTATCTTATTTTCTATATGATTTATATTTCTTATTTTTCCGTTTTTGTATTGTTTTACTTTCCTGATCTGATTTGATGAGGTAACATGACAATGACCAAGAATTGAGGCTCATTTACTTTATAGTTAGCTATCAAGTAAAGACAGGACAAGTACTATTTGGATTCACCATCCTGATTATAGAGATTTTAAACTTCAATTGGATTGAATTCTAAAATATAATTAGTTTGGGGTCCATTAGGTTCAACATCTTTGTTTCACAAGTTCTGGAATGCTTACAAAAATAAAGGATCAACCAAAATTTTAGTTGACTTTATATGAAAAAAAATACCTAAAGGGGTAGTCATCATGAAGATTATATGATAACTACAATCGAAGTGGAACATGTTGACTTACACTGACAATATATCGCACTATAGAGAAAAATCCTATCTCACTAGACATGTATAGTATATTTAATATTGCCTAGAAAATGAATTTCTGCAACTAATTTAAAAGGTTAGGTTTTGAAGTTTAAATTTCATGTTAAGTAATTGAACAAATCCATTGAAATTTGGAGATAGTGGTAGAAAAATAGAGAAATGTCTAGCCCATGCAAGTGCACAAGTTGATGACTAGTAGTAGATAATCTAGATTGCTTTTGTCTTTCGCAAGCTTTTGTGCTGATTTGTGATCCAAAATTTGTTGTTGTTGTTGTGTTGTTGATAACTTTACTTTTGTGTTCGTGTTGTTGCCTTTTGCAGATCATGAGGTATGATGAAATGATATCATGGTTTGGCCTTTTGAAGAAACATATGTAAAAACTTGGCATCATGCCAATCTCCAGTACTTCCCATGCCAATCTCAAGTTCTGGTATTTCAACTTTAGTTTCACATGACATATTTCCCATGCCTTAATTTTTCTATTGTATGGTTACCGAGGTTGTTAGATGAAGTGATACTCCAATACCGACTATAATTTCAGTGATTCTGTTTTATATTCATTCCTTCATCTAGAAATTATTTTTAAGCTCAGAAAAAACATAAGTGGCAACAGTGAATATAGTTACAAGCTATGCAGGGCCTTCATTACTTGAATAACATAAGTGTTTGATACTCCCCAGTGTTCTCAATGTTTTCACACTGTGAAAAAAACTGAAACCATTACATACTAGATATATAAGAAAAATACTAACTAATAGTACCTACAGCAGGCTCTAACATCCAAACTATTATGACCTTAATGTGTTGATTTAAAATCTGAAACGAGAGCTTCATTAATTTGAGTTTCTGGTCATTTCAGGTCTTCCATAGATATATAGGTTGATGGAGGCTTGGTAGATCTACAAGCTGGTGAAGATTTGGAACACTTACATTTAAGTTGGTGGTTGTTTTGGTACATACAACATTGTATGCTCATTTTGGATGTGTGGCACACTTATAACATATGTACTTTTCCTTTGTGGCACAGTCCAGATATATGGCTATTCCATGCATGTATCTAAAAACATGTTTACTTGATATGTTATGTTTATCGAATGAAGTTTAAGGTATTTGATGAGGCCTACATGTAACTTCCATTGAAGTGTATGCATAAGTTGTGATCTGTCTTGACTGCATGAACAAAGTAAATGAATATTAAATTATACATGTTGCTAGAACAGTTTACTAGTGAAACTCCACGTTCTGGCATATAAACTGCCGGGTGAACATGTTTCTACCGGTAGGTACACTGTCCATAACAATAGTACCTACGCCACAACAAGTGTGCTGGGAGAAAAGAATCTGCCGGCAAACACATTGTGTAGGGCAGACAAACTGTCGGGAATATTCTAACTGCCTGGAGAAGTAATCACCGACAGTCGTTCTTGTGGAAGTTCTATCTGCCGGTAGGATCACACTCCCGGAAGTTTATCTGCCCTCTTACGAGATTTCTCATGGCAGATTACATGCTGTTGCATCCAGTCGTGGTGTAATGAATATTCTGTTTTGTATGCCCGAATCACTCATATATTGACTAGGGGCTGTCAGTATCTTCCATGCTAGGTGGGTTATTCTCACAATATGTGTTGATTTACTGTCATTCACGAGAAAGTGGCTGGTATTCAGGATGCCCAGTTCCATGGTCAAAAATCAAATCAAAATATAATGAAACAAAACTCCCCTAGGATTGTTGTTTGCATGGACGGTACCCGTGGATTCGGCTTGCCGTGGAGTGTGATTCATTGGTGGAGGGGGAGTAAAAACTTTACCATTCTGTTTGGGAACTGCCTGTAATGTATCTAGCATGGAAGATATCGAGATCTCTCGGTTGTTATGATGGCAATGGAAGCATACCGCTCAAAATTATTATTCATCTCTATTTAAAAAGCTCAAGCTCTAGCACCTCTGCAAATCAATGTTCCCTCTGCGAAGGGCCTATCTTATATTTCTAGTACTTACCTCTATACAAGAGTCATGGTGATATTCACCACTTCCTATATTTTGCCTTTTTCTCTTGGCAAGCGTCATGTGTTGGGGAATGATCTAGGCATATATGGCCATTCAAATATATTTGATCATGAATTATTGTTGTTAACAATTATCTATATGATAAATAAGTTGGGAGGCAAAACTTTAAGCTCGTATCTTTCTCTATGTTCGACGAATGTCATTTGCTCTAAAAATATGCTTTGAGTGTTAGCAATCATGAAGACTATATTATAGTTGAGTATGTGGAATTTGCTAAATCAAAGCTCTTACATAGACCCTTCCTGACAATAAGATGAATTGCATTTTTTGGTGAATGAAAGCATTGTTTGTTAGTTTTTAAGAAACTTTATGGTCTATACTTTAACACATGAATAGCTTGTTACTTCATCATGAGAAGTTTTATGAGATAAGCTATTTTTTATGATATATAATGATGCTAGAAAAAGTGTTCGGAACTATCATTAATCAAATTTATGCACTATGCTAGCATTCACACTTCATAAATTATTCGTTTTATCATTTACCTACTCGAGGACAAGCAGGAATTAAGCTTGGGGATGCTGATACGTCTCCAACGTATCTATAATTTATGAATTATTCATGCCATGTTTACAATAATTCTATATGAATTTGGTATGATTTTATTAGAACTAACCCGTACTGATGTTGTTTTTAGCAGAACTACCGTGGTGTTGTTTTTTGTGCAGAAATAAAAGTCCTTGGAATGGGCTGAAAATTTACGTAGCAATTTTTGGAAAATATAAAAAAATACTGGAGCGAAGAGCTGAGCCAGGAAGTGGACAAGGAGGCCACAATCCTGGTGGGCACTGACACCCCCTAGGACGCACCCCTGTGGCTTGTGGACTACTCGAGCACCCTCTTGACGTGAGACCAACGCCAAAAATTCCTATAAATACCAAAACCCCTAGAAAGAAACCTAGATCGGGAGTTGTGCCGCCGCAAGCCTCTGTAGCCACGAAAAAACAATCGGGAGCCCGTTCCGCCACCCTGATGGAGTGGGGAAACCATCACCGGAGTTCATCTTCATCATCCCGATGGTCCCCATGACAAGGAGGGAGTAGTTCACCCTCGGGGCTTAGTGTATGTACAAGTAGATATGTGTCGGATCTCTCTCTCTCTCTCTCGTGTTCTTGAGATGGCAAGATCTTGATGTACCGCAAGCTTTATTGATACAGATGAATCATATGGAGTTTTCCATTCTCTATCTTCTTGTGATGAATTGAGTTTTCCCTTTGAAGTTTTCTTATCGGATTGAGTCTTTAAGGATTTGAGAACACTTGATGTATGTCTTGCGATGGGATATCCGTGGTGACAATGGGATGTTCTATTGATCCACTTGATGTATGTTTTGGTGATCAACTTGTGGGTTCCGTGACCTTGGGAATCTATGCATAGGGGTTGGTACATGTTTTCGTCTTGAATCTCCGGTAGAAACTTTGGGGCACTCCTTGAAGTTCTTTGTGTTGGATTGAACATGATGAATCTGAAATTCTGTGATGCATATCATATAATCAAGCCCATGGGTACTCGTGGTGACATTGGAGTATCTAGGTGACATTAGGGTTTTGGTTGATGTGTATCTTAATGTGTTATTTCAGTATGAGCTCTAGGGCTGTTCATGACACTTATAGGGATAGCTCATAAGATTGATCGGAAAAGATAACGTTGAGGTGGTTTCGTACCCTACAATAATTTCTTCGTTTGTTCTCGCTATTTGTGACTTTGGAGTGAAGTCTTTGTCGCACTTGAGGGATTTATATATGATTCAACTATGTCAGTATGTTTGAGAGAACTTGCACTAGTGAAAGTATGAACCTTAGGCCTTGTTTCTAAACATTGCAATACCGTTCGTGCTAACTTTTATCATTAGATACCTTGCTGTTTTTATATTTTCAGATTACAAAAACCTTTATCTACCATCCACATTACACTTGCATCACCATCTCTTCGCTGAACTAGTGCACCTATACAATTTTCCATTATATTAGGTGTGTTGGGGACACAAGAGATTTCTTGTATTTGATTGCAAGGTTGTTTGAGAGAGACCATCTTCATCCTACACCTCCCACGTATTGATAAACCTTAGGTCATCCACTTGAGGGAAATTTGCTACTGTCCTACAAAACTCTGCGCTTGGAGACCCAACACGAGCTACAAGAATAAGGTTGCGTAGTAGACATCAATGTGGGTCCGCAAGAAGTTCTTGCGGGGTGACTCCGCCAATTAAATTCACTCACATTCATTATTGGCAAGAACTAGTTGCAATCAAAATCAACATTATGCAATAGTTCAAGGAGTCACACATTCCCTCTCAAGGGAGAAGGTAATAAACAAATCCATGGACATCATCACATATGCTTTGCACTCCATGTCCATATATATCGTTTTATTTTTCTCTTGTGTGTTGGGACTAACCCATGTAGGTGAGAAGAGTAAGAAACAACAAGGATACTCCCAACTCATGGTGATCTTCGTCAACCTTGATAATTCATCACTACATCACCTACATTAAGTCTTCATCGACAAAACCCAAGGTTA
Source organism: Hordeum marinum (assembly GCA_022496015.1). Taxonomy (NCBI): domain Eukaryota; kingdom Viridiplantae; phylum Streptophyta; class Magnoliopsida; order Poales; family Poaceae; genus Hordeum; species Hordeum marinum. Next base: position 267,109,729 of record CM039675.1, on the reverse strand, counting down.
GTTTATCCCTCTCAAGTGGGGATGTCACATCAAGGGGGAGCTTTACTCTAAGACATGAGTCAAAGCATCTCATAGAATGTGACAACATTAATAAGCTTTATGTAAAAGTGGTAACCCCACTCATGCTTAAACGATAAATATGACATATGATCAAGCATTCTTACTTGGCTCCTAAGTCAATATACTCATATATAGATGACTATGTCATCTCCAAAATGCTTGATAGATGTTAGTATGTATGTGCATGCTTTCCATGATTTCATTTGACATCTTATTCTGTGAGCATGTTGGTCTGCATATCTTTATCCATTCGAGGACATCCAATTGTTTCTATTTGGACTTTGATTTTGTTTTTGTTAATTGGATGGACAAGAATGCCTAGGACCCTTCTCTATCTATCTATGCTTTCTCGTATCATATTCTATTCATGCTGCATCACAAAATTTGAACCAGTACTTTTTGATCTCTCTGTGTGAGGAGCACTCGGAGTTCCGTGTAGACAAAGGACCGGACATTAAAACCTCCCAAGTGCATCTCAGTGGAACCAACCCAAAATTATCGGTCTCACCGAATGCCTAGGGTTGATCTGATTTTCACACTCGGTACCGATTCCATTTACTCGGTTACACCGAGTTTTCGTGTCATCTGACAGTTGAGGAACTCGGTGACACCAATAAATTAGAATCAACATCACCGATAGCCTTGGGTATATAAAGAGGTGGACCCAACTTTTGAAAGTTTTTCTCAATCGTCATCCCCTCCAAACCCCTAGCTGTCAAACAAAGACCCCTGGTCATCGCCTTCGTCTTCCCGAGCGCCTCTGCCATTGGAAGTCCATGCTGTCGATGGAATCTTCACCCCCATCGCCGCCGTAGCGACATTGTCATCGAATTAGGGTACGGTTTCGGCCCCTCTTGCACTCCTCCCTATGAATCTTGTGCATTAGGACTTTTCCATCGATAAGACAAAGTTTTAGATCGATGTATCCACTAGAAACTTCATTAGACTAGCGAGTGAACGATTTTTTTAGGGTTTGCCGTCCGCAACTTGAATCTCGGTGACACGAAAGCAAAAGAATCTCGGCATCACCGCTTCCCTTTCTAGGTCTACTGAGAACAACCTGGGTGAAACTGAGTGCCCATTTTCGGTGTCACCAAAAGTGGTGCCAATTTTCTGTTTAACAGGTTGTCTGTCTCGGTGGGTCCGAAAAGTTTGCATCGATAGTTCCGAAATTCACTTGGCAGAATGCAAATCTTGAGAAATTTTAGTTCAAATCTGTGAGAAAACCTTTTGAAATTGTGTGATGACTCAATCTATTATCTCCTCTATAATCTATTCACAGGATCATAGATGTTTGTATCAGAGGACAGTCAGAACAACCTCAAGGAGCTCAGTGTTGACACAGATCCAGGCACTAGTCCAAACAAGAGATCATCTTCTTTTGATGATGTGCCCAGTTCACCAGACCTTTCCAAGACAGCAACAAGGACTAGGAGGAATCTCAACTCAGAGGAAGAAGAATCTTATTTTTGCCTAATGTAGTTACTACAAAGGCTAAGCAGGACAAGGCTGAGAAGACTATCAGGAAGCCCACTATTGAGGCTACCTCTTACAAGAAGGTGGTCAGGGAGGAGTATGACCCCTTAGACACTATGAGAGCACCTGAGATCTCCAGAGGAACCATGATCATTGAGCCTCCCAAGAAATCCATGCCCAAGAAGGCTGGAGAGAAGAAGAAGACCAGAAAGAGGACAATTCATGTCACTGGCAGGCCTACCTCTATGTTTGAGGACCCACCAGAGGCTACTGCTAAGGAGGAGGAGGAAGAGCCAGCTACAAAGGCTCCTCCCAAGAAGAAAAATGAATTGATGTGATATTATATGCCTAGCCAAGCAGCTCCCAAGGGAAAGCCACTTGCATCCAAGAAGCCCTCTGCTCCTAAAACTAAGAGGTTCTCCAAAGAGATTATAGCTTCTAAGAAGAAGGAGGGATCTTCATCTAGAGATCCAGATCCAGAGGAGGCTGCTATGTCTACTTTGATGAAGCTGAGGCCACACCTTCCAAAGGAATAACACCATCCACTTGCTAGATGAGGACATAAATAAGAGGAAGGACCAAGGGCTGAGAGATTGGAGAGCTATTGATCCATATTCACAGAGGTGAAAGACTGCTATGGACTACATGTTCTATAAAAAGGAACAACAAGACTTCTATGTAACTATATTGCTTGACAAGAGCCCTACTGTGTGTGATATGAGGTATGTGGACTGGAAGTACATCAAGGACAATGAGGATTACTTCCCAAGTGTGCAAGACAACTTTCAATGCATTGGACTTGATAAGTTTGTTGGCAAGGAGTTCACAGCCTAGCATGATGAAATGATCATGCAATTGTACTCCACCGCTCATTTCTATGGAGATGGTAGAATTATGTGGATGACTGAAGGCACCAGGTATGAATCCACAGTTGATGAGTGGGCTGCCATCTTGGGAGTCCCAGAGGTGGAAGATGGTGATATTGATGTGTACTCTAAGCCCAAGGCAAGATGAAGAACAGGGACAAGGAGATTCCTGCTGCACATTTGAAGTCTCACAAGCTAGGATCTATCTATTTCCTCCAGGCTGGTCTATGAACGATCAACACTATCTTAAGGCACACCTTGTTGCCTAAGTTTGGAGATGAGAAGATGATCAGAAGATACTGCATAAACATGCTGCTCCATCTAGATCAACATACGAGATTTAGAGTGATGGACTTGATTGTGGAGACTGTGAAGAGGATTGTTGCTGATCAAAAGCACTCATGTTTCTATGCACCCTATATCCAGATGCTTATCAACTCTAAGTTGGAGAAGCACATCTTTGCGCTTGATCGACCACATCTACCACTCTTGTCAGAGCTCGACGACAACATTGTGGTGATGACCCCAGATTATCCCACATCAGCTACAGCCCAGGCATAGGCAGAGGCAGCCAAAGACACTAGTGCTCAGCCGCCCATGACTAGGAGTGAGAAGATGGATCTACTCATTAGCTCAATGCTCAGCATGAAGAAGGACATCACCAACATAGTGAAGAACCAAGAACGCCTTGCGAGGATTGTTGATGACAAGTTGCATAGTCTCAACAATAAGGTGGATGGTCTCACAATCACATTGAATGAGCTCAAGAAGGAAGTTGATGCAGTGCCTAGCCCTCACTCTACAGATGATGATGATGATGATGAGGATAGTGCACCTCTCAGGACAGAGACTCAGTTCAGGACTCAGGATAGGACTCCCATAGTGAAAGCTCTAGAGATGAGACCTTCTTCATCAGCACGAGCTACAGCCACATCAGCTCCCTCGGCTCCACCAGTTCCTCTAGTTGCTACACCAACTCCGTCCATGACATCAGCAAAAGTTTTTGCCGATGCCGTTCTCTTGACTCCAACTTCAGCTATCAAATGAGATTGTTGGATTTCGAGCTCCGGAAAACCCTAGAGGTTCAAACACAGGGGCGTGTGCGTAGATCCCCTACAGCTTCACCCTACCTAGCTCACTACTCGATGGCTACTACGGTGAACTCGCACGATGACGAGGAAGAAGATGAACAAGGTGGTTTACCCGTGTTTGGGCTGCTGGGAAGCGTAATACCCTACTCCTACTTTGCTGGATTGCCTCTCGGGGAGGTGAGGTGGATGAACTAGTAAAGTTGTTTCGAGCCTCACGGGGGAGCTCTAGTGGTGTTCTTGGATCTCCGCCTTGTCTTGTGCTCCTCGAGTGGTTATGTCAGGATCCCCCTCTATGGTGCGACCTAGCCTCTATATGTAGTAGTGGCCCGCGTCCTCTTCCGTTATCGCAATGTTGAGAAGGGATCCCACAATGGCCAAATTTGAAGGGGGACAGGAGTACATCCCCGCCTGTCCAAAGGTGGTATTCGCCTGCAAAGTAGCTGTCGATGATGTCGTGGTGGGCTTGGCGATGACATCTGCCCTGCAGGGCTTGTGGTCGTGGTCTTGTTGCACTGGAACGGAAACCTTTCGGAGGCACTTTGAGAACCCGCGTACATGCATGCTCACTTTGCAGCAAAGAGGAAACTGCATCGCCTGGCGCGCTAGCGCCCGCCTATGCTTGCCTACGTCAACTTTGACTCCTGAGGCCAGGTTCTGCATAGAGATCTCCACTGCTCCTGAGGGGGGGGGGCTTAAGAGGACCATCCTTGCTGGTCTTGGCGTCGTTCTTCCTCGCGAGCCTAGGGTCCTCGCGAGGGCCATGTCAGGGTCGACACAAGCTTGCCGACGTTGGGCCATGGTCGATGAGTGAGTACCCTATCGCCTCCCTCCTTAATCTTTTTGACCAGCGCTCTGTGCATGATCTTCTCCTTCTCCCAGGGTGCCTGCACCCAAGAAAATCAGGCTCGGCGAGCACCAAGAGGAGACGGACACGTTGCAGGCCCAGCTGGCGACCGTCGAAGTCTCCTTCGATGCCGCCCTCAAGGACAAAGTGGAGGCCAGGGTGGAGCTGGCGTTTCTCCAGGCACAGGTTAAGGAGGCAGCCGGCGTCATGTAGGCTGCCCAGGACGAGGCAGACCACACCAAGATGCTGGAGTCCCAGCGCTCTAAGTAGTGCCTCGACATCACCCACCGCACGACCGGTACAGTGAGCTGGTTCATCGAGGATGCCCTGCGCTGATGTGTGCGCACAGTGACAAGGGTTATCTCGACTTCTTTTGAAGGGTGGTGAAGGCGCTGGAGGCCGGCGTCTCCCGTGTGCACGTGGACAACAAGTCTGACGTGCGCGACCTCCTGGACCTCGCCCTAACGTTCGTCTTCTCCAACCTGGGCCGCCACGCCTCGCAGCTCGACCTCCGGCATGTCGTGGAGCAGGTGCTTGACGAGCTCCAGTGCCCTCTATGGGATGAGGTGCGCCCACACGCGGAGTCCCTGGTGGAGCGGTTCATCCAGGTGCCCGCCTCCAGTGGGGAGGATGATTCCGATGTCGAGGCGGGCGGCACCAACGACTCCTCTCTCCAGGGATCCTCTGTTTCCCTTTCGTGGTCCCTCTAATATTCTAAGAAAAACTTGCCCCTTGGAGGGCATTAGCCTTTTGCAGGTTACCTTTTCCCCCTTATCTTTCTTCTCGTGAACCGCCGATCCCTTGCTTGCTGCAACATGCCTTAGTTTCCTTGCGCGGGGCTCGGCGCTGCTGCTAACGTGGTTTGGTGATGACGACTGGCAAGGCCCGCGTGAGGCCTTTTCTCCTGAGGGGAGGCCCGCGACTGCCAAACCCCGGGTCCTCGGCATCACCGCCTGTCGAGGCCGAATTCCTCTCCTCGTGCCGTCTCTCCTGGCACCTGAGGCCGTACGAGATTTCAAGGTGGCATAACATAGACCGTCGTACTTAGCTTCTGGGCTGTTGACGATCTCGTGCGCCGCGAGGTGTGGCCAGGTTGCCTAGATAATCCATTATTCCACTTGGGGCGCTTCTTCCTTGCTTATGAGTGGGGCAGGTTGGGAGCCCTTTTGGCACTCTGTGTCTGTAGGCTCCAGTCCCGCACATTTCCCTACCACCGTAGTGTATGACTAGATGATCCGGACGCAACTAGGAGGTGAGACCTTGACTCCCTCGATGCCGATCGGATCACCAAGGACGACATCGAGGGGCGAGTGGCTATATGACAGGTAAGGCTCCTGGGGCGCATTGCTCAAGAGCCCCCTTTGACGCTCAAGCAACTCTACGTCGGCATGTCCTAGTCCCACACATTTCCCTACCACTGTAGTGTACGACCGGATCACCAAGTACGTAACTATGGGGCGAGTCCTGAGGAGGCCTATCCTTGCTGGTCTTGGCATCATTCTTCCTCGCAAGCCTGGGGTCCTCGCGAGGGCCTTGTCTTGAGCAGAGCCGCACTAGGCCATGTCTGGCTAACGAGGTGGGGCATGTCCTGGGCCGCAGGCAGGAAGGTCTAGGTACCCCGTTCCCAAAACACCGACATAGATCATCCCTAGAAGAGCGTTTAGTTCTATACCTTTGAACTTTTTGGTAACTTGTTGCCAAAGGGGTAGAAGTTGTATAGATCATTAGGGCATCGAGAGAGAGAGAGAGAGCGTTGGTTTTTATCACTTTTTGAAAAACATTTGATATATTTTGCTTTGGATGTGTTAAAAAATTTCAGTGTTTGATCATACACTTGATGTGTGTTGCTACTATTTCCTATCTTCATGATGCTCATAAGATGATCATTCACTTTGCTTAATTGTGTTGTGCTATGACATTCATTCTTATTATTCTCGCTCACCACCAAAATGTATGTGACATGGAAGAAGTGCCCCATGAACCTAATCGATTGTGCATTTGCATTCAAATGCAAATTCAAAATAATGCACAAATTTAGGGGGAGCTCTTGCTTATCACATACTTCTCAAAGCAACAATCATATTCATTGATTATATCATATGTCAAAGCTTTGATCTATATGTTGAAATCAATTACAAAAAGGGGGAGATTGAAAGCACATTTGCTCCCTTGGTGGTTTTGGTAATTAATAACAACATATATGCCATTGAACTAATATTTCAACTACGTATATTTCAGGGAAAGTTCAATGATGGGTTGGCAAAAGGATTGTGGAGAAACCCCTAGATGCAAGGATTTGGATTGGCAAAAGATGCAAGCAAAGAGGACTCTACATTTTACTTTGTGAGAAATCACTTTGAGTCCATAGAAAAAGCCAATACTATTAAAAGGGGATAAGGTATTGTTCGTGAACAAGATGCTCCACATGCACAAGTGATCGTCACCAAAACACCCACAAACTCTCCCACACATTCTGTCCAAGTCACTCATAAAAATCGGTGCAACCAACACTATCCACTCGGTACCACCGATTCCCAATATCCGACAAAACCCTGCCAAAGCCTAGCAAATCGGTGCAACCGATCCCACTTTGATGCCACCAAGTTCATCTGGCCAACTTTATGTTACCTCGATTCACAAAATCAGAAGCTCCAAGCTTTTGGATCAGCGTCACCGAGATTTGGGTTCTGACCGTTGGACACTTGATCGGTACCGCCGAGTTTTCTATATCGGTCTCACAGAGATTCAAAAGTTGCTACCTTTGGAGCAACTCGGTACCACCGAGATTCACACATCAGCGTCATCGTGTTGGTCACTTTAGGTGTAATGGCTAGATTTTTAGACATGCCTATATATACCCCTCCACCACCACTCACTCATAAGAGAAGCATTCAGAGTAGATCCCTACTTATCCTATCATATTTTCTGAGAGAGAGCCACCTACTCATCTGTTGAGATCATGCCATTCCATTCCAATCATATGAATCTTGAGCTCTAGCATCCCCAAGTTGCTTTCCACCCAATCAATCTCTTCCACCAAAGCCAAATCTGTGAGAGAGTGATTGAGTGTTAAGGAGTCTATCATTTTGAAGCACAAGAGCAAGGAGTTCATCGACATTATTGAGCCTATTACCTTTAGGAGGGTGGTGCCTCCTAGATTGGCTAGCTGTTGCCTGGGAGCCTCCTACTTCGTGTTGTGGAGTGAACCAAGAAGATTGTAAGGGCAAGGAGGTCGCCTACTTCATGAAGATCTACCCTGAGTTAGGCTAGTCCTCCATAGACGTAGGCCATCATGGTATATACAAGGTTGCTTCTTCGTGGAACCCTTCATGGGCAGAGCTCTTCGTGGACTCTCCAACCATTACCCTTCGTGGGTTGAAGTGTCCATAAACGTGAACGTACGATAGCACCACCTATTGGAACCATGGGAAAAATCTTCGTGTCTCCAAATTGTGTTTGATCTTCCTACCCTTCCTGTACTATTCATGCTTGTCTTTACTTTCCGTTGCTATACTTGTAGACATGCATGTGTATGGTGTGCTTTACTTTCTATCATTGTTAAAATCTGCCCACACTTAAAATTGTTAAAAGGTAGAATTTTTATTTGGTCAAGTAGTCTAATCACCCCCCTCTAGACATACCTTCCGATCCTACAAGGTCGCGCTTCTGAATCTGGTTCTCCATCTTGTCTTCTTCATCTTTTTGGAAGGTTTGCGCATAGGTCAGGTCTGTCATCAGCAGCTTCTCGCGAGCACCGGCTGATTCAATGTCTCTCTCCAAAGAGGCGAGCATGTATTCAATACTAGAAGTGGTGTCGTTGGCAGCGTCGAGATCTTGGCTCTTGGAGGGAAGCTGTGACTGCGCCTCTTCCCGAGTGGCTTTCTCTTTCCGCACTTCCTCCTTTAGGGCCTTGATATCCCTACTGGTCTCGGCAAGATCTTTCGTCAGCTTACTCAGTTGGGCCTCGAGAGTGGTCTTGGAGGCAGATGCAGCAGCAAGCTCGTTGGCCACTTTCTTCAGCTAGGCATAGGACTTCAAGGAGAGCACGTCGACAACATCCTGGTGGACGTCCTCTAGCTCTTTGGTGCATTGTTGAACACGGGCCTCCAACTCCTCGTCCTTGCCATGGAGAGTAGCTTCGAGAGCCTCTTCCCTAGAGGAGATTTTTGTCTCTCTGGTGTTCACAAGCGTTTCGCGCTCCACCGGTCGATCCTCCCAAGCTGCAACATCCTCCTTGGCCATGGAGAGCGTCTCATGCTGCCTCTTATGGGAATTTACCTACTGTTTGTACCACTCTCGCAGCTCATTCCCTTTGTCCCTCATCTGCTGGTCCACAAGCTCGGCCAAGTCACTTTGCTCCTTAACTGTCTCCCATTTGAGGTTGTACCTATTCTGCACATCCTTGAGCCCTGTCGCCATGGATTCCAAGAAAGCCAGATCCTTGGCGCTATCAGCACAACCGCCACCTTCTTTGACCCTCTGAGACAGTGGTGTCAGTACGCATATGATTTCCTCATCAATATTTGCGCCCATTGAGAAGGATGAGCCAGGATTTGTGCGACCAAGTTGAGCAGTGACCAGCACCAGTTTGCCCAGGGGAGATTGCAGGGCCGAGGCTAGAGGATAGCTCGGAGGAGAGGGTCCCATGGACTGAAAAGGAGTATTCTCCTCAATGAATGTATCCAGGCCAGATGCGCTGCCGGGGGCTGCTTTCATTCTTCTTGAGGATTCCAGAACCTCCCCAACAACTTGCCCGTGGCCCTCCGTGGCAGCAATCTTCATCGCCTCCCTAGTAGCATATTTCCCAATGACAGCCACTTCTTCTGCCAACTTAGGATCTTCAAGAAGCGAAGCTGCGGACAAGAGAAGTAAGCAGAAAATGGAAGTCGCGAATCAACAAGACACACGAGGAAAGAGAATAGGGGGGAAGAGAAAACACAAGCAAGTGGGTTACCCGATGGAGGTTGCTAAGGAGGGACATCCTCTTCTCCGGAAACATCCAGTGCCAGCGTGTGGACCGTCACCAGCTCTTCGGTGGCGACCTCAGCACGGGCAAACTCCTCGGTGGAGGCCCTTGCCGATGGTTCCTCCCCACGGGCGATGGTCGACGAGAGATATTGGAAAGATGACTCCCACTGGCGAGTACCTCCTTGATAGCTCTCTCCCATCTCCTTGACAGATGTGGGAAGATTCCCTTCATCATCCCCGCCAACGGACGAGATCCTGCCTAGGGTTTCACGAACAGGGTTGGACCGGGGGCTAGGAGCATGACTCTCCTCCACATCTCCTATTGGAGTCATGCCTGCCGTGGAACCTAGCCCTACCGTGGATTTGACCCGTTGGGCTCGTTGCGCAAGGGTCTCCCTATCCCTGTCAGATTTAGATATACGAGATCAGTCAAAGAAATCAAGGGTAGAAAACTTGGAGAAAGATTTTAATTGAGTAACTTACTCTGAAACGATGAGCATGGAGCCCATCTCTTATGACACAGGTAGTGGAGTTGATCTGCCCCTTTTCAAAGTTGAATGGGCAGGACTTGGTGGAGGGACTGGGACCTCCGGTAGGGGCGAACTTGGCAGAGAAGTTGGGCTTGCCGGGGGCTGGGGTCCACCCCCACAACCCTTTGTACCTTGGCGGGAGGAGACTTAGCCTAAGCAAGGTGGAGGGATTGGCGGCATGCTTCTTCGTGTCACCCTCCCCTGGTGGTCATCTTCTTCACCTTTTGGGTGCTCCGTAAATACACAAGGGCCACTGACTCATGGTTAACACGTTCGTGGAGGCGGTGCCCTAGCTTTGGAGCTTGAGGGACCATTTTGATCCCTTCTTCCTCCACCTCCGGCTCCTTAGCCTCCTTCGCCTCAACCCCTTCTTGGATTCCTGTTGCCGTGGCTTGGGAAGCCCTGGCCCTGGCAGATTCAAATCCGGCAGCCTCCTCCACAGCGTGCTTTCTGCTCCCCTCTTAAGAAGAATCATCATCCTCAGGCTCCTCCACTTCCTCGTCCCTGGACCCCATTTTCTTGGAGGCTCTGACCTTCTTGTCCTCTTCAATGCGAGCAGCAATGAATGCCTTCTCCACCCTGGTGGTTGCTACCTCTTGAGCTTGCGTTGGTTTTCCCTTGAAGAGGAAAGGGTCATGCAGCAAAATAGATAAGTATTTCCCTCAGTTGTTGAGAACCAAGGTATCAATCTAGTAGGAGGAACAAGCAAGTCACCAATGGATGCACCTACACAAACAATCAAACTCTCGCACCCAACGCTATAAAGGGGTTGTCAATCCCTTCACGATTATTTGCAAGGATTAGATCCGATAGAGATAGATGTAAATGAGAACGGAAAGTAAAAGGTAAATAAATTGCAGCAAAGTATTTTTGGTATTTTTGGTTTATAGATCTAAAAATATATTATGGGAAGTAGACCCGGGGGCCATAGATTTCACTAGAGGCTTCCCTCTTGAAGGAAAATAGCATTGTGGGTAAACAAATTACTGTCAATTAATTGATAGAAAAGTGAATAATCATGTAGTTATCCAAGGCAATGATCATGCATATAGGCATCATGCCTATGTTAAGTAGACCGAAACGATTTTGCATCTACTACTATTACTCCACACATCGAACGACTCCTGCCCGCATCTAGAGTATTAAGTTCATGGAGAACAGAGTAACACATTAAGAAAGACAACATGATGTAGAGGGATAAATTCAAGCTATATGATGAAAACCTCATCTTGTTACCCTTGATGGAAACAATACAATACATGCCTCGCTACCCCTACTATGTCACTGTGTGAGGACACCGCAAGATTGAACCCAAAACCAAGCACTTCTCCCATTGCAAGAATTACTAATCTAGTTGGCCAAACAAAGCCAATAACCCGAAGAGACTTACAAGGATATGAAATCATGCATATAAGAATTCAGAGAAGATTGAAATAAGATTCATGGATAATCTGAACATAAACTCACAATTCATCGGATCTTGACAAACACACCACAAAATAGGATTACATAGGATAGATCCCCATGAAGATCATGACGAAGGTGGTATTGAAGATCAAAGAGAGACAAGAAGCCATCTAGCTACTAGCTATGGACCCGTAGGTCTATGGTGGACTACTCACGCATCATAGGAGGGGCAATGGAGTTGATGTAGATGCCCTCCGTGATCGAAACCCCCTCCGGCAGATTACTGGAAACGGCTCCAAGATTGGACTCTCGGAACGGAGGCTTCTAGCAGTAGAAAAGTATTTGCGTGTCTTGTTTTGGTGTTGGGGGAATATTTGGGTATTTATATGATGAATAATAGGGTTAGGAGACCTGCCAGGAGACGACAAGCTTGCTAGGCGCGGCCATGGGGTGGCCGCGCATACCGGGCTTGTGACCTCCTGGCAGGTGCCCTGGCGTGCACTCCAAGCCTGGTTGATTTGTTTCCTTCCAGAAAAAAATCATTCGGAAGATTTTATCCCCTTTGGACTCCGTTAATATTCCATATCTCCAAAACTCAAAAACATGAAAAAAATAGAAACTGGCACTATGCTCTAGGTTAACAGGTTAGTCCCAAAAATAATATAAAATAGCATATTAATGCATATAAATCATCCAAAACAGATAATATAATAGCATGCCATCATGAAAAATCATAGATACATTGGAGATGTATCAGTGGTTGGTGCAGTCAGATTGTCCTCCACCTTGGAAGCTCTTTCTTCCAAGCAGGATACCCACTCCATCTCGTCATCCAGGGTAGGCAGCCCCCAATTGGGCATGACCTCGGAGACGTTGCAGTTGGGCATCCATTGCAAAATGTGGTTCCGGACAGAATTGAGGTGCAGGGGACCAACTCCTGCCGGCAAATGGAATGGCACAAGGTGCCCGAACAGCTGCTCGCGCAACCAACTATGGTCATAAACCATCAGGTTGTTGACGGGGCCTGGGTACAATCCCATCCAGTCGGCAGGACCATTGTACTCCCATGCAAACCTGTCCCTCCTCTGTAGCGTTGCAATGTGGCGCATGAGGAAGTCGCCCCCCTCATGTTCGATGGTCAGCCCGGCAACTTTCAGATGGACGATCCTGTTCAGCACCAGGCGGGGCTTCTCGTTGATGAGGCTCAACTTGCTCCTATTGCTTCCACGCATGACGCATCCGGTCTGCATCGAGCAGAACTCGTGGACTTTTTCATCCTTGATCCATCACCACTCGCCCCTTCATTCTTCCCATTTTCCGTGATGCTGGCCAGGGAGATAATCCTAGTCTTCCCTCTTGCATCGAGGAATCCAGCATATGTTCCCTGAGCGGTGGGATTTGCCTTCTATCTGGGGGATGAAGAAGTGTCTGAACAAATCCACATTGGGGGCAACTCCAACAAAGTTCTTGCACGGATGGGCGAAGATCGCCATGCACGCCATTGCATTGAGCATGAAATCAAAGAGGTGGAATCCATACACTGCCATCATAGCACGGAAGAAACCAAAGAAGGGGGAGAGACCACAGATAAAGTACACACAGAAGAAGCGGCACAAATCTGATGGTGTCTTTCTTTGGAGCTGTCCAACAGAACCACAAGCGCTCGATGCCCCTTCGCCTTGCGATCTAGGCATTGTCGTCTAGGTTAGACAGCGAGATAACCACATCTTTATGTCGCTACCTCTCCAGCTCCTTTGCTTTCTTCTTCATCTCTTTAGCCACTTGGTCCGCCGGTGCAGTCGTCTGCTTCCCCTTCATAGCGCGTGTCTTTCACCCCATCTCTCGGGCTCTCAAAGGTGACGGAGGATCCAACAATGCTCAAGGCACAGGTGGTGATGACATAAGTAGTTTATTAACTTGAGGATGATGATGAAGGATTGAGAAACAACCGCGAATGAGCAGTGCCCCTATGTGTTACCCTTTTTATTTCGGAATCTGCGTGCGGGTTGGCTCTTCGCAGCTTTTTTTGGAAAAATGCCATTTCTTTTACTGGCAGTTTTACTCCAATAGCTACTATTCCATGACCCCATGACCTATGGTAATTACGCGGAGTGGACGTGGGATGCGAAGGCAGCATTTCTTCGATGCATGTCCATGCACTATTTGGGGCCTAACCAACGATGTCAAGCGACACATATGGCTAAGGCCCGAGGGCTTCTGTGAGGGTACAAAAAAGGGGTGCTTATTTCCCCTGACTTGTGTACGAACGATAAGCTTCCGGCCCAATGGCCTGAGCCTACTGGGGAAAGGTACTACCACAACAAACCAGCATTCAAGACCTAGACTCCGACGGAAGCGAAGTGAGCCACGCTGGCTAAGAAATGCTAGAAAGGTCGATGCAACGACCTAGAATGGGCTCGGACCGCGCTAGTCACGTCCCCGGTGCCTGCCGGGGACCGAGGCGCACACATCTTCAGGAAGACCCGATAAGCCAACCCCCGGCAGGTGCGAGACGATCGGCTATTGCTCCACCGCATCGCAACGCCGGTCACTTGTCGATGCAGTGTCAAGGCCCCAGGTGGTTAAGTGGCTCTTGCTAAGCACGTGGCGACTCGCTGGAAGACAGATTATGCTCCCTTGACACCCGTCAAGAGGCGTGGCAAGATGTGGTGCAATGGTTAGCTAAAGCGGTTGTAGAAGTCTGCCGGGAATGCACCCCCGCATGCCATGTAGACTAGCATTTATGGCATTCTATCTTGACTGCTAGATTTAGGTATGATAGGACTAGTAGCTATCTAATAACTATGTAATGTCTGTTTTGCCACTGTGGTTACCCCTTGAGCTACAAAAGAAGGCCCAACGCAACCTAGCTAAATATTTGGACCTTTGGACACTTGTACTCACGTAGAGGCTATCCCAAAGGCAACCCTTGCCTGATTTGAGCGCTGCGTGTGTTTCGTGCTCCTCTAATCAATCCGTCATAGCAGGCGTAGGGCTTTATGCTTCCCAGCAGCTCGAACCTGGGTAAAACACCAGCGTCTCATCGTGATGCTGCCTCACTAGCTCCGCTCTTTGTGCAACGTGACCTCACCCCTGCCGAACCACAAAGTGGCCCTTGGCCCCATAGGTGATCGAGTCCATCGAGACCCAAGAGGGATGCTGATACGTCTCCAACGTATCTATAACTTTTGCTTGTTCCATGCTGTTATATTATCAATCTTGGATGTTTTACAATCGTTTTATAGCAACATTATATCATTTTTTGGGACTAACCTATTGACATAGTGCCAAAGTGCCAGTTAATGTTTTTTCTTGTTTTTTTACTTCGTAGAAAATCAGTACCAAACAAAGCCCAAACGTCCTGAAAATTTTTGGACACTTTTTTGGACCAGAAGACAACAGATGGGGGAAACACCTACCAGAGAGGAGGCCCGAGGTGGGGAACACCCGCCAAGGCACGCTAGAGGCCCATGACATGGCTTGGTGGGTGGTGCCCACCTCGGGACCCCCCTCCACCGACTATCGACCCTATAAATTCACAAATAATCGGAAAACCCTAGGGGAGTCAACGAAACACAATTCCAGCCACCGCAAGTTCCAGAACCTCGAGATCCTATCTAACACAATCACAGAGGGGATCATCTTCATCATAGGTGCCTCTTCGAGTAGGTTTGAAGTAAAGCCTTTGGGGAAAAAAGATCCACCCAATTTGAGGACTTGCAATGCAAACCTCAACTCAGGTTTTAAAAAAAAACCTAATTTGAATAAATCCTTTTTGGTCAAAATAATATTTGATAAAAATAGTTTTGGGCACTATTCACATGGAATGATCATTGGGCAAGAGGTTTGGGTCAAGGAAGATGAAAATGGAGAGGGATAGAATCTAAGAGTGCCATACACCACAACCAAACAAGCAACCAAGCACCAATTCAAACAAGCACAAGCACTGAAAAAGTTTTAATTGTTTCCAATTTTTTTTGTAAATTCAAGCATAACAAGGTGGTACAAACATAGGGTGTGACACCGGGCATCTTCGCCAACTCCTCGTCACGCCTCGATAGGAAGGGCACGAGCATGGCCCGGGCAAGACGCTGGAACATGACTCCAGCATTTGCCAGGCCGAAGGGCATGCAGATGTAGTTGTTCGGGTAAGCCCACCCATGGTCGGTACGTGCCAGCCAAAAACGGCCCTGGCACGAGGCCCTGTTGATGGTGAGCGCATTGACGTAGACGCACGGCCGATCGACCAGGCCGACGATGTGGATAGCGACTAGTGGTGCAGGGCAACCCCTTCCTTGCCCGGTCTGTGCCTCCTGAAGTTCCTTGATCGCCTTGATGACCGACTCTCATGATCTTGGAGCCTCGTGCCGTGCCCCTTGTTTTGCCAGTCACACGTTAGGACGTGCCTTGAGAGTGTGACCGAACGCCTCCCTTGTTTGACCGGTCAAGCAGGGTGCCTTCCGGGCGGAAGCCCTTGAGCCTGACCCAAGGGGGGCGCCGGGCGTGCCTTCCTATGCGACGGAAGGGGTGGTCCCGTCCCCGAATGGAGAGTGCGAGGCTCCTCCCTTGGAGGTTCCAGACCCCTGGCGCTCCACAAGGGTGAGCTACTTCTTCGCCCTGTGTTCATCTTCGCGTGGCGCGGCGTCCTCCTTGTTGTTCGAACATTCGACCACAGTTGCACGGTAAGCATGGTCGAGGTAGTAGACGGCATCCTTCTCATCACACGAGACGGTGATGACGCCGCCACTCCCCGACACCTTGAGGACATTGTAGCCACGATGGGTCGCAGCCATGAACTTTGCGAGGGCCGGGTATCCAAGGATGGCATTGTATCGGAGGTGGAGGTGGGCGACGTCGAAGACGATGATCTCGGTGCGGTAGTTCTTGCGCCCACCGAAAGTGATGGGCAGGCGTACTTTCCGAATGGGAAGTGTGGAGCCGGCAGTGACTCCTAAGAAGGGCTTGGTCAGCCTAAGATGGTCGTACGATACTTGGAGTGTCTCGAAGGTCTCTATGGAGAGCACATTGGGCCGGCTCCATTGTCGATGAGGATCTTGGTGACGAGGATGTTGCGGATGGTCGGGGTGCACAGCATGGGGAGCTTGTCGGCCATGGCTGAGCACTTGAGCTGATCCCTCAAGTCAAAGGTGATGGCAGTCTTGGACCACTTGAGGTGCGCATGGCCTCGGGCTTTGGGAGTGCTACGTTCACCTCCCACACGAACTGCTTGAGGACGCAGTTGGAGGCCGGGGCCTGAGCGCCGCCTAGGATGCAGGCCATGGCCTTGATCTCCTGGAAGCCCCTAGCCCCGTCGTCCTGACTGTCCTCTTCCTGCAGGCCGGACTCACGAGGGCGAGCCTCGCAAGCCTGGACGCGTCGCGACACCTTTGGAGGGTCATCGCGCCAGCGGTCCTCCTGATCCTGATCCCACCAATGGTCTTCGTGAGGCTGATCGCGCCACCCCTAGCGCTGGTCCCTGTTGTCCCAACGGTCTCTGCTGCGGCCTCTACCGCGTCCAAAGCCATGGTCGGTGCGTCCAAGGCGTCGGCCAAAGTGTTCGGCGCAAACCAGCGTGAGCTCCTTGCAGTTGGAAGTGTCGTGGCCGTGGGTGCCATAGAAGATGCAGGTTGGTCTTCCCCTGCAGGGTGCTCCTCGCCTCGGCCGCGCTTTGGCTTAGGCTCGGCCACAAGTACCATCGGGGCCTTGCGCTTTGCCTCCTTGGCCTTGGTCTTCTTCTCCCCAGGCTCTGCTGTCGGAAGCTCACGGAGAGACAGACAACCTTCTTTAGCCTTGGTGCACCTGTTTGCCAGGTTGAACATCTCCAGGGCAGAGCTCAGCTCATCGTTCATGGTGACCTCTTCTTTCATCTTGGTGTCCGTAACACCGTCAGTGAAAGCAGAGACGATGGCCTCGTCCAATGCCTTCGGGATCTTGAGTCGCGTGGTGGTGAAGCGTTGTATATACTTGTGCAGGGTTTCCCAATCCTATTGCTTCACATGCCGCAGGTCGTGCACGGTGGGCGCGTAGTCATGAATACCTTGGAAGTTGGTGACAAAGCGTTTGCGCAGGTCTTCCCAGGAGGTAATGGAGTCCACCAGGTGGTTGAGGAACTAGGAGAGTGCGCCTCCCTTGAGCACCATGGGAAACCAGCATGTCATGACCTTGTTGTCTCCGCCGGTAGCCCGGACGCTTAGCGAGTAGAGTTGTAGGAACTCGGCAGGGTTTGTAGTACCATAGTAGAGAGGCGGTAGATCGGGTTCGAATTTGTAGGGCCATGTAGTTGGATGGAGCTTTGGTGCGATGGCGAGGCAGCCCACCGGATCGATGGGTGCTGCTGCACGTCCGGGTGGGACCCGATGTTGACGCTCCTGAGGGGCCGCCACGAGCGGTGCCCGGTCACGACGTTCATTTGGCAACGGGGGGAGCGCGTGTACATCAACACGCAGTCGGGGTACCACCTTGCTTGCGGCCCGCGGGGTCAGTCATGCGGGCGCGCTTCGCGCCTAGGCTCGGAGTCGATATCGCGATGCGGAGGAGGTGGAGGCACATCATGGGCCCCGTCGTCCGCCACTGAGGGATGGGGTCAGAGTGAGTAGGAGAGGGCCGAAGCATCGCCGGCAGCGCTGACAAGCTATTCGATGTGCCGAAGCCAGTCGTCATAGCGGTCAGGGGCGGGACGGTAGCGGAGCAGCTCGTTCGCCATGACAAGTGTGCACGAACCGCGTGCCGGCTTGGGTCAGATGTGGGAGGACGACCCGGTCGCTAGTACAATGGACGGAGTGGCGGTGCGGCCGTCGCGTTGCGTGGTGGGAGGCTGGGAGGAGTCTTGCTATTCGTGAACTTCCGCGCCCGTGGCAGCATTGGCTGTAGGCGAAGGGATACGACGAGCGCCGACACGGCCCACGGGTGCGGTTGGGCGACGCGGGCAGCTCAGCGCTCGGTGCGGGCTTGGCGGGCATCGGCCATCGGAGCGGCGAGGTGGAAGAAGATCTTGGCTTGAGGAAGACTTCGATGCGCCCCCTACCTGGTGCGCCGAATGTTGGATTTCGGGCTCCGCAAAACCCTTAAGGTTCGAATACAAGGGCATGTGCGAAGGTTTTCTGCGGCCTCACCAACCTAGCTCGCTAATCGATGGTCACTACGGTGAACTTGCTCGATGACGAGGAAGAAGATGAACACGACAGTTTACCCAGGTTCGGGCCATTGTGAAGCGTATTATCCTACTCCTACTTTGTTGGATTGCCTCTCGTGGAGGTTTGGGTGGATGAACTAGTATAGTGGTCTTGAGCCTCGCGAGGGCTCTCAAGAGGTGTTCTTGGCTCTCTGCCTTGTGGTGGTGCGTCGAGCGGCTAAGTGTTGGATCAGATCCCCTCTACGGTGTGGCCTAGGTTCTATATATAGAGGTGGCCCGGTCCTCTTCCCTTATCACAATGGCGGGAAGGGATCCCACAACGGCAAATTTTGAAGGGGGACAGGAGTACATCTGCGCCCTTTCCAAAGGTGCTGTTCGCCTGCAAAGTAGTTGTTAGTGATGCAGTGGTGGGCTTGGCTATGTCATCCATCCTACGGGGCTCATGGTCGTGGTATTGTTGCACCGGAAGGGAGGCCTTTGGGCGGCGCTTTGGGAACTCGCGTACGTCCTTGCTCCATTTTCACCAAAGAGGAGCCTGTGCTGCCTGGCGTGCTGGCGCTCGCCTGTCCTTCCTTGCATCA
Organism: Hordeum marinum; assembly: GCA_022496015.1. NCBI lineage: Eukaryota > Viridiplantae > Streptophyta > Magnoliopsida > Poales > Poaceae > Hordeum > Hordeum marinum. Next base: position 267,090,774 of record CM039675.1, on the reverse strand, counting down.
CCTTTGACTCCTAAGGCCGGGCTCTACATAGAGACCTCCGTCGCTCAGGAGGGGGTTTGAGGAGGCCCATCCTTGCTAGGCTTGATGCCCTTCTCCCTAGAGATCCCAGGGTCCTCGCGAGGGCCTTGTCTTGAGTAATACCGCACCAGGCCGTGCCTGGCTGACAAGTGGGCCATGCCCTGGGCCGCAGGCACGCAGGACTGGGTACCCAGGTTCCCACAATGCAGACATGGATGACGATGGCCCAAACTTACAAAATTTTCATGTCAACACTATGGACCTTTTTCATGTAGAGCCCTTCTTTATTTGAAGCCATCTTAACTATGTTTGCTTGCATGCCAAAATCTGGTGTCAACACATGCCCCCCTGTTCTTTGGCAAAGCTTGTGAGCTGAAAAATAATTTTCATCATGTTTGCTATAAGGACGATGTCAACACTCCATCGGCCATTTCATACGTTCTTAGGACGATAAGTTTATATTGGCCATTTTATTTCTTACGATATTTGTGTATTGGTCATTGCTTTCTTGAATTTTGATGCAAAAGGGTGAAACCTGCTCGATTTACTTAATCCAAAAATATACTTCCATAGATATGCATGTAAAAGTCATCCTCCAAACTATATTTTTCACCCTTCCCCTAGGATTTTGCAGATAATCAACAATGAACTTTCTGATATCCTTTCTTTCATCTGCATAAAAATTTCATTAGTGGCCGAAGCGGTGGGCTTTAGTTCATCCTTACCTATTTCTACGACGCTAAGCATCGGCTATTGATCAATCCTTGTTATGCCAATGTTCTCCAATTGCCATGTCTAGATATATGAACATTTGTAAAGACACCCAAGGAGATAAAACATGCCTCAAGATAAATTATAAGAGATTCGTGGAGACTTTGAGAAGTATTTGATATTTGTTGCAACACTACTGATGAATCACTGAAAGCCTCAATATCTATAGCACCTATAGCAAGTAAAAGTTCCTATCCGAATAACAATTCATATTCGGCTTGGTTGTTTGTGCATAAACATTTTGAGCAGCATCAGGCTCCACAAAATAGCACCATAAGGAGATATAGGAACAATTTTGGCGTTCTAGGAAAGGGGATACCCAGTCCTGCCTGCCTGTGGCCCAGGACATGGCCCACGTCGTAAGCCGGGCGTGGCCTAGCATGGCTCTACTCAAAACAAGGCCCTCGCGAGGACCCTGGGCTCTCGAGGAAGAGCGACACCAAGACCATCAAGGATGGGCCTCCTCAGGCCCCCTCCTAAGCGGCGAAGATCCCTATGCAGAGCTCGGCCTCAGGAGTCAAAGGTGACGCAAGGAAGGAATACCAGGCGCCAGTCCGCCAGGCGGTGAAGTTTCCCCTTTGGTGCAAAGGGAGCAAGGACGTACGCGGGTTCCCAAAGCGCCGCCCAAGGGTTTCCATTCCGGTGCAACAAGACCATGGCCATGAGCCCCGCAAGGCGGATTTCATCGCCGAGCCCACCACTTCATCAGTGACAGCCACTTTGCAGGCGAAGACCACCTTTGGACAGGGGCAGGAGTACTCCTATCCCCCTTCAAATTTGCCTGTTAAAATTTGGCCGTTCTGGGATCCCTTCCCGCCATTGTGATAAGGGAAGAGGACCCGGGCCGCTGCTATATATAGAGGCTAGGCCACACCGTAAAGGGGATCGAATCCAACACTTAGCCACTCGACAAACCACCACAAGGTAGAGAGCCAAGAACACCACTTGGGCGCCTTGCGATGCTTGAGCCCATTGTACTAGTTCATCCACCATACCTCCACGAGAGGCAATCCACCAAAGCAGGAGTAGGGTATTACACCTCACAGTGGCCCGAACCTGGTAAACTGCCATGTTCACCTTCTTCCTCGTCATCATGCGAGTTTGCCGCAATAACCATCGAGTAGCGATCTAGGTTGGGCGAGGTTGCAGGGGACCTTCGCACATGCCCCTTTGTTCGAGCCTTGAGGGTTTTGTGGATCCCGAAATTTGACATTTGGCGCGTGAGGTAGGGGCATGTCGGAGTGTTCTTCAAGTCTTGCTATTCCCCCGCTCGACCACTCCAAGGAACGACGCCCAACATGCTTCCCCCGGCCGCGACTGACCTGTTTCCGTCGACCCCACCGCCACCGCTGGAGACCCACGCCTGAGCAACATAGTGCAAAGCGGGAAATATCAGGCCACTAGCATTGCCGCTGCCGTCGCAGCCCCTCGCGCCGCCAAAGCACACGGCAAGCGGGCAACACCTTCAACATCCGCAACATGCCTCCCCTATGTGGGGGACCTCGATGCGCATGATGCCTTGCTGCTTGCAAGCAAGAGGCTCCTCCACCGCCCGATGCACAGGGGCTTCGACACATGGGCTGATCACGTCATGAAGCTGGTTGCCGTCCCGCGGAGGGCGAAGGATCGTCACTATTCTCTGGGTGCTGGGGGCTCGTTTGTTGCGCTTGTTCCCCAGCCCGCCAACGGCACGCCCTCTTGAGCCCTGAGCGAGCATGGGAGGGGCCCGCCGCATGCCGTGCTCCTTTCCCTTAGAATTCCGATAACTGATTTCGGGGTGCAGCCTGGCCACGAAGATCGAGCTCACGAAGGAAACAACGAGGCACTGCACGCGTGCACCAACGTGCGCCCCTGCGACCCAGTGGATCTTCAACAACCCGGATTGACCAGGCGAGAGCGCGACACCCTGTGCAGGGAACAAATGGCGCAGGCGTCCGGGCAAACAAGCAACAATGATGAAGGTGTGTTGGATCATCGAGGAAGCAACCCACGTCAGGAGGCGCGCGGCCCACTCGGTGGCGGTGGCAGTGATAAGAAACTTCGTTGTGAGCTCGAAGCAGGAGGTTCTGCGGGCTGCGTGCGAAGGGCAGCGCCCCACCGCCGCTTGGAGGGACCGTCCCTGGCGTCCCCCTGGACGGTTCAGGAGGATAACCGAGCCGTTATGTGGAGCCCTACGTACCATGGCACATCTTGCCGAAGGAGACCAGCCCGGATCAGGCACCTACCGCAGGCGCCAGCGCCCCCCAGGATAGGGGAAGCCCCGGACGTCCTCCCTGAACCAGGCTTGGGGGCTTCCCCTGATGAAGCACCAAGTTTGGACAACACTAGTGGGAGAGAAAGGACAGACGTCACTGGGCCCGTGGGGGCACGGCGTGAGCGATCGCCCCTGCAAGCAAGCATCACCGAGCTGAACCCCGGGGTTTCAAGGATGATGACATGGGGGGAGAGGGAGCAAGACGCAGGTAACGCGGGCCACCTGCGACAACTGGAACACCGACGCAACCTTGGGAGGCTGGGCCTCACGAGGCCCTCGAGGTAATGCACGATCACCGCTCAAATGCCTCATGAGGCGGCTTCATCGACAAAACACCCTTATGGCTGCGTCGGATGTAGTGTACTCATGTTTGGGCCACGGGAGCGCAATCCTGCGGCTACGCGGGGGAAAATGCATTCGGGTTTAGGTCATAAGGGCACGCAACCGGGCAGAAATGCACAACATGGCTCTTGATATAGTTGGGAGCAACCAGGCCGGGCGCCCAGGGGCTTGCCCAACTAACTACGACCATGACACTCTCACGTAATAATGAGTGGGTTGTATACGCCCGGAGCCCCCCAAGGACGCGGAGGGGTTCCTCCCATGCAATGTGGCAGCCCCATGCTCCGCGCTGGCGGAGAAGTCAACACTGCCCATCAATGGCTATGCCCATGCAATGTGGATGCCCTAAACACAATGTTGGGGGAAGACGAAGACTAGCCTGGTTGTCGGACGTGACATTTTCTTGCTTCTTTTTGCGTTCAAATTGCCGCTTTTTGGATTGAAGTTCGAAGAGTTTAGAGTTCTACATTTCAAAATAAAAAGGGGGCGGGGTATTTTCTGTCATTGCACACTCTTTTTTACCAATCTTGAGTTCTCTTTCTTCTGAATTGGTGTTTTGTGAGAGGCCGCATGTTACGGCCCTCTCCGGGCACCTCGGACCGGGATAGCGAGGCCCTGTCGCCTCAGGCACTTGCATCTTTTGGCAGCCAACCCCTGCTCGGGGGCTCCGACTACGGCACGGGACCATAGCATGGAGTCTCGAGAGGCCCCAGTAGTTAGGACTCCTGGGGCAGAACCTGACAGGGAAGAATGGGGGCCGCTAGAGCATCAAAGGGGGCTCCTGAGCATCACGCCTCAGGAGCCTAACCGGTCATATAGCCACTCGGCACCCTCGATGTCATCCTTGGTAATCCGGTCAGCATCGATGGTATCGAGGCCTCACCTCATGGTTGTGTCCTTGGTGATCCATTCGTATAACACGATGGTAGGGAAATGCGCGGGACTTGGACTGGTCGATGTAGAGCCTCTTGAGTTTCAAAGGGGGCTCCTGAGCAGTATGCCTCTGGAGCCTTACCAGTCATATATCCACTCGCCCCTCGATGTCGTCCTTGGTGATCCGGTCGGCATCGAGGGTGACGAGGCCTCACTCCATAGTTGCGACCTTGGCTAGTCGTAAGCTACGGTGGTAGGGAAATGCACGGGACTGGGACCTCCAAACACAGAGCGCAGAAAGGGTCCCCAACACGTCCCATTCGTAAGCAAGGGAGAAGCACCCCAGGTGGAATAGTGGATCACCTGGACAACGCAGCCATGCCACAAGATTGTCAACAGCCCACAAGCTAAGTACACTACCGAACAAAGCAAGAGTTTCCCGATCTTACGGCGCCTCGGGGATGGGGTGAGGGTTGTGCACACTAATATGAGGATGCAGGTACTACATGCCAACTACGGGCAGTTACTAACCCCCCTGAGGCCTAAAACAACATGGGGAAAGAGGCCCAGTGGCGGCAGGTTGCGAGGCCACGAATCCGGGGTTGGCGGCTATGGGCTGCCCCTCAAGAGGAGGCACCTCGCGAGGATCCGACCAGCCATCGTCATCGGGCCATATCAACGGCGGTGCCAAGATCACGCGAGAAAACTAAATCGCATAACTACAAGTGGCCGAAAATGATTCAAGGACAAGAAACAAAGGCGGAGGTAATGCGCAAAATATTAACACCCACGCATGCCAAGTTCGTTTTAAACTATTACAGGTACCAGGAGGAAGAAGCAGGGAGAGTCTAGGCTAAGGAGTCGCTGTCGCTGTCCGAGCCGACGGCCGCCACGAAGCCGCGGCCGCCTTCCCCTCCGGGAGGGGGCACCTGGTTGAACCGTGTGACCAGGGCCTCCACGTGCGGGCGCACCTTATCCCGAAGAGTCTTCTGGAGCCCCTCGAGCACCCACTCCACGACGCGCGGGAGGTCGAGCTCCAGGACGAGGTCATGCAGGTTGGAAAAGACATGCGTCGAGGCGAGCTCCAAGAGGTCTCGAGCTTCGGCCTTGTTGTCCGCGTTCATGTGGGAGACACCGGTCTCCAGCGTCTCCACCACCCGGCAGAAGAAGTCGAGGTAGACACCGTTTCCCTGCATGTTGGGGAGGGCAGGGCTTCCCCGACGAACCGGCTCACCATGCCAGCCGTGCAGTGGGCGATGTTGAGGTATTGCTTGGCATGCTGGGACTCCAGCATTTTGGCATAAGCGGACTCGTCTTCCGCGGCCTGCACTGCATCGGCCGCTTCTAGGAGAGACGCCAACTCCACGCTGGCCTCCGCTTGGCCCCTAAGGGCGGCTTGGAAGGCGATGTGCACCCCACGGGCACCGAAAGGGCCGGCTCGATCGGCGCGCGATCTTGCCTCAGATTGCCTCGCTTGACACTATCGGGTCACATCCGCGTGGCCCGAGAGCTAGAAGCCCAAGGGAGCAACAACATTCAAGGAAGGGTAATGATGGCTGGCGCTGCGGGCAGGCGTCACATCAGTTTGACTTGGGGGCAGTTCCTGACGCCTTTGGGGAGCGAGGGTGTCTCCGCCTAGGTGTGTGATGCGTGTAAAGCCTGGCCAGCAGGCGTTTGGGACCCGCGGCACTTCGGGCCATCCTCAAGGCTTCACCTTGAAGCCGGATCGAGCGTGCCTTGGGCCCGGGGGATACCCAGTCCTGCCTGCCTAGGACCCAGGACATGGGCCACTTCGTCAGCCAGGCATGGCCTCGCATTGCTCTACTCAAGACAAGGCCCTCGTGAGGACCTTGGCTCATGAGGAAGAGCGGCACCAACACTAGCAATGATGGGCCTCCTCAGGCCCCCTCATGAGCGGCGGAGATCCGTATGCAGAGCCCGGCCTCAGGAGTCAAAGCTAACGCAAGGAAGGACATGTGGGCGCCAGCGTGCCAGGCGGTGTAGTTTCCCATTTGGTGCAAAGGGAGCAAGGACGTACGCGAGTTCCCAAAGCGCCACCCAAAGGTTTCCATTACGATGGAGGAAGACCACGACCACGAGCCCCGTAGGGCGGATGTCAGCGCCGAGCCCACCACTGCATTATTGACAACCACTTTGTAGGTGAAGACCACCTTTGGACAGGGGCGGGAGTATTCCTGTCCCCCTTCAAATTTGGCTGTTGTGGGATCTCTTCCCGCCATTGTGATAAGGGAAGAGGACCCGAGCCACCGCTATATATAGAGGCTAGGCGACACCGAGGGGATCGAATCCAACACTTAGCCACTCGACCAACCACCACAAGGCAGAGAGCCAAGAACACCACTTGGGTGCCTCGCGAGGCTTGAGCACACTATACTAGTTCATCCACGACACCTCCAGGAGAGGCAATCCACCAAAGCGGGGGTAGGGTCTAGGGGAACTTGGCACACACCCCTGTGTTCGAACCTTGAGGGTTTTGTGGAGCCCAAAATCCGACAAACAACACTAACACCTTGGACATTTTTATGAATTCAACAATCTAAACATATCCTACATAGTATTAGAGAGACAAGATTAAATTATATATTATGCATGTCATAAATTTCATGCACAATAGTAAAACCAAAAATGATTTGGCCTCTCATACATTTGAAGATACATAAGCCAAATCATTTTCAATCAAGTCATAAGAACCTCTCCAATTCTACCACTATGAATTTGCCTATTGGACATATGTTGGATGACATCGCTTATAATGTCTCTAATTCATGCAAGCATGATACAGGTATAAATATAAATTTCAATGAACATGCATCTTGTCTTGGTTTCCAATAGGAATACAGACGATGCAAGAATATTAAAATGACCATACTTAGATAGTTTCTTAGGGCGATAGATAAATATCGTCCATAACCATGAAGTCCCTATAAACTCCATCTACCAAAATCATGTATAGTCGAAATAAACAACTGAAATAAAAATCAAGTATTTTGGCTCTTTGGATCAGCAACAAAGTTGTAGCTAATCAAATGTATTGCGATTTGGTAATACCCATTCATGATATAAGAAATTATATTTCGTCCATGGATTAAAATAAGTCCATGGGGGTAACCAATCATACCTGATGAAGAATTCCATGGCATATGTGTTAATGGCATAGTTGAAGAATATGTATATTGTTCCAACCGAGGATTTTGTGCAAACCTTCGCCTTGGTTCTTTGGAGTTTTCACTCTTCTCCTTCTTCACCCTTGCTGCACTTTTTGCAATAGAAGCTTTCACATCATTCCTATTTTGAATACTTCCTTTGGGAACCCATGTCATGTTCATCTTTTCAAGTTCTTGTGCACTAAGCCTTTGTAGTTTCTTCTTTTGCCAATACGATAAGCCAAGTGGGCACCCCGGCTGTGATTTTGCTTGAAGCAGTGGAAATTCCTTTTTACCTTGTGCACTCTCAACTTCTTGCTTTCAGATTCGACACTTGATTGACTTGACTCATCGCCTTTATTAGCCAATGTCAACATTTTAATTGGCTCCTTTTCATTTGCGATCAAATCTGAAATAGCACTCTTACGACCATCTCTTTTAACGCGGTAAACTTGCTTGCCCACCTCTTTCTTTCTCCTTGTGCTTTGGACCAATTCCTTATAATTGAAACGGTCTTAGAAATATGATTGGTCATCAATTGTTGATCTTTTTGAAGATGCATAATGTTGGTGTGTTGGTTTAACATAAGATGGATAACGTGCATTTGTATCATACCGTGGGGACCCCGACTCATAAGTTGTGATCACCGAATGTACGTGCACAATGATCCTAGAGATCAATGCTCATTGAACACATAGAAACTGAATAACAAGAGTCTTACATCCATTACATACTGTTTTATATAAATATGGCCTATATGGCCAAGTCTTCATAAGATTGCAGCGGAAATCTTCAACGATAGCGCAAACCCATGCCATCTGCCTTCACCCTATAGGCATTCTGACTGGGAAGTGTGCTAGATCGCATGTCCGTCACGAACGATCTCTTCACCACACTCCTGCTCTTCCATGCCTAGCCAATTAAATAACTAGTGGCAAGCCAATGAGTACTTTGAATGTACTCGCAAGCAACCCATGTATGGAACAAGGAACAACAATGCATGATATAGCACTAAGTAGGTAAGTTTTGCAAAAAGCTAATTTGAGTACAATGACATGATCAAGAAACCTAAGTAAGCATCCATCAACTGTAGACAAGTGTTGATATGAACGAGTCACAGTCATCATCATAAGCAGGGGTGGAACATCTTATGTTCACCATTAGGCCAAGTCATTAGACTTAGCTCAAGTATCACCTTTGTCTCCAACACAGACACCAGCTTGCGAAAACATCTAGACATAGTTTAAGCAGCACCACCCAACTGTAATTGACCGTGGACACGACTATTCGAATAGTTTAACACTCTGTAGAGGTTGCACACATTACCCACAAGACTCGAGGAACTTCCATGTCATCCATGACTCGTGGTATATTACATACCCGAGGTAAGTATCCGGACAATGCCTTTCCCCTAGCGATACTAAACAAAGAGTCCACTCATTGGTGCCATCCCTCATGATACACATCACACGTATCATCCATGAGGGCACACAACGGTGTGCCTGGTGCCTGTGAAGACAGCGCATGACCGTCCTTCCTGGTATGACCCCGTATCTAGAGTGACCACGTCACTCCCACCACTAGTAATGCGGTCCCTTTGCTAGTACCCACCAAGGTAATCAACAAAGCCATGTCCCATAAGGCGTATCGTGGTTGTACATGTAAAGTTGGGACGGTCAACAAATCTTAAATCTAATCCTTTTCGAAAACACACACTCTCACTTACTCCGGTACACCACTTCTTTCTCAATTGGTTACCCAACTCATCATCATCTCCCTCGGGCAGTTTTGGCACCCAACGGGATTTTCGAAAAGTCTTTGAAATCATTTCTTTATTTCCATCACAATGCATATTCCCGACCCCACTTGCATAGCATCTACTCGCATCCTATCTACTCCCACCAGCACAACCCTCATAAGGAGGTAGGGTCATGCACGTTGCAAGTATCAACGATAAAAGTGTCGGAGGTATCCCGCCATAGTGGTCACCACATCAACATGATCAACACATCAAAAGAATGTGCTATATGACATGCATAATAATGGTTCCTTAACATGGTCAAAGGGCTGCTTGCGTGGCTTAGCAATGTCCTCGAGGTCTTCACCCGCTTCTCGTCCACTCCGAGCATTCCATCTACTTTGTCAACTATCGCCAGAAACATCATAATAAGCAACACCACAAGCAGAAAAATAAAAGTGCTCTATAAACAGGAATTATATTTATCTGGGATACCTCTGGCAATGGTAAAATAACCAAGGAGGTTTTATTGTATGTGGGCCAAGGGGGAGTCTCGAATGGTGGAGATGAAGGAAATGATGATCCTATAAGATGTCCAGAAAAAATATTTTTCTAAAAAATGATTGGATGGATCCAACAATAAGGTAATGATTTTAGAAGATCTTAGGAAGTGGTTTCACTGGATTTGGAGTTGATATGATTTTCCTAAGATGTAATAATGGAAAAAGGGAGCTATTTATTTGGTCAAGCATAATAGGTGCATGATAAAATGTTCAACTTGGCTATACAAATAGGGCATGACATTTAGAGCCTCTGGGGTTTGAATCACTTCAATTGGAGCTAATATAAGAGCTCTAGGTATTTTACTAGTGGGGCATTTCATAGTTAAAATTCAAATTTGAATTTTAACTCTATAGGAAATGTTGTAGTAAAAATGTGCAATGCACATATTTGGATAAATCTTGATTTTAGGGACATCCAGGAATTTGAATCATCCAATTTGGAGTTCAAATGAATTTGATATGGATTTAACAAGTTTCTGGAAAAAGAAAAGGCTAAGAATTTACCAAATATGAATAGGCTAAAATGTGTTCCGGGGCGCAATATAGCGTGTGGGCTGGCCCAACAGACTTAGCCGCCCGGGAGCCGGTGATGCCGAAGGCGTATTCGCTAGAATATGCTTCCCCGCGGTGGAAACGGCTCCCCACTGAGTCTGTTTCCACTTAAAGGGGCAGTCCCACCCGTCAGCCTGGCCGGCCGATCGATAGGTGGGGCCCGCTGGCAGGCTCAACCCCCACCTCCCGCTTGACTGAGGGAGACATAGGGGAGGTAGGGCCGATGCTTGCCGACGAGCCGCACCTCCCGCGGTGGAACCTCCGGTGACGTTCCGGCCACCGACGCTCTGTGGCCGATGAGCCACACCTCCCTGGGTGCCGCACGACCACCAAGGAAGGTCGTGGCGCCATGGCCACTGGAAGGAGGGAGCGGAGCACGTGGGCCTCATGGCGGTGAGCTGGGGTCACCAGAGTAGCTAGAGGCGAGGGAGAGCTTGATGGGGGATTTGAATTTTTGGCCCGAAGCTGTCGGAGTTGCTTCGGTCATGAACAAAGATGGAGGGCGAGCGAGGATGAGTAGATGGTCCACAAGGGGACTAGGAGGGAGGGAGATCTAGAGGGGATAATTCGGGGGCTCGGAGGAAGATTTATGTAGGAGGGCGACGAAGGGGGAGCTTGGGTGCGCCTCGGATGCCCTCGAGCGCGGTGAGAACGCGTGTCAGAGCTGCCTTGGATGCAACCTGGCATTGGGGAGGGGCATGGGGAGGCAAGGAGGGATTCCCTGGCATGTGGGGATGCTCTACAGAAGCCAGCTGCGAGCTACAGGACAACTGTTGTTGGGAGAGCATCGTTTCAGCATGTCTGTTGCATGGTCACCATGCAAAGGCATGTCTAGGGCATCATTTGGGTCGGCCAAAGTTGTCTGGGTGTGGTCCACACATGCAGGAGAGCAATGGTGGAGTTTGAAAGGAATTTGAGCTGGCTGGCATGGCTTTTTACTACTGGAAAGATTGCAATAGCAAACTTGGGGATCCTCCAAGCTGTTTTTACTATGGTCCACTTGGAACAAAACCATGTCTAGTGGCCTCCATTATGCAAGGACTACATGTCTACCAAGTTTCAGATCAAGGAGATTAGAGGGAAAGGTACTTGTAGTACAAACATAGATTTACTACCATAATTTGGTTTCAGATGATTTGCTCATACTTTCCACATGAGCATGCCATCTCTGAGTTTGGATTGATGCAATAGCATGAAAATGAAGTTGTGGCAAGGTCTGGGGGCATCTGCATGTACTGAATAATGTTGGAGGGGAAGAAGAGGTCTTGCCATGGTAAAAAGAGAGGGAAAATGGGGGAGTTACCCCCCAATAATCTATCAGAGGCCATGACCAAGTTATTGGAGGTAAAATGAGGTTAGAATATGCTTTGGTAAAAAGTTGGAGGCAAGGGGAATATACTCGGGTCAACTTTGCTTGTCCACTAGTTTATGGCTGAAGGTGTTCGATGATGTTATAGGGCTCCTAGGGGTATCCAATGGCCCTGAGATTTACCAGGGGTAAAGTGTAAATCCATTTGGTCGTGATCACAAGTTTTGAGGTGATTTGAAGAAAGTTTGCAATGTAAACTTGGTAAAACCTATGATTCAACAGAATCAGGTTTCTGTAGATCCAGTTAGGTTAAACTAATCTCCTTTATGCACAATTTTTTGTAACATCATTATTTAGGGATTAGTACATGTCCAAAAGGTTTGGGGTCAATAGGAGAAACTTCACAATGTAAATTTGTTCAAATATGATTCTGGACAGAGAGGGTTTTGGAAAAAAATGTGAAGCAAAACTATTGGGATTGAGAAGAAACTTTGCAAGATCATCAGATATATCATGTGTGGCTTGCTGGAATTTTCCTGGATTTTATTGATTATATTTATTATAGAAATATTTCAAATGCTTCATTTTAAGCAGGAAGGGTTTTGAAGGGTTTTGTCCACTATTTTGGACATGACCATGTGTTTAAACTCTTATATATAGACAATATATGTCCACTGAGTTTTCCTAAATTTTCTCAAATATTTTTAAGCCATAAAAATATTTTTTCCTAATAAAAGACTATTTCTGACCTTAAGAAAAGGCCTTTAAATAAAATATGAAAATAATCTTTAAAAAAAAATATTTGATGGTTTTGGGAAGTCTTATAGATAGTGGGTTCCAAACAAAGCCTTTGGGGAAAAAGGATCCACCCAATTTTGGGACTTGCAGTGCAAACCTCAACTCAGGTTTTTTTGAAAACCTACTTTGAATAATCCCTCTTTTGTCAAAATAAATTCTGATAAAAATAGTTTTAGGTCCTATACACATGGTATGATCATTGGACAAGTGTTTAGATCAAGGAAAGGAGTTTTGAGAGTAGGAGGGAGTTTTATGAATATAGAGCAGCAGCAAGCAAACAAGCAAGCAAGCAAATAACACACAAGTCAAGTATTCATATGCAGTCAAATTTTTTAATTGGCCCTAATTTTTAGTTCATGTTAACTTAGTCATGAGGCAAAACACTCGGTGTGACACATACCTGTCCCATGATAGATATGGATCGACATGAGCATAGGGAGGTACCCATGGCATTGGCATTGGCGGCCCAAAATATGGATATGAATATGATGGATTGAAATTTGCCCTTTGCCAATACCGGTCTACAGATTTGTGCCTAGGGGCTGATCTTGATGCTTTTGTATTACGTGGCCAATGAGAACTCTTCTCTTCACTCTGCTTTTGATATTTATCTAGTAATTGTGCAAAAGTGACTTTGGATTTCTTACACTTGTGTTTATTGTGGCCTTCATCTCTTTTGGCTTCACTTGCATCGATCTTTGGATTTTCTTGTTGCCCCCTGGTCTATGGCGTCTTCATTGGAGCTTTGATGCAATTCTTTCCCTCAAGATTATGTTTATTCCGCTCTTTCACAACTCCATTACTTCAAAGGTTGATCACATCACATGCAATTTTTACCTTCTCTTTAAATGGATCGGCTTGAAGCGGCCGACGCAAAAATTGTTTGACATTAGGACCAATCATAATACACTGGACATCTCTTGGTGGTTCACCAAATTTAAATCGTCCTTTATCAATGGATGATTTAGCTATTTGACGAAACATGTTGCACTCATCAAAATTATGCTTGGAAGAATCGTGCAACTTACATTACATTTGTCCGTGGTTTGATGGCTTGACATGGTGATCGAGAATTCTAATGTAATTATTTTTCAGCAACAAATCAAATATTTGATCACACATGCTTGAACTGAAGGTATACTTCTTGGTTTCTAGGCGATCTTTGTAACACCCAAGATGTGATCCTATCCTTATTTTGGCTCGAGGGCCTCGACAGGGATATAAGCGCATCTCGTCGTTTCGCATCAATGGATATCATTACAAGTACATATACATAATACATGAGTATATGGAATTGGCTTACACTCGTCACAACCTACATCAAGATCACATTAATACAACAACATATTCAAACATCGTATATAAGAGAAGGGTCCGACTACGGACGAAATCAAATGATAAAATGACATCCATCCTTGCTATCCCAGGCTGCCGCCTTGATCCCATCCTAGAATGATGAAGAAGAAGGAGAAGAACTCCAAGTCAAACAAGCATTGCGCTCACGTCAAATCATCACATTACCTATATCTGCAACTATTGTTGTAGTAATCCGTGAGCCACCGGGACTCAACAATCTCATTTCCAAGTGTATCAAGACTAGCAAAGGTTAATGGTTGAGGTATGGTTAAGTGGTGAGGCTGCAGCAAGAAACTAAGCATTTATTTGACTAGCTAACTTACGAATACAAAAAGTAAGGTGGGTGGACTACGCATAACGTACTTGAACTGGTAATGATCACTAAGTGATCCTGAACACCTACTTACGTCAAACATAACCCCACCGTGTTCTCTCACGGATAAGGACTCACGAGAAGAGACAGGCATAGTTACGCAGACAGTTGGTGTATTTTATTAGAGTTTACTTTGAGTTCGCTATGACCGGGTGTTAAACAAAGTTTACAAGTTGCCACGTAACCGCGGGACGGCTTTCTGAAAGATTTAACCCTGTAGGGATGCTCCAACTCATCAATCACAAATTAACCACCTGCCGCATTGGAATTCCTCAACCGCAGAATCACCCGTAGTATATGCAGGATCCCGATGGAAAATCTCAACTTTGAGATAGCCCGAAGTGTCGCCAAAATCCCACGCACAAGACATTCGAGAAAGGTAAAACAAATCCAGCAAGGCCAACCGCCGTACCAACAATCCCGATAGGTTCCGCGCATCTCATTCTCAAGGCACGACCGTATGGGCAAGGCGTCGGGTTGGCTCAGACCCCGGGTGACCATGGGGCACCGGACATCGCCCTGTTTGGACCAACACTCATGAGGAGCACTTGCCCGGGTTGTTGATTAAAGATCCTCGGTTTAATTACTACCTATGAAGGTTTATTAGTTATTAGGCAAATGTAGTACCAATGTTGGGCCTTGCCAGACAAGCTTTATCCTAAAACGAAAATGAAGGGGGTCCCCATAACAACCCCAAGAATGTTAGGAGCGCTCAATATGGAACATAACACCGGTACACAAGTAAATATGGGTGGCAGAAGTGGAACAAACACCGAGATCCCGCTTGGAAGAAACACGAGTAAATATGGGAGACAACTAGCATGGCAATGATAGTAGTGGTATCCAAGGAAATATTCATCTTGCCTGAGATCCCACTTGGAAGAAGATTGAATCCATGAAGTAGATGAACAGGCATAGTTGAACGAATCCTCACACTCCGAATGCTTTCGGTAATGTATCGAGAAGGAACTATCCAAAAACAACAATACACACATGGTAGACCAGAACATATGCATAACATGATGCGCAACAAATATGATGCATGTTCGGTTTAAATATGCAAGACACGGTAAATCACATCAAACAACTACTAAACATTAAAGTGAAGCTCAATATGCAACGAGTTGCATATTGACGAAACTCCACATTCGAATATTTAGTTCACTCGCGTTTAGGTACACAACAATATTATAAGTTGTTAAACATGGCAAGAGGTGAAGCATAAACAAACTTCCTTATCTAGGCATCTTAAATGAGGTCGGAAAAAACTTATAGTATTTGCGAAATGACCCCATATGTAAATTATGAATTTGGTCCAGATCTGAACTAATCATATTGTATATTTATTAAAAAGCAATATAAAGTGTGCCATGAGATTCTACACGTTTTTCTAGCCAAGTTACGTATGTGGATCATCTTAATTGGAGCAATGGTTATTTAGCTATGATACAAACCATCTAGCAAGTCATTAGGCAATTTTAACGTGAACAACACTTTAGATGTGTTTAACATGCATGAGGATGACATGATCAAACCCGATGCAATTTGACGAACACGTTGGCATATAATATGATATAGATCATTTGTCACCACGACGGAAAGAAATGGGTGTCATGGCGACGAAAAAGAAATGATGCCACAACAACATTCCGATGATTCGGCAACTCGTTGAGATGTCGGTGCAAACTAACAAGTGAGATGTGCAGAACACGCAAGAGTGACGGGGGGATCCCAGATACCGGGTGTCCCACGTGTCGAGGGGTGCAAAACGAGGGGCAACGCACAACGTACAATTGCAAACGGTGCAAATACGCGGTCCACCTCATTCATCACACATGCTTTCGTTCGCGGGCGTCATCTCGGGGTTATACCTTCGAAGTGTGGATTTGAAGTGGATTGAGTCAATGCGGTGTAGACGGTCAAGGGTCATCTCGGAGGTCGTGGAACTAGTTGTACGCGTTCCGTAGAGGAAGTAGTCGTTCACTCGAAGGTCTTGTTGAATCCAAGGCGACGGTAGTTGTACACGTTCCGTAGTGGTACTTGCGGTCTTTGTCGACGGTAGTGGTACACTTGTCGAATCCGAGGTCTTGGGGCGACGGTAGTTGTACATGTTGGTGATAGTCATTCTTGACGAATCTGAATGGGTACTTGACGGTTTCGGTCAAGGTGACGAGGCTTCTTTAAACTTGCTGGTCCTAGCGGCAACAACAAGGGGGGTGCACGAAGGCAGCAAGGTGTTCGGACATGGTGATTGCAACAACAATGCTAGAGAGGAAGCAGGGCGTGCAACAGGCAGGCCGCGGGTGTGAGGCCGGACCCTGGTGGAGGCCGTGGTAGGCGCGAGGTGCGGAGCAGCAGAGGAATGGGGGCTGGAGCATCACGACGCAGTGGGGTCAAGCAGGAGGTATGAGTCGAGGTGAGGCGACGAGCTTGGAACTCCGACGGTTGGCAAGGTGGGCGAGGATGTCGGTAGGGCGGCGAGGCAGACCCGGTCAGCCGGTAGAAGGCGAGGTGGCCAGCGGCTTCGGCGGCGATGGCACGAGCGACGCGGGATGGTGACGACAGGTAGGCACACGAAGAGACGGGGGTAAGGACCGGCGATAGAGGTCAGAGGAGCTGCAACAGGAGGTGGGGAAAAGCTCACCCATGGTGCAGTGGTGGCCATGGCTGCAGGCGCAATGGAGGGAAGCAAAGGGTGCCGTGAGGAGGAGGAGCACGGGGCCTCGCGGCAGGGGGCTGGCAAACACTGGCGTTGGACTTGATGTGCGAGGGGAGCTCGGCTCCTAGATGCGACAATGCACGAGCGTTGTGAGGGAGAGAGGATCAAATGTAAGGGTGCTGGGATTTGAGTAGGGGCTGCACGATCGGGAGGGATCGAGGATCGATGCCATGCCTCGGTCTCTCATCAGGTGGCAGCAGGTAGGGAACAAGAGGGAGAGATGACAGGATTGAGAGGAGATCAAGCGGGTGGATGGGGTTTCGGTCTAGGGTTTTGGGAGATTGGGCGGCTAGGCCTAAGAGACCGGCCCAATTACTGCTGCTGGTTGGATTAAAGAAGAAAAAAAATGTCTCCCTATTTATTATAGAAAAATAAATAAATCTAGACATTTATTTGGAGGTCCAAATAGATACAAGTTGAAGTGCCACAGCTTGAACAAGAGTCAACAAATAATAGTGGAAGGATTTAGAATAAATAGTTGGAGCTAACGGGAATTGAAATTGCAAGTGTGTTAGGGTAATCTCCAAGTTAATGGACGATTTTATACTATCTCCCTAACTATTGGGAGGATATATGTTATATAGAGAAAACACCATGTGCTTTTCCCTCGATTTAAATGGATCAAAGATCCATAAATTTTATTTATTTGAGAAAAATTTGGGCTGGTAAAAAATAATAATGGCATGATGATATGATGCAATGCAATGACCAACCGAATCATAGGACGAGAATGGAAATAAAGGGAAATCTTCTGGAGCATCGGTCCCGGGCTGTTACAATCTTGGTGTGTGGACAGCTTTGGAGGTAAGCAAATGAATGTTTCAGATTTGGAATCTCCCCATTTGGCTATGTATTGTGTTTTGCACTCTATCTCTAATGTCTTTGGATAAGATATTATGTTAGCATCGATTTCTCAAAAGAATTTAACCTTGGCTTTAAATTTTTGAAACAAAAGTAGTTAGAACACACATGTCTTAGTTGAGGCCAAGTGTAAGCCAAGTATAAAACAAGCAAAGGTACCCAATTAGGTATGAACATTAAATAAAGCAACGGGGAAAGCCTTGCCTGCAATAATAAGTCATTATCGGTCTTTATAAATGGTACAATGGGTTGACCAATATGCTCTACTACATTTTTGTTGCTAACAAGTAATTTACCCTTCTTCATCAGTCTTTCAAAAGTATGTATGATAATTTTTCCAATATAGGTAAAGTTGTGACCAAATCTGAAAATAGGTAAATTACTTGCTAGACATACCACTTGAAATATGTTGGGAGAGCATGATGGTGCTGTGACTTGAAAAATATCTTGCTTCGTCTTTGGATGGCTCTCCAATGCCTCTTCATCATATTTTCTTGATGCCATGGATCATAACTTTGAAGATCCTTGTTAACCTAACTTTGTTTAACTACTTGTTCTTGTTCTTGAGGCCTGTCAAATGTTGTGGCATGGAACTCATAGGGAAGGAAGTAGGTTCCATTAACTTTAGAAAAATCAAGCATGGTCGATTTGCTGTTCTTGTCATGCGCTTTCTCAATAATACTTACCTCTTTGGATTTGATGGATTGGGAATATATACTACTTGATTCGGCATTTTCAGCCAAAGCACTTTCATGTTCCGAATCATCCTTATTTTCATTGATTCTACCAATTGGCAATTCTTATATTCTTTGCGTCAATTCTTTTTCTGTTTGTTTCTGACGGCGAGCGACAAAACTGGCTTTCAGTTTTTTCTCAATTTCAGCCTAATCCGGATATGATTGCCCCCAACGCTTTTAGACTCTTTCGGCAATGACACATTGTTGTTACCGAAAATTTCCAATTATGTGGGGTGTGTGTAATATGATGTAGTACTAGGTGAAGGCTCATGCATCATTGTAGAATCATATTCTTTCTGCCCAATTCTATCAATTAGCAAAGATTCGTCATCTTGTAAAACTCTAGCTTTTATTACATTGTAATCGGGAACTAGCCCCTTATCATGTTCTTCAAGGCAAAGATCACTAATCTTCTTATTTCAGGCTATATCCCTTTTTAATGTAGACACATCCCATTCGGAAAGGGATTGCTCCACAACACTTCTGGATTCTTTTGACAATGGGTGGTTGCCGAAATTATGCAATTGCGTAGAGGATGCATTATATGCTACAACATTAGGTGATGGCGTATGCACCCTTGTGAAAGTTCACTTATTCGGCTATGATCATGAATGTGCGGAGCCGAATTATGAATATCCATAGTTGTGTATGGTGCCAAAAATTACTAACACAAGGTGTAGCATATGATGGTTGAGGGTAATTGACCGAATAGCTAGTAGCATGGCCAATTCTTCCGTTCATCAACATGATTGGATCAACATATTGCAAGTTAGTTGCCGATGAATAAAAAGCTGAAACACTATGTTGCGTGCTATTGGAAGTTTCTATATGGGGTGTTTCAACTTGATTAACCAAACTCATCATGTGGTTCATCGGCATACGAAATTGTGGGGTTGTGGATGCATGAGAGTTGGAATAAATATGTTGCATGTTACTGGTACCATAGAAAGTTGAAGCATGTAAATTACTTTGAATCGACCCTTGCATGCAATTATATGCATGATTGAAGCAACTAGGGGTGGCCGATAGAGTATACTTATTGAACGATCTAGTAGCACCATATTAATTGTTTTCATCTACATAAGGGAATTGGGTATTCATATTACCTTTCTTGATAGCAAACCCTAGATGACGATCTTTTCGTAGGTAGAACGGGCTAGAGACCGCTCAAATTGTCATCCCCAGCGGAGTCGCCAAAAAGTGTGTTGACATACGAACACGTCACCGTGTACCCTCGACGGCGGGGGTGATGCACCGTAGCTCACGTCGAAGGAGACCCGTTCGGAAGCACGGTAAGCAGGCAATCCGGGGGGCGCTTTTGTAGACCCGAAACCCCACACGCCAGGGAGGGACCCGTTCGGGCATGCGGCGGCTATGGGCTGCCCTAGGTCGACCTGATCGCCCCTAGGGTGGGGGGACCCCGACTCATAAGTCGTGATCATCGAATGCACCTATACAGTGATCCCAGAGATCAATGCTCACTGAAAACATAGAAGCTGAATAACAAGAGTCTTACATCCTTACATATCGTATTAGACAAGTAAAGACCATGAAGGTCAAGTCTTACATAGATAGGGCCATAAGGGCCAAACACTTAAATATAACAAACAACGGAAATCTTGGTCGAAAAGCGTGAACCCATGCCATCTGCCATAAACCTACAGGCATTCTGACTGGGAAGCGTCCTAGTTCGCATGTTCGTCACCAATGAACTCTTCACCATACTCCTGCTTTTCCATGCCTAGCCAATTAAATAGCCAGTGGCAAGCCAATGAGTAATTTGAATGCACTCGCAAGCAACCCATGTTGGAACAAGGCAATAACAATGCATGATACAACACTAAGTAGGTACTTTGCATAAAGCTAATTTTGTATGCAATGACATGATCAACTAACTTATGTAAGCATACACCAACAGTTTGCCGATATCCATATGAACAAGTTACAAATATCATCATAACCAGGGGGTTGAACATCTCATGTTCAGTCATCACATCAAGCCATCTCACTTATCTCAAGTATCATCTCTGTGTCATCCACACACACACACCAAGTTTAGTAAACATTTGGACATAGCACAAGAGCGGCCATCCAACTGTCCTTGACTGTGGACACGGGCATTCAAATTGTTTTATACTCTGCAGAGGTTGCACACTTTACCCACAAGACTCGGGGAACTTCCGTGTCATCGACGACTCGCGGTATTTAACATACCCGAGGTAAGCACCCGAACGTTGCCTTTCCCCTAGCGATACTAAATAGAGAGTCCACTCATTGGTGCCATCCCTCATGATATACGTCACACATATCATCTATGAGGGCAAGAAACGGTGTGCCCGGTGCCTGTGAAGACAACGCATGATCGTCCACTCCGGTACAACCCCGTATCGAGAGTGACCATGCCACTCCCGCCACTAGTAATGCCGGCTCCATGCTAGTACCAGCCAAAGCAATCAACAAAGACCCGTCCCATCAGGGGTATTGTGGTCGTACATGTAAGGTTGGAATAAAGGTCACACCTTACACACTTACACCAATCCGTTTTTGAAAACCACACACACTCACTTGCTCCGGTACACCACTTCTTTCTCATGTGCTTACGCAACGCGACATCATCTCCCTCGGGTATTAGTAGCACCCAACGGGGTTTTCGGAAAGTGTTCGAAAACACTTTGTTTCCATCACCATGCATATTCCCATCCCAATTGCGTTGCAACTACTAAAATCCTAACTACTACCACCCGCAAAACCCTCATAAGGAGGTAGGGTCATGCACGATGCAAGTATCAACAAGAAAGTATCGAAGGCATCCCACTGAAGGGGAATACCACATCATCATGATCAATACCATGAAATAAGGTGCTATATTCCATGCAATAAAAGTTTTCATAGTCATGGTCAAAGGGCTGCTTGCCTGGCTCAACAAAGTCTTCGGGGTCTTCAAAGTCCTCGGGTCCAACTCCCTCATCAACAACGCAATCTATCTTCGTGATAAATAACAATAATAATAAGCATAACACAAAAATAGAGAACAAAAATCCACTACTAAAGTGCTACCCTACTCTTATAAATACTAAAAACTATTCTAAGAATATTTGTCTAAGGTTTTGGGGTGAAAAAGGTTTTTAAAAGTATTTATAACAGTGGCTAAAGATGCCAAAAAGGGGTTTCAAAAATAAAAGTACATAAAATGTTTTAAATTTTATCACAAATGGCACTATTAAATTCTACATAATATTTAAAGATGTTCGGTGGAAACGTAATTGGAATAAGAATTTTATTTGGAGCTGTAGGATTTTTGGAAAACCCCACAGAAAAGGAAAAAACCTCTATGCCCGAGGCCAGAGGCAGCCAGCAGCTGGGCCGGCCCAGCTGGCCAGCCAGCCAACCGCGCGCGCAGCCACTGTCAAACCTGATTCATGGGGCCCGGCTATCAGCGATAGCGAGAGGATAGAGTGAGGTGAGATAGAGGCCAACAGGTGGGGGCCACCTGTCGGGTTCGTCTCCCTCCTCTTGAAAGAGGGCAGTGGTGCTCACCGGCAACGTCTCAGGTGATGGAGGGGGCTTGCGACCACAGGAATGGGCTCAAGGGCTCGTCGCCTCTCGGTTGTGGAGGAGATGGTCAGCGGGGAGGTCTCGGTCGCCGGTGACGAGGCTCAGCGGCGGAGGCGCTTCGGGAGGTGGTCGTCGTAGACGCTTCCGACCGCAAATCGACCAGGGAGGAAGGGGAAATAAGGCATGGGCCCTCTATGGTGTCAAAGTAGGAGGGAAGGAGGCCGGAGCGGGTAGGTAACCCGAGATCGACGAAGCCACGATGCGGCAGCGCCTCGGTCGATCACTAGCACTGTGGCTCCGGGTGGTTGTTTGGGTGGTGTAGGAGGTCATTGGAGAGCGGGAGGGGGTTCCATAGGGAAGGAGGGAGCTCGTGGGGGGGGGGGGCTTTTATAGCCGGGACGTGAGTCCATCGCAGACCCGTGTGCCGACGATGTCTTGGCCAAGGCCAGAGGGAGAGAGAGCTCGCGGGGCTGCTTGGGGGTGTTCCTGGGGTTGGTGCACAACGAGCGGGAGCAAAAAAGAGAGAAAGAGGAGCACCCAGATGTGAGCCTGCTCACTGGCCGAGCCGGGTAGCAGTCGGCATGCACGGGAGGAGGGAGAACGAGGAGGAGGGAGGAGGGGGCCGACAGAGGGGGCGTGTCCCGAACGTCGAGGGAGCCAAGTGGCAAGAGAGGGAGGCCCGAGGCGGTCGGCGCCATGCACTGGTCGGCGGCTACAATGGTTGTCGGCAATGTAGCGCGCTCCAGAGCGTGCGTATGACATGCCAACGTCGTCCTGGGCATGGCCAACCCTGTCTAGTGGATCCAGGAGGGTCTAAACAACGAGGGGGGGGGGTGCATTGGATGCTCTGTAGATCCACCAGAGTGAGAGAGAAGTGGAGAGAGAGATTCCTTTTGTCCAGAAGGGTAAATGGGTGTTTTACCATACTTACGAGTGGCTCTAGGACTTGGAATTTCTACTGGGGGCAGAAGGAGTATCCTGGAGATGGTGGTAAAAGTTTGAGACCAAGGGAAATAGGGGAATGGGGTCAAACTTGGCTTTTACCAATCAGCCAAAAGGTGTTTGATCAAGCTTTGGGCCAGTTAATCGGGTCTGCAGGCCATGGAATGTAATAGGATGAAATATAAGGAAAGTTGACAATGAAACCTTATAAAACCCTAGAAATCAACATAATATGCTTTCTATAGTTCTAGACATGCTAAACTAATCTCCTTGATGCACCACTTAGTGTAGCATCATCATTTGGGGATTATAACAGGTCCACAAAGTTTGGTGTCAAGGGAAGAAACTTCACAATGTAAAGTTGTTCAAATTTGAATCTAGACAGAGAGGGTTTTGGAGTATTTCGATGAATCAAAACAATTGGGATTGATATGAAACCTTGCAAGATCATGTCCTATGGCAATGTTGACATGCTGGAATTTTCTTGGAATTTATTGAAAATATTTCTTATAGAAATATTTCAAAAGCTTGATTAGAGAAGAAAGGGTTTTGAGGGTTTTTTCCCAAGATTTTGAACATGAAAATGTGTTTAAACTCATATATAGGGAAAATATATGTTCACTGAGTTCCCCTAAATTTTCTCAAAAATTTTCAACTCATTAAAATAATTTTTCCATATGAAAAACCATTTCTGGCCTTATGGAAATTCCTTTAAATAAAATAGTAAAATAATATTTAAAATTTATATTTGGTGGTTTTGGGAATCCATATATATAGTAGGTTTCAAATACAACTTTTGGGAAAAAAGGATCCACACAATTTGAGGACTTGCAGTGCAAACCTCAACTCAAGAGTTTTTTAAAACCTAATTTGAATAAATTCTTTTTGGTCAAACTAAATGTTGATAAAAACTATTCACATGGCATGATCATTGGGCATGAAGTTTGAATCAAGGAAGATGAATATGGAGAGGAGTAGAATCTAAGAGTGCCAAACATACTCAACCCAACAATCAGACAAGCAACAATTCAAACAAGCATGCACTCAAAAACTTTTAATTGGCTCGAAATTTGGTAAATCCAAGCATAAAAAAGTGATACAAACACAAGGTGTGATAGACCTACCCCCCTTACAAGAATCTTGTCCCCGATATTCCTAGGCTAAGCGCTGAAAAGTTAAGGGAACTCAGATCTAAGATAGTCTTCACGCTCCGAGGTTGCTTCAGCTTCAGTGTGGTGCTATTGGAAATGTGCCCTAGAGGCAATAAATAAAGTGTTTATTATTATATTTACTTGTTCATGATAATTGTTTATTATCCATGATATAATTGTATTCATTGGAAACACATTGCATTTCTGGATATAAAGACAACACTTAGACCCTAGTATGCCTCTAGTGAACTAGCTCGTTGATCAAAGATGGTCAAGGTTTCCTAGCCATTGTCATGAGATGTCATTTGATAACGGGACCATATCATTAGGAGAATGATGTGATGGACAAGACCGAAACTATAAACATAGCATATAATCGTGTCAGTTTATTGCTAAAGTTTTCAGCATGTCAAGTATATGTTCCTATGACCATGAGGTCATGCATCTCACGGACACGGGAGGAGTGCCTTGTGTGTATCAAACATTGCAATGTAACTAGGTGACTATATAGGTACTCTACAGGTATCTCCAAGGGTGTTTGTTGGGTTGGCATGGATCAACACTGAGATTTGTTACTCCGTGTGACAGAGAGGTATCTAAGGGCCCACTCGGTAATACAACATCACAACAATCCTTGCAAGCAATGTGACTAAGTGTTAGTCACGAGGTCTTGTATTACGGAAACGAGTAAATAGACTTTACGGTAACGAGGTTGAACTAGGTATGGAGATACCGACGATTGAATCTTGGGCAAGTAACGTACCGAAGAACAAAGGGAACATCATACGGGATTAACTGAATCCTTGACATAGAGGTTCGACCGATAAAGGTCTTCTTAGAATATGTAGGAATCAATATGGGCAGCCAGGTCCCGCTATTGGTTATTGACCGTAGAGGTATCTCGGTCATGTCTACATAGTTCTCAAACCCATAGGGTTTGCACACTTAAGGTTTGGTGACGTTTCGGTAGTATAGAGTTATGTATGGTGGTGACCGAAGGTTGTTAGGAGTCCCGGATGATACCTTAGACGTCATGAGGAGCTCCGTAATGGTTCGGGGGTAAAGATTGATATATATGAAGTCCTATTTTGGTCACCGGAAAAGTTTTGGCCTCATTGGTAGTGTACCGAGACTGCCGGGAGGGTACCGGGGGACCATCGGAAGGGGTATTTCGACCCAATAGGCTACATGGGCTGTGGGAGAAGGAATACCAACCCTTAGTGGACTGTCCTAAGGCCCAAAGGAAGCCCATGCGGCTAGGGAAGAAACTCAAGGTGGAAAGAAAGACAAAAGTGAAAAATAAAGAAGGAGTCCTAATCCTACTAGGAGTGGAGGAGGAGGAGTCCTCCCTCCACTTCGTCCGTACAAGATTTGGCTCCTTGGGATCCAAGTCTCCTCCCTCTCCTCCTCCTATATATACTAGAGGTTTTGAGGGCAGCCCTAAACCTAATTGTCACGTGCTGCCCTCTTCTTCCTCTAGATCAGTTTTCTCCGCTCCCTCTTGCTGGATCAAGAAGGTGGAGATCGTCATCAAGCCGTACGTGTGCTAAACGCAAAGGTGCCATCCATTCGGCGCTAGATCGAGACAAATCGTGATTGGATCGCGGGACACTCGACGATTTGGATCGCGAAGACGTTGGACTACATCAACCGCGTTTCTTAACGCTTCCCACTTTGCGATCTACAAGGGTATGTAGATCCACTCTCCCCTCTCATAGATGCTCATCTCCTAGATTGATCTTGGTGAAGCGTAGATTTTTTTTGTTTCCCATGCAATGTTCCCCAATAGTTGCTCCATTGAACCTGCAAGTACTTGATGGTGCGACTTCAGGTGCAACGCTCTGCTTCATCCAAAATACAAATTGGCCTCTCGCTATAAGTGAGGTCTGGCTGAAGGTCGATGGCTTCATGGTCGATGTTCTTGTAGAGGTCGGGGTGGTTGGGAACTTGAAGACCCTTCCAAAATACATGGAACACGTGTGCACATATGACAGCTCAGAAGGAAGCTCTAGCTGATAGGCAACTGCTCCTCGTCTGCCAGTGATCTTGAAGGAGCCAATGAATCTTGGTGCAAGCTTTTCCCTGACATGGAAATGCTTGTTTCCTTTGAGAGGCGTGACATGGAGGTAAACATGGTCTCCCACACGGAAACTCATGTCCCAACGGTGAGAATCGGCATAGCTTTTCTACCTACTCTTGGCAGTCTTGAGACACTCTTGGACAAGTTGAACTTGCTCTTCTGCTTCCCGGAGGATGTCTGGTCCAAAGACCAGTCCTTCTCCGGTTTCTGACCAGTTAAGGGGAGTACAACACTTGTGTCCACACAACACCTCAAATGCTGCCATCTGAAGGCTCGACTGATAGGTGTTGTTGTAGGAGAACTCAACAAATGGCAGGCAATCTTCCCACTTGGCTCCATATGCTAAAACACAAGCACGAAGCATATATTCAAGTATTTGATTTACTCGTTCCGTCTGTCCACCGGTCTGGGGGTGAAAAGTGGTGCTGAAGGAGAGCTTGGTTCCCAAGGCTTCTTGGAATCTATTCCAGAACCTTGAGGTGAACTAGGTGCCTCGGTCTGACACGATCTCCTTAGGAACTGCATGGAGGCTTACAATCCGGTTGATGTAGAGTTGGCTAGTTGGTTCCCATTATAGGTGGTCTTGACAGGGATGAAGTGGGCTACCTTGGTCAGATGGTCGACAATGACCCAAATGGAATCATGCCCCTTGCTTGACCTTCACAATCCGGTGATGAAGTCCATCCCGACTTTGTCGCACTTCCATTCAGGCACTCTGAGCGGTTGCAGTAGTCCAGCGGGTCACTGATGCTTAGCTTTGACCCTCTGGAATATGTCACACTTAGCAACAAACATGCCTATTTCCCTCTTCATGCCATGCCACCAGAACCTTTCCTTGAGGTCTTGATACGTCTTGGTTCCTCCGGGATGGATGGAGTATGGAGTGTCATGAGCTTCTTGCAAGATCAAGTTCTTGAGCTCCTGTTTGTTGGGTACGCAGATGCGATTCCCGAACCATACAACTCCTTGTTCATCCTTTGAGAATCATGTGGCCTTGACTGCCTTGATCTTCCTCTTGATGCCTTCAATGCTCTCGTGTCCCTTCTGAGCTTCTTTCATATCATCCATCAAGGTAGGCTTTCTTTGAGGTTGGTGATGAATCCAGGTGCAGCTAGTTTCAAGCCGAAGCTTTCAAGCTCTTCATACAGGGCGGGCAGCCTTTCCTTAATCATAGCATTCAAGGAACAAGCCTTTCTGCTTAAGGTGTCTGCTACCATGTCAGCCTTTCTGGGGTGGTATTGAACACTGAGGTCATAGTCCTTGATCAACTCCAACCATATTCGCTGCCTCATGTTCAATTCGCTTTGGGTGAAAATATACTTCAAACTCTTGTGGTCTGTATATTTCTCACATCGCTTGCACAAAAGGTAATGTCACCAAGTCTTTAAGGCATGAACCACGGCTGGTAACTCAAGGTCATGGGTTGCGTAGTTCTCTTCATGAGGACGTAGCTATCTGGATAGATATGCTACGACTCTGTCTTCTTGCATCAGAACACCTCCAAGCCCGGTTCTCGATGCATCACAATATATCACGAACTCCTTGTGAATATCGGGGGTGGTCAAAACTAGGGATGTGGTCAATCTCTTCTTAAGCTCTTGGAAGCTTTCTTCACACTTTGGTGTCCATTCGAACTTCTTGTCCTTCTTCAAAAGCTGGGTCATGGGTCGGGTAATGCTCGAGAATGCTTCCACGAACTTGTAGTAATATCCCGCGAGTCCGAGGAAGCTCCTGACTTGCTTCAGGGTGGTTGGGGATTGCCATTCAGTCACGACTTCAATCTTGGCAGAATCCACTAACAATCCTTCTACAGTCAACACATGACCCAAGAATCCAACTTCATGTAGCCATAATTTACACTTGTTGAACTTGGCATAAAGCTGGTTCTCTCCAAGCTTGTCTAGGACCAATCTCGAGTGTTGCTCATGCTCTGAGAAGACGAGTATATCATCAATGAAGACGACAACAAACTCGTCCAAGTACTCCATGAAGACTTTGTTCATGAGGTACATGAAGTAGGCATGGGCATTGGTTAATCCAAATGACATGACCGTGTACTCATACATGCCATACCGGGTTACAAACGCAGTCTTCGGAATGTCTTGGGGGCTGATCTTCAGCTGGTAGTACCCAGACCTAAGGTCGATCTTGGAAAACACCTTGGCTCCGGTCAACTGATCAAACAAGTCTTCAATCTTGGGGAGTGGCTACTTGTTACTTCTTGTGACTTCATTGAGGGAACAATAATCGACATAGAGCCTGATAGTTCCATCCCTCTTTGACACAAACAGAACATGCGATCCCTAAGGAGAGGCACTAGGGTGAATGGATCCTTTTCTGAGCTGCTCTGCCAGTTGCTTCTTCAATTCATCCAACTCTTAGGATCCCATTCTATAGGTCTTCTTATAGATGGGCCAGGACCCAGGCATTAGTTCAATGATGAATTCAATGTCGTGGTCAGGAGGCACCCCGGGAAGCTCATCAGGAAATACATCTGTGTATTCACATACCACTAGCACTTGATCCAACTCAATTCCCTATAGACAGTTAGCCTGAGGGGCTTGAGTGGAGGCAGGGTTGGGAACATACTTGACTTCCACTCCTTGTCTATTGCTCATGTTAACAATCCTTTGGCACAATCTAGCAAGCCTTGGTGCTTGGTTAACCAGTCCATGCCTAGGATCACATCCAAGCCTGCTGACTTCAGGACGGTAAGGTCTGCTAGGAAATCTACCCCATTGATGTTAATCTCAACTCCCTTACAACCTATCCCATACTTCATAACTGATCCCGGGGTTTGTATAAACATATGACTACCTAGGGGTTTAGCCTTCATGCCACTCTCTAGTGCAAAATTTTGGGTGACAAAAGAATGCGAAGCTCCACAATCAAACAGTACTGTTGCTGGGGTTGAGTTGACGAGGAACGTACCCAGTATGACATCAGGGTCTTCTTGGGCTTCCTCAACGGTGATGTGATTCCAACGACCATTGCCATTGTTGGGCTGGTTGCGGGGAGCAGGGTTCCTTGGTGGTGCTCCACAGCCTTGAACTTGGTTTGGCGCATTGGGGTGCGGGGCATATGGCTTCTTGTTCGGGCACAACTTAGAGATGTGTCTGGGCTGACCACATCCAAAACAAGTGACTTGTCTAGGGTTGTTGTTGTAGTTCCTGACGCCGTTGTTGTTATTGGGATTGTTGTAAACTAGCCCGGGGTTGGCATGCTACTAAGGCTGGTAGCTCGGACGAGGTGCAGGAGGTCTAGCCCGCTTCGGCTGATAGGTTGGCATGGCTGAGGCTGGCTGCGTGGGGTGAGGCTTTTGGTTGCTAGAACTACCCTTGCTGGTCATCTTGCACTTGCGAGTGGCGTCTATGGCACGACACTTTTCTTCCAGCACGAGGAACTTGTTCACAAGGTCGAAGAAGGTCTGACAGTCGCAGACGATGAGCCGATACTGCAGGGTCTATTGAAGTCCTTCCATGAAGCGTTCCTTCTTGGTAGCCTCCATGTTGACATCTTTAGGTGCATACCTTGACAGCAGGTTGAACTTCTGCAGGTACTCCTTGATAGAACCACTCCCTTGCTTCAGTGCTCAAAATTCTCTCTTCTTGATAGCCATTATCCCAGAAGGAATGTGGGTGGTGCGGAATTCTTCCTTGAAGTCATCCCAAGTGATCACACGATCGCCTTGCATGACCTTGAATCCATCCCACCAAGCTCGGGCGGTACCTCCAAGGTAGTGAGAGGCATACAACACCTTCTCACGATCCTCATTGCAATCGACCAGCGCAAGGAGGTCCTCCATGGTGCGGATCCAGCCGTCAGCATCCAAGGGTTCAGCAATCTCAAGGAAGGTTGGGGGCGAATTCCTCATGAACTCAGACAGAGTGGAGCGGCCATTGCCGTTCCTGCCTTGCTGCTGGTTGTTCACAAGGAATTGGGCCATCTGCTGAATAGGAACAGTGTTGGCTTGGTGTTCCTCCTGGAGAACTTCGAGAAACTGAGCAATGGTCATGTTCTCAAGTGGAGGTGGTGGCAGGGGAATGTTGCCTTGTGGATGCTCCTGGTGTCCTCCAGCCTGAGCAGTCCCACCGGCTCCCTGTTGTTGGCTGGAGTTTGTCGGCTTCAGGGTTGGCGAATGAGCTGTTGCGGGTAGCGGCCACCATCCTGTTTGGAGCAGCGAAGTCAAACAACTAGGATAGATGAGAGGAAAAGCAACAATGGAAAAGCACGGCTAAGGGGGTTGGACAAGTGCAATTGTGGTAAAACAAAGGTCGAAGGACCAACACATATATTAAGATACGATAGATGATGGAGTCGCTTACAGGTTGCCGAAGGAAAAAAGTGCAACATGCATCGGAACACAAACAACAAAAACAAACAACAAGGACACATGGTTTCATATGAACTATTACATGGACTCGACTTCGCATGAGGGGTACATGACTGATCCTACCCTAGGGGTTCTCGGACTCAGGTAGTGGAGTGCTCTGCTTCCTTCCCAAGAGGAAGGAAGACTTGATTGCTTCCTAGGACTCCTTCATGCGTGATGCCCATGCTTTCCATACCCGAAATATGTGACGAAAATCCATAGGTCGCTATTCGTCCTTGGTTCAAGATGTTAGTGGTTTCGCGCAGTAACTCTCGAAGGATGTGAAGTTCCTGGTGAAGGTTCACAAATTCCTTAATCAGGTTGTGAACCAGACTATCGATGGAGAGGCTGAAGTAGGTCTAAAACCTGAGGGGTATGCCATACTCTTTGGATGTGACTAGTGTCTAACTTTTGCTGATGTCGTCCTCTCTAATGAGTAGTGTCATGGTTTTGTCACAACAGATGTCCGAGGACTTAAGTTCGAGGTCATCGCTAAGGTGATGGACTCAAAGGGGTTGGTTGGGACAAAGGACACGAGTTTACCCAGGTTTGGCCCCTACGGAAGAGGTAAAAGCCTACGTCCTTCTTGCATTGTATTGATTGGAGTATCGATTACAAGGGAGCGGATTCGCTTGACCTAGTTCTCGATTAGTTAGTTTTCCTGTCTAAGTCGCCTCGGGTCTCTGCCTTTATATAGGAGGTCAAGACCTCAGGTTACACAAGTCTCATACCAACTCATACAACATGTCCAACTCTATCTCTATGTCAGCGTGCCTTCCTAGGCAAGCCGTCTCTGGGCGGCTTAACCGCCTGGGTCTTCATGCCTTCTTTGTCTGGGCCTTGCCTAGGCCCATCTTGATAAGCCGCGATATGTCTAGGATTTCGTTCCAGGGCCATCTGCCTTGATGTGGCTTATGAGCCGGCAGGTATGACCCGGCCCCACCTGGGTGGGTCTCGCCATGGGGTTATATCCCCAACATTAGGCCCCATGTTGATTTGAGCTTGCTCATGTCAATCTTCCATCTCACTTGGCGGTGAGTCTCACCCACTATCACCTGAAAGTAAGATAAATAACCCGCCGTGATGTCATACCGGACATACCAAAAAGATTCCCTGACGACCACAACAAATCTTTTCATTATTAAACTGATGGCCCGAAATCGAGGCGTCCGTCCCGGCCAGTCAATTTCTGTTGCCTTGATGCTCGATCCCGTTTCCACTTTCCTGCCTGTTTAAATAGGACTGCGAAGGGAGTTTTTCATTTCCTCCGCCACCTACGCCTCTTCTTCTTCCTCTCGACGCCGTCGCCCCCGAGCCCCTCACTCCGGTGAGGCTTCAGCGCCGTCGTCACCCTAGGCTGCTACATCAACCTGAATCGGACCAGCGTATTGCCCG